>OW679200.1:115083314-115716309 GCA_940337035.1 Agriotes lineatus | reverse complement strand
ATTGTACTTGTCGTGTTTTAATATATAATATTCAAATCTTAAAATGCGAATGATTTACTTCTAACTTCATTTTTCAATATCAAGAGATTCAGCTGTTAGAAGTTCCTATAAAAAATAGAGTCACGTCAGATAATATTTACTTTTCATATGTAAATTTAAGTAAGCATACATTATGGGATTGCGTAATAGATCATTATAATTCTTTATAACGTATAATTTGAATTCGTTTTTTATTATTAACACGTGTAAATATTGACAGTCAATTTAAGAAAACTGGTTATTGACAATTTAACTAACAAGCGTCTTACAGCTCCCATTGTACCAAGAACAGAATGCAGGAATATAATCAGTTTAAGAATATTAAAACAAGAGACCTCGTGTGAAGAACAACGATGATTTTTATAGGTATCAGTTACTACTAAACAATCCTATCGTCAATGTTAACTTTAAGTTTAAAAACCCTTGCGCGCATTGTGGGTGCCATGATGACCATATTCACCTTAATCTTCATTATAGTTTGCTACCATTAGCATTAATAAAGCTATTTCATATAGGTATACATAAAGTTCCGACATGACTGACGTCTATCAAAAGGCAAGAGGTACCACTATCGTATTGTAATGTCCTCAAAAAGTAATGCAGACTCTGGACTGGATCATTTTTCCACAATTACTTAATATACCTGTATGAGTAGTCAGAAAGACAAGGGCCGATTCATAACTCAAGTATTTATATGACTCGCACATTGCTCTATAAATTACAAGTCCGGTTTTCTTAAATCAGAAATATTAAACAAGAACATAAAATGCATTCGGAGGGCGGGAGACGCTACTTGGCATAGTCTTGGTAGCCGGTGTGGAGGATGCCGCCGAAAAACTGCATGTAACGGCCAGTTCTGGAATTAAATATGATAGCTTTGTTTACATTTGGTGTCAAACTGATATTGCTAAATTTCAACAAACAACCCTGGTTGAGGTGCTTCTCGTGGGTGAATTGGTATTAACGCTGCTAGACGGTCTCTGGGGCTATTTTCATGGCCCTCGAAGCTCCGCGATATGTTTAACTTATAACGCTAGCTTCCGTTTAAATTTGATTAATTCAATATTAACTAATATATGCAAATTTAAACGTCGCCGACCTTTAGCGTTATCAAGAAACACGGCGTGACAATGTCCCAGAAGACAACGGGCGCGGGCCCAGGCCGCAGCCAAAGATAACGACAGCGCTAGACAAAGAAAAGCCGCGCGCCGCCTCCCCACCTAGAAACTTTGAAAGGCATATAAAATGAGTTGCAGAGCTCGAGAGAGATTTTCCATTCAGATTTTCCAGACTCCGTTTCTAGCTCCCGATCCCCCGTCTTGTTTCCCGTCCGGCCAGATAAATTCTCACGTATTCTTCTACCTCGAATTCCTGATTCTCTCCCGATATTCGCTAGAAGACTAAACCTGCAGTTTGTTAGACGTGGACGCCTCTTTCACAGAGACCCACATCAAAAACTTAAAACTGTCCCTGTAAATAAACCTGCAGCTTGTTAGACGTAGAGGCCTCTACACCGAGACCCACATCACAAGCTTAAACTCTTCCTGTAAATAAACCTGCAGTTTGTTAGAAGTGGAGGCTTCCTTTACAGAGACCCACATCGCAAACTTAAACTGTTCCTGTAAATAATCCCGACATTAATTAGGCTTAACAGTCCATTAACTCAAACCCGTTGTAAGCAGCCGCGAGATTAATTCCTTGTCTCGCAGACAACTGCCGAAACTTTCGAGTTTCAACTCGAAACAGTTCATTTTAATTTCAATGCATAACTAAAATAGCCCGTATTCGAGTTGCAAATTGTGTAAGCAAGCAAACTACTACTAATTATTCAGATTACAGTTAGCTACGTACTTGGCATGGCCATGGGGAAATAACATCTCCAAGGCACGAAAACTTCCAGGGCCAGTGAGGTTATCCTGCAGCGACGATCGCGCTGAATAAACGCACTCCCGTTTCAGCGGCCGCCGCGGCTCCGGTGAAAATCGTAGCAGTCCAATTAGGGTAAGAAATACAGTAGTTAACCTAATTTCTTCACGTGTTTATAGACGTCGAAATAGAACGGGCAGAAGATTTGACAGCACGAGTTCCAGAGCGTCGACGCGGCGCAAACTTCCGCAAATACGCGAGGCGACATCCGACTACCTCCGAGGGTTTAATATAACCCTGAAACACCCGCCGTCCGTCCGTGTTTCATTGGTTGCTGTTACTCCAGGGATGCGAAACGGCATTTTTAAGAACCAGATCTATTTTACTGTAATATACAATTAAATTCATAAATTTCCACTAATGACTAAATGTAACTATAGTTAAAATAGAATAAATTGTTTAAATGTATTTCTATGGTGCTTTGTGTGTTATATCATATATCTGAGAGAACCTTATCTCCGGCTGATAGCTACCCGTTCGCAGTAATTTTGACACCTTATAAGAAGGGGCTAGTGTCGCAAACTTTCACCTCGTAAAATCCTGAACGCCTGCAAGGAGGTTTGTCACTTACGAGGAATGGACAGGTCGGAGCTGAAATTGTGATTTCCTGGTGTTGCTCCGTGACTTCTTCATGGGATATGGAAGTCTTTGTTCAGGTAGGTCTTACCCTTAATTAATTCTGGCGATAAATTGACCTGGTGGGCTTTTTTCATGCAGAAATCTGCATGTTTGCCGCTGCCTGTCTGGGAGCGTATTATTGTCGTGTCTGCGCTTCCGTGTTGTGACCCATGGGGACGCAGAAAGGGGTTACTAAACCTCAAGTGCTGGACCGCAGCAAGCCACCAGGTTCAGTTTGAGGGTTGTTCTGGGGTAGTATTTTGGTGTTGTTACCAACAAGCAACGAACACGAGCTGCAGAGCGTATTTAAGGCAATATTTGTAGCTGCTGGAGTCAACAATGTGCTAGTAAATTTGGAGTTTCTGGATTTCTTTATCTGGACTATTTCTTAGAGAAATTTAAGAAGGTTTGCACGAACTCTGCTGTGCGCGTCGTTGCTCATCGATATTTGCTTTATCTTCAATCCGCGCGCACAAGAGATTCAAGTAATGGTTGTGGCGTCTTTGTGACGTACAAATTTGAACGTATTATTATGCGTAGCAATACTAATTTGGGCTGGAGCTAACGTCACCGGCCACTTTCTTGTAAATTACTTATTAATTAGATTTTTTTTTGTTACGGAATAATGTTTACTATCAGAAAATTTTTGTTACTCACGATTATTACCTTTTTATGGGCGGTAACTTCAAAGAATGCCCGTTTTAATGGATCTAATAATTGCAGTAACAAAAATCGAATATTCATCACTCTTATTAAAAACAAACACAATAAAGAAAGCAAGTCAATGTAAAGTTTTCGGATTTCTTTTATTGTTTACTAGTAACAATATGTTATTAGATAAGAATAGGTTAATTCAATATAAATTCTTGTTCACGTCATTTGGGATTTAGTAAATGGTGTTTGTGTCGTACAAAATTATTAACTGTTTAAATGTTTTTATACGTACCTATTTTAAATTTAGTTATTGTGCGTTGTGATGTATTCTAAAAATAGCACTGACAATTATAGCAAAACGTTTTTTAAACATAAAGTACAGTTCAGCCAGAGCTAAATAAGCTGGTTTTAGTAGTTGGTTTAGCGAATTTATTCTGACAAAATCGGACAACGTTTTATTTGCAAGTTTAACGTGGTTGCACTCCGAGCTTAATTCGAACTAACGTTATAAATGAAGGAAGTGCATTGAACTTGGTTATGAATAATTTTAGGCTCTAACTGAACAAATAGCGTGAGAACTAATACACAAATATAGAATTGACGAAAGCTTGAGAACGAATTAGTGTAAAGATACAAATATTTAATTAAACTAAAAACTAGAGTTCAACATTAATTTAATATCAGTTCAAAATTCTAGTTAAATGCCGTCAATTCGCAAAACAAATCAATTCAATGTAAAATTCCAGGTTTAACAATAATGTTAGTGTCATCCGCAATTCATGCAAAATTAGAGTTACTGATGATCAGTGGAAGATCATTCATATACAAGATGTTGCAAAAATGACGGATCAACTAAATATTTAATTATTTATTCTTACTCAGGATGAAACGGGTCAATTCGTGCCACCTGTATTTATTCAAATTATATCTCTTCATTATATGATAATCAGCAATGAAGCCTGACAGTAAGTGCTCTTGTATTTATGCACGTAGTTTAGTACTATAGAGTGACATTTAATGTATGCGCAGTCAATGACTGTAAGTGCGGTGTGCTACAAGTGCGTGAAACAATGCGCCAACAATGCAGTTTTAGCGCGGGAATAACCGGTCAGTATGAGAATCAACGCCGGAGGCCTGCAAGAAGGACATTCGCGCCCAAGTGGTTGAATAGCTCCAATCAAGAGATTGGCACCCAGATTGTTAACAAGTGCGGGTTGTCGCAAGTTCGCTGATCAAACTCGCGAATTGTCAGCAACACGAAACGGGTTAATAACAGCCCTAAACAGCGCACCATATATTGTGTGGTAGCCGGCATTATTCGCCGTCGGCTCATCGTGCCTCTGAAAGAGACGCCAGCACCCAAAAGCAGTCAAATCCTGCCGCAGTTGCAGCCTTGTCAGAAGACAGCTATCGCTGCGACATCATAAGAAAATCACCTGCCTTAGTATACAACTATAACACTTGGGAGCCCTCAAAAGCCAGGTTACTTAATAGCCATAATCACCGTGCAAGCGAAATATTATAGCACCAGTTGGAGCCATTACCCTTGGATTGTTAGCACGGGGAATTACCTGCTGATCGAGCGTCGCAGTTACGTCACTCCAACGTGCACGCACTATCTTCGAAGGCCGGTATCCGGTTACGATCCTGTTCAAGAAGGGACAGCGTCGCCTTGAGTTTACTAATGCACGCTATTTAACTTTGCGCCGATTAATGAACTTCTACGTATCTGTTTGAACCATTTTCATATATGTAGCATGTTAGCGCTGTATTTTGCGTGTACTTATATGTATTTTCTTGTGTGTGTATTGGTTTGCAGATTATATGTCTTCATTGTAAACCGTTTAGATTTTTATGGTAATTCATATTTGCATTGGTGAGTACAACATTTCAGGTGTTCAAGAGCTGGCCTTAAACAATATTTGTTGGCTTCAAATAACATTAGCTTGCCCTTAGCCACTCTGAGAATATAAAAAATAGTCTCGTAAGCATACCGACTGAATCAGCTAGTGAACCCAGAGCAAAGTAAAGTAATAATTCAGCAAGTGTAGATAGGTAAAAGACGCCGCGCTTCAAGGAAGCGCTTCTTAATAGCGTAGCATATTTACAACACCCTGTATAATGTAAAAATAATATTCCCCAGTATATTGCCTTCTGGTACGCCACAACGTAATTAATTTAGGTTTTGATGTAAACTTCTTAATATGTCCTTCTCCATCTTGATATAGGACAATTGCTTTTTGAGAGCTCATATGTAAATGAGATCGACACCACTCCAATGCAATTCCACGAATGTCATACATTTCTAATGTACCAATTAAAATTGTGTGACTCACACAATCAAAGGTTTTGAATTAATCATATATTGTTAATGGCTGTAATACTTAGTTATATGTATAGGTAGATAGTGTAAAATAAATGATTAAAATGGTTTTTTGTTATATTTAAAATAATTATTTTAGTTTCATAACAATACACTTTTTTAACTAGATTCTTTCTACTTTTATAATACATATATTGTTTTTTCGACGACTGACATCGAAAGTAGATTTTTCTCACTGTCATTTGACAACAGAAAGTTGACATTTGCCGCTGAGCGTGCGTTTTCATCTTTTTGCCGCTCGCCGAGCGTTTTGGGTTTCCGCTTGAACAAAATAGGTAGCCACGTCCGAATGTTTCCTTGACAACGCCCGTCATTTGTGGAAATAATCGCGTCACATGTCATATAGACTGCGCGAGTAATGTTAACTTGATTGTCAATTAATTTTTGCGATAAAACGAAATTTGATATTTTCCTTTAATAATATGCTCAGTCGTCGAAAAAATAGTATGTATGTTTCGAGCTAAAGTGCGCTTGCCGCTTTTGCATGATTGCTGGTTTCGACTTCGTTTCAACCAGCAATATTCATGCGCAAGCGGCAAGAATGCACTTTCAGCTCTTAACATACAATATACTATTAATGTTTACTTTATACGCCGGGAGCCACAAGGCTAGTCGTAAGGCTGCTAATTCAGACGGATGAGTTTGAAAAAAGTGACGTTTTGAGTTTTATAAAGCAGCCCTCTCCCTAGTGGTCTGCGCCTTAATGTCCCGCGCCCGAGTGTCCTCGCGCCCTACTGTCCCGCGCCGTAAAGGCCGCACCTGAGCGGGCGCGCCCGTGTGGCCGCGCCCAACTTGCTCAACTTGCCCCGGATTCAGGATATAAAGTTGGAGCGCGCCTTTTGTGCTAGCGCAGCAACCATTGTGTGAGGTGTGTGTCATGGTGAAGTGTTGATCTTGTTACTCTGTCGCTTAAGTCTGTGGTTCTGAGTACAGCACAGTTAATTGGGTGCCCCACTGTGAATGGTCTCACCGAGCCCGATTCTAATCGCCAAGGCTGTGGAAAAATTCCGGCCCCCGCGGGATTCGAACCGAGGACTTGCCTAATGCAAGCCTAGCGCCTACCTAACTGAGCTACGCGGTTTCTGTATAATAATGTCAAAACAAAAAAATGTTCCTACTGTAAAATTATCTGAATGGTGCTTACGATGTTTTGGCAAATATACATTGAAGTATTTAGATGAATAACCATTAATAACAGTTGCCTTGGATCTAATTCTAAGATGCGAACAGAGCCATTACAATTTCATTACAATTCTCTATTCGAGTTGGCATATGTGAGGTCTTAACGCTTAATGCCTTCTCAAAGATGAGAGACTGATGTACCAGCAATGGCGACATTTCTAACAAGGTTGATGACTATGACAACAACGTTTACACTTGTCGTATGTAAATTTGCGAGAGCAATCTACAAATGTCTTCGAGTCAAAAGTGAAGATTAATTTAAATTCTTAAATTATATACCAGCAATTCGTACCTTTCTTAATATTACGTCTTTAAAATTGGAAATTGTTTGCCGTTATTTCTAATCTCTGATTTATATCAATTTCCAAGTTATTTAAATCATTACGGAAATTTAATGTATATTTAGTTACAATGTTATGTAAAAAGGTCATGTACTCGATTGAATTTAATGGTCAATAATTAGTTATTGTTCGCAACACCTGACAAGAAATAAATCGTTCAATGTTTATGACCGCTTGTACTTACGAGAGTACCGTACATAATTTGATATATGTAGATGTAGGAGTATCGAGTATCATTATCGATGCAGGTTAACCGCACGAGCAATACAATTATAAAAACACAAACAAGAGTATCCATGGCTTGCAATGTTTAACTCACTTCAAAGGTATTAAACTGTCGTTTAAAAAAATTACAATCGCTTGTTTAAGTACAAAGGCGATAGATTACTAATTTTCAACCGATGTGGCATTTCAATTGTTAATGTCTATTATGTAAGCAAAATTGACAGACATAAGATTAAAGTTGTAAGTGAGAGATTATTTTTAGTTTGGCAAATAAATTAATTTCAAGCTTCCTGTGAATGTTCTTTCATCATACGAATGAATAATCTGAAACAAATCAAAATATTTCATATTTTAAAATAATCACATTTCTCCACTGCCCCTCAGATCGACAAGCTGTGTTATGATTGATGACTGTCAAACTTTAAAAAACCGGACTTTTCAATATATTGTTACTTTAAAACCTGTTTGTGCACATGTTTTCATATTTTTCAACTTTTCTTGTCTTGTGGACCGGAGCGCTGTCATGGAGGAAACTTCATGACAGCCTCTCATGCCGCTGATATTTTAGACTTCGAGGCTCTTTAATTGCCTCACTCTTTACAACTCTTGGGATAGGCTCACAGCCGAGGAAAATTTGATATACTCGGCGATTTGTGGTCTTGAGTCAGATTGGTAAACTATTAAACAAAAACAATACCAGTTGTCGCCTTGCGACAACGTTCATTTTAGCCCAACCAGTAGTCCAAAAAAACTTCACTTGCCGTTCAGGCTTCTCTTTCTCACACAATTCTAATCTTAAAAAAGCGAGAAGGTATCGGTGAATCAAATAGAAGAAAATACCAGAAGTAAAATTCAAGTACAAGGATTTAATAAAAGTAAGCAGCCAAACGAGAATAGGAATTCGCAAACATACGATTATCAAATTGAGAAATCGACGATTAAACACAAAAGTACCTATTAAAAGCAATTAAATACAAGCATAGCTAAAAATAGTACACCGAAATTAACATTACATAAATAGGACTAGGTTCGTTGTATTCAACGTCACCCATTACTTAAATTACTAACGTATAGAACTTACACAGGGTTTGTTATATTCAAGCAGCCCAGAGTTTAAATTAGTAATATATAAAAATTACACGTTAATATTAAAGAGAACCCATATAATACAGGGTGATTCATAAACATGGCAAATAAATTTAAGGGTAGTTAGAGGACATCAATTAAAACAACTTAATAATAATCTCCCAAAAAAATTAAACATTTGCTTAAACTGAAGTTCGCACAGGTGGTTACAATAAGACCGAAATTGGATAAAATGTAGAAAAAAACAGTTGTTCGGGTATTTCAATCATATTTGGTGCATTAGGTTAATGACCTCTGATATGATTTAGCCAGTTACAAGGGTGTGCACCAGACCTTAATGCGAATTTGTTTTTTCGTAAGCCATTAACTTTTAGCGCAATATACTGCTACTGAGGTCAATACAAATCCATTTAATTTAATGACCATATTTATGAATTTCCCTGTATACATATAGCTATACCGCATGAGTAAAATTCAGAAGTTATATTATTAAAATATAACTTACTGCAACCAATTCCTGAAATAATTAGTATGCCCGATTTAAGCAATCTAAAAAGGAAATTGCATAATTATACACCTGAGACCGAAGTTCGAAGATAACCCTCCTTGATGGGAGTCTCATCAGGCACTCTAAAAAGCGATCTCATTACGTAAGTGTAGCTTATCGGAGAGGCCTCGTGAGAACGGAGCGCATTTGCAACGCCATGCAATTATCAATTTATAAAACAAGGCTTTACTAGATACCGTAGGCGCTAAATGAAGTGGAACCCGTATACTATTTCAACAATAAAAAACAAAAGTGGCCTATGAAGTCATGAAACTACATAAAATGATTGTCGATAACTGACATAGGTTACTTGGTTAGACACAAATCGCCCAGAACGCAAAAGTCTTAAACAACCAATAAACGATGCATGTTATAAAAATTTCGAATAAATTAAATTGATATTGGTAAACAAATTATTAAACTGATGCGATCCTTTGAGCTCTGAATTGGAAACAAATGCATTGATTATCTTCCATAGCCTTCCCTACAAATCAATTCCCCCGCTCCAAATCACGTGAAATAATGAGGTTGCTGGCGTTTTAATAGTCAATACATAACATCCAGGAAAATGGAAACTATGCCACTATACAGTGTGTCCGCGGATTGAGTTCACATAAAGTGTAAATGACTAAATATTTTTGAGTTAGATGTTAATATTCTAGGAATCGCTTCTGTTTGTTGTCAAACCAAGATTTTGAGAAAATGAATCAAATTAATTAATATACTGGGTGTTTTTAGAATCGATTTTTAAAAAATGTCCAAGAGTAAACTACCTTTATTAGAAGATATAACAAAAACAATATTAAGAAAAAATTTTTAAAATTAGGAGTAATGGTAGACTCTCAATTTTCAGATAAATGGGCCTACTTTGATTTTTTATAATATATTTTGGTTTTTTATACCAACATATTTTTTATCGTGACTGAAGGAGCCACTCTAACTGGTTCATGAACTAAGATGTTAAAAAAATAATGAAGTGCCTCCTACAGCTACGATAAAAGGTATGTTGGTATAAAAAATCCAAATAAAAATAAAAAACCAAAAAATATTTTTAAAAAATCAACGTATGCCGATTAGTCTGAACATTGAGAGTCTGCCATTACTCTTAATTATAATCAACTTTTCTTAATACTTTTTTTTGTTATCTCTTTTAATAAAGGTAGTTTACTCTTGGCCATTTTTTTAAAATTGAATCTAAAACACCCTGTATATTAATTATTTTAATTGATTTTCTCAAAATTTTGGTTTGAGAACAAGCAGGAGCGATTCCTAAAATATTAACATCTAACTCGACATTTTTTTATCATTTACATGTTTACATCTTATGTATACATATATATATATATATATAAAAATCAATGGCCGTGTGTTAGTAACGCAAAAACTCGAGAACGACTTGACCGATTTGGATGATTTTTGTTGTTTTGTTCGTCTTACTTCCGAGGTGGTTTAGCAAAAAAGAAAATTCGGAAAAAATCCAAAGGGAAAGCCGGACAATTGAAAAATATCGAAAGTGTGTTTTTCTATACACTGTACGACTTTCTATTTGCAGTCATACTTTTATGATTCTGTGCTTAATGGTTTGAAGGGGTTTCCCCATCAGTTCATAATCCAAAATAACGTTTGCCGGATTCTTCGTTAATAATATAACTCGACAGGGAACAGGATGACAAGGGTCTGCTAGTTGCTTCGATGGTGTTAGAGAAGTATCGGTTCTTAGATTTATATGACTCGCTGATGAATCAAATTGCAAATGCATTAAATCTAACAGTTAAGAGAAACGTGTGGGTGGCATTGTCGATTTAAATAAAATTGCAATTCGTAATGTTGTATGTAAAGTGTATCAACAAATTAAGTTTTTATTTCAATTTAAGGAGGTGGTTGTATTCATGCCTGCAGAATGGATGGTAGAATTCAATTTCTTTTATGTTGGCCAAAAGAATAAAATATCACGACAATGCGAAAAAGCACCCAGTATTGGTTAAAAATGAGACTTTAATTACAAGAAATATATAATTCAAATTGCAACAAATTCGTGGAGATTGCAAAATTACTATTACTCTGCTGAAACCTGAATGTATGCGTTTTGTTAGATATACTCGTATTATGCTGAATGCTGAAAATATCAATTAAATATATGTCAGGTTTGCGAGTTTGAGAGACTCCAAGACTGGTCTTGGCTTTGTCCTGATTCTCCAGACAAGACTCTTTGGTGGGCAAAATAGCAAGCTCACTACTCACAAAATCAAAACCTTTAGCCCTAGTTGAATTTTGCAAGATTTGCAGAGTCTCAAGGGTTTAAGCGATAAACCGAAACCTCTACGCGACAAAGGATTACTTAAAAGCTATGACAAATAAACACGTAAGCTGGTGCGGCCACAAATGCACTCGCAGTTCCCCTGAGATCTTTCGAAGCTCTTTCGGCTAAAACGAAAATAATTGTCCAATTCACAACAGTGCAGCGGAACGAGCCGCGCGTAAAACGCTTGCTCCACCAGCAACCTGATCGGCTGCTTCCGTTCAACACAAAATCATCCCTTCCAACGGGCTAACATCAGTGGCGTGCGCTTGAATTTGTACATGCCAAATTAAACTCCTGATTAACAGTAACTAAACGTGTATGAGTTGTTAAAATGCGAATAGATGTGTCAACTTTCTACGTTCCTCTTTTTGACAAAGTATGAAAAACATGAATCTAGTATACAGAAAAAGCATGAAGAAGTGATGATTGCGAGAAGTAACTTTTGGTAGAGATCTTGTAATATTCTGCAGCTGGAATTATACGAGTACTGTATATAAAATTAGGAATCACGAAAGGAATTTTATAGGTAATAATGTGGCGACGTCATAACACGTTAACGCAGCGCAGCGAAAATATTTATTGTACAGAAATAATACATTGAGTCATACTCATATATCAGCCGGTGTACTAACATTCAAAGTATTTTCTTAATGAGCATTATATTTGGTTTAATAATAACATTTTTTTACATTACGAGAGAAAGGAAAACGTTTGTGTTTTCGAGAATTACCAATACTTTAATCCAGAAATCTTTGACGCATCTTAGGTCTTCTCTATGTAGTCACCTCCCATATCGTCGCACCTAGACCCTCTAACCATAAAGTCGCCTTAGTTTTTAAGCTGCCATCATACCTGAAATACGGTCACGAAGGTGAGTTTTTAATTTCCCGAACAGAAAGAAATCCTAAAGTGCGCCAGGCGACACATAGGCTGGGTGTGGAAGGATTTATAAGTCCATTTCAGCCGCTTTTGATGTCGTTGCAAGGCATTTGTGCGAAGACGCATTGTCTACTGTAGGAGCACTTCTTTTCGCAGTCGTCCACGATGTTTGATCTTGATTTGGTACCGCCATTTGGTGAGAAGGTTGATGGTAATACTGTTGTCAAGAAAGTCGATGCGCAAAATGTCGACGGTTTCGTTCTGAGCCTTTATGGAGGCGAAGAGGTGAAAGCCGCCACCACATGTTGGTTTGTTTAGTGACAGGATCATAGTGATGAACCCAGTTTTCGCCCAAGATTATACATCGGCATGGGACAAAAGCTCACGACAAATGTTCGCTCAATCCTGTTGCTGTAATGCTGTAAATATTCAAGGTTCGCAGTACCGATCTAACCGATTTCTTGTCACTCTTTACAGTCTTAGGTACCGTTTTAACAGTAATTCGTATATCTTCCGTCACTAACTTTTCCGTTTTAGCCACGATTTCAGTGCAGATCTTCCATTCTTTGCATTATTATTGAGGATCTCTCTGCCACGCTTAAATTAATTTCTCATCGACGGACGGTCGATTCTAATGGAGAAGCCTATAAGTTGTCCAGCAATGTTTACTTTCGATGCGCTTTTCACTCCAAAATATCCGAGTTCGCTACTCGGGATGGGAGATATCTTTTCGGCCATCATGTTTCCTTTTTCGAAAATCTGAGTTCATATGATTTTTTCTACTGGAGCTTATCGACGTGTGCGTACGGGACTTCCTCTGAGTGTTTCCGCGATGTGCAGATCTCTCCCGCCCGAACTATCGCCACAGGAGAACTATACTTCCGTATATGGTACTTTTTCTGTTTAAAGCAAAATGTCTGTAAGCCTTTTTCATTTTTCTGTTTCTGCTTCTTCATTTTTCTACGTACTTTTTTGCTGTTTGTTGACATCTGGTTTTCGTATCGCTTTTCTTCACGTTGTGAATTCATCGTTCGAGCTTCAGCAGTAACTGTCAAAAGAAGAATCTGGGAGCGTTAAGAATAGCAGCACGCGCCGATCAGCGAAGAATCGGTCATCTGTAGCCCCGGAATCTCCAAGTTTTCTCCAGTTCACTGCACGACCATGGAGGTAAAATTTTTTAAATACTGGTGCCTAGCGCTTCGCGCGCTTCTAAAGGAAATTCCTAGGTTTACCGAATTGCGCTCGTTGGTGCTCAAATGTTGGATAATTATAAACGGAATGCGACCGTCATTCGTTTCCAAATTGAATTTAACTTTACTTCCAATTTCGTACTACGTATGCGATTTAAACAGGTATAGCAAACGGGCTAGCCTAATTATATTTTCTCCGGTTTAATGCATAACCCTGGATGTTAGTCGGGCTCGGTAGTGATTAAGCATTCTACCATCTAAGGTCGTAAGTTCGATCCTCGGCCACGGTTAGGTTTTTAAAAATAAAAACTGCGGATGAAAGCCTCCACAGAATGCCATTATTCGGAAGTGTTGTAAAGCCGTGAGTCACACGTTACTACGAAGTGTAGCATGTAAAAGATCTCTTGCTGGGTTGGAATTCTTTCGTCTCAGCAAAATTCTAAGTAAGACTTGGTCTATATGACCACAGCAGTCGATGTCTAAGGTACCTGCTACTATGCATGCCTAGACCTTGTCAACTAACAAACAAACAAACAAACTGTGGAGGTTAGATATTTTAAATACTGATGCCTAGCGCTTCTAAGGAAAATTTCTAGGTTTGCCGGAGTGTATGCACGAGTGTTGGATTGTTATAAACAGAATGCGACCGTCATTCGTTTCCAAATCGAATTTAACATTTAGCTAAATATATCATGAATGCGAATGAAATAGGTATAGCAAACGGGCTAGCATAATTATATTAAGTCACATATGTCATTCTGTGATTAAACAAAAAGTTTGTGTTAGAAACAACCAATAACATTATTAATTGCTTTCGAAAAGGCTATTTTGACGACAGTATTCGCGAGATGTTTTTCATGTAGGTATGTACTTTATTACATTCCTTGAATTGTACCTTATACGCTAATTCCAGCCAGCTTTTTTTGTTTACGTGATCCCGTATGCTATCCGTGCTTTGAATTTATTATAATAATATAATTAACATATCAGACATTTATTTTCTGGGTTCGTTTTGTGTCCACGAAATCAGCTTTACTTATGTATAATTTTGACATTAATATAGTATGATCAAAAATTATTTTCATCTAGTATGGCTATGAAATAGTTCCTAATTTACGAATACAGCTATAAAGTTACTTAAAAATGAAATGTCATAAATTTCCATGGCCATAGTAGATGAAAATAATTTTTGATCATACTATACCTTTATATGCTTTATTATAGTTGTCATTAATAAACGATTGATACTAGCCGATGTTGATTCTCTATTTTAGGTGTTCGTTACCTCTTTCAGTCTGTTTGTCGCGACTCATTTATTCCGTGTGGTGCGGCGGTGCAAATTACAGTAAGTTATTACACCTGACGCTCTTATCGTTCAAAGATTGTATATAGTTGTATTTAGAGCTGCTAGTTTTAAATAGTATTCCGACTAAACTAATTTCGTTTGAGGGCGTGGACTTAAATGTGAGATTTCTTTTAATCTCAAAATTTGATAGCAATTTTTTCCTTTCTAATCCTGGTTTTCCTTCAACTCTGATGTTATGCGAATGGCTCAGCAACGCCTTCAAGCAACACAAAATTCATTATAGGATACCAGTTTTTTATTAATGCATTATTGAAACATTTACAGCCACCTGAGATATGTATGTGAGTATGTACATTTTCAGCCAGACTTGAGCTGCCTTAAGTTAGCGTACAGTTAATCAGTTACATAGATAACAATAACATGTATTCACAACATTTTAAACTTATCGAACTACTTTAACATAAAACAAAATTCGTACAGTTAGTTACGGGTACATCGTTAAAATCTATAGCTACACGCACAAGTAACACAACATCAAAATTTTGAGACAGCCTCACCATTGCATGAATGTCAACATAGTGCTATATTGACCTTTATTTGTAATTCCTAAGTGCAATTACGTAAAGCTGCCTTCGCGTCACTAAATAAAATAAACGTCATTATTTGGTCATATTTGTACAAAAGTGCTGCAGATTCGCAAGTTATCACTGTCGGTGTTCCTTCAGGGACTTAGTGATTACGGTGATCGCCACCGTTAATGTTTTCTCCCAGGCTTCTTTGGTTTCTTTTGTGTACTTTGATCCCAGCCCTTTTTCCAGCAGCTCTAAGACTGATTCTTTCAGATCCTGAAGGAAAATTACATAGCTTAATGTGGTAATGTAATTTAGATCATTCTAGACTACCTACCCAGTATGCTTTCTCCTCGATCTTCCTTTTCGCATGGGTTTCCCCGCTTTTCTCCAAAACAGGGATTAGGACGTCGGGATTGCTCAGATTGTCGATGACTGAAGTAAGAGCATACATGACGTTTGTGGCATGCCCTTTTACCTTTTTATCGTTTGGCAGATCTTCATATGGGACGTCTCTGAACGGAAATACCTTCTGGTATTCAGGGAACTTTTTGAAATATCTGAAAATTGGAGCAGAGTTAAGACCAGGTTATACATTTTTTGGCTGATGATTTAATTGTTATTGCAATTTTATGTTCCAAAATTATAGAGAATTAAGCTAAACGAAAGCAAATCAGTGCATGTCAACTTCACGAATAAAAAGGATTATCACGTGCCACCGCATGCTAATACAGCGAAGCATCTTGGAATGAACTTGGATGCCAAACTGCGCTGAAAAGACCACATAAAAAAGAAAAGAGACGAGCTAATTATAAAATATTGAAAATTTTATTGGCTGCTGGGAAGAAAGTCCCAACTCTCAATGCGCAATAAGTTATTTCTGTACAACCAGGTTGGGCATACGGTTGGCAACTTTGAGGATGTGCCAGAAAAACTCCAATTGCAAATTTCAGAACACAGTACAAAGGACCATCGTGGATGTACCCTGGTACGTTAGAAACACTGATATGCATAGGGACCTAGGCCAGAGGAAATACAAAACTTTGCCGAGAAGAATAAGACTAGGCTTCATCAACATGTAAACGGAGAGGCCATCTAACTCCTCGACAATGCAGACTTAGCGAAAAGGTTCAAGAGAACTAAAACCTTTGAGCTAGTGTAGAGTGACGTGTAGTGCCAGTGAGAGAAAAGCAAGTTAAAAGTTCTAACACGCGAAAAGGCTGTTCAAAGACATTAGAACTGAGATGACGCCCAAAGGTAAACTCTTAACATAAGCAAGTGGATAATTAAAGTTAGATAAGAATTGTTGGTTAGTCTTAGACAAGTTGCAATGTAATTTGAAAAATAAAAAAAATGTTCAGCGGTCCTATTGTAATTTATTGCCGTCTCATGAACATTGTTGTTTCTTCAAGTACGACTCTTAATCGGCACTAATTTGGCTTAATGTTCCTTACGTAATTAAAAACCCGGCGATCACGCAAGCCCATTTATTTGTCTGTTTGCAAGTTATAAACAACCTTCGCCATGACTTCTCGTTCGTGTTTGTAGTAGACGTTATAATCAAGATTGACCCAATATCGTTCGTCTCACTGAACCAGCATAGTGTTACTAAGATTACTGTGACGTTTTCAGTATGTTATCTTTCATCAAACAGATTACCGGGTCAACGTTGATTTAAACGCTTCTAAATCTGCATTTGGTATTTAGCTATTTCAATGCGACAGAACTTGTGAGGCTAATTATTGGTAGATTTTCGAATTTAATCAAGTAAAACAGCACTATTATATGTATATTTTATCACTGAATATGATAAACAAACCAGCGAGTAACTCCAAATTGTTGTATTTATAAAAATAAATGCCTCTCTGTACACGTTACTAAATTATGGATATAAGTATAGGTATCTAGTATTTTAACTTTTAAACCTCTACAAAAGAAGAATTAATTATTATTGTTGATGGAACCTCAAATATACCAGCAGCAAAGGAATTGGGAAAAAATAAGAAAAACTATACAAAAGGCTACAAGATAGAAAGCAGCGAGGAAAATGGTTAACCAGTATATAATATTCTTCTTAGTTTTTCCTTAGTTAATCCTCTTAGTATAGGCTGAGGGTGTGTTATTACCAGACTGAGTGCGGTTTTATAAGGCATTTTTACCCGCAGGCTGGGCAGATAGCTAGCTTAACCGATTTATAAGAAGAATGCCCTTCTGAATGGGTCACAACCACCAAAGGTGTTGGTATGATAGCCGGAGAGGGTGCGATGTAACCAATGTCCGGTTGTGGGGCTAGAACCCGCTACCTGCCTATTGCAAGCTCACACGCTTTACCAGTCGGCTACACGCTGTCAGTATATAATATGTAGAGAAGAAATGAACCTAGGGGACAATATGTACAAACAGGAAACGAACAAATTAAAAAAACAGTACCAATACCAAACAAAGAAGACAAAAAAGGGGACAGGACAGGAAAAGAAAATACGATGAAAATAAACTGAAGTAACTGGAAGAGAACTACAAGAAATAAGGATGTGAAGGAGGTAAAGAGAAGGTACAACCAAGAAGAGTATGTACATCATAGATAAAGAAGGAAACTAAATTGGAGGAAATTAAGAAACATTAGAAAGATGGAAGCAATATCTTGAAGAGCTTCTGCACGAAGAAGCACAAAAAGAACAGCCTGAAGAAAAATAAATCGATCTAATTTTAATTTAGTATTTGTAAAGATTTCTTAAGTTTAATGATCTGTTTTTAAAACTGCGCTTCCTTAAAAGATAACTATTCAGACCATTACCAAGCAAATATTTGTTATCAGTTATAATTTATAGTATACAAATAACCTTACTGATAATAAAGCTTCAAGTTAGCTAAAAAAATGAATTTCAGTGAGAGAGAATGTAATTAAGATACAACTTTACAGCGGCTGCGATTTGTTGGTGAATTGCCTTAATTGCCAACAATATTTTGAATAAATATTTTATTGATTTTTTCGAGAAACCAAAACAATATAAAATCCTTACATCATAAAGAGCTGTATGCCGTTTCCCAGAATATCCTTCCTCACGAGACTCCAGGACTGCTCCACCAGCATTTTCTCTTTGGGGGTGAGTCCTGTGACAGGATCTGGTTCGTTCGAATGCCCATTCAAGTAACTGACAATAACTCCCATTTTTGTATTCTGCAATAGAAAAACATAATTAATAATCTAATAGTATTGGTACTTTTATTATATATGAAACCGTTATTATACTAATTCGGAAGGATACGAGGAATATTCGAATTTGAATAAATCTAGATAGTGTTGATATGCTACACTTGTTATAACAAGTGAGACTTTTCTGGTTAATTTAAAATCAGCTAACATACACTAATGAAGAAATTAGGTCAGTTCTCAATGAAAAATGCAAGCAGGATGGAATTACCGTGTAGGAGCCAAAACAAAACAAAACGAGACTAGAATTCTTTTTAAGAGTCGTAACAACGAAAGCGTCATAAAAATGATATTTCATTGTTTAAACCAGAGTGAAAGTCATTTTCGGCAAAGTAAGAGTCGTATAGATGAGTGTAACGGGCCTGATTCGTGGCACCAGAGCTTTTCTGATCTGTAACTTTTGTGCTGTATTAATTAGGTTAACGATTTGAAATCGGGCCCATTTGAATTCCCGAGCTTAGCGTCAATCAACATGGGAAGAAGCAAAAGAACAGGGCGAGAGGTACTAAAGTGAAGATAGTATATCAAAAGAACGGAAACAATGACGAAATTTCAAAAATAGTAATTCTAATTAGGTCTTACTTTGAAAAGAATAAAGATGGTTTAAGCACGGTTAGAATTGGATTTTGCACAATTGAAAGTCGTTTTAGCGAGACTAGACGTGTTTAAATAAGATTGTCATTGTCATAGTAACAACAAAAATATCATAAAATGAGATTTGATTGTTTAACCCAGAGTGGAAGTTATTTTGACCAAGTAAAGGTCGTTTCGACGAGATATCAAGTCGCCTCGCCGAAGTTGAAGGTCCTATTACGGATATGGGCAGTAATTTCAATGAGATCTAAGACGAAATAGTATATTATACATCAAGGTAGCGAAGCGCAGTATTATAACCTGAGCGCATATTAGATACTGAGCGCGCAGCGCGAAGTATCTAAAGCGCGAAGGTTATAAGACGATTCGCTACCGTGGTGTATATACTATTTTTTGCACTACCAAACGGCTTAATACCTAAATTCCCAACAAATTTCGAAAATATTTTAACTGTCAACCTGACAATACAGCTCTTTAAAATGTCAAAATTAAAATAGTCTTGTTTGGTAACTTAGCAATTTATTAGTTACCACGGTGAAAATTGTTTATTTTACTTTCTCTCCCTTGGTGGAGAAAATCAACTTCACAACCTCAAAATAGGCCAATAACGGTGCGTTCTGAGACTAGTAGTGCAAAAATAGTTTTAAATAGACTAAGAGTCTCTTAAACAAAATTTGAGGGTCTTGGCAACCAAAGCCTAATAAAAAATATGGTTTAATTGTTTAAACTAAAGTGAAAGTCGTTTTGACAAAGTAGACCTGATATCGATAAGATGCACCGTCATTTTAATGAGATCGTCTTCGATTTAAGACGAAAATAGTTTTAACTATATACTAAAAGTAAGTAAAAGCGTCATAAAAATGTGGTTTAATCGTTTAAAACAAGGAGCATGCCGTTTTGACAAAGTAAACCTGCCATCATTGACACATAAAGTCACCTCGGCGAAGTTAAAAGTTACTGTGCAGAGATGGACAGTCATTTCAATGACAGCTGTTTATAGAGCTTTAAATTCGCTTAACTCAGGTTACACTCGATTTAATACGAATTGGTTTAACGAGACTAGATGTTTTTTCAATAAGATTTAAGAGTCGTAACAACAAAAGCATCATACAAATGATATTTGAGAGTCATATCGATGAGTATAACGGGCCTGATTCGTCTCAACAGAGCTTTTCATAAAACCGATTTGTAACTTTGGCGCTTATTAATTAGGTTAAAGATTTGAAATCGCGCCCATGTAAATTCCCGGGCTTAAACCGGTAGAATGCCGTTTCGCGGTGCTTTGTGTTGAGCTGAAGACATTAGTGGTTTACTTGTAGTATCAGGCGGGTGCCAGCTGAGTGTAGCGGCCAACGCTTGGTTCTTGGGGGCGACGTCCGAGCCCAAGAAGTGTTGCACACCCTTAGCAAGTACAGAGTGATTTTTTAAAACTGAATTGCAGCAGGTCCTGGATAGCCTAAATCGGTTGGCAGTGCTGAAGTCTATTGTCAGTCTATGTCAAATAAATTCGAGATATACAGATTAAGCTTTGCGTCAGTTTGTGTCAAATAACAAACAAAACCTAACCTACTAACCTCAAATTTGATATAGACTGACACTGAACTTCAGTACTGCCAACTGATTCAGGCTATTCAGGGCCTGCTGCAATTCAGTTTATAAAAATCACTTTATATTCTAGGCCCATATAGCTAACAGTTGGATGTTTCTATACCGATTTCAAGGTCTACTTTCCATACCAAGCATGATAGGTGCAAATCTGAACAGCAACGCCATTAAGGGGCTGATATCCACGGTTTTATGGGCAGCAAATGGGAAACCAGGTTAGTTTATTTGATTAAATCCACCATCAAGTGCTAAGGCCGAACATACTTCGAGTAGGGCACATAATTGCGTCATACTGTAACGTGCAATTGGGACATCGACTTCGAAGCGTGTGAATCAGCAAATACCTTCGGGCGGATACCCGCGAAACAGAACCGGTTTAAGGTGAATTGGCGGAGTGCATAAAAGGTATTTTAGCAAACCTTAGTGGTAGTGTTAACGTTTGATATTTTCTTAGTTGCATCCTATGCAAACGGTAAATGAGAGTAGAATTTAGCCCTTAGCGCGTAGCACTGCAAACAAGAATTTGACCTTTGTTCATTTATAGCATTTCTTAATGTCAAACTGCAAATGCGAGTAGAATTTAGTTCTTAGCCCGTAGCCGTTTCACCTAAATATGAATCTTTACTATTTACAGCTTATGTTATTTGCGTATTGTCGTTTTGTATTTCCTTTATTTATGTGTATGTAAAACCAACGTATATATATATTTAATCCTAACGTGGTTGAAGTATTTATTTTCAGAATATAAGGTGTGTATGAGACAATCTAGGGGCGAAGCTGCGTTGGCATTCCCATAGACACAACTGAGGCAACAAACGGGTCTTGTGCATTGACCTCTGAGCTAGCTAGCAACTTAAGGGCAATTAAAATTAAAATAATAAAGGAGCGTAGAAACGTCTCGCTTTATGAGATATAAAATCGCCTCGGCTAGTTCATAATCATTTTACAGAGACGGGAAGACATTTCAATGTGCCATTTTTAGAGTTTAAACGACGATTTAGTACGATTATAAGTCGTTCTAACGAAACTTAAAGTCGTTTTAATAAAATTTAAGAGTAATTATAGCAACAAAAACATCATGAAAATGAGATTTGATTGTGTAAACCAGAATAAAGTAGCCTCGGGAAGGTTGAAAATCATTTTACAATGATGGTGAGTTATTTTAATGAGATCTTTTAAAAAAAAACTAAGACCTTAACTGCGGTTAGAATCGATTTAATACAATTGAAAGTGATTTTAATGAGCCTAGAATTCATTCACAGAAAATGTATGAGTCATTGCAACAACAAAATTATTATAAAAATGAGATATTTGGTTGTTTAAACCAGAGTGAAAGCAATTTTGATAAAGTAAAACTGGGTAGACATTTCAATTAACATGTGAGCAAACGAAAATGAAATCAAGCTTGGCTTTGAAAATTGAAACATATGTCGATTATTAATTCACATGATGTTGGATATAGACTATTATAATAATTGTCATATTTAAAATACAAACATCAGAAGTAATACACCACATGACTTAATTTTTTCGAAGCCAAGCTTGATTTAGTTTTTATTTGCTCACATGCTACATCTCTTTTAAAGAGCTTAAAAGTCGCTTAACTGAAAATATACTGGATTTAATACGACTGAAAGTTATTTTGACAAGACTAGAAGTCGTTAAATAAGATTTTAGAATCGCTGTAATAACAAAAATACCATTAAAATGATATTTGATTTTTTAAACCGCAGTTTCATGAGGTGAAACTGATATCAATAAGATATAAAGTCGCCTCGGTGAGGCCAAAATTCATTTCAATCAAGACTGGAACTCGATTTAGCATGATTTTCATTTAAATAAGAATCGTAGTAACCTGAAATAGTCATTAAAGCGAGATTTATTTTTTTAATTCAAAGTAAAAGTAATTTTAACGAAATAAAATGATTTTGATAAGGCATAACTGCCTCACCGAAGTTAATAGTCATTTTAAAGGGGTTAAATCTCGACTGCACAATTGAAAATAATTTTTGCGAGATTAAAGTTTGTTAAAACAATATTCAAATTACACATTGCTTTAACTAAATAGAAGTCTTTTATATGGGGTTCTAATAATGCAAACAAAATTTAATCACTTTTATTCGATTGAAAGTCTTTTAACAAGGTAAAAATACTTCGGACTGGATACTTTTTAATGGGATTAATTATAATTGTCTAAGGTTTCAAGGCATTTTAAAGAAATGAAAAGATTTAGTTTCAGCAAGACTAAAATTCGTTTAAATAAATTCTAAAGTCGTTTTCCCGAAGTGAAAATCAGTGAGAAGAAATTAATATAAACGTATAAAGTAAATTAAAAGTGGTTAAAACAAGATGTACTTGTATATTTGATTAAAAGTAATTTGTATAAGCTTAGGGATTGGTTCAATGAGATTTAATATTTTTAAACAAAGTTTAATATAATTTAACTGAGATTAAATATTAATTTACCAAGGTATAAAATCGACTTAATGAGATTAAAAGAGGTAAAAACACATTTGAAAGTTACTTTAACAAGTTAAGAGTCGATTATGAGATTTTATAGTTTAAACAACAGCAATATGTCGCTAAATAGGATAAAAGTCGTTTTGATGAAATCGAAACTGATTGAAAATGAATCGAAAGCAGTCTTATAAACGAGCAGCTCTAATGTTAGTGTATGTGATAATAGCTATTTATGCAACAAGTGCTAAAAGTCGACTTTTATGCGCGAGACATGAAAATTATGAAACGAAGCCGAAGGCTGAGTTTCATAACATGTCTCGCGCATAAACGACTTTTAGCACGCGTTGCATACAATATTTTATCTACGACCTTAATTTTACCGTTATTAATCCATAAATATCGATTTAAGAAAGGTTCGCATCTCCGACGCTGCATCATAATGAATAGTAGCCTACGCGGCTGGCGATTGTTTTGGCCACGCCCGTGCTGTCAAGGACAGGTACGAAATTTAATTATTTATACTCCACATATGACTGTATTCATTACATAACGCTTTAATTATTTCAAAAACGCTTTACCTGTAACGCAAGAAGCAACTAGAATAGCTTTACGACTTCACTTGCAGTTCGAAATTGTAGTTTTGAACCTCGCGTCACTTTTAGCACATGTGCTAAAAGTAAACAGCTGATTTCTTTAAACACGGTAAACTATAAAACGTCACTTTTAGTGAAACAAGCGAGTGTTAAAAAACCTACTTTTAGTAGTGGTCGTAGATAAAAGTGGTTTTAATAACATCTTTGAAATCACAGTAAAATTCGCTTAAATGATATTAAAGATACTTTAGCGAGGTTGAAAACCATTTTGGCGAAGTTAAAGAAATACCCAAGAAAGCATAATGAGATTAATGAATATTTTGAATGAAATGTATTCGTTTAGTTATTTTTCAAACACCTTCTGTGTCACATGAAGGAGATTTTGCTGTAAAACCCCAAAAAAGCAAATGAAGTAAAGCCAATTACTGTCAAATATTTTGCAGTTTCAGGGATAGTTTTAGAATTGCGCTTGTTCGGCGCAGTGGCTCCTGAAAGATCCAACGATTGGTTTATATCCCAACAGCATAGAATGCGGTCATCAAGGAATCAATTAAACAACAATAGAGTGAACATCTGCGTTCGTTTAGAATATGGCTTCAATGTCAACACGTTTAAGACACTTGGGTGTTATTGTTATCAATTTCGAACATGTCGGAGGCTTTATACATTAATAAATACATCCGTTTGCAAACACGACACAAATCGGATACGGCAAGAAGTATCCTCTTCCCATTCCGGAGAACACGCTCGTTTCGAGGACCAATTGCATGTGTCCAGTCAATCTTCATTTTTTTTTGTCGCTATATACTGTTGAATTCGACAAAAATGTTCCATATGAATATATAAATATAGTGTGATATAGTTCGAATATACGAGGGTCACTCAAAAAGTAGTCTTTATTCTTGTTTCTTAAATTCAATTTGCTAAAAGTAATAATTTTATCTGGATAACATTGTTGTGAAATTCATAAAAATCAACTACTAATTCAGAATATCTTCTGGCCACTGGATTGCTAGAAACGTGTTAAAATGAAAAGTGGGGCTATTTTATTTTTGGCTCTAGACTAGAAACGAATGAAGATTAAGCAACTGTTCTGTTAACACTTTGGTTTAGCCATATACGAGGTGTAGCTGTTAAATAGCGCAACTGAGCTTTCGCAGGTTCAGACAAGTTAAAATGAGTGGTATTTATCATCTTGGACATGTCCTAAAAGTATTATAGCTCAAGCCTTGTTATTTAATAGTCACATCTCGTATATACTATTCCCTCGTATTGATTGCAAAGTAAAAATTTAAGACTTAAAATGCATTATCTCAGAAAGCTCGTAGTTTGTTATAAACAAACTGATAACAATTGTAAAAACGTATGACCTATCAATATACAGTAGCGTAATTACTAATTTGGTAAATAAAATTTTGTTAAAGAAGAAATTACAATAAAAGTCTTTGACGTCATCATTTATCTTTGATTCTATGTTAAAAATTATTGCCAACGTTAATATAGATCTGTCGTTTTTGTTAGGATTTTGTAAGGAATTATTTACACACCTACAAATATGCAGTTTAGTGAGTAGTTTTAAATAATGTTCCAACAGAAACGCCAAAAAACTATGAAATGGAAAACATACATTTCAACATTGTCCGTAACTATGGAATGGAAAACATACATTACAACATTATCCGTAACCACAGACTGGGCTGGGAGACCATGTGCAGTTACAAATTTTATATTGGTTACTTCTACAAATTTTCTCCGAGACGTCCTTTTGTCTATTTTTCGACAAGTTGATCTACATCTGGTTTGCAGATGTGCAACTGCCATTATTGCTTCCACCTTCTAAAAGACGAAGAAAGTATTGTAATTGCGAAAACATCAACTTGCGAGATTTCTTTAAATCTTTACGTTTCAGTTTCTCTAGATGACGAAAACCAGATTTTCTCAATTCCGTTGGTCTGTCCGTCCGTTGGAGGTATAAATCAAAAACTATTAGTTGGAGGAAAACAATATTTTGCATGCAGATTATATGTCTACCTGGCATAAAACCGAGCAAATTTCAGACAAATATACAGGGTGAGGCACATAAAGTGTTACAGAGCAATAGCACTCAAACTATTGATCATATCCAAAAATGTTTCAGACAAAAGTT
Source organism: Agriotes lineatus (assembly GCA_940337035.1). NCBI lineage: Eukaryota > Metazoa > Arthropoda > Insecta > Coleoptera > Elateridae > Agriotes > Agriotes lineatus. The sequence continues at coordinate 115,690,453 of OW679200.1, read as the reverse complement.
TCAGTGTTCGAGAAGGCCGTCATACTGGACCACCCTATTTTTTTATCGGTGGAGGCGCTGAAGGTACGTCAAGGTCAACTTCAGATTTTTAAATGGAACTATGTATTTTTTTTTTCGATGACATTATTACCTATTTTAAGACAAATTCAGCTACCTGAAACACAAGGTCATTCTAGTTAGCAAAGTATGAAGATAGTAAAAAAATCGAAAAATATCGGAATAATCACTTTCAAAGGATCCACTAACCTTGGTTTGGTTCTACCTACAGAAGATGCTCGAAGTGATGACCCTCGACTTGTAAGCACTTGTTAATTCGCTGATGAAAAAACCGTCTAACTTCAGCTAACATTTGTGGTGTAATTTCGGTACATGCTCGTCGTATTCTGTCTTTCATGTCGTCAGGCGTGGTAGGTGCTACCGCCATTACGCGATCTTTGACAAAACCCCATAAAAAGTAATCTGCTGATGTTAGATCTGGCGATCGAGATGGCCAAGCTACAGGACCGCCTCGTCCTATCCACTTTTACCCAAAAATCTCATTCATCACTTGTCTTAAACACAGAGCATAATGGGGTGGTGCACCGTCGTGTTGACTCGTGTTTGTTGCACTGTTGCATTTTTCGATTTTTCGACTATTTTCATACTTTGCGTGACTAGAATGACCTTGTGTTTCAGGTCGCTGAATTTGTCTTCAAATCGGTAATAATGACATCGAAAAAAAAATACATAGTTCCATTTAAAAAAGTGGAGTTGACCTTGACGTAGTTTCAGTGCCTCCACCGATAAAAAAAATAGGGTGGTCCAGTATGACGGCCTTCTCGAACACTGAAACTTTTGTCTAAAACATTTTTGGATGTGATCAATAGTTTGAGTGCTATTGCTCTGTAACACCTTATGTGCCTCACCCTGTATACAGGGCGAGAACCTTAAAAAATAAAATTTTGCGTTAACTGAGAAATAGACAAAAGTAATAATTTGCACATAGGTCACGTTTTACACTTGACGAAAATGAAACTCATAAGTTACAGGGTAATGACGTAAAAGGGTAAAAACGTTTCAACAATAAGTCCTTTCTGTTAAATTCAGCCGCGCATCGCAAAGCCGGTAGAGGTCCTCGAAGAGCCCGTACATGAGTCGGCTGGATTTAAATTCGCGTTTGTAGAAGCTGTAGTTCGAATCTCATAGCCGGTAACGTTTTTTTAAATTTGGAATTGATTTAATTTGCATTACCACGTGTTTCCTTTTATTGTTTCAGTATTATTAGGAACGCTAAGGTTGCGAGGAAAGTTCTGAGTAAGGCCCTTTACAGATCTTTTGTTATTACACTTGTTTTAGACGTTTGATTGGTAAACGAGTCGTATGCGTAAGTGGGATATATTTTGCCAAACTCTAATATAACGAATTTGCATTTTTTTAAATTTAGCTACAAAATAGACGCACAACCTGATCCATATAAACGAATGGTAACGTATGGTAGCCTTGATTATAAAAAATCTTTGTTATATAGTTTAGAATTGAGGGTAACCATAATATGACTAGAAAATGCACAAGCGGGAAAATTAAAGAAACGAACGTTTGGTGCATTCTGTTCTTATAAAAAATGTTGCAAAATAGCTTATTTCTGTATTACATGCAAAAAAATATTATATCTACAGCGCGCAGAGAAAATTTGTCAATACTGATATAAACAGATTGTATTTTTCTTGAAAATAATAATTTCTAAAATTAGTATGCATTTTGTTAGGATATATATTTATTTTTGTTACAGATATAGTTCTTAAATTTTCTTTGTATATTCAAATTGAGTTACCTACAATAAGTTTTTATAGTAAATCTTGCGATTTTTATTTTCTTGGCAGATTTTATATCAACATTTTTTAAAACTTTATTAACTATGCTATTGTGTTTTTAGCATTATTTTTGGAGAACAAAGACGTTGTATAAACATTATAAACATTAGATTAAGAATTTTTTTAAAGTTGTTACTATAAAAATAAATTAGAAAGTACTGGTTTGACCAGTCATCTGTATAGATGAAACAAAATATAGATGTCTGTAGTTACGGCTTAAAGGAACCAAGCAGTATACTGAAAACATAAACAGCTCAGGACAGTTCCCTTCCCTTTAGAAAAAACAATGAAACTTTGGACAGATAGAAAGCATAAGTTTTTGTCGAACACCTTGCGAAAGTTTGTCAACCATTCTCTTCCAAGATTTCACAGAAAAAGGAAACACAATTATCCCGATACTTAACCACCCTTTTCAAACGAGTTCTCCCATTAGCGGCATAAAATTAAGCGAAGTTTACAGCATGATTAGGAAATACCTGAATCCTAGGCCTACTAATTTCCCATGTTGCCTAAGCTGTTTATTAAGAGATTAATACCTCAACTAGACAGTATTGATATAAACCTAACGCATCAATTTGGGTTCAGAGAAAGTCATACAACCATTGAACCACTTGTCGTGGAACACAAAAATTACGTTTAAAAGCACAAAGCATTTTCGGTAGCCTTATTGAACATCACCCAATCCTTTAACAATATGTGGATTCAGTTTTTGCTATGGAAACTCAAAACTCAGCTATCTGCCCCATTCCACTACGTAATAAATGCACACCTCACTGATAGATTATTCATGATCAAACATCTAGAGGAAGTAGCGGATGTTATCACCCAATCTCTAGCATCAAGCATCATCGCCAGGTTTGTTGCTGAGAAACTCCAGACTACCGTTAACAACATGCAAGGACTCAAGACTTAAGAATTAAGGCCAACATTCACATTGAGAAAGAAAACATGTTCACGCATTAGCCTCAATGGAAGAGAACCATGGTAATCCAACACAGTAAAATACCGCATGCACCTGGGTAGGCATCTCAATTGGAAGCTACAGTCGTATTCAAAAATGTGTTGTACAGGAGTGTTGTAAGTTTATTGGTGGTTGTGTTTTTAATCAAGAAAGGCTCACACTGTATCATTAACTAGGTAGACCTAGATGTATACTTTCAAAGTTTGTGTATATACAACACTTTTTTGAACTTAAATCATATTCACAAAGCACAAATGCTGTACAGCACTTTAATGGACACGACTGTACATATCTATAAAAAAAGGTCTCTAAACTACACTTGTTAATCAGATGCAAATTAAAACTGGTTCTTGAAAACAAAATAAATGCGTTCATCTAGGGGACGAGCGCTTTGAACTTGAAGTGACAATAATACTTTCAATCAAAAATTCTACAAACTTTGAAGCGGTAAATCAGAGAATGATTAGGATCTACATCAACATCTTTGTTAAGCGACTAGCAATGTTAGGAGTATATACTCATAATGATGACGAAATAGCGAAGATAAATGCTGTTTTTATGACAAGCTACAAGAAATGATTGACGAGATGACGAGATAGGAGACAATAGAGAAGCAATAATGTTAAGAGACTTCAATAGCCGAATAGGACCCAAAAAATGACATGGTTGGAGGAAGATTTGGAGAAGACTACATTGATGATAGTGGAAAGCAACTTACTGATTTCTACCAGATCAACGACCTGAGAATTATCGATTCTAGCAACATAAATACGTTCATATATGTACATGAACACCTCCAACTAGACAACTGAGATCGATAATAGACTATATGATCGTAAGGCTGCAGCTCTGACCACCACCTGGTAAAGGCAACAGTGACGTTTTCGAATGCAAACACGAACAAAACAAGGAAATGGAAAATATAGAAACTCCCATATGAAACACAGCAGAACTGAAAGAGAACAAATTATATATCAGCCAAAATTGCATGAGCAATTAAACAAAAAAAAAATATGACAGATGAACTACACAGGCATATAAACAAAACTATTTATCAAGTAGTCAAGTAAGAAACTTACTATGAAACGGAAACTAAATATCTACAACGTAATAATACAAAGTATAACACTAGATAGACCTGAAAAGATGGCGGGACGACTGAAGATGACAAAGGAAGAATCGCAACTGTTCATATGAACGTTCTACGAAGATCGTATCGAGTATAGTAGACAAAGAGTAACAAATGAAAGAATTAGATAAATGGTGGAAGTGCAAAAAAACAATTTACTTGGTAAGGACATGTGAGCAAAATGGCAGAGAAAATGCTGCCATGGAATAGATACCATCAGAGAGAAGAAAGAGAGGTGGACTCAGAAGAACTTGGAGAGAAGCAATTAGTGAAAGAAATCTCAACAAAGAATAGTACCTCGACTGGATACAGAAGTCTGGAAATCAGAAAGCGCCGACAAACAATATAAACTGACAATAATATACAAGGTGTATCTAAAAGGTAAGTCACGGTTTGAGGTGCGCGCAGTACGTGTAAAAATAAGGAAGACAGTTTATATGGACGTATATCTTTAAGCAATGGTTACCGAGATACAGGGTGTTGAAATTTCATTGTCTTTAGCTATGTAGTGATTCTTTCTGAGAAGGCTGGAAGAAAGTTAATTACATTTTCAGGGTAAGTATTACTCAAGACTAGTCGCCTTTCACTATTACTCGCATTTCAATACACATTCCAATTCAAAACATTGAAATTTTATGTAACGTAGCTTTTTGGTTGTTGATACTTTTTAGTTATGGAAATCAGTTTGCTTTTTGCAACCGTAGTAGATTTGTAAATTCGAAGTTACAGAAATACTGCTAAATTTTGTAAGAATACTTTTTTATGACAAATTGAATGTAGATTAAAAATTAACTAGAAAAATTGATCAGAATTATGAAACATGACAGCGGCGTATCAAATATTCTTGAAAAATGAGGAACTTTGTTCGGTTTCTACGCTACTGGAATGTCATATTGAAATAAAAGTAATAGTCAAAGGTGTCTAGTTTTAATTAATACTTACCCTGAACATTTCATTAACTTCCCCCAGATTGTTCAGAGAAAATTAATTAAGTAAAAAAAAAGAAATTTCAACACCCTGTGTCTCGGCAACCGTTTGATTAAGAATATATGTTTTTCTACGACCACCACTAAAAGTAGGCCCTTTAGCGCTGCTTTTTTCGCTAAAAGTGACGTTTTATAATTTAAGCGTGTTTAAAATGAGATCAGCTGTTTACTTTTAGCCCATGTGCTAAAAGTAAAGTGAGGTTATAAAACTACAATTTCGAATTGGAAGTGAGGTTGTAAAGTTATTCTAGTTAATTCTTGCGTTAGAGGTAAAGTGTTTTTGAAATAATTAAAGCGTTATGTAATGAATAAAGTCAGATGTGTACTATTATAATTACCTTTGATAACTGACTTTGACAGTACTGGCTCCACAAACATTCGCCTGAGCGTCAAGGTCATCTCTTTATTATGACATAAATTATAACTGTCATAAATGCAAACCTTTGTTAAATCGACATTTATGGATTAATAACAGAAAATTTAAGGTCGTAGAAAAAATATTGTATGCAAACTCGTGTTAAAAGTGTTATTGCACTCGACATGTTATGAAACGAAGCCGAAGGCATAGACATCAACTTTTGCATAAATAGCTATTATGTACATTTTTTGTCTTATTTTTACGTTTACTTCACGCACACAGAGCCGTGACCTACCATTTAAATACACCCTGTGTATACTATCTTTTTGTTTGTAGATAATTTCATATTATTTTTATATCATCCACTAAACTACTTTATTGCCTTAGGACAGATCAGTAATTGGCTAGGAGCCTTAAAAAATAATCTTAATGAAACGATTGGAATTACATTTACATATTTTATTTTCAATAAAAATCTAAAGGATTTGAATTGCGGTATATGTGACCTACGATAAACTATTAAAAAAAATTACAAATTTCTTCTATCTCAACAACGACACGGTCCAATTCCGGAAGTCATTCGCAACATAATGTTGTATACGAGTATTAGAGTTTTTTAGATGTTATCATGATTTGATCCCATTAATTATTTTAATATCGACCTATTTGTAGGAAGCTTTTACAAAATATGTATTTTTTCTATAGCACATGTTAAAGTGTGCTTTTATCAACTCAAAACAAAAGGTCAAGTTTTACTTTAACAGCAAGGGTAGATAAAGTATCACTTTAACATCAAGGATAGATAAAGTAATTTAATTTTCTAACTTTTGTTTAAATTAAATATGACAGCTTCCTATTATCGTAGCAACCCAATCTAGCTACTGACATTTTGAAATGTGATTGACTGTCATTATTTTCTTTTGAAATTGTTAAAGTTCTTGCTATAGAAAAAAATATTGTATTATACACGACGATAAAGTTTTTTCTATCCACTCTTGAATCATTAACGTCTCGACTTCGTCTCGACGTTAAACGATTCACTCGTGGATAAAATTTAACTTTATCGTCTTGTATAATAAATTACTATTTTTACAAGTATAGAGGAGCCCGTTGCTTTTATATCAAGTTTTATAAACTGTGTACAAAGTAAATTATAATGAATATTTACTATGCTTGTGGACACGAAATTTCAAGTAACTTTAACTGGGTTTTACGATCTCAATCATGACACGGTCCAATCCCGGAAGTCGTTTGTTACTTTAACTGCGGTAGTATATCTGATTGAAGAATATTACATTAACGCTACCTGGACATTATGTTAGGTTAAGTGGAAGAACAACATTAGTTGAACGTCGCCTTTTTTCTGTATCCGAGAAAATAAAGCCATGTATTATTAATATTATTATTATTAAAATAATCTTATAGTGAATGTGTCTATGATTTCATTTCCTTTAAAAGTTTATTCAAGGCATTTTTCTTTGCCTTTTAAACCACTAACCAACGCAGCTCTCAAAAGAGTTGAGAAAATATCATTTCCTAAACAACTCCTAAGCGGGCATCTGGGACCTCCTTGCTTGGATTGATTATTTTCATATTTAGATATATAGTCAAACTGTGTTTGAATGATTTTTCATTGTTAATTAGGTTAAATTACTGCAAACTAGTATCCAGAAAAGTGAAAGTACGGTTCTGTTTCGTGTGTGAAGCAATCGATTTTGTATGTACCGTGATAAACGAAAATTCAACGGCGGTCGCGGAGAACTTAAAGTCAGTCGCGGGCGTGCCAAGCTTGAAGACGCACGTTCATGCAACTCCTAGTGTCGTTTCGCCATACAGCGAGTTAAATAATAAGCGGCTGAATTCGAGCAATAAATAAAATTTACTGCGAATAATATGCGTGTGCCATAAGCCAGTGTTTGAGCTTCAAGTAAATGTCATTTTAACCCGGCGGTTCATGGATGGGGTCTACGGTGCCTTGTAGAAACTCGAATTTTTTTTACAAAATTCAACTTCTAGGTAACTTATTGTTCAGTTTTGGTTACTTATATAAAAATTTAGATCAAAAATGTAAACTGTAAGCATGGAGAGACAATTGAACCTCACAGACGCCATCCGTGGTGAACGTCGATCGATGCCACTGTGTGCATGCAGTATATGTAAATTTAAGTTTTTGCTTACTTAATGGAATAACATTGAAATATTCTGAATATAACCATGATTAATGATTAATTTCCTATTTTATGTTGTTTCGTATTTCTTACAAATAAAGCTACTAATACGTAGTTGTCTTTAATTATGTCTAAGATTATTTGTTCATTGTATTATATTTGCGCATTTTGTATTTTATTATTAAAAATAAAAGGCTACACCTTCGATATAAGAAACATTACGAAAAATATATAAAAGTGCTTTAAAATAATACTATAAATTTAAGCGTATACAAAACAAATATACAATTGCAGAGACACCAAGGAGTTCCATAACATGGCGATTGTTGTGTTACGTTAGCCGCCAGAGAGGTGCAAGAGCTGGCAGCCAGGTGATTCCCCCGCCGCATTAGTGAGCAAGTTTCACACCGTCCAAGGTTGATGACGTAGTCCAGTCTGAGTGCTACTCAGTACTTCCTAAGCCATGAGTTCAAGGTAACTTGCAACAGGGCATGTTTACAGTTTAAGCGATAACCGCTCGTTTCAGGCTGCAGGAAGATTTTGCTACCGCAAAAGGAATGGACCTATTATACAAATAAATATGTACGTTAATCGCGATGCCGACGGCAGTTTAATATTTGAGTATTAGAGACACTTATTTTGGCATATTTTTAATGTAAATTAAAAAGTAAATGTATTGTAGAGCCGGTTATTCTGCTAGTATTTGATTTGCAAATACGTATAGCCACTACATATTGGGAGTTGATGATGCATTCGTATTTTAAAACTGATGTGTGTAGCAATGATCATTGGTCTTAGGGTTAAATCTATCTACTGTTTTATGTTTATTTATGTCAGCAAACTGACTTTACTTGTGCATAATATTTGAAGTTAGTGACACTTCATAGCAACAAACTGAGGGAAAGTAAGGATTTCGTGTATGCTGAGCTAGTAGGTAGACAGCAGGGCAATTAATTTATAAAAATACTAAATCATAAGATACGTCTTATCACAATTAAAGGGGAAACCAAATTACTTATTTCACCCCTTAACAGAAAACAACCTCAAAATAAAATTATATATAATTTTTTAATAATTAATAATAAAAATTATAAACAATTTTTAAGAAACTGTTCTCTTAAACACTGTTTTAAAAATATGATTCAATCAAACAACCTTGTGTTTTATGAGACAACATTGATGTGAGAAGTGATAAGTTTAAGCCGAATTAATTGAAAGTATGTGAACTAATCTAAGACAATAATTTTATTTTCCATAGCAGCTGTTATCCAATTGTTATGATTGCACTGTATAACAATATTGTACGTTTATAAAAGTGTATTAAACAAAATCTCATAAGGTAAAAAGATATTTAACATCTGCAAAAATTCATTAAACTAATATAAATTGCATAGTCCCTTACAAAGTCTCTGAAAACATTTGAGGAATGCAAGGAAAGTTGCGAACTTCTGGATCCATGTCATAAAATAGGTACATTAAAATTGTTATCAGCCATTTAAAACTCAGCTTAATTAAGACACTCGTAGTGTGTATGATTTTGAGTGATGTCATAAAACGTGTTTGATAATAACTTGACCGATCCTCTGAAAAATCATTTAAACTATTAAAACTATATAACGTGCATAAAAATAGAAAGTGTGGAAAAACGTTAAAAAATAAGTGGAAGAAATAACTAGTAAACACTTACTTGAACTGTATTTTAAGCTATGTTCCTCAGAAGTGTCTTAATTGAATTGGGTAACTGTGTCGCCCACCTAAAAGTATTAATATTCTAACCAAACTGTCATCGCAGTAGATGTTTCAATATAGAAAACTTACCTATCCCGAAACTATTTCACAAAAGTGCATAATTTAAACACAGTACCTCTTCTCTGGCGATTTTTTCAACAAAAACTTTATCAAAAACGCACTATTGTCGCCATTTTAATATTTCTACCCGTATGCGTTTATACGTTTTTTCCGATCTAACAATTGAAAGTGTACAATAAAATAGAATATAGTATAAACATAATTTTCTACTCATATTAAATGATATGTACAATACTGATGCCTCTTTAATTGAGAAAGGTGTCAATTCTTCGAGCAATGGACCAATTGTTCCTTATTCAATTGTTGTTAGCCGATCACATGCCGAGCTTATAATTATTCTTCAATAAATCATGAAAGAGGCTCTGATAAAACCAAACGTCAAACCTTATTGTCAGTAAAAAATGTATTGTTTAGTACTAGTGGAAAAGGTATAATATTTAATTCGTGAGAAAGATGGACATTATTCACTCGCATAAAATACGCCACTCGTTTTCTTCTCGTTTCTCAAATTTTATCCTCATGAATAATGCCTATCTTTCTCACTAATCGAATAATATAGTGTCTTTATATTTGTATTAGTTAATAAAGTGTGAGACTTACTCTGAATCTAATTAGCACTGTCGTCACATGCGAGTCCAACCACAAGTTACTAAAACTAACCACAAGGGCTTCATTCACACAGACAGCAAAGTTTACTTTCGCGTAGTAATGAACTAATGTCGCGAATCTACAGATGTCATTATCTACAAAGCGACTCAACCGCAGGCGGTGAACTTTCTGTGCAGATTCCGAATCGATTTCAATCTAATAATGGATAAGATAAAGCGAAATGAGATTGGGCGCATGAGTATTTGCAGGTTTAATGCAAATTCACTGTTGGAATTGATAAAAATAAGCAGTCGTTGTTAAAATAATAGCTCGTAAATACCTAGCAAGTTAATTATCAGCACTTCAATTATTAATTAATTCTCATGAGTTAACAAAATTTTATCTAAACATCTCGTTTTGTTTCTAGGCAATAATTGTACAGCCCAATAATGCTTTATTGTAGATAAAACAATGGAAGGTCGTGCACTTGACTATTCTTCCAAAATGTGCTTATATTGGTAGGTGCATCACGTCTGCCGTCCACTTAAATCAGAATCTTCATTATAAGTGAATAAACATTGCCTATGCCCACGTGTTCTAGCTGCTAAATATATCTCACGCTGTTAAAGTGATAGATCACTAAGCATGGCATTTGGCATTCAGAAACACATTTGTAATCTGTTCATGGATATTCAATAGAGGACAGATATGACACTCGACCATTAACATTTATAGCTACATACAGGGCCGTATTAGCAATAAAGTCATGGCCTAAAGCCCCATATTTGCATTATATTTACAAAAATAAAATCAATGAGACATATTGTTAGTAACGGGGTAAAAAGGCAGCAAAATTGGGAACGTTTTAGTGAACTCATCAGCTGCCAGCTGTTCATACAGGATTAATATGGCCAAATAAACTGCATTCTGAATTCTGGAGTGAACAAAGCTCATGCACACTTAGGCTTCTTAGTCTATGCTTGTGTATATGCTTGTGTGTAGTCTTGCTATTCTATCTCACTGACAAGTCTTTTGAATAGAGTGACCTTGATTGTATCACAAAGTCGAATTCTCACCCGGATCGGTATCATTTCACGTTGAAATATAACTAACGTTATCCTCCTCTAAAGACCTATGAGGAAAATTAACAACATTACGCACAAACAGGTGCATAGAAATCACATACTAAATTGGACTAGTTGTTGTCAGCAGTTTATATAAGGTGTGGCATACTACTACATTTATTTTTTTGCTTCAATAACATCATTTCAAGCTTTTGCCATTTCAGTCATAAAATGTCATACGTACAAAAAATGAAATTCGTTTTATATTTGGCAAACGTTTAATCGTAGGTACTTTTAATCCCAGTTTCACCGACAGGAGCGCGGTAAATCGAACTATGGCCTAGAGCGAAGCATTCGAAAGCTTTCGATTTTTTAAAGGATGGGTCCTTAATTATTGTCCCTAAGATAGTAGGCCTTGACCGACAAATGCTTTTCCTCATCAATGTTTTATAATTGAATCTTCTGTTCCGGTGCGAGCCTTTTTTAATTCAAATTTAAATCAATATTTGGATGTGTCACTATAAATTTTAATTAAAAAAACGGAAGAACAGTAACTCAAACCGCCTGTAAACAAAAATTGTCGCCTTGGACATGACAGAATACTATATGTATCTTTCCACGTGATTATGTCAAAGAGCATTGATGTGGTCCACGATATGGTTGTTAAGATTTTAAATTTTAAGTCAACGTGGGCGCGCACGCCTATGATCTCGCCCCGTAAGTGGAGATGTTTGCGATGAACGCCAATCAGCAACCAGCAAATGGTGCCCTTAACACTTGAGTCCCGCACACGACTTGAAACAGGAGGCCTGCTCGGGATCCCAGCGCTTTGACGAGCGGGGCTTGACGGCGCGGTGCTGAGTTGTGGCTGTTTACCTCTTTGCAGGCGGCTGTTAGTGATTGTCGTTCTAATATTTCAGTAGCAGACAGGCAATAAAGCCAAACGTGCTAGTGGAGGCGCTCATTTTCCCGCAGAATTCGCGATGTGAAAACGCAGTGGATGTTTAGCAAGTTTGCCGTGGCAGCATAATCGGTAATTGACCGAATCTAAATCAACTTCGAGCAGCTTGTTTTGTTGGAGGAGTCGTGTCTCCGAGAAGTTTCTTTTCATTAGCCGCCAACAATCGATTGGAAATGCAGTTTTGTTCCTTGTAAATACTTCAAATACGTTCATCTCCAAATTCCCGCATCTCTGCTGTTGCGGCAACCATCTGTGTGGGCCAATCGTGCCCCAGATCAAAATTTGAACATAAGTATCTGCCGTACAAGTGACCATCCTTGTAGGTCACTCGTGCCACAGGTTTGGAGAAAGCCCCCTCATTGGATAAAAGAAACTTTCAGGGGGCTGGTTCTCTCTCAGCTTCGCTCGTTCGAAGTTATACACACCCTTTGCTCTCGTGTCGATAGTGTTCACATTGTATAGTCAAAGCCCTGCTCAATCATCGCCGAGCCGCAACCATTTGTATTACACACTTGAAATTTGCGAGGAAGGTTTACTTTGTTACGTAAGTGGTGGAAACGGGTATCTTGCTATAATGTATGAATACACTATTTAGTTTGTATATATATTTTTTAAATTGTATTTTCATTGTAATACTACAACCATATTTTTATCAAACTATACAAGGGGAACGACAACTACGCACCCATTTCCAGGGGGTACGTGAAGCATAAAATAGTGATGGGGAACTTTTTTCGAAAGTATATTATTTTTCTTTTAACTACAATATTGTTTTGTAACGTTTGTTGGTTTAACATATTATGTGAGCGGGGAGAGGAAAACTCTAAAATTAATTGAAGATTTAGAAGGAAAAACAAACGTCTGCAGTCCGTACGAAGAACGGGCATCTTGCTAGTACTTATATTTATAGCCCCTTCTACAGAGCTTACAAATCGTACACGTTTATACCCCCCCCCCCCCATTCTAATGGATAAAGCTTCATCACCATCATCAGCCTTTCTCTATCCAATACTGATGGATGTAAGCCTTCCCTTTTCCTCTTTTGTACATTCTTGGTCTCCAATCAATCTCTCTTCGGCTATCTGTCGTCCTATCTTCTTGCGATGTGGCCAGCCCAGTTTCATTGCTGTTGCAATAACATCCTCAACTTTTGCACGTTGTCTGATTATTTCATTTGGAATTTTGTGGCTTAAAGTTATGTCTAGGATCCGTCGTTCCATAGAGCTCACCTGCCTTTATAATTAGAATTAAGCCTTAAATTATTTGACATGTGTGCGTTATTTGAGAGTTTGCTTCACGTGCACGAGATTCGACCTTCTTCCTTCAGGAAAATCAGAAAATATTGTAAATATACAGATTGAATTGCGACCAGTTTAATAGGTTTTATAAAGTTTGAAAACATGACGTCCTGTAAGAATAAATTGAATAGCGCTCAGCTGCAGCTTCCACCGAATATTTTCCTCTGTTGTCTTGTGTGTTCAATATCCATTATTATTTGTTTGTACTCTGTACAATTACATGCAGGTGATTGTATGAATGAATTAAAGGCTAATAGATGGACGCAGGGTAAGTACGCAGTTGCACCGGTTTTAACAACGTTATTTTCTAGGTTAGCGAACGCCAATCATCTTCAGGGCGAGAATTTAGAATCCAGTGGCGCCCAGCAAATTATTATTATCTACTTTACTTTCTACGTCCCTCCCGATTTACATTAGCAAGAAACAACTCTGCTTTCGGAATAGATCCGCACCTGTGTAGCTAGCTGAGTGCACTTTTGCTTGATTTTCTGTCATACATTCATTTTAGAGTGTAACATGATTCCTAAGAATATGTAACTATTAAGAAAACGTGCGAGAGGCAGTTTTGGTGGATGAAACCTGGACTGCTCATTTTATTTCGGAATCGAAACGCCAGTATATGGAATGAGAGCTCACGTAGGTCTTTTACTATAAGCAGCAGGAAGTGCATCCCTATTGTTTAAAATTCATATCTGGAAATTTAATATTAAGGCAGTCGAAGACTGCCAATAACTTGTAGCATTTGCACTTACGATATAGGGAACAGAGAGTTCATTTTAGAAGAAACTAATTTATTGAACTTATTGAAAAGATTGGCGTTTTTCTTGAACAAACCCGTTAGTATTACATTATTCCAAGTTCCATCACTAAATCGGTAATGTACAGAGACATCATAAATGATTACAGTCCACGTGACCAAGGATATTTCGAGATTTAGCGAGTTTAATATTCTAACGTTGCATACAATCACCTATTCGACATTTTTGAGCATTGATGCTCGAGGTGTAGCTTTGAATTTTCACGATTGTTGATTTAACAACTTAGAACACTTTCTTTCCTCTGCTTAAACAGTTCTTCTCAGAGTTAAGTGACTTACTTTTGAATCGTTTCCATGGAAATAAGCAGCTTCCTATAATATTTAATATTTTAATATGTAGCACGCCACTGCAACTATCAGATGTAGTTTAGGTTGCTAACAGTGTTAAGCGAGTTACCTGTATTACATGTTAAGACTAAGCCTACCAAACCATTGTTAAAATTCAAAAGTAGTCATCGTATCAATAAACTATGTTAAAAGACGGTACGCTTATATCGATGTAGCATTATTACAAAGGCAAAGCGTATTTGGTGTGGCATGTTGGTAATAAGCACATGCCGCGTAGGCAACAATAATGAAGGCCCAAGTTTTTATTAGTTTACGTGACATTCCCAAGAATGTCATTCGAGCATCTAAACAGGTACGTGTTACGGCGACATCATCGCCTGTAATTTCGTTCTGTCGCTGTATGAAGCCAAATTATTTCTTAATCTTGGTTCCCAATTTTATTCCTTATCTCAGAGACTTCTTGCTGCTGCAGCATTGCTTAATAATCTTAACTTTAGTAAAGGTTGGAAATTGGCAGAACACGATACACATTTTTATTAAATTAAACGTCTTTGTTTCTATATTGGTCAAATCGGACGTACTTTCAAAAAAAGAATTAAAGAACATTTTGCTTGTACCAGAAATAACAACTTTATCATTGCTTAACCCAGTAAATCCACTTTTGCAAAATCACATTTTACAGTTTAACCACAGCTACGACCTTAACAAAGACTATAAAATTTTACATGCAGCTAATAAAGATATTGTGTTGAATTTACTTGAGATTTTTGAAATTATGTTCATTAATAATGAATTCAGGCTCAACGAGATTAAAGATTTTGGCAGTAATTCTATTTTCCCGAATATTAGTTAACTTGTTGCTTTTAATTATTATGTTTTAACCAGTTTAACGATTTTTATAATGTAGTGTACTGCTTAATTATTATTTACTTCTCCACTTTGATGGTGTCTTATATCCTTTTCGATGTATATTTGTTCAACTTTTTAATTCTAACCTCACTTTGACCATGTGCTACGTTACTTAATATTTCGTGTAAGTGCAATCCTTTATTACGAATACCTATGTTAATAGAATAAAAGTCCACTTTAGTACAAAATTCGAAAGGAACAAACTAATATATAAAAAGAAAAACAGCATGGAACTGAAAGTTAACAAGTTACAATATGAAGACGAATTAAAGAAATTTATACCTGTAAAACATGTCATTAGATGGAATGAATGGAAAAATTACAAAAGACATCCTAGAAAGTGCACGCAACATCGCAGGAAATAAAAAACAAGAACATAGAAAACTAACAAAGAAAACTGAGGATATGACTCAAAAGAGAAAGCAGCTAGGGGGAATCCAGGTAAGAAAAAAAACTTTCAGAAATCAACAAAACGATTAATAAAAGAATAAGAAGGACGTTAAACATTAAAATAACGAAATAATCGTAGAAATACTAGAAAAGAATAAAAGTATGATACAACTCCAAAGAATACTCAATAGAGAACACGCTCATATTGTAAAACTAACAGAAAATGAAGTGAACAACGTGGTGGCATACATAAATAGTATCAAAATAGTAGTAGAAGAATATTATGAAAAGTTATACTCAAGCAAAACAAATCCACCACCAGGAAAAACGAAATTGGAGAGAGTACGAGTACCAAGTATAGTATCGGAGGAAAAACCAGAAATAAGTAAGACGAAAATCTTCAAATCACTGAATAAGATGCCAAAAGGTCGAGCACCCGACGACGATGGTCTAATTGTTTAAATGCTGCAACTAGGAGGAGAACTAAAACTGGAAATGATGAAAAACCTATTTAAGAAATGCTTCCAGGAGGGTGATATTCCGACAGAATGGGACAACGCAATAATAGTCCTCTTATATAAAAGCAAATTAAACAACTCTAGACCTATAAGTTTGTTATACAATTTTTTTACCAAAATAATAACAGATAGATTCACACTGGCTCTAGCAGATATATTCAGGGAACTTAACTGAGAAAATAAAGGAATAAAGATAGATGGCGAATACTTAAATCATCTACGTTTTGCCGATGATAATGTGTTAATAACAGCGTACATAAATCAAACAAGTAGAGACACTCACAGTCGGTTCCTTTTATGTTAAAATACCGATTTGAATGACCTTGAACGGCTCCTGGAGGTACTTTCCGATAGTACTAGCAGATGGCGCCACTACTTTACCACATCATGATCCAGTAACTGGCTCTGATTGGTAGAACTATGTTCTGAGTCAGTGTCCCAGGCACTCTAGACAGGTTTCAACGTTTGGCATGAGTGTGTCTACTTGTTTGGTTTATGTACGCTGCTAATAACATCCAGGGAAGAAAAATTAAAAGAAATGTTAACAGAACTAAAATGCAAATGCAAAAACGGATCAGAACCTTGGGCAAGAAATAGATAAATTATTCACAAGTTACAAGTCACTCAGGGTGCTATGAAGAGACGAATGTTGGTGTGAGTCTCCGTGACCATGTTCGAAATTAAGAGATATGTAGCTAATCTAATGTAACTGATGTGGTAACAAGAATCTGTAAATTAAAGTGGAGTTGGGCTGGTCACCTTGCAAGAATGACGGACAATCGCTGGACTCGCCGAATCATAGAGTGGCCATCAAGTAATAGCAAGATAAGCTGGGGATGCCCACAAATGAGATGGACCGACGACATGAAAAAACTAGTCTGAGGTAAATGGAAAAGGCGCGAACAAGCATATATACAAATGTAGACACAAAACTAAGGGAGGAAGAATCCCACTATGGGTTGATTGCTGAGAATGATGATGATGATGATGATGTTAATATTAATCCTCTGTAGATTAATGTTTGCACCGGATGATGAAACCAGTGTGGTTTCGAAACATGTCACTAATTACAAAACTGTAATAAAATCGTGGAGAAGACTAAAGGGTTTTATTGCTTCATATTAAGGCAACTCTGCTGTGAGGATAACTGATCTTCCTCCTTTTAAATTAAACGTCACCAAAACGGAGAAATATTGTATATAAATAAAAAACCGTGTATGTGACTATTGTATCTAGCGTAAATATGGATATTAAACAAAGACATAAAAAAGTCCTGAGCTTACATTGAACAATACCAAATATTAAAATAGAATGAAAGTCTAAAATATTATTCTCGGCACCGTGAAAATGAAGCAGCTGATTTGGTATGGACAGGCAAAGAAAGACAGTAAACGAGTAAAGATTGCACTACAGTTATGAAAACGGAGAGCGTATGAGAGGACTGAAAGGGACACACCAAGGAATAAGCTGATGAATGGTGTAAAAAGGCACTGAAAGCGGAAGGCCTAACATTAAAGCTATAACAAATCGCCTATACGAATACATATATGTATGCATGTGTGTATTATTTGTAACCTTTATTACCTACCGGTGTAGAGGCTGGTGCTTTGTACTGTAGCATCTGGCCGTGCAGTGCTCAACTTGTCCCCATTTCAGGTTACAAAAGTTGGAGCGCGCTTTTTGAGCTTGCGTAGCAACCATTGTGTTAAGTGTGCGTTGACCTTGTTACACTATCTCTTAGGTCTGTGGCTCTGAGTAGAGCGCAATTAATTTGGTGACCAACTGTGAATGGTCTCACTGAAATAGATACCGATAGCAAAGACTTCAGAAAAAATTCGCTTATTGTGGGATTCGAACCGCAGACTAGCTTAATGCAAGCCTAATGCTCTACCAATTGCGCTACTCGGCTTCACTGCGCTACACGGCTTCTACGAATACAATTAAACAATAAATTAACAAATAAACGCCGAGTGTTTATACCAATACTCTTATTTCAATCGATCTATGAGCCTTGGCAACGAATTTAGATGCTTAATCAAATGTGAATTGATTGCTATGGTCGAGTGTTATTATCTATTAATGCATTTCTTCACTGCTGATAAATCGGTACTGACCAACGATCGTGCAATATATAATGCCAAATGTATTTAGGGAAATATCCTTAAATAATCTAGATTAATTTCAATACGAAGTGGAATATAAAATTACTTAACTTACTTAATGAAAACTGTCAGTGTAATATTAATAATAATTGCAAATAGACCAACACTGCAATACTCTGCATTAGTTCTAGATATTTAAAATCTTAATGGAGCATCTTGACCTTTGGTAGAAATATTTGACAAATATTATAAGTTTTTACGATATCTCCATTTCTGTTATGGGTCTATATATCTTATCTCTGATTATACTGTCGTATATCGCCTTAAAGTCTACGAATATGTGGTATGTATTCCACTAATGGACACGAAAGGTAGCATTAGTTTAATGTAAGATACTTCCATGATATAAAGAGTTGGGCAAAGAAGTCGAAAGCATCCGAAGAGTAAATTGTATACTCTATACTTTCTTCTTCTGTTAGAGTAGTTTTAGAAAAAAAAAACACTATATTTAAATATAAAATCGTAATACCTACAGAAAAAATTAAAATTATTTTGAATATACGCATTACATACTTTTACAAGTACTGTGGGGATCCTGAAGTCTATGATTATGTAACACAGTTGGCTGTGGCTTCGTTCAGCTGGCGCGGTGTTATTGCAGCCGTTTGGCAGGGTAGTAATTAACGCGACTTGCGCTTTAAAATATGACGGCGTCATTTACGAGGCTACTCTTAGCCGCGTGGTAAAATTATAAAAATTACTAGGAGAAAGAAAGGCTGGACGGTCAGCTTATGCCTCATGTAGCAGAAGTAACAGTTAGAAAAGAGTTGGTGTAAACCACACACTTACTAACAGCTAATATAGCTGCGATGTCAGCTTATGATCTACTTAGTGGAAATAAACGCTAGGCAAGGGGTTGGTGCGAATCGCAAACCTATTAACAGCTAACATCGCTGCAATATCAACTTATTATCCACGTAGCAAACATAAAAGTTAGGCAAGGAGTTGGTACGAATCACAAACCTACTAACAGCGAAGATCGCTGTAATGTCAGCTGATGATTCACTTAGAGAGCTCAGAAAGGAATCATTTATTATAGCAGTCCTCCGAATAATTCCCGGAGCACCAGATGCGTTTTATACAATTACCAATTCATAGTTCCGGGGAGGGCAACAAATAAAACCCCAATTTTTTTAACAGGAAAGTACTATGCTAAACGGAAGGTTTAATTGCTTACTGCTCTTCCAAACCCCAAAACTTCGATTAATATTTTCTCAAATCAAATTTTGGATTGAAACTTTGCTCCAGCGTGTCTTTTCGTTCCAAAGTTGTAACGGCCCTATTAGTAAACTAAATTAACTCTCGATTTTCGGTTTGTGTTCACCGCAGTGTGGCATTCTAATTTCACTTAGTCCACATGTCATAATTTAGAACCGTTATCTACCCTGCTTCTACGCCTCACGGGTTGCTACTTTAACTGCTAAAACGGACCGTATTACAACGTCAAGATTCCGCTGAACCTCCTAATACCTAAAAAAATATTGGCTTACACCTAACACGAAACAAACGAAAGCTTTCGTTAAGGTTATAATTGCTTGCCTATAACTAGAAATAATTACCTTGTCTATTAATCTAGGAGTCTTGGTTTGTTTCATCCGAAAATAAAATAAAGCACAACGTTCGCGAGTATCATATCCTTGCTGTACTTAACAACTTATCATAAATCAGTGAAATAGGTTGACTTTTCGAAACAATGCTCTAGTTTGAGTCAATTTAATTAAATATCAGAATTAAAAATATACCTAGCTTTAATTGTAAATTTAAGCTCTTACTAATGCAAAACAGCTCAAAAATAGAAGTAGTTTCTATATAAATATTTGAATGTGTAAATTTGTTTCATACAAAAACATAAAAATACTAAATTTTAGACAGAAGTATTTCTAATATATCGGGTGACAATGAAACCAGGGCCATGTCCCTATCTCTTTTACTCATCAACGGATTTAGAAGGATATTAAACATTACATCGAATTGACAGGCAGATATAACTAAAATGGAGAACTTTCGGTTTCACCGGAAATGTCATTAACTTTGATTTTTTCAAATGGATCGCCCTGTATTTTGCATGTTTTTCGAAATCTGCAGCTCTAATTACATATGACAGTCTTGCCAAATTTGCTTAGGTATTACATAAAAATTATTTAAAAGTTTATTAATTACATTTTTCAGTATTAGATAAACATAAGTAGTGCATCATTCATATCGTTAGATTGGCAATTAAATTTGCTATCTAATATCAAGATAGCACTTGGTAGGTAATATTTAAAAAAAAATTATGTTTTCTCAAAAAATACGTTTAGCAAATCTTATACGTATATAAAGGATTTGTTATTAATCTAGTTATAAGTTACTAGAGTCAATTAGAACAGATTGTATGCAGTTGAGGCCTTCTATAATAAAAATTATAATTTGAAAAAAGAGTGAAACTAAAAACAGAAAAACACCTAGCGGGGACCAAGTACATAACGAATTTATTAAATACGGCGGAGAACATCTACTCAAAGAACTGACAAAACTCTTCAACATGATAATAATGCAAAGAAGAGTTCCTAAAGAATGGAAGAACAGCGTCACCATTCCAGTATTTAAAAAAGGAGACAAAAAAGATCCCTCCAATTACAGAGGAATAACGCTTCTAAGCACAATTATGAAGTTAATGACTAGCATACTGGCAGATGAAATCAGTTCCACTCTCCCTATGAACGAAGAGTAACAGGGTTTTAGAAAATATAGGTCGACCGTAGACGCTATCTTCGCCCTACGTCAAATAGCCTCACCAAGGCATTCGACCAAATTCGCTTAAATGACGTCCTACAAATATTGCAAGAAAAGGACATTGACACCCATTGCAAAACGCGCATATATAAGACCTGCCTTAGACCCGTAATGACATACGGAGCAGAATCAAGAGCTGATACGGCAACGTCCAAAAGACAATTGAGAACGGCTGAAATAAAAACTTTGAGAATGATCACAGGCTACACACTACATGGCAGGAGGAGATACGTAGAAATAAGAGAAAAACGCGAAGTTGACGACATACTTTGGTGGATGAGAAACCGCAAAAGACAGTGGAACGAACACATAAATAGGATGACGGAGGATAGATTGGTTAAGATAGTTAGAAACGAAATCCCTCCAGGCAGAAGACTCCCTGGACGACCACACAAGAGATGGAGGGATAGCTGGCAATCCATATCGCAGGAATAGGCTTACACCCATACCCAGAATAAAACAGGCAATTTGCCTATCAAATAAGAATAAGAAGAAGAAAAAAAATTATTAGAAAAATGAATTTTTTAAGAGACTGTCGTATGTAATTTGAGCCTTGCATTAAAAAAAAACAAATACGCAGGGTAGTCTTTTTAAAAAATCAAGGTTAATGATACTTCCGGTAAAACTGGAAGTCGATCATTCTAGTTATATCAAATCGATGAATAAGTAATAGTTATTGAACAAACAAATGTGTTAATGAGAGCAATTAATAATCGAGCCATTTTAACATGTGAGCGCTAGCAAACACGTTAATTGTTGAGATTATTAATAACTGCGTAATACTTTAATTAGTTATATTTTTTCGTTGATCGTATCTTATTAAATTAGAGAACAAATAATTTTATTCCTCCTTGACTTGTTAAAGGTCATTTACTGTCGACTGAACTGACTTGGTAAATGAATCTCTACAGGCACGGTGCCTCTAAACTGTTGCTGCCGTCTGAACTGACTCGGTAAATGAGTCTTTACAGGCACGGTGCCTATAAAATGTTGTCGTGGCGACTTTACAAGCACCTTGCTTTCTAATAAACACATCTTTTATTAATCACTAATATTACAAGCATAGAAAATAAAATGTTGCACGGGGTTCTTGTAATGAACCTTTATTGGGGCTCACCGGATTGCAAGGCTCGCTCCTACGTCGCTCACCCGGCAAATTATCCGGCTTGCTCATAAAGGCTAATTAACTAGGCTTGCCACGTAAATAACTGTTATTGAATTATTGATTACTACCTATACAAAAATTATTTATTAACAGAAAATCATGCATTAACAGGTGTCATTAATAAATAATCTCCTATTTATTAATGAAACCCATAAACGGACGATCAACGGAAAAGGGGATACAAGCATGGCCCTAGTCTTATTGTCACCCGGTAGGTGGCTACAATTTTACATGTAGGCTGATTTTGACAACTTGTAAATTATTATTGAATTTTAAATAATAACTGTATTGGCTTTCCATTTCTATTTTAGTAGAACTATATGTTGTAAACCTTCAGAGCTACCCTGTATATGTTTAAAAACAATTGTTAAATGTGCAAAAACCAGGTAAACACGTACCGTTAATATTATTATTATTATCATTGTAAAAATGAAGAACAGAGTGTAATACTCTATTATGTTCTATACACTGTGTCCACATTTCGATGCTCACCACTGATATCTCGGTCATTAGAAGACTTAGAGCAACGATTAAATGGGAAATGTTTTGCAGAATTCAATACTCATGACAAATCTCATTTAAAATTCAACCTAACTTTTTAAAATTTTAAAATCATTTTAAAAAGCCAAAATTTGCCGATTTCAATGTTCCTCAATAATTCAATAACACCGAATGTGACCTCTTCTAAAGTTTTACAGTGTTCGGACACTTTTTTAATATATTTTTTTTATGTAGACTGAAACCCCCGAGTGTCATTTGTTTTCAAATTATTTAACAAGAGCTTTTCAAGGATGTATAACATACCTGAAATATTTTTATTTTAGCGGAGATAATTAACAAAAACATAAATTAATATCTAATATGAAATTAGTAGGCTATGAAACTAAACACCAACGAGAAATGAAAGCGAAAAGATATGCTAAGTAATACCGTAAAATATCGAAACGATAAGAAAAGTCATAAAAGTACAGAAAGAATACTATAAGTTCAGTTTAACGGGAGGTACCTACAAAAATGTGAAGATGAATCTAATTTTTCTAAGAAAATAGTATGGACAGATGAAACACGATTTACCAATTGTAAAGTTTTCAATAGGCGTAACTATTATCATTGGTCTACTGAAAATCCACATTTGGTAAATCAAAGAAGATTTCAAGTTCGATGTGGTTTTAATGTCTGATGCGTTTTAGTGGATATGAAATTTTGTTTGCATTTTCTGTTTTGTTTTTAAGTTTATTTTCGCTTTAGATAAGCACTTAACAGATCCTTTCATCTTTGATTACAATTTAACTAGTGACAGATATTTGGAGCTACTAAAAAACGAGATAATGCTTGCTTTGAGACAAATTATTAATCCTAACGGCGTCGACGTGCAAAACATCTGATTCCAGCAGGATGGTTCCCCGGCCTATAACACTTGTGACGTGCAACCTTAATGAGAGAGTGTTTGCAAATAATGGTCCAGTGAATTGGCCTGCGAGATCACCCGACCTTACCCCCCTTGACTTTTATTTATGGAGTACCACTAAAAACGAAGTATTTAATTTTGAACCGCCAGCAACTCGGTAAATTTTAGAATAAAGAGTACTGGTTGTGCTAAGATCATTAAACGGAAACACACTTCGTAGAGTTTGTAACTCTGCTAGCATAAGGTGTCAACAGTTTCTTTAAGAGAATCTGAACTTTTAGTACTCTTTTTTTACTATTTACTTTTATGACTTTTCTTATCGTTTCGTTATTTTACAGTATTACTTAGCATATCTTTTCGCTTTTATTTCTCGTTGGTGTTTAATTTCGTAGCCTACTAATTTCATATTAGAGATTAATTTGTTTTTGTTAATATCTCCGTTACAAATAAAAATATTTCAGGTATGTTATACCTCGTTGACAAGCTTTTTAAAGACTATCTAACTAACCAAAAATCCAATATGACTGCTGTTTACATTAAAAAATGCCTTAAAAAGTGTCTGGACATTGTAAAACTTTAGAAGAGCTCACATTAAGTGTTATCGAGTTATTGAGGAACGTTGAAATCGGCAAATTTTGGCTTTTCAAAATTATCTTAAAATTTTAAAAAGTTAGGCTGAATTTGAAATGAGATTTGTTACGAGTATTGAATTCTGCAAAATATTCCTCATTTAACTGTTGCTCTATGTCTTCTAATAACCGAGATACCAATGGCGAGCATCGGAATGTAGACACAGTGTATATCAATAAATGTGCATGTGCATGTGATTAAAACTCATAGCATCATCTAAACAAGTTGGCAATTAAGTTAGAAATAGGTACATATTAAAGCACTAACATTCACAACAAATAGATATTTATTGAGTAGCAGCATGATATTGTTCATTTTAATCATATATATTAAATATGAGAATCTAGTCATAACACTTATGACATTTTGAAATTTTATACTAATTTTACTAATATGCTAGTAAATAAAATATTGTATGCACTACTGGAGATATTCATGTTTTTTACCTTCGGTTAACTTGCAGACCTCTCTTAATGCATAAATATCTATTATTTACTACCAACATGATATTGTTCATTTTCGTCATAGATACAAAATATGTAAAATATATTTTTTTCTATAGCACATGTTAAAGTGTGCTTTTATCAACTCAAAACAAAAGGTCAAGTTTTACTTTAACAGCAAGATTAGATAAAGTAGCACTTGAACATCAAGGATAGATAAAGTAATTTAATTTTCTGTGTAAATTAAATATGACAGATTTGTATTATCATAGAAAACCCAATCTAGCTACTGACATTTTGAAATGTGATTGACTGTCCTTATTTTCGTTTGAAATTGATAAAGTTCTTGCTATAGAAAAAAATATTGTATTATACACGACGATAAAGTTACTTCTATCCACTCTTGAATCATTAAAGTCTCGACTTCGTCTCGACATTAAACGATTCACTCGTGGATAAAATTTAACTTTATCGTCTTGTATAATAAATTACAATTTAATAGTAATTTTTGCATTAGGAGCGTGAAATTAATGATTTTAGAGCCTGAGAATGTTACTTCTTTTGACGAGGCGATAGCCGAATTAGTGATGGGCATAACCGGACAACTTTCAGAACCGAATCATTTGCATTCGAATGTTATTAATAACCGAATGATTATTTAAATAATCATTCGAATAAATTTTGGCTCTCGATTCGTTTCGATTTCGCCGGTTTCACGGTTACGCGGTTCAGCGTCATCTGCATCGGCATCGTAACTTGCAGTTAGCAGAGGAACTCAGTTAATCGTTAATTATAATAATTGTATAAATTATTTTTGTTTGATTTCTAAGGAGTTTGTGCAATAAGTAATTGTGGATATGAATGAAATATATCTGGATACACCTCTATTGTTTTCGATTGCTGGCGGTTTATAATAATATAATAATAATTAATAAAATATTGTTGTATTTGTATGAGTTTTACGACTCGCTATTCTGCATTAGCTCGATTACTCCTACATTCTTCCGATCTATAACCAAAACATAATATGTACATTATGTGTTATGTATTGGAAATTAAGAGGTATTTATTAAGAAGTGTAGAAAGAAAGAAATATGCGAGACTGCTTGCTAATCGCAATAAAAAACAGTGGTAAAACATTTATGTTTATGGATCGGCCGGGTTAAAGACGGCAAAAAATTGATTTATGTTCATTCATATGACGACGAATCGACCGCGAGCCTTAGCCGGTAATGAAGCAAAGGAGAAAACTGTAGATCTAGAGGCCCAAATGGTGTTTTCAGGACAATCTGCCTTGCTTAGGGTTATGAGTTATGAATGACGTGTTACTTACAGAATTTCGATCACTCGCAGGTCGCTGAGATACGGCACGTAGTACGTATCAGGATGAGGTTATTTTTCATTCGAAAACTTGGAACGAAAACCGAGTTACACAGGTTATTTCAATAACCGGATAACCGGTTATTTTTCATTCGAATAAGCCCATCACTAAGCCGAATCAAAGAAGTCATTCGAATGCTCTAAAACATTTCGCGCTCGCAATACAAACAATGTTTTTTCTACAACTGTCAAACAAGAATATCAATATTGTTTCGCGCAGTAGTGCGCGACAATTTTTGGCGCTCTAGTGCGCGAAATGCCTTTTTTCAAGTCGTCAATGGTAACGTAAATAAATATCCCATTTTTTAACACGTTAAAAAATGGCAAAACTTCGAGCATTGATAGCGATGCGCGAATGTCCCCTTTTGTGAGGTATGTGTGTGTGTGTGTGTTATGTTGACCTTGTTACTCTATCTTTTAGGTCTGTGGTTCTGAGTAGAGCACAGTTAATTTGGTGCCCAACTGTGAATGGTCTCACCGAGCCCTGTTCAAATCGCGAGGCTGCGGAAAATTCCGGCCCTCGCTGGATTCGAACCGAGGACTTGCTTGATGCAAGGTAAGCGCTTACCCATCTGCGCTACTCGGCTGATAATGACGGGTTAAATTTTAATATTTTACAAATACAGGAGCAAACTATACAGTTTCTGTTTTTGCGCATAAATCTTTATGGAGCGACGACAAACTTGACATTGATATTCTATATCTTAATGAATATGTTGATAAGGCTTACTTATAAAGCAGTTATTTTGAGAACTACACAGCTTCAAAATTATCGCGAATGCGATGTCGTGACTGTTCGACCCTATTGCCTGCCAAAAGCGACTTGCTGGGAAATTTCCCGGTTTCCCACATGGTGCATTCGTCCTTGATAATCGTAAGGAAAGTAACGAAATTTAAGTTCAAATACCCACAATCTGCAACACATACTGAAAATGACAGAATCCATTTTATAATGCTACCAGACACGAAGTAAGGTCGAATACTCGAATGGAAAAGAATTTCATACGAATAGAAGTGCGATAACTCTCCCTGAGCAGCTTCAAGCTGAAAATATATGCCGTATATCACAGGAAAAGTGATCGTGTAGAATATTGTAATATCATCTCTTTTTCGCCGATTTTCGAGGGTCGCTAAATTTAAACTTTTTAGGCATTCTTCGTATGGCAAGGCAAAATAACTCTTTACAAACTAGATAACACATAGTTGCACTTCTTCTGATAATGCTTGTAGTTCCACAGGTTGAGGCAAACAGCTCTTTATTAGGCCAATTTCTGCAGTATACCTTCGAGTTAAAATAGTTTACGACATTCTTGATGCGGCGAGACAAGGAAAGGTGAGGTGAAATGGATATTCCAAAGTCATGTCATGTCCCAAGTCAAAATTGCCGCATCTCTGCCGTTCAGGCAACCATTTTCAATGTTCAATGTGTCTCGAAAAAGCTCTCCCATTGCACCAGATAGATCTTCAAGAGGGTCGACCTTTCGGAACTTGCTCCTTCCAAGCTTCAGACTCGCTTTGCCTTCATGACGGTATTTTTGCAATGTATTAAGTTATAATTATTGCCGTTTCTAGATATCTTCTACAGAACTTGCCGGTTTATATCTCTTTTTCTAGTAGTTAGAGCTACCTTTATAATTAGAAGGAAATCGGATGTTACGATTATATGTGTGTATTGTTGGAGTGTTAGCTTGGTGGACACGAGCTGTAAGCCCCCCTTCAGGAAAGGCCTGGGATATTATCAATATACAGGTTGGATTGTGACCAGTCTAATAGATTTTTTAAATAACAATTTGTAACCGTCACATCCAGCATTGAGTTAAGCAGAAGAACATATGCTTTCAGAATAGACCCGCGCCTGTGTCCCACTGCAGCTGGCTGTGTGACTTTTGGCTTTGTTACTTGTCTTTTGATTTTTGAGTGTAAAATATTGTACTTTCTATAAAATTTGACTATCCATATTCATCACACAAATTTCAGCAGACGTGTCTTAAGCATTACTTTTTAAAATTTGTTATTAAATATTCGATATTTTAATAGCGAACAGAACGAACAGCTTGTATTCGATATCAAATTTTTGATTTTGAATAACGAATGGGTGCTCAACATTTAGCTTATATTCATTAAGCGTCGATGCATGTTCTATGAACGATTTAGCCGTTTATTCAGCATTTAACACTTCGGGCCGAGTACTGAATTTCTGATTTGCAATATTTGCGTAACACGTGTGTTCAGCTGGAGGGAATATTTCAATTATCTACACATCTCTACAAGTCTGTTGAACGTTAAACTAATTCAAATACTTGGATCTACATTGTAGACAAAAAGTAATTTGCAATTTTAAATAACTTACCAAACTTTTCTAAATAATCCGAACCCCTTCTAAGAATGCCATACGTAGTAGTAGATTAGAAACGATACAATGAAGTATATTAAAAATAACTACAAGTGGCACAAGCTTCGACTTCGCAGGTTAAATACCAACTGCAGGCTTCCAGAATGAGGCACAGGACTAGCAAGTACGATAATTAAGGGCTTTCAGTGCACAGCGGACGAAATGAAACAAATAATGCTATGGAAGTTATCTGTGAATACATTTTATTCAATGCTGATTAATGGCTTCCCCATGGAAGACGGAAATTTAATTAAAAGCGCCTCGAACTTGGAGTTGTCACAATGTCGAGTCAGATAACCGACATTCCCAAACGCGAATCCTGTATCGCGATTTAGCAATTCTGTGCATAAACTTCGCCCGCGCAAGGGCCCAAAAATTAATCCGGCAGCTGAAAGTTCTAACATATTTCGGTAATTAATGGACTGCGGCGCGGATACTTCAAATCGACTGAAAACCAATTACAAAAGCAATCGGGAACGTCTGGAAGAAGTATGAGTTAATTGCTCGGACGATGAAAGCTCTGATTAATGTTTAGTGGTTCAACGAAATGTGTACGTCGACAAGCCATAAAAATTGAAACCTAATTGCAAGTTTTCAACTCAGCCTGATACTGAAACTACATTTTGTTGACTCCTACTGTTCAAACATGTTGTTTCTTACTTGGATAAAGAACGAGAAAGCGTTTGTTTTGCTCACTCGCGTTGTTTGCTATGACAACGTAGGCGAAAGCAGTGAGGTAAAAACCTTTTGCCCATTCATTTTACCCACTCCCAAAATATGTCAAATTCGAGATTTGCATGTTAAGATTTGCGTGAGTCTGTGGCAAATAACAAACAAAACCCCCAACCTCCAATTTGACATAGACTGACAATACACTTCAGTACTGCCAAACGTATAACACGAACATTTTATTTCGAACCCAAATTTGTTTTTTAGTATAAATCACGGAAATTATAAAACATTAATATTTATTCAAAAATTCAGTGGCAGGATTGAACAAAACGCTATACAGCACTCGTGAGAAACTAAATCACTCACTTGTTTGTCTTTCTACACTCAGCTTCGCCTCGTGTATAAAATCGACAAACGCGTGAGTGAAAATCTTAGTTTCTCCACTAGTTCAGTAATATACTATAAATTTTACAAATTAAATCATGTGTAATGCAGCATATAGAATGTATGATACATTTAGTTTAAATATTTATATCCAGATATCTAATAAATATCATGTGATATAACAGTTGTATGTTTAACTGGTAGGGTAATAAGGGCAATCACAAGGTTTTTTATATTTTGAGGGTAACAAAATTACTTGAATTTAAAATCTACGAGAAATAGTCACGTTAATGGTTAAATTCCCATTAATTATGATAAAATAATAATTGCTGATTTGATACGTAGTGGTAATAAAGTATTCTCTACGATCAAATTTGACTTCAAGTCGCAAATATTGTTCAAATATATAATTCAAGATTATTTGATTCCACTTAACGTGGTATATTACTACGAAACCAGTAAAACAAGAGAAAGTGAGTGTTGTATGCTGTAGAACTGTCTATTCAAGTAATAGAGTTTTCAAAGAGCTACAACGAGCTTTTGATTTGCTCGGGAACAACCAGGAGGTGTTTACTGACTAAAATCTATCCAGTTAGGTGCTGAGGTAGAGCATTAAGGTACTGCAAGACATAAACATTCAGAAGGTTAGTGACAATTTCTTACAAAATAATAAGAAATTATAAAGTAAGTTTGGTGAGGCAAATTTTTAAACTATTGTAATTATATTTAGAAGTTAATTTTAAAAGAATTATTTTTCTAAATTTAATAGTGATTTGAGTACTCAACGTTTTCGACAATTATATTTTGAAATTTGAACATCTTGGACTTGGGTTATATTTAGATTTTTCATTTTTTAATCAAGTTTGGATACGTTTAACATTTGATTAAATTACTTTTTGACAATCTATATTTTATTTTGCATTGTCAGATCAAACTTCAATGTGCTACTAACAAACTGAACATACCAATTTAACTTTATGGACTACCTGAAACTTGTATTTGATTCATAAAATCAAATAGTTATTATATTTTCAAAGTAATTCAGTCTTTAAATATTAGAGGAAGTGGTTAGTTGAAGATTAACTCATTCAGCTGGAAATTAAGAGTCCCATTGCTTATAAAACTGACTAGTCTTGGCTTAAATAATAATAATTACATGACATAATTTCAAATGTCGAATTGATTTAGGAGTTACGTCAATTTCTACTCATTGCACTAAGAAATAAGGTAGGTACATAAATGAACTGTAAATCATAGTATTTCTTTATAATAATTAGTAAAAGAGTATATTTAATTTGATACTACAAAGTGTAGCTTAGATATATTTCAATTGACAACTCAAGTAGGGCTCAAAATGGGGTGCTATTTCATTTTGGCTTACAACGTGGAGCTTGACGTTAATACAAACACATGCTATTGTACTTTTCACAGCTAGAAAAGTTATTATAATTTAGTTTAAGTGTTGTACTCTTCACTAGCCTACAATATAACAGAACATCTCAAGGTAAAAACTAAATTTCGCTTATCATTCTTAACTGAAACCAATATAAAATAAGTAAAAATCATAAACTTTATTTATCATAAGCCGGAATAAATGAAATGAATTCTAGTAATCACTTAGGAAATCTATTAATAAATATTTACAGTGTACACACACTACTCTCCCGATCAGTTGTATCGTATGACTTGGACATTGTGAAATAATATTTTCTGACGCAATATTGCACGGTTCTAATTAACCACCAAGTTGTTCAATTACATGCAAAGTAATTTCAGATGATAGCATTCTAAAACTTGGAGAGTATTACCCACATTCGTATATCAAATATGCAAGAACTAGTTAAATTTTATCAGACGTATGAAAGTTGAGAAAGATTAAGTAACACTATGACACAGCAGAAGGCAAATACTATTTTGAAGTAGCAATATTGTTATATAAGGCTTAGAAATTTTAAATAATTACTGCAAGCTGGTTCAATTTTTAAAACTGAAATGGCTTCTCACCAGTGTGAAATACAAAGCAGAATGCTCAGATGTAGGTAACAAACTATTTTAGTTGATATCTGGCACTATTTTAAATATTATTTTCCAATTTTTCTTATTTATGGGTAACGTTTTGACTTATACTCAATTTAAACAAAATTTGTAAATAAACTTAGTAATTGTTAAAGTTCAATTCCGCACGATAAAATAAAGGTGCCGTTTCTAATCATCAGAGTGTTATCTAATAGTTGCGTAATTTATGTATAGTTAAATACGTGAGGGGGTACATTTTAATGATAAATTGATAAAAACACTCAGATTAAAACGGTTTTGAAAATTGCTACTTCAACAAATAAATTCTATATGGCACTTCAGTCTGTTTCAATGGCTTTCCAAAACTGCAAAGTCACGGAAGCATAAATGGCGATAAGATATTTATAACAAATACCGGATGCAGTATCGATGAATTGGTTACATTCACGTTAATTTAACTGTTAAAATTAACAGGTTAACAGATTAAAAATTAAAAAAACAATGAAATACCTGAATTTCAAACGTAAGTTCATAATTCAGAATCTGCAAAATCTACGTAGTTTTTCCTTATTCTTTTATGTTGTAGATCTTTTAGAAATTAATTCTATTAGGTACAAGTTTTTAATTGCTGGTAATATTTAAGTGTTACAAGCAGTCGAAATTGTTTAAATATTTTCCAATTTCAGTCACCCTTAAATAGAAAACAAAATATAAATGATTAGCATTTAGAAAGTCGATAAAATAGTTTGTTGTTTTTATACGCCCTAAAACAAATAGTTGTAATTCAGAACTAAAATTATTTATTTCATACTCAGTTAATACTTTAGTGTTTTGAAAAACAATGTTTTAGCGTCTGTGTTTAGCGAACTAAAACTGCCTTGATAAAAATTTGGAGTTCAAGAGCGTTTCGTGATGAATTGCATAATTAGTTGCTATCTAACAACGTTTGTAAACAACGTGTTATTTGTGTAAATTAGCCGACAACGCAGTATTTGCAAAAACTGTCTGGGAATTGAATGAAGTTACAACGTACACGGTAATAAAATCAACTAAGGTTAACACGCTTGTAATTTAAGAGGAATATAAAAGGCAATAAAGCAAAAATGATTGCCTGCTCTTGTAATTTTATAAATTTTCAATTCAAATTCGCGGGAAAGCAACAATTTTCAAACGCACCCTATTTTAAGATTTTCAAAATTTCTTTCGCTCAAAACAAAAGGCACTCACCAAGGGAGCAGCGATTTCCAAAATCCTAAGGTAGCGAGCGAATCCAGCAGCAGCGAAGCGCACAGCCGACACAGCGTGAAAATTGGGAAAACAACGGGAAATAAATTAATTTCACCTAATGACTTCCCGAGGAGCAATTAAAAAGAGAACAATGCGGCGCGTGCAAGGATGCGGATTGGATGATGGATGGTCCGTTTTGGTGGTCGCGGTTGTGCGACCGAAAAGCGACTGGAGTTGCTGTGGACTTCTGCGGCCGGACATCAGCTGTCACATTAATATAGCGGCCATGAATATTCAGTAGATTCCCCTTATCGAGCCGAATTTAAGAGGTTGTGCCCTTGCAAATTGTTTATTAGCAGAAGATGCGCGGGTATCCGGTCGCGAATCGGGCCATAAATTATGCAGCGTTAAACGAGTGTTCCTTGTTCGGAAGGGCCCGTGTGAGGAGCCTTGGTTTTTTCGGGACGCTGGAAGATTACGGGAAAGCAGGAGCCAAAGCAACTAGGATCGAAATTAATTGCGTAATAAATAACTCTCAGATAATCACGAAACCTTCTACGCACTAACTGATTTGGGGGATATTCTATACTAGTAGTAGAACAAATATCAAATTTTCAGATATATAGAAGTATGGAATATATTGCAATAGCCTCACCTAATATTATTAAAGCCTTATGTTGCGGCGTCTAATTATGCACTGATTGACTACACTGCAATATGATTTCGGTATTTAATTATTTCACATTACGACAATTATTTGATATTCTTTATATGTCACATTTGACATTAGTGTTAGATAAATTCTCAATTAAGATAAATGTAAGTACTTCTTATGCCCTTTACTATGAATCGTTAATATTAAGTTATTAAATATTTCTAGCTCAGTAGAAGATGATTACTCTCAAAAACAAGTCGGTTCACGCAATATCAAAACTGCTTATTACTTCTGAAAAATCATTTGTTTAATGAAAACTTCGGTTACAATTTCTATGAACGTCAGTTCACTTCAAATTATGTACATGAAATATCAATCGCAAATACCTCCTTGTTACACTACCTGTCATTCAATAAACATGAAATAGTAAGTAGTCGTTTTATTAATTAGCACACTTTAATCTTTTACTGTTTATTTTAGTCTGCTCAATAAATACCTGTGACTGTAGCTCGTCCAAAGAAGTTAATCCGCCTTTTCAAAGATCCAAATGTATGCCAACTACAGAGTAACCTCAGTACAAGCCCATTCTACTGTCAAGAATTGCAAACATCCTCGAAAGGAGGTATTCCTTCCAATTTTCAATCAGCATACAATTCAGCAACACGAACCTCTTGCCTTCCAGCAGTGAACACACTATCCCTTCCAAATAAGATATTGACAATGTAAATAATGCGAATCCCGTTCTGTCAGAAGCCACAGGACGTCACCTTAACTAGTGCCAATCTCAAAACGTTACCACAACAAAAGTTCAACAAAGTTCAACTCCATCAGATGGAAAACCACTTCCAATTCTCAAAACTCTCACTCCAAAAATCCTGCCGTGTCCTATTTTCAGTAAATACAGCTTACGCTATCCAGTCCACAAGATTCCAATTCCAGATATTATTCAATAGCCTGTAGTATTTTAAATTATGTTCTTCCTACCAAACACATCTTCTCCATATCTTCATTTTATTCTTCTTGTTTTAAAATGTACACTTCTTCTCTTTTCGACAATTTAATTATAACTAAACTCTTTTATATACCAAAGTAGATTAATAAATCATATTAGCAAAGGGTTTATTTTCAATATTTCAGTTT
Organism: Agriotes lineatus; assembly: GCA_940337035.1. Classification (NCBI taxonomy): domain Eukaryota; kingdom Metazoa; phylum Arthropoda; class Insecta; order Coleoptera; family Elateridae; genus Agriotes; species Agriotes lineatus. Next base: position 115,655,910 of record OW679200.1, on the reverse strand, counting down.
TTTACAAAATATTATGTTTTTCTATCAAAATTTATTTGCGTACATAAAATCAATATCTACTTAGTGATATCGTTTTTGTATATTTTTTACAGTTCAACACTCTATATATTGTATTATCACATTTAGTAACTCTCGCTATATTGAATAACATTAACATCAAATAAGTATTTGCTATCAATCTTCCACTCTATTTCAGGTAACTTTTAAATCATTTTAAAACATTTCTAATTTTTCATTGTTCAACTGAATTCAAATTATTACATTATATTACAAAATACATGTAAATAAATCTGAAATCCTATTATTATACCCAAATTTATCTCTGTACATTTAATAATGAAATATTTTAATCAATTTTTACTTCCCTCGTCTAAAAGACGAAGGAAGTATTGTAATCGCGAAAAAAACACTTTTCGATATTTCTTCAGATCTTCACGTTTCAGGGTCCCTAGATGACGAAAAACAGGTTTTCTCTATTCCGTTCGTCTGTCTGTCTATCTGTCGAAGGATCGGTGCTTCGTAGCTCAGGTAGAAATAGCCCGTCCCTTGCAATATCCCACAAAACGTTGGGACTGCATATGAAGTCCTCCTGCTTTTCTAATTCGATCACCGGTAACGTTCTTTTTATCTGAAAATTTATTTAATTTATTAGAAACGTGAAGATATTTTTACTCCTAACTTAATTTAATTTTTAAAATTATTTAGTGTCACAATGTCGACGATGGAAGTTCTGGGTAAAGCCTTTTACAGATTTTTTAAATATAATATCAAACCCTTGTCTTGCATTAATAAATTAACTTAAGCTTCTTATATGCAATCCATTACAATATCTACTATACTGACATAACGAAGTATCAAATATACGAACCATATTGTACATTAACAATATGCAGGGTGTACCAAAACTTACCAGAACTATTTTAGGAATCAATTGGGTCGAGTCTAAAAGTCTAGATAAACATAATATATCCTAAACTGCGCCGTTAAAGAGTTATATTTGATTTAATCATTTTTCGGCCAACATCACCTAGGCCATAAATTCTATTTGTTTTCCATAAGAATTGAACGTTATTGTTAAAAAACAATAATATTGTCTTCAGTGTTAACTTTCAAATTATAAAAAAGTTAAATAGTTACAATTGTTGTAATAAAAAGTTTGTTAACATCCTTAATTACAATGCCGAGATTGTTTTCGAACGCCGAATACGCAGATGTTGTCTATGGGTATGGTTTGTGTAATGGCAATGCTTTAGCGGCGCATGAAGAATACAAAAAAATGTATTCTAACACCAAATTACCTACACGTAAAATTTTCACTAATTTATATCGGCAGTTTAGAGAACACGGGGCATTCCAACCAATGCATGATGCTGGCCAAGACCTTGTTCGTATACCCATAAACAATAAGTAGCAAATTCTTAATTTATTAGAAGATCCGACATTAAGTATGTGGAGAGTTATTCTACTATAACCCAGTGTTTTGTCAAGCATTAGGTTTGGAGAACAATAGGAAAGAAGCGTTTCTACCCATACCATTATCAAACAGTCCAAGCTCTAGTCAATGATGCAGAAGCTCGTTTAAGAATTGGTAACTGGAGGCATGAAGATTCACTGCATAATATTTTGTAGACTGATGAAGCCTACTTTACGAGAGGCGGAATTACAAAGAGAAAACCCTCATTTAAGGCGATGGTCTCATTTCCAACAAACATTCAGTGTGCATATGATAGCTGATATCTGAAATGATCGCTTAATTGGACCATTTCAATTACCACAACGTTTTCGAACCAAATGATGATTTATTGCTATTAATAATAAGCAAATGTCTATTAGCAAACGATACGATATGTTTAATATCACTATTTATAAATTTAGAAGCTGCGTGGCGCAGATGGGTTAGCGCCAGGCTTGCATTACGCAAGTCCTCGGTTCGAATCCCGCTGGGGTCGGAATTTTTCCGTATCCTTGGCGATTAGAATCGGGCTCAGTGAGACCATTCACAGTTGGGCACCAAATTAACTGTGCTCTACTCAGAACCACAGACCTAAGAGATAGAGTAACAAGGTCAACACATAAACATGACACACACTTCACACAATGGTTGCTGTGCAAGCACAAAAGGCGCGCTCCAACTTTGTATCCCGAATCCGGGGCAAGTTGAGCATTGTACGGCCAGATGCAAGCACATGAAGCACCAGCCTCTACACCGCAAGGTAAAATGAGGGTAATGATTTATAAATTTATTGGCTCCTATAGTATTATCTTTAAAGAAGGAATGATTTTGTATCGTCGGCATATAAATGAAAAACACAATTAATGATTTGATTTTCGATATCAGATATATACAATAAATGACCAAGTATAGAGCCTTGAGGTATCTGCTATTATACCTTGCAGATCAGATATTTTAGATATAAATAATTAAAAACATATTAACTATAAATATCATATTTAAATAACGACACGAAACGTAAACAAAGATGAATTTAACGAAAACATAACCATAAATTAGAAATATGTATTAATGTTGGCTGAACAATTCTTCCTCATATTGTTTATTGATCATTGATATGTCGAAGTATCAAATACGCCGACTATATTGACTGTTGACACTTCGAAGTATCCAATATATCGTTTATAGTGACACAGAAATATTGAAGTATCGAATATAAGGGCCAGATTGTATATTCATACATCGATATATCTAAGTATCGAATATACTGTATAATAAGAGATTGATATATCAAAGTATCAACTATTTCGACTATATTGATAACTTAATATATAATAGAAGTATAGAATCTATCGACTATATTGTACACTGCCACAATAAAGTATTAAATACATCAATATATCAAAGTATCGAGTATATCGACTATATTGCCACATCTAAATATCGAAGTATTGAATATATGGACCGTATTATATATTGATACTTTAATATGTAAAAATGTCGACTTTATTGATGCGTCAAGATATCGAAGTATCGAATATATGGATCATATCAATATAAGCTATATCGAATTTATTGCTATAGTGAAACAGTAGAGAATATACCGAATCCATCGCCTGCTTTGATATATCATAATAATGAATTGCATATTTCGATACAACGATATATCGACAGAATTCTATATGATTCATTTATATACATAGGTGTCGATAAAAAATACAGCAATACTCAGAGTTGAGAAATATTGTTTTCGTGTCGATCTCGTCTAGAATTACGGCGAGAACTCCAACAATTATCGTTACAAATATTTGAGTGAGATCCAGAATTACCCTTCGAGATTTGACAATTCTAGACTTCAAACAATTGGCTAATAGTTACAAAGGTCCCCCTAATGCATATATTACTTCACCTTTCGGAATCGTAAAATATTCTTAATGCAAAATTTTACAAATTGTTATTTTATACAAAGTTTTGAATATAAAACCGGGAATAATCGCTGCTGCTGTGATATTTATCTGCGCTTATTGCTAATATTATTTGTGTATTTTGAAGTATTTCAGTAATTTTACGTTACGTCTGTTTCCATGTAACAATTATTTATGATATACGTCCCATTCGTTCATTGTAATTGTATGGAAGATCCTGTTTTCTCGATATAAGCTTTTAACATTTTCTATAAATTTGTATATTACAGTGCAGCGTTTGTTTTCGATGTATTTATTTATTTGCTGTACTTTGTTACATGTCTCACACGTCGGGCGTTAATTTTGTTTCAAAAATTTAGCTTATAATGCAACAATAAGTGTCGTAACTTGTTAACATTCAAAATAACTAGCTCAAAGACTGCCGGGGAGGATTCGAGGGCAGAAAAAACAAATAATACATAAATTTGTCTAATTGTCATCAAATTCGGGGCACCACTTATCGCCGCATACTCTACTCAACCATAAAACTATAGAGAAGCTGTAAAGAGATAATGCACACAAAAACAACAACAACGGCTAGTATTAAAAGTAAACAATTTATTTATCTAAAACAACAGCCTTAATATACATATAAAAATATACCCCAAGGGTCGTTAGAGTATTACAACACATGAAACCAAAGGTAACAACTCATATCCGTAATTGCAGGCGGCCACACGGCATTTCACTTCCAAAATGCTCTCAATTCCTGACGTAACGCATAGGTACAACAATTCGCAAAACCAATGATACTAAATCTGCCTCAGATTATCGGCTACTTTACGGATGAAATCTGCTTGCAAAGCGTCACCAAAAGAGGCTCCGAACAAACATGTCTTATAGTTTCGGAAGTAAAAGTATGTCTCTTAAATATTTCAGCAAATGAAAGCCGGAAAAGAACCCCACTCTGATACTGTATACGGAAAGACGTCAATAGCTATTTGGGCAAACTGAAATACACGGCGACGATAGCGCGCGTAAATCAGAAGTAACACTTTCGGACCTCGAACAATTTTTTCTACACATCTTAAGGTATTTTGTTTCTAGGTAATCAATGCTTAACTTGTGGTTATGTGTTCTTATAATTTTGTATGCCTTTTTCATCTTGTATTATCCACTTTTTAACATCCATTTTTTTATTTTTTTCTTGTCTACTTGTATTTCGTTCTTCTGACCACTTGTATTTTTTATGATGCAGAAGGCTATAAACTTATAAATACAGATTGTGGTTGTGTAAGTCTTATCTTGTAACTTAAGGTTTGAACCTTATTGAAATAACTTTCAGGTACTGAAATCATTTAGTCTGGCTGATATACATTTAATTATTTTAAGTGCTTCTGTAACTTCAGTTTTTAATGTCTTACAATTTTGTAATAAGTGATGCGATGTTCTGATCCATACGCACCTCCTTGTTGCACCTACAACACGCTGTACCTTAAAATGGGATAACTGTGCTAATATTAATCAATCCTTTAGCGTTTGATTCATATTACACCTTTTTTTACGTTGGGAGTTACCATTTGCTTTTTAAGGTATTATTTCGCCTTTTAACAGTTCTCGTATCAATATCGCATAATATTAGCAGGTTTCGTCCACTTCCAGTTTGATAGAATGTGATGCAAGTTTTTGAAGGATTAATCTTTAATGGACAAACGTTCATTTTCAGTAGGAGAGTAAATTCCAATTAGTACTAGTATTCAGTATTTTCCCAATTTGTATATGCGTTCGATTTTTTTTATTTATCAGAATAGACACTCCATGCGTAGCTCTTTGGTTTTTTTGTACCCCACTTAGTTCCCAATCTATTCAGAACCAGTAACGTTTTTTCGTAGTTTCTGTGGCTACAAACAGATCTAAGCTTATCACTACTACAATTTTGTTTACTCATCCTTCACCTGGAGGAGCGCCATCAAGTGGATGATGTTGCACTCGTAGTGTAGGTACCTACTTCCTGTTAGTCATAATGTTAAGGTGCGTTCAAAACGAAGTATTTAAAAACCTATATGATGATGGTGATCTGAAACTAGAAATAAAAAAATTCGTAATTAATACCTTTGTAGTTATTTTATTTTAATCATCTTTTTGTTATTTCAAAACCTTAGCTGTTAGAACTGAATTTTAATCATTTTTTTCCAGAACGGTCGGAACAATGACTATTCAACTATTTTATTTGTTAGTTATTTATGTGTGCAACATTATATTGCATACTCTATGGATTAGCGTTATCGACGGTGTTTGTTTTATGTTTGAATTATACCAAAAAAGAAAAAAGTTAAAAAAGAAAATCATAGTTAGATAAAGAAAAAAGCACTATAAAAAATCGTAACGCACTGAACATATCTACACAAAAAGATGAAAGAAATAATAAATATATGCAAAAAAGATTAGATTACTCTGAAACTTAAATTTTAGTAGGGGGTTGTAGTAACCTGGATTTTTGTAATATTTTGACGTTATAAACTTTTGCTCTGATTAGCTAAAATTTTTCCAAATTAGAATATTATTATTCGCCCTTAACGGTAGCTACAGAAGATCGAGGGTTTACTTAAATATTTCAGTAAACATAGAAAATAAAACTGCGAAACAAAATACGTCTATTGGTGCTAGTAGATACATAAAAGCTTTTTAAACTAAGAAATAATTCTACAATTTTTGTATATAATGTAATAAATTAACTTTTTTGGGGTATGGGTAGGCCAGAAATCTAGCAGCTGTGTTAATATGGACGGTGCGGAGGCCTCTGGAACAAGATTATCGATTTTTCTTAGGTCTGCGCCGTATAGCGGTGAAGGCTAGAACTGGAGTAGTGATTTCTAACTGAACTATTAATGTACAAGATTACTGTTCAATTTTTGACAAGTTTAGTGCTTTAATGGCGATTTTAGAAGTTAATACGAACCATTAAACATTAAACTTGTAAGTTTCGCCCGTTGATCGGCGTTGTGGTAATGACTCAAGTTCGCAACACCTGAGAATGTGGTAATGACTCAAGTTCGCAACACCTCAGAACTACTTTTTCCAGCGACGTGGGGGCCTTTGAATGAATCCCCAAGGGTATTTCGGCGTTACAGGAGGCGTTGAAGCCGCTATGTTGGACTCATGGAAACGAAGGATTACTGGAGTCAGGATTCACTGCCGAAGTTCCGTTTGCGTGAACATATTCCTCATTAACACCGATGCCGGCTTATGAGGGGGTTTGCAGAGGAAAAATTCACGGCAGATACCTGACATTTGAGCTTGGGTTAAGAGAGGAAAGGATACGGTCGTAGTCCCAATTGAAAAGTATCGGGCAGTCGGAGGGTTCGGTTTGTAGCGGGCTGCAGGTACTGGAGGCATAAAGTCTCCTTGGGGCTTTCAGGCTAGGATTTCGGGCTCAAGTCAAGTCTCCAGGGGCGAGGCAACTCGTTAAATACTCTTTGATATTTTCGAGATGCCAAACATTGTAGTAAATCTACATCAGCATTATGTGCATTGTTGTCATAAGGACGCGGGCATACGTAAATATCAAGATGTTTATTTCCATTAGAATTTTGCCATGCATCAAAGGTCAAGGCGGCATACGTGCAGAATCGAGCGTTTTACCTTCTTTGAAATTTTATCATATTCCGATGGTCAGAGAAGCGCCGAATGCGACGAGACATTAACTGCGTGCAAATTTTAAAAGCATTAATTATGTTTTTAAATTAATTAACGCTAGGCTAATGTTACAGGGTGAAAATGTAAGGGAACTCTTTGGTAATAACGTAGCAGAGCTAAATAACGAAACACTAAAATATGAGCAACTAACATAGTAAAGTAGGAGGTAGAACATACAATTAAGAGGGGTGAAAAAGCACTTGTTTTAGATTATACTGCATAGCTTATGGAACAACTACGGACATAGCAATCATGCAAATGTAATAAATAACATTAGATATGCCGATGACACCTTAGTATTTGGATATTTATATCCTGCAGAGGATGATTGAGCATCTGAACATACTTGATCAAAGATACGGTATAAAAATAAATTACAAGGTAACTAAGTTTATTGTAATCTTTAAGATGCCAAACATTGTAGTAAATCTACTTCAGCATTATGAGAGTGAGCACATATAAATCTCTGGGGAGCATAATAAACAAAATCGACGACCAAATGCAAGAAATAGAAGCGCAGATAAAATGGCAAGAACGAAGAAAAATTACGAACTGCTATGCAATCGCAAGTGCTCTGTGAATTCATATGAAATACATGGAATTTAAAGAAACAAATAGACATTGACAAAATACACTCCTTTAAATTATGGGTTTATCTGCATATAGTTAGGGTACCATAGATCTATTTACTGCTGTTGGTAGAAGCTGTGAATGTATCATTATAAAAACATAATAATTACAACAATGTAGTCGCACTACAGTCTTTCAGATTGAGAGATTGATATGTAATGTTTTTTTCCATTCCTATAGGTGTTCACCCTTTCCTTTCAGTTCCGTACTTTTGTCTTTCTCTATTATTTCAGCCCATCGTGTTTGGGTCACCTTTTTCTCTTCCTTGTACCTATCGATTTCCTTTTGAGTATGATTTTTGTCATTCTTTCTTTGTCAGGATGTGTTCAATCCACCGTAATTCTGTAGGTTCACCGTATACATTCACTACCACCTCTTTGTTTGTTCTTCTCGTCCACCATTCGTTTTCCTCTACATATCATTCTCAACATGGTTTCTTTTCCATTTTTCGATTCTGTCTTGATCTGTTTTATTAAGTGTCCACACTTTACAGCCGTAGACTGTCATCTTATTTTGGTACTTTTTGATACATATTTTGAGCATAGGATTGACGATATAGCTTTTAGATTTTTTGTTGTCGTCAGTCTTGATGTTCATATGCCTACTGCAAGGACATCGACTTCTCCTCTTGGAGGAGGTATGCAGTAAGACCGCCCTTCTTGTAACCTTCAACACCTGCTTATTATACGTATGTATTATATTACTTTTAAAGATTGTATGTCATGTTTTTGAGAATGTCTGGAAACAATACGGTACTCTCGGATTCTACATTCGCATACAAGTTCAAAATTCAAGAGTTTGATCTTTATCATAAAGTATATTGCATCATTTATTTCCTTTACGAGTTTTAACATTGAAAATGTTTAACGAATTGGAGATGTGACTCTAGTACGGTGCTCTTTTAGCGATTTGCGTGGCGCTTGGAAAATGCGCAGTTTTTAGGAATTTGGGCAAGCTGAAAATATTGCAGGTGAATGTTGTTGGTGTCATTTTGAAGCTCTCGTTAAGGGCGAACTTTATGGAGAGGTTGTGAAACTGTAAAATTCGAGAGGGCGAAAATACGGGGGTTAAAACGATTTTTTTGACATGAAAGCGTTCGGTGCTGTTGCATCCCATATTTTTTGAAAGATCTAAATGTGATTTGGGGCTAGTTGGAAAGAAGATGAACCAATGCTCACCGTACTGGCTGGTTTTTGGGGTCTGCGATGCACGGGGGCGAAGTTACAGGGGTAGAAAGCTGAGGTGCATTAGTAGTAAATTGGATGTTCGCATAAATAGGGGGAAAGAAATAAATGTCGAATTTTGTTTTTGGCAGTATGTGGATGAATCTGTGGGGTTTTAAGACTTTTGCGGCTCAGGTGGATTTGGGGGTTGCAAAATGAGGAAGACCGTTATAATTATTAGAAAAACCTTAAAATTAATATTTGTGTGACATTCGCTGTTTGGAGACGTTCTGCTGGTCAATTGTATTTTTTAGGAGATTGCGGGATGTGGGGCTTTTGCAACCCAGGTGGATTTGGGGGTTGCAAAATGGGGAAAACCGTTATAATTATCAGAATAACCTTAAAATCAATATTTGTGTAACATTCACTGTTTGGAGACGTTCTGCTGGTCAATTGTATTTTTTAGAAGAATGCGGGATGTGGGGATTTTGCAACCCAGGTGGATTTGGGGGTGGCAAATGGGAAACGATATAATTACCAGAAAAACCTTAAAATTAATATTTGTGTGACATTCGCTGTTTGGAGACGTTCTACTGGTCGATTGTGTTTTTAGGAGAATGCGGGATGTGGGGCTTTTGCAACCCAGGTGGATTTGGGGGTTGCAAAAATGGGAAAACTTTATAATTATCAGAAAAACCTTAAAATCAATGTTTGTGTGAAATTCGCTGTTTGGAGACATTCTACTGGTCCATTGTATTTTTTAAGAGAAAAGAGAATTCGGGGTTGTGAAAAGTGGGCGGGGGAGGAAACGTTTTGCCTTATTGTCTCAATTGTTGAATAAGGAAAATGTGCTTTTTTGTTTGATTCTAGCCCTTTGTGAAATTCTAAATTTGCAAGCATATATTAAATGGTGTAATGCTAACGGAATGTCGAATTGTATTTTTCTCGAACATGAATAATATTTCGAGGGGATGTCATTGCCGCGTTAAACTTGTTGGTACAGTCGTAGATGGCCACCGGTAGGGTTGTAATGTAGTGTCAGCTGTTTGTACTAAAACTTAACAAGAAATTGTAATAGAAAAAATTGGTGGGGACTTTAAAAATATAAATACAGATGCATATGTATATGTACGGAAAACGCAAAGTTATTTAGTTTAGACACTGTAAAAACTCCCCAATCAACAAATCCTTTTAAAATCTATTTATTGAAGAATTAACTCAAAACTAAAGATACATATCGGCTAAACAACTTCAAGATCTATTCTCATGTAATCCCGATTTTACACTGCCCCGTTTCTCCTAATCAAAGCAGTAAATCTTTACTGCAGTGATATTTGCTATTAAAGCACGTTTCAGAAGTCAACAAAATAAACTATAAATAATAACATGTGGAGCCGCTGAGCGGATGGCATTTAATTCGTTGAAATCCTTCAAAACAACTTGCACAAGATGCTGAGAAGGTTCAAAATTGTAGTACGTAATGATCTGCTATGCAGTAGAACTTCGCAGGTATGTTTGCCATTATGTCTTTATTAAATGTTTTAACATTGAAAATGTTTAACGAATTGAAGATGTGATGCTAGAACGGGGCTCTTCTAGCGATTTGTGAGACGCTTGACAAAAGCGCAGCTTTCGCGAATTCTTGTAAGTTGTACGTATTGCAGGTGAATGTTGTTGGTGTCATTTTGAAAATTTCGTCAAGTGCCAACTTTCTGGAGAGATTATGAAAATATACGATTCGAGGGAGCGAAAATAAGGGGGTTAAATCGATTTTTTGGGCACCAAAGCGTTCGCTGCTGTTATATCGCATAGTTTTTGAAAGATCCAAAAGTGATTTGGGGCTAGTTTGAAAGAGCATGAATCAACGTTTATCGTACGCGCTGGATTTTGGCGTCTGCGATGCACGGGGGCGAAGTTACATCGGTAGAAAGCTGAGGTGCATTTGTAGCAAATTGAATGTTCGCATAAACAGAGGGAAAGAAAAAATGTCGAATTTTGTTTTTGGTAGTATTTGGGTGAATCTGTGGGTTTTTAAGAATTTTGCGGCTCGGGTTGATTTAGGGGTTGGAAAAAGGGGAAACCGTTATAATTATCAGAAAAAGTTTAAAATTAATATTTGCGTGAAATGATCCGTTTGGAGACTTTCTACTAGTGTTTTATTTTTTAAGAGAATTCGGAATGTAGGAATTTTATGGTCCAGGTGGATTTGCGGGTTGCAAAATGGGGAAAACGTTATAATTATCAGAAAAACCTTAACATGAACATTTGTGTGAAATTCGCTGTTTGAAGGATTTCTGCTGAGGGTCGGAAAATGGGAAAATCAAGATTTTCTCCTGGTCAATTGTATTTTTTAAGAGAATTCAAAATGTGGGAATTTTGCGGCCCAGGTGCATTTGGGGGTTGAAAAATGGGGAAAACGTTATAATTATCAGAAAAACCTTAACATGAACATTTGTGTGAAATTCGCTGAAATTCTGCTAGTCGATTGTATTTTTTAAGAGAATTAGGGATGTGGGAATTTTGCGGTCCAGTTGAATTTGAGGGTGGGAAAATAGGAAAAACGTATAATTATCGAAAAAGCCTTAAGATCAATATTTGTGGGAAATTCGCTGTTAGTAGATTTTCTCCTAGTCAATTGTATTTTTTAAGAGAATTTAAAATGTGGGAATTTTGCGGCCCAGGTGCATTTGGGGGTTACAAAATGGGGAAAACGTTATAATTATCAGAAAAACCTTAACATGAACATTTGTGTGAAATTCGCTGAAATTCTGCTAGTCGATTGTATTTTTTAAGAGAATTAGGGATGTGGGAATTTTGCGGCCCAGGTGCATTTGGGGGTTGCAAAATGGGGAAAACGTTATAATTATCAGAAAAACCTTAAAAACAACATTTGTGTGAAATTCGCTGTTTGGAGATTTTCTTCTGTATTTTTTAATAGAACTCGGGACGTGGGAATTTTGTGGCCCAGGCGGATTTGGGTGTTGCAAAATGGGGAAAACCGTTATAATTATCAGAAAACCTTTAAAATTAATATTTGCATGAAATGATCTGTTTTGAGACTCTCTACAAGTGTTTTTATTTTTTAAGAGAATTCTAAATGTGGGAATTTTGGGGTCCAGGTGGATTTGGGGGTTGAAAAATGGGAAAAACCGTTATAATTATCAGAAAAACTTTAAAATTAATATTTGCGTGAAATGATCTGTTTGGAGACTTTCTACTAGTGTTTTTATTTTTTAAGAGAATTCGAAATGTAGGAATTTTGGGGTCCAGGTGAATTTGGGGGTTGCAAAATAGGGAAAACGTTATAATTATCAGAAAAACCTTAAAAACAATATTTGTGTGAAATTCGCTGTTTGAAGAATTTCTGCTGAGGGTCGGAAAATGGGAAAATCAAGATTTTCTCCTGGTCAATTGTATTTTTTAAGAGAATTCAAAATGTGGGAATTTTGCGGCCCAGGTGCATTTGGGGTTGAAAAATGGGGAAAACGTTATAATTATCAGAAAAATCTTAACATGAACATTTGCGTGAAATTCGCTGAAATTCTGCTAGTCGATTGTATTTTTTAAGAGAATTAGGGATGTGGGAATTTTGCGGTCCAGTTGAATTTGAGGGTGGGAAAATAGGAAAAACGTATAATTATCGAAAAAGCCTTAAGATCAATATTTGTGGGAAATTCGCTGTTAGTAGATTTTCTCCTAGTCAATTGTATTTTTTAAGAGAATTTAAAATGTGGGAATTTTGCGGCCCAGGTGCATTTGGGGGTTACAAAATGGGGAAAACGTTATAATTATCAGAAAAACCTTAACATGAACATTTGTGTGAAATTCGCTGAAATTCTGCTAGTCGATTGTATTTTTTAAGAGAATTAGGGATGTGGGAATTTTGCGGCCCAGGTGCATTTGGGGGTTGCAAAATGGGGAAAACGTTATAATTATCAGAAAAACCTTAAAAACAACATTTGTGTGAAATTCGCTGTTTGGAGATTTTCTTCTGTATTTTTTAATAGAACTCGGGACGTGGGAATTTTGTGGCCCAGGCGGATTTGGGTGTTGCAAAATGGGGAAAACCGTTATAATTATCAGAAAACCTTTAAAATTAATATTTGCATGAAATGATCTGTTTTGAGACTCTCTACAAGTGTTTTTATTTTTTAAGAGAATTCTAAATGTGGGAATTTTGGGGTCCAGGTGGATTTGGGGGTTGAAAAATGGGAAAAACCGTTATAATTATCAGAAAAACTTTAAAATTAATATTTGCGTGAAATGATCTGTTTGGAGACTTTCTACTAGTGTTTTTATTTTTTAAGAGAATTCGAAATGTAGGAATTTTGGGGTCCAGGTGAATTTGGGGGTTGCAAAATAGGGAAAACGTTATAATTATCAGAAAAACCTTAAAAACAATATTTGTGTGAAATTCGCTGTTTGAAGAATTTCTGCTGAGGGTCGGAAAATGGGAAAATCAAGATTTTCTCCTGGTCAATTGTATTTTTTAAGAGAATTCAAAATGTGGGAATTTTGCGGCCCAGGTGCATTTGGGGTTGAAAAATGGGGAAAACGTTATAATTATCAGAAAAATCTTAACATGAACATTTGTGTGAAATTCGCTGAAATTCTGCTAGTCGATTGTATTTTTTAAGAGAATTAGGGATGTGGGAATTTTGCGGCACAGGAGCATTTGGGGGTTGCAAAATGGGGAAAACGTTATAATTATCAGAAAAACCTTAAAAACAACATTTGTGTGAAATTCGCTGTTTGGATATTTTCTTCTGGACGATAGTATTTTTTAATAGAATTCGGGACGTGGGAATTTTGTGGCGCAGGCGGATTTGGGTGTTGAAAAATGGGGAAAACCGTTAGAATTATCAGAAAAACTTTAAAATTAATATTTGCGTGAAATGATCTGTTTGGAGACTTTCTACAAATGTTTTTATTTTTTAAGAGAATTCTGAATGTGCGAATTTTGGGGTCCAGGTAGATTTGGGGGTTGCAAAATGGGAAAAACCGTTATAATTATCAGAAAAACTTTAATTTTAATATTTGCGTGAAATGATCTGTTTGGAGACTTTCTACTAGTGTTTTTATTTTTTAAGAGAATTCGACATGTAGGAATTTTGGGGCCAGGTGGATTTGGGGGTTGCAAAATGGGGAAAACGTTATAATTATCAGAAAAACCTTAACATGAACATTTGTATGAAATTTGCTGACATTCTGCTGGTCGATTGTATTTTTTAAGAGAATTAGGGATGTGGAAATTTTGCGGCCCAGGTGGATTTGGGGGTTGCAAAATGGGGAAAACGTTATAATTATCAGAAAAACCTTAAAAACAACATTTGTGTGAAATTCGCTGTTTGGAGATCTTCTTCTGTATTTTTTAATAGAACTCGGGACGTGGGAATTTTGTGGCCCAGGCGGATTTGGGTGTTGCAAAATGGGGAAAACCGTTATAATTATCAGAAAACCTTTAAAATTAATATTTGCATGAAATGATCTGTTTTGAGACTCTCTACAAGTGTTTTTATTTTTTAAGAGAATTCTAAATGTGGGAATTTTGGGGTCCAGGTGGATTTGGGGGTTGAAAAATGGGAAAAACCGTTATAATTATCAGAAAAACTTTAAAATTAATATTTGCGTGAAATGATCTGTTTGGAGACTTTCTACTAGTGTTTTTATTTTTTAAGAGGATTCGAAATGTAGGAATTTTGGGGTCCAGGTGGATTTGGGGGTTGCAAAATAGGGAAAACGTTATAATTATCAGAAAAACCTTAAAAACAATATTTGTGTGAAATTCGCTGTTTGAAGAATTTCTGCTGAGGGTCGGAAAATGGGAAAATCAAGATTTTCTCCTGGTCAATTGTATTTTTTAAGAGAATTCAAAATGTGGGAATTTTGCGGCCCAGGTGCATTTGGGGTTGAAAAATGGGGAAAACGTTATAATTATCAGAAAAATCTTAACATGAACATTTGCTTGAAATTCGCTGAAATTCTGCTAGTCGATTGTATTTTTTAAGAGAATTAGGGATGTGGGAATTTTGCGGTCCAGTTGAATTTGAGGGTGGGAAAATAGGAAAAACGTATAATTATCGAAAAAGCCTTAAGATCAATATTTGTGGGAAATTCGCTGTTAGTAGATTTTCTCCTAGTCAATTGTATTTTTTAAGAGAATTTAAAATGTGGGAATTTTGCGGCCCAGGTGCATTTGGGGGTTACAAAATGGGGAAAACGTTATAATTATCAGAAAAACCTTAACATGAACATTTGTGTGAAATTCGCTGAAATTCTGCTAGTCGATTGTATTTTTTAAGAGAATTAGGGATGTGGGAATTTTGCGGCCCAGGTGCATTTGGGGGTTGCAAAATGGGGAAAACGTTATAATTATCAGAAAAACCTTAAAAACAACATTTGTGTGAAATTCGCTGTTTGGAGATTTTCTTCTGTATTTTTTAATAGAACTCGGGACGTGGGAATTTTGTGGCCCAGGCGGATTTGGGTGTTGCAAAATGGGGAAAACCGTTATAATTATCAGAAAACCTTTAAAATTAATATTTGCATGAAATGATCTGTTTTGAGACTCTCTACAAGTGTTTTTATTTTTTAAGAGAATTCTAAATGTGGGAATTTTGGGGTCCAGGTGGATTTGGGGGTTGAAAAATGGGAAAAACCGTTATAATTATCAGAAAAACTTTAAAATTAATATTTGCGTGAAATGATCTGTTTGGAGACTTTCTACTAGTGTTTTTATTTTTTAAGAGAATTCGAAATGTAGGAATTTTGGGGTCCAGGTGAATTTGGGGGTTGCAAAATAGGGAAAACGTTATAATTATCAGAAAAACCTTAAAAACAATATTTGTGTGAAATTCGCTGTTTGAAGAATTTCTGCTGAGGGTCGGAAAATGGGAAAATCAAGATTTTCTCCTGGTCAATTGTATTTTTTAAGAGAATTCAAAATGTGGGAATTTTGCGGCCCAGGTGCATTTGGGGTTGAAAAATGGGGAAAACGTTATAATTATCAGAAAAATCTTAACATGAACATTTGTGTGAAATTCGCTGAAATTCTGCTAGTCGATTGTATTTTTTAAGAGAATTAGGGATGTGGGAATTTTGCGGCACAGGAGCATTTGGGGGTTGCAAAATGGGGAAAACGTTATAATTATCAGAAAAACCTTAAAAACAACATTTGTGTGAAATTCGCTGTTTGGATATTTTCTTCTGGACGATAGTATTTTTTAATAGAATTCGGGACGTGGGAATTTTGTGGCGCAGGCGGATTTGGGTGTTGAAAAATGGGGAAAACCGTTAGAATTATCAGAAAAACTTTAAAATTAATATTTGCGTGAAATGATCTGTTTGGAGACTTTCTACAAGTGTTTTTATTTTTTAAGAGAATTCTGAATGTGCGAATTTTGGGGTCCAGGTAGATTTGGGGGTTGCAAAATGGGAAAAACCGTTATAATTATCAGAAAAACTTTAATTTTAATATTTGCGTGAAATGATCTGTTTGGAGACTTTCTACTAGTGTTTTTATTTTTTAAGAGAATTCGACATGTAGGAATTTTGGGGCCAGGTGGATTTGGGGGTTGCAAAATGGGGAAAACGTTATAATTATCAGAAAAACCTTAACATGAACATTTGTATGAAATTTGCTGACATTCTGCTGGTCGATTGTATTTTTTAAGAGAATTAGGGATGTGGAAATTTTGCGGCCCAGGTGGATTTGGGGGTTGCAAAATGGGGAAAACGTTATAATTATCAGAAAAACCTTAAAAACAACATTTGTGTGAAATTCGCTGTTTGGAGATCTTCTTCTGTATTTTTTAATAGAACTCGGGACGTGGGAATTTTGTGGCCCAGGCGGATTTGGGTGTTGCAAAATGGGGAAAACCGTTATAATTATCAGAAAACCTTTAAAATTAATATTTGCATGAAATGATCTGTTTTGAGACTCTCTACAAGTGTTTTTATTTTTTAAGAGAATTCTAAATGTGGGAATTTTGGGGTCCAGGTGGATTTGGGGGTTGAAAAATGGGAAAAACCGTTATAATTATCAGAAAAACTTTAAAATTAATATTTGCGTGAAATGATCTGTTTGGAGACTTTCTACTAGTGTTTTTATTTTTTAAGAGGATTCGAAATGTAGGAATTTTGGGGTCCAGGTGGATTTGGGGGTTGCAAAATAGGGAAAACGTTATAATTATCAGAAAAACCTTAAAAACAATATTTTATTTTTTATTTATTTTTTTTTATTTTTATTTTATTTTATTTATTTTATTTTATTTTATTTAAGAGAATATCACATGGTCAACCAACAGGTAAGAACCCAATTACAGGTTGACACGAATTACAAGATATTATTATTCTGCCGCACTTAGCCAAACAGCAGCATCTCCAATGTTCACCAATGGAAACACTACTCTCCAGCCAAGCACGGCAGCATTGTGGTACTAGTAGTACAATAAAATGAAAATAAAAAACTATAAGTAATGAAAACAAAAAACAAAGCAAATTTAAAGATTTTTCATAAGCATATTTTTGAATTTTGGAAAAGACATGCAGAAAATATCGATACACCTAGCATACTGATTATAAGATCGCATAATTCTCCAAAACGGTGAGTTTAAAATAACATTGGTACTAGCAAATTCCGATTTGAACAGTTGAAAATGTCTGGTATTGAACTGAGGCACATTAAAAGTAATACATGAAATTAAATCCGGACAGTTGAACATATTATTTACAATCTTATAAAGAACAGTAACATCATTACACTTCCTACGATTTTCCAAAGTCATTAAGCCGACAGTCGCCAATCTACAGCCATAGCTAGGTAAGTCAATATTCAGTCGCTTACAAGTAATTCTTACAAATTTTCGTTGGATTTTTTCGATTCTATTACAATGAATTGCATAACAAGGGTTCCAGATTACGCTTGCGTATTCAAGATTTGATCTAACGTAAGCAGAATACAACAGTTTATATGTATTAATATTTTTAAAAGAATTTGTAATTCTTAAAATAAATCCTAGCATAGAATTTGCTTTATTTGTAATGTTTTCAATATGCTTGATAAAAGTTAATTTAGAATCAAAAGTAACACCAAGATCTTTCATAAAATTTACTTCATGGATACTTTCTTGTGCGATCGTGTAGTCATATTTTAAACAATTTAAATTTCTTGTAAATCTAATGTAACAGCATTTATTTGTATTCAGTGGCAAGCAATTAAGAAGACTCCAAGTCGACAACGTGTCAAGATCTACTTGTAATTTATTTGTGTCGTTTTGGTTTTTTATGGCTTGATATATTTTAAGATCATCTGCAAAGAACAAATGACCACATGACAGTATAACTGATAAATCATTAATAAAGATTAAAAATAAAGTTGGTCCGAGATGGGAGCCCTGAGGCACACCAGACGTAACGTAATGAAGATTAGAATTAAAACCGTTTACTACAACCATCTGTGTTCTGTTAGTGAGATACGATGTAAACCACTGCAGTAAATTTCCTGTAACGCCGTAATATAAAAGTTTTTGAACAAGTAATGAGTGGTTGACCTTGTCGAAGGCTTTGCTAAAATCTGTATACACCGTGTCGACCTGAAGCCCTTCCCCGAAGCTCTCAGCAAGATAATTTGAAAAGATAAGTAAATTGCTTACTGTTGATTTTTTGGCTAAAAATCCATGTTGCTTGGGAGTTATATAAGCTTCCATAAAAGACATTAAGTACTTGTTTATTATGCTTTCAAATACCTTTCCAAATACCGAGAGCTTCGAAATAGGTCGATAATTAGTTACCACTGATTTATCGCCTGATTTAAAAATAGGCGTAATATAAGCTAACTTCCACTTAGTTGGAAATACACCACATTTCAATGATTTATTAAACAAAAGCTGTAGAGGATAACATAAAGTGTGAGAGCAATTTCTTATAAAATATGGATCAATACCATCAGGGCCTTTAGATTTAGAAACGTCGAGATTAGAAAGAGTATCCTGTATTTCATTTTGACTAAGTGATAATTCGGAAAAGGGAATATCCGGTGAGGGTGTATTAATATTTTGCATTGGTTTAAATGCAGCAGGTTCCCAAACTGATGAAAAATGAACTGCGAAATAATTGGCTATTATCGTTGGAATATTACTGGAAGTGTCATTGTCAGTCATTTTAGATGGAAGTCCAAAATCTGTTTTATTCTGCCTAACGTGAGACCAAAATTGTTTAGTATTTGATTGAATATTTTTTTCTATTTTATCTATATGGCGAGAGTAGCACTGATCGGTTAATGACTTAATCTTAGATCTAAGAAAGTTAAAACGTATTTTATCACAGTCCCTGTTATAGGATTTTATTCTATTTCTAATTTTAGTTTTTTCTTTTATTAAAACTATTAACTCACGTGAGAACCATACTGGGTATTTGTCGTTGTGCTTAGGAGTACGTTTTTCTACATGTCTATCAATAACTGAATAAAGAATATTGTAAAAAGTATCGGTTGCGTTATCAATGTTTAGATGATTTAAAGCAAGAGACCAGTTCTGACTCGCGAGATCGGCATTAATTTTTGCGTAATCAGCATTATGAAAAAGATACTTAGGGTGCGATATATTTGCTAACGAGGTAAATAAGTCCAAATCTACAGTGATAGCTAGTGGCGGGTGATGGCTGTCTATTTTCGACAATGTAAATTCAGTCGCCGATTCAACTGATACGCTAGTGTCAGAAAATACCAAATCTAGCAATTTGTTATTAGCGTTTGAAACATGATTGTATTGTTTGAAATTGCAAATACTGATGGAGTCAGAAATGATCTCTGATAATCGACCGGATACAGTTTCAGGATATAAAAAACTTTCCTGTCTCTTCCAAATTATATTGGGACAATTATAATCACCTAAAACTAAAAAGTGTGAGTTCTGACGCATCTGCAGTACAATATCAATCACTTTTCCGAGATGCTCCTCGTGCTTGTCCTGCAAATAAGCGTTACATACATATAAGCAGGTATTGTTTTTTAACATAATTTTGATCCAAAGATCCTCGGCCGTGCTATTATAGGACAAACAAGAGGAACTATCATATTTTTTAAGGACAGCTATAAGAACTCCACCTCCCAAAACTTGGTTAGTAGCAGCATAATCGCGATCACGTCTATATACAATGTACCTGTCGTCGAAAATTTCATTGGAGTGAATACTAGGCAAAAGCCATGTTTCTGTAAAACAAATAACATCGTAGTTGTTACTAATTATTTGAGCTTTTACTTTATCAGTTTTGGTACGGAGACCACGAATATTCTGGTAATAAATTGACAGAGCCATGATCGATACTGTAACTACAATAGAAAAGAACACAGTTTATATTATTTTAGACAGATCCGCTTCATTGCTAATGTGAATAATTTGCAAATTTTCTGATTTTCGCACCAAGATCTTATTATCGCGCACCCACACATATTTAAAATTATGCTCACTACACAGGGCTCTTGCACGGTGAAGTAGGTTTTTCCTTGTAGGCGACAGGTGGTCATTCAAGAAAATTTTATGAGAGGATCCTCCAAATCCGACATCTTCTGACTTCAAGTTTCTTGACTTGCGATAAGCTGACATAAGCGTATTCTTGATTTCACGGGCAAAGAACTTGACTATCACTGGTTTTGGTGCATCTGACTTTTTTACTGGTTGAATACGGTGGACAACGTCGATATGCTCCTTTTTTATGGAACATCCTAATTTATTACCAATAGTAGAGACTACTTGAAGTAGGTTTTCATTTTTAAATTCAGGAACGCCTTGAATCTCTACGTTGCATATTCGAGAATATTGCTCGAGATCGTCAACTCTGCTAGTTATGTTGAGAAGTTGATTCTTAAGTTTGCTGTTTTCGGCAATTACATCATCGAGCTTTTTCATTTTATCGGTAAAAGTTGAAATTTTCTTTTCGTACTCATCCAACTTTGCCGAAAAAAATTCTATCGAAGTGAACATATCATCTTGACGCTTTTTTACATCTTGAAGATCGCCACTTATAATATTAATTGATGCCATAACATCTGCGAGGGTGGGACCGGTAGAGTTTTTGCATTCCTTGCACTTCCAAACATAATCAGCGGCATTGAAGTCAGATTGTACGCCAATGCATTTATTGTGATACGAATGTCCACAATTACCTTGACATTGAATGCCAGGTGCATTCCTGGTGCCTGATATAGTTGAGTTACACAGTTTACACATAACCATTTTCGCTCATACAAGAAAGATAACTAGAATACTAGTGTATAATGAGAATGAGTATCTGTATACACTAACCGATGATTGTGAATTTTAGCAAAAATTTAGATTCAACAGATTAGTTATAAAAGCAAAATAACTGCGAGCACTGTTTAAACACGTCTGCACTACAAAGCACCACGTATGTTTATTTTTTTATTTATTTGTGTGAAATTCGCTGTTTGAAGAATTTCTGCTGAGGGTCGGAAAATGGGAAAATCAAGATTTTCTCCTGGTCAATTGTATTTTTTAAGAGAATTCAAAATGTGGGAATTTTGCGGCCCAGGTGCATTTGGGGTTGAAAAATGGGGAAAACGTTATAATTATCAGAAAAATCTTAACATGAACATTTGCGTGAAATTCGCTGAAATTCTGCTAGTCGATTGTATTTTTTAAGAGAATTAGGGATGTGGGAATTTTGCGGTCCAGTTGAATTTGAGGGTGGGAAAATAGGAAAAACGTATAATTATCGAAAAAGCCTTAAGATCAATATTTGTGGGAAATTCGCTGTTAGTAGATTTTCTCCTAGTCAATTGTATTTTTTAAGAGAATTTAAAATGTGGGAATTTTGCGGCCCAGGTGCATTTGGGGGTTACAAAATGGGGAAAACGTTATAATTATCAGAAAAACCTTAACATGAACATTTGTGTGAAATTCGCTGAAATTCTGCTAGTCGATTGTATTTTTTAAGAGAATTAGGGATGTGGGAATTTTGCGGCCCAGGTGCATTTGGGGGTTGCAAAATGGGGAAAACGTTATAATTATCAGAAAAACCTTAAAAACAACATTTGTGTGAAATTCGCTGTTTGGAGATTTTCTTCTGTATTTTTTAATAGAACTCGGGACGTGGGAATTTTGTGGCCCAGGCGGATTTGGGTGTTGCAAAATGGGGAAAACCGTTATAATTATCAGAAAACCTTTAAAATTAATATTTGCATGAAATGATCTGTTTTGAGACTCTCTACAAGTGTTTTTATTTTTTAAGAGAATTCTAAATGTGGGAATTGTCATTCTCAAAAAGTCAACATGAATGCCGCAGGTACTGCGAGAATTGAAACTCTCAACAGAGAAAATTATGATACATGGCGGATGCATATGGAAGCTCTTTTCGTTAAAAACGACGCATGGGAGTTCGTCAACGGCACAAGAGTGAAACCAGAGGTTGTGGAGGCGGATGCCACGTCAATTCAAGCACAACAGCAGTGGATCACCCTCGACCAAAAGGCGAAATCTGACATAATTTTGTCGATCAGTTCAGCGGAGTTGAAACAGGTAAAGGGATGCAAGACTGCACGGGATGTATGGCTGAAGCTCGAAAGCGTTTACCAGTCGAAAGGGCCCGCGCGTAAGGCAACACTGTTAAAGCAGCTGACTCTTCAGCGGATGCGAGAGGGCGAAGATGTGCGAGAGCATTTACGTACGTTTTTCGATGTAGTTGATAAACTCAACAATATGGACGTCGATATAAATGCTGATTTACTCGCCATAATGCTTCTTTATAGTTTGCCGTCAAGTTTTCAAAACTTTCGTTGCGCGATCGAATCTCGAGACGATTTACCATCGCCGGAAACACTACATGTAAAAATTATTGAGGAATCCGATGCGCGCAAAAGCGAAATGCATAGTGAAGTGCCGAACGCTATGGTGGTTCGTAAATTTACTCATAAAAGTAGAAACACACAGTTTAAAAATAAGAACAACAACGGCAAAGACTTGTCATCAACTATTAGATGTTATCGCTGTAAGAGGCTCGGTCACAAAGTCAGTGAATGCAGACAGAAGGACAATAAAGTATCACAAAGTGCGAAAAACGCGGAACACTTTCAGTGTTATACGTCGATGAGTCCGTATTCTTTAAAGAACTGTAAAGACATTGATAATGTATTCCAAGTACCCAGTACAATAATTGGAGACGGATCGTGGTGCCTAGACAGCGGTTGTTCTTCACATATTTGTAAAAATTCTAACGAATTTTTAAGCAAAGAAAGCGTCAACGCGGAAAAATTGCATTTGGCAAGCAGTGCTTCGACCGACATCAAGGCGCGCGGAAACGTTTTATTTCAAGTACACGAAGAAGACGTAACTAAACAAATAGAGTTGTCAAATACACTATTTGTGCCCGATCTTCGCATAAACCTTATGTCGGTGGGCAAAATCACTGACAAGGGGTATCGTGTAGTTTTTGAACAAAAATCCGCGAAAATCGTTAACAACGAAGGTAAGGCAATATTAACCGCAAAACGTGTGGACGGGTTGTATATCATTCAAGCAGAAAACAACGACAGATGTATGGCATCGACTTTGTCAGATATCAACAAGCTTCGTCTCTGGCATCAACGCCTTGGTCACTTGAACGTGACGGATCTTACTGATGCTGCGCGAAAGGGGACGATGAAGGGAATCGGCGTTGTTAGAGCTGATGAAACCTTTGTGTGCGATGTCTGTATTCAAGGAAAAATGGTGCGTGCTCCATTCCCAAAACGATCAAATCGACATACGAAATTGCTGGAGTTGGTACATTCAGACGTATGCGGCCCGATGAGGACAGAATCGTTGGGAAAGGCAAAATACTTCGTCACATTTATTGACGACAGTTCGAGATGGTGCGATGTTCGTTTTCTGGTTAAGAAGAATCAAGTCTTCACGGAGTTCCAGAAGGTCAAAACCTTGTTAGAAAAGGAGACCGGAACATCGATCAAGAGTTTGCAGTCTGATAACGGGACGGAATACAAGAACAAACTCTTTGATGATTATTTGGACGCTCACGGGATTCGTCGGCGATTGACAGTTCCAAACAATCCGGAACAGAATGGCGTCGCGGAGAGGAAGAATCGCACTCTCATCGAGATGGCGAGGTGTCTCCTCATTCAGTCCGGATTGCCAAAGGCGTTTTGGGCCGAAGCAGTGGCTACTGCCAATTATATACGAAACCGCAGTCCTTCAAAATCATTAGATGGGAAAACACCATACGAAGTTCGATTTGGGAAGAAACCGGACGTGAGTAACTTTCGCGAGTTTGGTTGCAAAGTTTTCGTTTTAGATAGGTTGCCTGACAAGGGAAAGTTTGACGTTAGATCACGTGAGGGCGTTTTCCTAGGATACTCGGAGGAAATCAAAGGCTATCGCGTTTGGATCCCGAAAGAACATAGAGTAGAGGTATCACGCGACGTGAAATTCCTGGAATACTCTTCGCAGATCCAAGGCAACCCCAAACTTCGAGACGATCATCGAGAGATGGACGTTACATTAGCACCGCTTCGATTATCAAGTGATATGACTGAATCGAGTGTTGCAAAAGATATGGAACCTGAAAACGTAACAGCAGAAGAAGCTGAAGGTATAGATCTCAAGTATGAATTCGGTACCAATGCAGACAAGAGCGAGCAGTCTGGAGAAGAAGACAATGAGCCTCACGTGACTGCAAAGCGAGGCCGTGGTAGACCCCGAAAAGCGAAAACGGGGCTTCCAGGTCGACCGAAAAAGGTATACAATATGCAAAATGTAAACCTTGCTGCTCTTGAATATGGTCTACTGGCCGAGGTAGATGTCGATTTAGCTGTTACAGGTCCATATGCTTCGGAGTGGTACCATGCCATGGCCACCGAGTTAAAATGTATCATTCAAAGTGGTACGTGGGTGATTGTAAATCGTCCATCACCTGGAAAGGTGATAGGGAGCAGGATGATTTTGAGAAACAAGTACGGGCCAGATGGAACGATTCAACGGAGGAAGGCAAGGGTCGTCGCTCGGGGGTTCTCACAACGCCCTGGTGTTGATTATGACGAAACCTTCGCTCCGGTTGCACGCCTGAGTTCTATTCGCCTTGCCACGGCATTGGCATCTCAGTACGGAATGACGATTCAACAGTTCGACATTACTGCCGCGTACCTGAACGGTACGTTGACTGAAGAAATCTATATGGAAGTTCCGGAGATGACTGAGGAGACCCTGAAGTACATTGTTCGGACCGAGAAAGATAAAATCACAAAGAACAAGGCGGCGAAGATGTTGCAGGACCTTCAAGAGGGCGACAAGGTGTGCCTTCTTAAAAGGGCACTCTACGGCCTGAAGCAGGCTGGACGACGATGGTACGAAAGGTTGGATAGCGAATTACGTGCTCTGGAGCTGTCACCGACTAAATCCGACTCATGTGTGTACGTCAGAGGTTCAGGGGGAGATTTGATGTTAGTAGTGATCTATGTCGATGACATCTTATTGATCTCACGGAATCCAAAAGACGTGACACAACTAAAAAGCAAACTCGCTGAGAGTTTTGGGATAAAAGATCTCGGTGAAGTCGGATGTTGCCTCGGAATAGAGTTTATCAAACGAAACGACGGATACACAATCCATCAGCGGGGACACATCGAAGACATCCTACGACGATTCGGGATGGCTGATTGTAAACCAGTGTCCACTCCAATGTCGGTTAATGCCAAGTTATCGAAGAGCGAAAAGTCAAACGACAATGATTCAAATCAGGTACCATACCGTGAATTGGTCGGCTCTTTAATGTATTTGGCGATGGGTACTCGACCCGATATAGCACACGCGGTTAGCTGGCTGAGTCGTTTTAGTGATTGTCACCAACATGTTCACTGGATTGCAGCAAAACGCGTGTTACGCTATCTTCAAGGTACCAAAGAGATCGGAATTGTATATAAACCTTCGAGATCGAAATTAACTGGACTGGTTGATGCTGATTGGGGGAATTTCCCTGACGATAGACGGTCGTATACCGGTTTTACTTATATTCTCGCTGACGGAGCGGTCACGTGGGAGTCACGTAAGCAAAGAACGGTCGCACTCTCATCTACCGAGGCAGAATATATGGGCATAGCAGAATCTGTCAAAGAAGGAATCTATTTACAGACATTCTTAGATGAATTGGGATACAACGCACTTGTCGACAACATAACGATATTTTGTGACAATATCGGGGCTCAAAAGCTGGCGTTGAATCCGGTGTTTCACTCTCGCACCAAGCACATCGACATCCGTCACCACTTCGTACGAGAGGCAATACGTAACAACAATATTTGTCTTCAACATAAGCCAACTGAAGATATGGGAGCTGACATCCTGACAAAAGGTCTTGCCGGACCTAAACATCGGAAGTGCCTTGAATTGTTAGGTATGAAAAAGTTCTGTACGTAACGAGGGGGAGTGTTGGTACTATCCGTTCCGTACCGAACTACAGTCTCGCGTCGTTACGCGGCTAATGTGATATTCTAAGTATCATACTGAATGTCATCTATTGTTTTTGTAAAACACACATTGGTGTATCGTGTTAATAAATAGTTGTCGCATCAGTGTTATCATTTCAGTTCACCCACTAGCGCAAATAATCCTCATACTTAAAAACAACATTTGTGTGAAATTCGCTGTTTACAGATTTTGTTCTGGACGATTGTATTTTTTAATAGAATTCGGGACGTGGGAATTTTGTGGCCCAGGAGGATTTGGGTGTTCCAAATGGGGGAAAACGTTATAATTATAAGAAAAGCCTTAAAATTGATATTTGTGTAAAATTCGCTGTTTGAAGACTTTCTACTGGTCGATTTTATTTTTTAAGAGAATTCAGGACTTGGGAATTTTGCGGCCCAGGTGCATTTGGAGGTTGCATAATGGGGAAAAAGTTATAATTATCAGAAGAACCTTAACATGAACATTTGTATGTTATTTGCTGACATTATGCTAGTCGATTGTATTTTTTAAGAGAATTAGGGATGTGGGAATTTTTTCGTCCAGTTGAATTTGAGGTTGGGAAAATGGGAGAAACGTATAATTATCGAAAAAACCTTTTAAACAATATTTGTGGGAAATTCGCTGTTTGTAGATTTTCTCCTGGTCAATTGTATTTTTTAAGTGAATTGAAAATGTGGGAATTTTGCGGCCCAGGTGTATTTGGGGGTTGCAAAATTGGGAAAACGTTATAATTATCAGAAAAACCTTAAAAACAATATTTGTGTGAAATTCGCTGTTTGAAGAATTTCTGCTGAGGGTCGGAAAATGGGAAAATCAAGATTTTCTCCTGGTCAATTGTATTTTTTAAGAGAATTCAAAATGTGGGAATTTTGCGGCCCAGGTGCATTTGGGGTTGAAAAATGGGGAAAACGTTATAATTATCAGAAAAATCTTAACATGAACATTTGTGTGAAATTCGCTGAAATTCTGCTAGTCGATTGTATTTTTTAAGAGAATTAGGGATGTGGGAATTTTGCGGCACAGGAGCATTTGGGGGTTGCAAAATGGGGAAAACGTTATAATTATCAGAAAAACCTTAAAAACAACATTTGTGTGAAATTCGCTGTTTGGATATTTTCTTCTGGACGATAGTATTTTTTAATAGAATTCGGGACGTGGGAATTTTGTGGCGCAGGCGGATTTGGGTGTTGAAAAATGGGGAAAACCGTTAGAATTATCAGAAAAACTTTAAAATTAATATTTGCGTGAAATGATCTGTTTGGAGACTTTCTACAAGTGTTTTTATTTTTTAAGAGAATTCTGAATGTACGAATTTTGGGGTCCAGGTAGATTTGGGGGTTGCAAAATGGGAAAAACCGTTATAATTATCAGAAAAACTTTAATTTTAATATTTGCGTGAAATGATCTGTTTGGAGACTTTCTACTAGTGTTTTTATTTTTTAAGAGAATTCGACATGTAGGAATTTTGGGGCCAGGTGGATTTGGGGGTTGCAAAATGGGGAAAACGTTATAATTATCAGAAAAACCTTAACATGAACATTTGTATGAAATTTGCTGACATTCTGCTAGTCGATTGTATTTTTTAAGAGAATTAGGGATGTGGGAATTTTGCGGCCCAGGTGCATTTGGGGGTTGCAAAATGGGGAAAACGTTATAATTATCAGAAAAACCTTAAAAACAACATTTGTGTGAAATTCGCTGTTTGGAGATTTTCTTCTGTATTTTTTAATAGAACTCGGGACGTGGGAATTTTGTGGCCCAGGCGGATTTGGGTGTTGCAAAATGGGGAAAACCGTTATAATTATCAGAAAACCTTTAAAATTAATATTTGCATGAAATGATCTGTTTTGAGACTCTCTACAAGTGTTTTTATTTTTTAAGAGAATTCTAAATGTGGGAATTTTGGGGTCCAGGTGGATTTGGGGGTTGAAAAATGGGAAAAACCGTTATAATTATCAGAAAAACTTTAAAATTAATATTTGCGTGAAATGATCTGTTTGGAGACTTTCTACTAGTGTTTTTATTTTTTAAGAGAATTCGAAATGTAGGAATTTTGGGGCCAGGTGGATTTGGGGGTTGCAAAATGGGGAAAACGTTATAATTATCAGAAAAACCTTAACATGAACATTTGTATGAAATTTGCTGACATTCTGCTGGTCGATTGTATTTTTTAAGAGAATTAGGGATGTGGGAATTTTGCGGCCCAGGTGCATTTGGGGGTTGCAAAATGGGGAAAACGTTATAATTATCAGAAAAACCTTAAAAACAACATTTGTGTGAAATTCGCTGTTTGGAGATCTTCTTCTGTATTTTTTAATAGAACTCGGGACGTGGGAATTTTGTGGCCCAGGTGGATTTGGGGGTTGCAAAATGGGGAAAACGTTATAATTATCAGAAAAACCTTAACATGAACATTTGTATGAAATTTGCTGACATTTTGCTAGTCGATTGTATTTTTTAAGAGAATTAGGGATGTGGAAATTTTGCCGTCCAGTTGAATTTGAGGTTGGGAAAATGGGAGAAACGTATAATTATCGAAAAAACCTTTTAATCAATATTTGTGGGAAATTCGCTGTTTGTAGATTTTCTCCTGGTCAATTGTATTTTTTAAGAGAATTGAAAATGTGGGAATTTTGCGGCCCAGGTGCATTTGGGGGTTACAAAATGGGGAAAACGTTATAATTATCAGAAAAACCTTAACATGAACATTTGTGTGAAATTCGCTGAAATTCTGCTAGTCGATTGTATTTTTTAAGAGAATTAGGGATGTGGGAATTTTGCGGCCCAGGTGCATTTGGGGGTTGCAAAATGGGGAAAACGTTATAATTATCAGAAAAACCTTAATAACAACATTTGTGTGAAATTCGCAGTTTGGAGATTTTCTTCTGTATTTTTTAATAGAACTCGGGACGTGGGAATTTTGTGGCCCAGGCGGATTTGGGTGTTGCAAAATGGGGAAAACCGTTATAATTATCAGAAAAACTTTAAAATTAATATTTGTGTGAAATGATCTGTTTTGAGACTCTCTACAAGTGTTTTTATTTTTTAAGAGAATTCTAAATGTGGGAATTTTGGGGTCCAGGTGGATTTGGGGGTTGAAAAATGGAAAAAACCGTTATAATTATCAGAAAAACTTTAAAATTAATATTTGCGTGAAATGATCTGTTTGGAGACTTTCTACTAGTGTTTTTATTTTTTAAGAGAATTCGAAATGTAGGAATTTTGGGGTCCAGGTGGATTTGGGGGTTGCAAAATTGGGAAAACGTTATAATTATCAGAAAAACCTTAAAAACAATATTTGTGTGAAATTCGCTGTTTGAAGAATTTCTGCTGAGGGTCAGAAAATGGGAAAATCAAGATTTTCTCCTGGTCAATTGTATTTTTTAAGAGAATTCAAAATGTGGGAATTTTGCGGCCCAGGTGCATTTGGGGTTGAAAAATGGGGAAAACGTTATAATTATCAGAAAAATCTTAACATGAACATTTGTGTGAAATTCGCTGAAATTCTGCTAGTCGATTGTATTTTTTAAGAGAATTAGGGATGTGGGAATTTTGCGGCACAGGAGCATTTGGGGGTTGCAAAATGGGGAAAACGTCATAATTATCAGAAAAACCTTAAAAACAACATTTGTGTGAAATTCGCTGTTTGGATATTTTCTTCTGGACGATAGTATTTTTTAATAGAATTCGGGACGTGGGAATTTTGTGGCGCAGGCGGATTTGGGTGTTGAAAAATGGGGAAAACCGTTAGAATTATCAGAAAAACTTTAAAATTAATATTTGCGTGAAATGATCTGTTTTGAGACTCTCTACAAGTGTTTTTATTTTTTAAGAGAATTCTAAATGTGGGAATTTTGGGGTCCAGGTGGATTTGGGGGTTGAAAAATGGGAAAAACCGTTATAATTATCAGAAAAACTTTAATTTTAATATTTGCGTGAAATGATCTGTTTGGAGACTTTCTACTAGTGTTTTTATTTTTTAAGAGAATTCGACATGTAGGAATTTTGGGGCCAGGTGGATTTGGGGGTTGCAAAATGGGGAAAACGTTATAATTATCAGAAAAACCTTAACATGAACATTTGTATGAAATTTGCTGACATTTTGCTAGTCGATTGTATTTTTTAAGAGAATTAGGGATGTGGAAATTTTGCCGTCCAGTTGAATTTGAGGTTGGGAAAATGGGAGAAACGTATAATTATCGAAAAAACCTTTTAATCAATATTTGTGGGAAATTCGCTGTTTGTAGATTTTCTCCTGGTCAATTGTATTTTTTAAGAGAATTGAAAATGTGGGAATTTTGCGGCCCAGGTGCATTTGGGGGTTACAAAATGGGGAAAACGTTATAATTATCAGAAAAACCTTAACATGAACATTTGTGTGAAATTCGCTGAAATTCTGCTAGTCGATTGTATTTTTTAAGAGAATTAGGGATGTGGGAATTTTGCGGCCCAGGTGCATTTGGGGGTTGCAAAATGGAAAAAACCGTTATAATTATCAGAAAAACTTTAAAATTAATATTTGCGTGAAATGATCTGTTTGGAGACTTTCTACTAGTGTTTTTATTTTTTAAGAGAATTCGAAATGTAGGAATTTTGGGGTCCAGGTGGATTTGGGGGTTGCAAAATTGGGAAAACGTTATAATTATCAGAAAAACCTTAAAAACAATATTTGTGTGAAATTCGCTGTTTGAAGAATTTCTGCTGAGGGTCAGAAAATGGGAAAATCAAGATTTTCTCCTGGTCAATTGTATTTTTTAAGAGAATTCAAAATGTGGGAATTTTGCGGCCCAGGTGCATTTGGGGTTGAAAAATGGGGAAAACGTTATAATTATCAGAAAAATCTTAACATGAACATTTGTGTGAAATTCGCTGAAATTCTGCTAGTCGATTGTATTTTTTAAGAGAATTAGGGATGTGGGAATTTTGCGGCACAGGAGCATTTGGGGGTTGCAAAATGGGGAAAACGTCATAATTATCAGAAAAACCTTAAAAACAACATTTGTGTGAAATTCGCTGTTTGGATATTTTCTTCTGGACGATAGTATTTTTTAATAGAATTCGGGACGTGGGAATTTTGTGGCGCAGGCGGATTTGGGTGTTGAAAAATGGGGAAAACCGTTAGAATTATCAGAAAAACTTTAAAATTAATATTTGCGTGAAATGATCTGTTTTGAGACTCTCTACAAGTGTTTTTATTTTTTAAGAGAATTCTAAATGTGGGAATTTTGGGGTCCAGGTGGATTTGGGGGTTGAAAAATGGAAAAAACCGTTATAATTATCAGAAAAACTTTAAAATTAATATTTGCGTGAAATGATCTGTTTGGAGACTTTCTACTAGTGTTTTTATTTTTTAAGAGAATTCGAAATGTAGGAATTTTGGGGTCCAGGTGGATTTGGGGGTTGCAAAATTGGGAAAACGTTATAATTATCAGAAAAACCTTAAAAACAATATTTGTGTGAAATTCGCTGTTTGAAGAATTTCTGCTGAGGGTCAGAAAATGGGAAAATCAAGATTTTCTCCTGGTCAATTGTATTTTTTAAGAGAATTCAAAATGTGGGAATTTTGCGGCCCAGGTGCATTTGGGGTTGAAAAATGGGGAAAACGTTATAATTATCAGAAAAATCTTAACATGAACATTTGTGTGAAATTCGCTGAAATTCTGCTAGTCGATTGTATTTTTTAAGAGAATTAGGGATGTGGGAATTTTGCGGCACAGGAGCATTTGGGGGTTGCAAAATGGGGAAAACGTCATAATTATCAGAAAAACCTTAAAAACAACATTTGTGTGAAATTCGCTGTTTGGATATTTTCTTCTGGACGATAGTATTTTTTAATAGAATTCGGGACGGTGGGAATTTTGTGGCGCAGGCGGATTTGGGTGTTGAAAAAATTGGGGAAACCGTTAGAATTATCAGAAAAACTTTAAAATTAATATTTGCGTGAAATGATCTGTTTTGAGACTCTCTACAAGTGTTTTTATTTTTTAAGAGAATTCTAAATGTGGGAATTTTGGGGTCCAGGTGGATTTGGGGGTTGAAAAATGGAAAAACCGTTATAATTATCAGAAAAACTTTAATTTTAATATTTGCGTGAAATGATCTGTTGGAGACTTTCTACTAGTGTTTTTATTTTTTAAGAGAATTCGACATGTAGGAATTTTGGGGCCAGGTGGATTTGGGGGTTGCAAAATGGGGAAAACGTTATAATTATCAGAAAAACCTTAACATGAACATTTGTATGAAATTTGCTGACATTTTGCTAGTCGATTGTATTTTTTAAGAGAATTAGGGATGTGGAAATTTTGCCGTCCAGTTGAATTTGAGGTTGGGAAAATGGGAGAAACGTATAATTATCGAAAAAACCTTTTAATCAATATTTGTGGGAAATTCGCTGTTTGTAGATTTTCTCCTGGTCAATTGTATTTTTTAAGAGAATTGAAAATGTGGGAATTTTGCGGCCCAGGTGCATTTGGGGGTTACAAAATGGGGAAAACGTTATAATTATCAGAAAAACCTTAACATGAACATTTGTGTGAAATTCGCTGAAATTCTGCTAGTCGATTGTATTTTTTAAGAGAATTAGGGATGTGGGAATTTTGCGGCCCAGGTGCATTTGGGGGTTGCAAAATGGGGAAAACGTTATAATTATCAGAAAAACCTTAATAACAACATTTGTGTGAAATTCGCAGTTTGGAGATTTTCTTCTGTATTTTTTAATAGAACTCGGGACGTGGGAATTTTGTGGCCCAGGCGGATTTGTGTGTTGCAAAATGGGGAAAACCGTTATAATTATCAGAAAAACTTTAAAATTAATATTTGCGTGAAATGATCTGTTTTGAGACTCTCTACAAGTGTTTTTATTTTTTAAGAGAATTCTAAATGTGGGAATTTTGGGGTCCAGGTGGATTTGGGGGTTGAAAAATGGAAAAAACCGTTATAATTATCAGAAAAACTTTAAAATTAATATTTGCGTGAAATGATCTGTTTGGAGACTTTCTACTAGTGTTTTTATTTTTTAAGAGAATTCGAAATGTAGGAATTTTGGGGTCCAGGTGGATTTGGGGGTTGCAAAATAGGGAAAACGTTATAATTATCAGAAAAACCTTAAAAACAATATTTGTGTGAAATTCGCTGTTTGAAGAATTTCTGCTGAGGGTCGGAAAATGGGAAAATCAAGATTTTCTCCTGGTCAATTGTATTTTTTAAGAGAATTCAAAATGTGGGAATTTTGCGGCCCAGGTGCATTTGGGGTTGAAAAATGGGGAAAACGTTATAATTATCAGAAAAATCTTAACATGAACATTTGTGTGAAATTCGCTGAAATTCTGCTAGTCGATTGTATTTTTTAAGAGAATTAGGGATGTGGGAATTTTGCGGCACAGGAGCATTTGGGGGTTGCAAAATGGGGAAAACGTTATAATTATCAGAAAAACCTTAAAAACAACATTTGTGTGAAATTCGCTGTTTGGATATTTTCTTCTGGACGATAGTATTTTTTAATAGAATTCGGGACGCGGGAATTTTGTGGCGCAGGCGGATTTGGGTGTTGAAAAATGGGGAAAACCGTTAGAATTATCAGAAAAACTTTAAAATTAATATTTGCGTGAAATGATCTGTTTGGAGACTTTCTACAAGTGTTTTTATTTTTTAAGAGAATTCTGAATGTACGAATTTTGGGGTCCAGGTAGATTTGGGGGTTGCAAAATGGGAAAAACCGTTATAATTATCAGAAAAACTTTAATTTTAATATTTGCGTGAAATGATCTGTTTGGAGACTTTCTACTAGTGTTTTTATTTTTTAAGAGAATTCGACATGTAGGAATTTTGGGGCCAGGTGGATTTGGGGGTTGCAAAATGGGGAAAACGTTATAATTATCAGAAAAACCTTAACATGAACATTTGTATGAAATTTGCTGACATTCTGCTAGTCGATTGTATTTTTTAAGAGAATTAGGGATGTGGGAATTTTGCGGCCCAGGTGCATTTGGGGGTTGCAAAATGGGGAAAACGTTATAATTATCAGAAAAACCTTAAAAACAACATTTGTGTGAAATTCGCTGTTTGGAGATTTTCTTCTGTATTTTTTAATAGAACTCGGGACGTGGGAATTTTGTGGCCCAGGCGGATTTGGGTGTTGCAAAATGGGGAAAACCGTTATAATTATCAGAAAAACTTTAAAATTAATATTTGCGTGAAATGATCTGTTTGGAGACTTTCTACAAGTGTTTTTATTTTTTAAGAGAATTCTGAATGTGCGAATTTTGGGGTCCAGGTAGATTTGGGGGTTGCAAAATGGGAAAAACCGTTATAATTATCAGAAAAACTTTAATTTTAATATTTGCGTGAAATGATCTGTTTGGAGACTTTCTACTAGTGTTTTTATTTTTTAAGAGAATTCGACATGTAGGAATTTTGGGGCCAGGTGGATTTGGGGGTTGCAAAATGGGGAAAACGTTATAATTATCAGAAAAACCTTAACATGGACATTTGTATGAAATTTGCTGACATTCTGCTAGTCGATTGTATTTTTTAAGAGAATTAGGGATGTGGAAATTTTGCCGTCCAGTTGAATTTGAGGTTGGGAAAATGGGAGAAACGTATAATTATCGAAAAAACCTTTTAATCAATATTTGTGGGAAATTCGCTGTTTGTAGATTTTCTCCTGGTCAATTGTATTTTTTAAGAGAATTGAAAATGTGGGAATTTTGCGGCCCAGGTGTATTTGGGGGTTGCAAAATTGGGAAAACGTTATAATTATCAGAAAAACCTTAAAAACAACATTTGTGTGAAATTCGCTGTTTACAGATTTTGTTCTGGACGATTGTATTTTTTAATAGAATTCGGGACGTGGGAATTTTGTGGCCCAGGAGGATTTGGGTGTTCCAAATGGGGAAAACGTTATAATTATAAGAAAAGCCTTAAAATTGATATTTGTGTAAAATTCGCTGTTTGAAGACTTTCTACTGGTCGATTTTATTTTTTAAGAGAATTCAGGACTTGGGAATTTTGCGGCCCAGGTGCATTTGGAGGTTGCATAATGGGGAAAAAGTTATAATTATCAGAAGAACCTTAACATGAACATTTGTATGTTATTTGCTGACATTATGCTAGTCGATTGTATTTTTTAAGAGAATTAGGGATGTGGGAATTTTTTCGTCCAGTTGAATTTGAGGTTGGGAAAATGGGAGAAACGTATAATTATCGAAAAAACCTTTTAATCAATATTTGTGGGAAATTCGCTGTTTGTAGATTTTCTCCTGGTCAATTGTATTTTTTAAGTGAATTGAAAATGTGGGAATTTTGCGGCCCAGGTGTATTTGGGGGTTGCAAAATTGGGAAAACGTTATAATTATCAGAAAAACCTTAAAAACAACATTTGTGTGAAATTCGCTGTTTACAGATTTTCTTCTGGACGATTGTATTTTTTAATAGAATTCGGGACGTGGGAATTTTGTGGACCAGGAGGATTTGGGTGTTCCAAATGGGGAAAACGTTATAATTATAAGAAAAGCCTTAAAATTGATATTTGTGTAAAATTCGCTGTATGAAGACTTTCTACTGGTCGATTTTATTTTTTAAGAGAATTCAGGACTTGGGAATTTTGCGGCCCAGGTGCATTTGGGGGTTGCATAATGGGGAAAAAGTTATAATTATCAGAACAACCTTAACATGAACATTTGTATGAAATTTGCTGACATTCTGCTAGTCGATTGTATTTTTTAAGAGAATTAGAGATGTGGGAATTTTTTCCGTCCAGTTGAATTTGAGGTTGGGAAAATGGGAGAAACGTATAATTATCGAAAAAACCTTTTAATCAATATTTGTGGGAAATTCGCTGTTTGTAGATTTTCTCCTGGTCAATTGTATTTTTTAAGAGAATTGAAAATGTGAGAATTTTGCGGCCCAGGTGTATTTGGGGGTTGCAAAATGGGAAAAACGTTATAATTATCAGAAAAACCTTAAAAACAACTTTTGTGTGAAATTCGCTGTTTACAGATTTTCTTCTGGACGATTGTATTTTTTAATAGAATTCGGGACGTGGGAATTTTGTGGCACAGGAGGACTTGGGTGTTCCAAATGGGGAAAACGTTATAATTATAAGAAAAGCTTTAAGATTGATATTTGTGTAAAATTCGCTGTTTGAAGACTTTCTACTGGTCGATTTTATTTTTTAAGAGAATTCAGGACTTGGGAATTTTGCGGCCCAGGTGCATTTGGGGGTTGCATAATGGGGAAAAAGTTATAATTATCAGAAAAACCTTAACATAAATATTTGTGTAAAATTCGCTGTTAGAAGATTTTCTGCTGAGGGTGGGAAAATGGGAAAAACGTATAATAATCGGAAAACCTTAAAATCAATGTTTGTGGGAAATTTGCTGTCTGGAGGTTTTCTCCTGGTCAATTGTATATTTTAAGAGAATTCAAAATGTGCTAATTTTGCAGTCCACGTGCATTTGGGTGTTGCAAAATGGGGAAAACGTTATAATTATAAGAAAAACTTTAAAATTAATACTTGTGCAGAATTTGCTGTTGGAAGACTCTACTGGTCGATTTTATTGTATAGAAGAATTCGGGATGTGGGAATTTTGCGGCCCAAGTGGATATGGAGGTTGCAAAATGGGAAAAACGTTATAATTATCAGAAAATCCTTAAATCTAATATTTGTGTGAAATTCACTGTTTGGAGGCTTTCTACTGGCCAATTGTAT
This sequence comes from Agriotes lineatus, assembly GCA_940337035.1. Classification (NCBI taxonomy): domain Eukaryota; kingdom Metazoa; phylum Arthropoda; class Insecta; order Coleoptera; family Elateridae; genus Agriotes; species Agriotes lineatus. The sequence goes on along the minus strand of OW679200.1, from coordinate 115,618,885 downwards.
TTTTTAGGAGAATTCGGGTTGTGGGAATTTTGCGACACAGGTGGATTTGGAGGTTACAGAATGGGGAAAACGATATAATTATCAGAAAAACCTTAAAATCAATATTTGTGTGAAATTCGCTGTTTGGAGATTTTCTACTGGTCGATTCTATTTTTTAAGAGAGTCGGTGATGCGGTTGTGAGGGGAGATTAGCCTATTTTCTCATGTTTTAAATAAAGAAAATGGGAATTTTTTTTATTCTGGCCCATTGTGAAATTTTAAATTTGCAAGTAAATAGTAAATAGCGTGTCGGATTGTATTTTATTCTAACATGTATAATATTACTTGGGTTAAGATCATTTCCTCGCTGCACTTGTTCGCACAATGGTAGTAGCCACTGGCAGGGTTGAAATGTTAGTGTCAGCTGTTGGTTCTAAAACTTAATGTGCGATTGCAATAGAAAAAAATTATGGAAACTTTAAAAATATAAAAACGATACGTATGTATTTCACACTGCCCTGTTCCTTTAAATAAAAGCATCTTCGCTTCAGTTCTTATATTTGCTATTAAAGCACGTTTCATGAGTAAACCAAATAAACTATGAACAATAATATGTGAAGCCGCCGATCGGATGTCTTGTAATTCTCAGAACTGCTTTAAAAGAGCTAATCAATATAATAATAAGAATGACTCATGTAAGCAATACATCTTCTAAAGTTATATAAATTTGTTTGAATGTAATATCGAATTCAAGACCTTTATCTAATTGCAAATTAATATTCAAGATGCTGAAAAGGTTAAGAACTGTAGTACGTATTATTTATTAAAGATCTGCTATGCAGTAGAATTTCGCAGTAACGTTTCCTATGGCGTATAATGAACATAATACAGATGTGAACAATTTTAAAACTTTTTTTATTTCTATTCATTTTCTATTTTTTCAGATTTTGGTAATTTTATGCCAAACTTGAAAATTAGCAAAATTAATTTTCAATGCATTAATGAAGGTTGGTAAATTGCAACTTCTGTAAATTTTTATATTATCAAGTTTTTTAGATAAGTGGATTTTTTGGATTACTGCGCTATTGATTCTTGTAACAGGTTCCTTTATGTCACTGATAATGTCATACTCAACATTATGCTAAGTGTAAAGGCTACAAAACGTGGAGATTTTAAAAACCTTGCATTTTTGTTCGAAATGCTAGTAAAGTTTCTAAGTCTTCAATACAACGTTGCTGATTCTTGTACATGGAAAGAATAAAAAAACATCTAATATTTTTTTAATAATTTTTTTTATTTTTCTTCAGCGAAAATACACACTATAAACAACTAAACGTTATTAACAGAATAAATATCTAGTATACCGTTTCCTAGTAACAAAATGAGAAGCATTCTTGATTCACACTTTCAACGCAGAAAATGAGAAAGTTTAAACCCTAGAAAGATACCTAACAAATATCAACTGCAAACATCTGAAAAAATCTAAAAGTCTAAAAGCTAGGTCTTGATCAAATGTATCGTGTGTGGTACGGAAAATTTCACTTTTCTTTACTTGTTGCGCAAATAGTTATTTTAAATAATGGTGTCGCTAGGCGACTTCTTGACCTCGTTTCAAAATTCGAGTTACATTTATATCTCCCGACCTAGAAGAATAGCTCTCGTCCTCGGGTCGTAGTTTTCGATTATTTAATTAGTTGCATGTTTTAAACGTGGTATGCAGTTACCTAATCACGTAATTCCATTTCAAATTATAAATATACATACACGACATTGCAATATTGTACCATGTTATTGCTGCTAAATAGAAAACATATCGTACTCTACTCTCTTACTTTATATGTACTATTGCGGAAATATAAAGCGGGACACTAAAATTTGCCTAAGTTAAATTGTCTGAATGAATTCATTGTCAAAGGTATCCCAAGCTGCTTATATTGCATTAACCAGTTCTTTTTGGTTCATTGGCATGTGGTAGATAGGGTTTCATAAACAATTAGGAAGGCACAATTGCAATATTCAAATAGTGAAAAATTGCCTTGTATGACTTGTCCCGGTTTATATTTCCGCGACTGTACATTCATTTCAGAGCCAGATTTAAGTACATGTATGTACTAAAAATTTCGACAGGGTCATTCATGGGTTTATTTTTATTTGTTCCATTTTCGAATTAAAGAAAGAGGGGTTAATAGATCGCTTAAAGGTAGGCCTATAAAACTCTTTCCGTTGTGGTTTGCACCTCAACTATTATTTATACTTCGAGAAGAAGTAATGGTCATACTACAGCCAACTATGATTTTCATTTAGAACAGTTAGATATTACGCTGTATTTGGAAAGTTAATAACCTAAGACTAGTATATTGGCTTCATCTTAAACACAAAAATAGAAGTTTTGTAACGATAACTTGACCTTGCTCGCCTGAGCGATTGAAGTAACATTCTAATATACATGAAGGCTTTATGACGAGCAACTGTCTTGCACCTTACTCCTGGCGGGCACCATTAGGTGGGGTCTATAGTACGCAGAGGCAATGCGGCCCCGTCCGAGGACAGATGTATACCAACCCGGTAATGTTGAAAGCCTACCCTACCTCTGATTACTCCGTAGTGTACCACCCGAGCTGATTAATGCGCAGCTCATCCGCCGAAGTAGAAGCCACTGACCAAGCTTGACCTAACCACCACCACTGCGAGTCCATCCTCAGCTGGCTAGCAAGGTTCCGAGACACCTAAAGCTTAGTGCTGACCGCCTGCAGTACTTGTATAAACGTTGGACTAGTAACCGTCGAGAGGTGAATCTCTACCACACATTTGCTGCAGTGCAACATTGGAGCCTGGTTATCTGTTTTCCGCACAGTTGTGGGATAGGGTAGCCACCAGGCAACTTTATGGGCAAACGATCGTGTGGTTTGCTTCTGAAAAGAAGTTTGTTTCGGGTAACCAGTACTGATGATAACACCTCAAATGACGGCCAATCTCGTCTCGGATACTAGTATATCAGGATCCTGAATCTAGAATGTAGAACCCTGGCCCGACATCTCAAGCGACGGCTGGATCGTCTCGGATACTTATACATCAGAGTCAATCCTGGCGTGATACCGCTTCTTGGTTCAAATAACTAGTACATCAGGATTACTCCCACCCCGCAATCTCTAACGGGGGCCTCGCGTTTATCCTGCTCGATCAGTCTTTTTCTGCTAGAACAGATTCGCCATGGGTAGGCAGGAATATACGGTCTTGGAAACACTAGGATATGTAAATAATTAATATATAGGTAGCTGGCTGAGGTTTAATGTTCAAACATGTTAAGGACAATTAGCAGCTATTTACAGTAGAAATCCATCCTGAGGTAAAACAACAGGTCAGAATTATAAAGTAGAAATATATTTCAGCAATCTAGAGCCTTCTTGAGTCTACATAGCATAAAATGGTTAAAAACAACACGTTAAAATTTTTACCTTGCAATATTTAAAAAGGCAGTTGTTACATAAAAAAATATATCATTTTCCTTCCTATTTATTTTTAAAGTCGCAAAATAAGACAGAACCAAAAGAGTTTCTGCTTATTTGGGAAGAGTATCTGTAATTTAAATGTATTAAGTATAGTTGCTTTGAAAACCTTATTCTTTTCTTTAATCAGCTCAAAACTTGAGTATTGTGTTTTAATTTGGTACCCTTTCTATGAATATCAAATAATTAAACTAGAATCAATACAAAGGACGTTTTTGAAATTCTTAAGCTACAAAGTAGACGGAGTTTACCCAGAAAGAGGTTATTCACAACCATTATTACTGGAACGATTTGATATGATTAGTTTAGAAAGAAGAAGGAAAATAATTAGTCTTACTTATTTATATAATATTCTTCATGCCAAAATCGATTGTCCATTTCTTCTGGAAATGCTTAATTTTCAAGTACCGTCACGTCAAAATAGAAATTTCGTAACATTTTATAATCCAACCCCACGTACTAATTTACTACAAAAATCACCACTTTATAAAATGAGTCAGAACTACAATGACATTTCAAATATGTGCGATATTAATTATTGTAATTTAAATAACATATTAGAATTAGTATAGACAGCTTTTGTTAGTTTAGTAAGGTATAGGTATAGTATTATATTGTATTTCCTTTCAGTTTGTTTCACTATAAGCGAGTGTTTAGTGTTAAAGTTTCGATTATTAATATGTAATACTTTAGTTTATTGTGTAAATTGTCCTATAATTGGATTTTTCTTTCTGTTGGACAATAAACCATTATTATTATTATTATTATTATAAACCATTATTATTAAGAACATTTGATAAAAATTAAGTGAGTTTTATAATTCACCTGGTGTTACGTTAAAACCAAACTTTCCAACTTTTGGAAACTGTCGTTGCCATACATACAACTCGAGCGCCCTTAACTTTTACGGTGCGACCCGACGTCAGTTAAAAGTAAGCGTTTCGACATTGTTCTAGAAAGTTCCTAGCAAAGTATCGTAATGCGGGTTATTAACCTCACGGAGAGTTTCGAAGTCTTGTCGACTTTGTTGTATGGTGACTCATAGGTTAAGAAGACGACAAAAAAGCGCCTGAGTGATCAAGTGGCCTCATAGTAAAAGTATCACCAGAAATACGAGGAACCGATTTCAACAACTGAAATTCAACGATCATCACTTAAGGTGAGTGATTTATTGCAGATTTTATTTACGAGCAGCCATCAGGAGCTGTGAGAATCACCGAAGCCAGCGTTTGCGCGTTATTGTTTTGCGTAGTAGATCGTCAGAATAAAGGCGCGTTAGAAAAAGCTATTTGCATTGTGATTAGATACGGCATAAAGCAGTGGTGGAAACAGGCCATGTTAGAATTTGTCGCCAAAGGGCGGAGCAAGAGTCACCGCGTTATAGTTTTTTTCGATTTATTAAAACGTTATAAATATCAGACAGACGAAGAAAGAGGCAGTCCAGGTTTGCAGGTTGTTTCCACCGACGCGACGGTGAAGTTTAATAATCAATCTTTTTGTCGACATTTTATCTAATTGCAGCATAATTACAATTAAGTTGCTTAATTCTGGTTTTATAAATTTCAATATCTAATTTACGTTTTCTTCTATTTATTTCCCTAACTTTGTGTTAATATCCATTTTATGTCTCTTTATTGCTTCATCCAAATCAATACTTTTCTTTGTAAATATCGTTCCGTGTTTGGAAGTATGACTAAATCAACAGCCTAGATAATTGCTGATACATAAATTTGTTCTAGTGCACTGGCATGTTTCCACAATTAATTCCAAGTGTTACGTATTCTAGATATGGTTCATTCATTAGCGTGGTAAATAGTAAAGGGTTTAATACCCCCCTTGTCTTGCTCCATTGTTTGTAATACATTCTTCAGATGTTAAATTGTTAGTTCTTATTATATTCCTTAATGGCTCTCAGCAAAGCGGTATTAACTCCTCGAATTTATAATATCCCCATATTTTTTTCTAGCTACAGTGTCGAATGCTTGCTGCAGGTCCACAAAATATAAGAACAGTTTACTACCATATGGTTACGTTTTACTTCCTTTTACGATAAAGAAAGTATTGGATTCATCCCAAAAATTCGAAATTGAGTTTTCAACAGATCTTCACTTTTAGAGTTCCCTGATCCCAAAAAAAAATAATTTTTTTATTGATCTGTCTGTCTGTGTGGCTGTCTGTATGTCTGTCTGTGTGTCTATCTGTCTGTCTATCTGTCAACAGAATATCTCAAAAACGAAAAGAGGTATGACATGAAACGTCATATATAAGTTTTGTGTACTATGTAAAACAGCTCTAACGATTTTTTTCAAACTTTATACATTTTTATTACATTCTTAATGTGTATTGATGTGAAATAGGTGATTCTCCATTTGTATACTTCTAAAGTGGGTTTTTTTTGTTTCTTCTATTTTTTTTATTAACTCCTATTTTAAATAGAACACCTTGTTACAGCATCAAACTGACTTATCGACACGCCACTGTGTGAGTACCAGATAACTAGACAAGTCCGCTCACGCTCACCCTGAAAATCGTAAGAAACCGGTTAAAGGCTACGGCTCAGATACGCTTAGGGAGAGGGTCGGGGTCCTAAAACGAGACACCACACGGCAAGCGTATTGCTATCTATATAGGGTGTTACCGAATAAATGGGCGCCACAAAGTCCAGATACAAGAAACCCACGTTCAACCAGACCTTGAGGGTCAAACGGGGCGAAAGATACTCAAGTACTGCTTCTGAAAGCCACAGCTCAGCGACAAACGCAACAACCTACCTGCAGCACGTGGCTCAGCTTACATCGATCGTAACATAGTGACTCAGTCACCCTGTAAACAAACATGCACAAGACACAAGGAAAAAATCATAAGACGGTACAGTTAATACATCTATTGGGCCACTTTACATGACCAACCAACAACTTACATGGTACCGACGTGGTCGGCACATATAACAATCTGTACTAACTACTTATGGGATACGCCCAGCTGTGAAGCGCTTTACCTAAAAATTACGACGCATGCTGAAGCGTACAACAAGACAAAATTAGTTCTAGCTATTTGAAGGTTACTGCTAAACAGGTGTATTACACACGCGTGAGATTCACACGTAGTTGTGCCAAACATCAATTGGAACGCCGCGCACGAGTATGTGAGTTTAATTGCAAACACCAGACTGCTCGCAGCGAAACAGTATACAACACTAATACTAAGTGATGCGAGTTTAATTGCAAAACAAGACTGCTCGCAGCGAAACAATGTATGACACTAGGGTTACTTTATGTGTATGACACTAATATTAATTTAGGCACATGCTGGGGCAACAGTTTAATGACACAATGTCGTTACCTGGGTACGAGCTTAGCCTCCAAGACTGAAGCAATGCGCCAGGTGTAGGCGTCGTTTGTCGCTGCAGTGACGTCAGGGATGTTTCCCTTGCTTCAAGCGTGGGTGTAATGTTCATGCCCCATGGGCAAAACGTAGAAATGGGCAAGGGCGTTAATTGGATCATTCGGCGATTAATCCCGTCTAAACACTGACGGACAAAATTAGGCGTAACACACCCCCTATACTAATGAATGAACCAAACCAAGCCTGCAAGCGGACACCACCAACAGACACTGTCTGACAGACACATAACGAGAAACTTGAAGGAGTCACGGATTACTTACTAAAATATACCGCTCCCGGACCCGAACGATACGGGCGAGGGGCGAAAACACAAGCACGGTATGGCGACTTTCTCTGCCACAAGCCCCAGACTGAATGACTAAAACCGACGCTAAAAACGAAGCTTCGCGCCCAAAACAGCGTCGGTCTGCGACTCACCAGATGGACCAAATCGAAAGCCAGGGATTTCGCCCGGTGACGACAGACCGTCTCGGTGCGATAGAGATCGACAGATGCTTTTTCACTTGCTCTCATTGACTAAATTTTAAATGACTTCAAAATAGCCGTTCTCACGACTGAAGGACACGCAGCTGCGAATGCAACTGTATAGAGATCCGCGCAAAATGCTAGACTGCTAAGCGGAACCAAAAGCCACGTGCGGGCTAGGATTTTTGCGTGATACGGAAAGCTGCTGTATAAAAGATACTAGATGGTCGAAACGGGACCGATATACAGGCGGACTCGCCGATTATGTACCAAAACTGTTCTAAATGTTTATTTAATTATCCGAATTAAGGAAAATAGAAAATGGTCTGACAATCTGGTATATTATTATATTTTTGAATTCAGCTTAAAATTTTAGAGAAAATTTGTCTCTTCAACGAACGCTCTATTTTGTACCGGTTTTGTAGAATTTGTAATTTTCGAAAATTTTTGACAAATGCTTAAAAATTAAAAATGAAATTTTTGACTAATTATAAGATCACTGTAAAAGGAAGTTGTGTGAGTGTATCACACCAGATTTTTTCTATTAATTATCTCAAAGCAAATATCAGGTTTGTTGTTTCTGCATTCGGCCTAAACCCTCACCGATCGTTGCCTCAATTATTTGTCGCAGTCTCTTCTCTATAATAGTTTCATATAATTTACTAACAATTCATAATAATGATATTGCTCTCTAATTGAGACATTTTTAATATCTCCTTTTTTGTATACTGGCAGAATGGCTGGAGTATCCAGGTATCCTCGGTATTCTTCCAGTAGTTTATGCAGTATTTACTATTTTACGTAAAAATGTTATTCCTGCTCTACCGATGTATTTAACCATTTCTGTCTCAATATTGTCTTGTATGTACAGCTGCTTCATGATTTTTTAATTTTCCAAAGGCTTCTTCTACTTCTTTTATGGTTATTTCTTCATCTTTTACTAAATTATCAATATAATTACTACTTTGTATCTCTGGTTCATGCCGTCATTCAAGGTATTCTATAAATATATTTCTATAATTTTACTGTCTGAGGTTAGCTGATTTCCATCTTTTGTTCTCTATGAATTTAATCCCTCTAATTTTACCTTTCTGTAGATTTTGTAAGGAACTTTATAGTAGTTTTGCGTTGCTTTTACTGTTTTCCTCAATTTTGTTTGGTAGTTCTTCTTGCGATGGTACTTTGCTTTATTTTTGCTACTTCGTTAATCCTTTTCCTCTACTCCTTGGACTTTCGACAAGTATCTTCTTTTTAATCTCATCTTTAATTCCATCTTTCGACCATGCAGTACCTTTCGTTTTAAATATTTTCCACATTTATAGATCTTCTGTATTCTTCCAATTTGTTTCATTAAGCTCTTCTTTCAATCTTATGCAATAACTAACTCTGATTTCTTCTTCGAATAGCTTATTTACCTTAATGCTGGGCTGCTTCTATATGCATTTTTCTGTCCTTGTGTCTTTTAGTTGTTGGCATCCTCTTTTGACTATTTTTTTTTAAATTTTAAAGTACTTCCCTTAAGAAGCATAAGAAATGAAAAAGAAAAGAACTACCAAATTGCAATTATCATCTACCTAATAGAGCATTGGATTTACATAGTCTTTCCGGTTCAACAGCCATTCCATTGTGCAAATCATGGGTTGTAATGAAGAACATATTGATAAAATATCTATCAAAGAATAAATTATTGTGGTGAGGAAATAAAAATTAAGGTTATTTAAAGTTCAGCTAGCAACCTATATAGGTGCGATATGTGAAGTAACAATTACAATTTAAGGAAAAATAAGAAACGCTGCTCACGTGAGAAATCAATTCGTTTCCATTTTTGTAAAAGCAGAACACCAGATGGAAATATATGTTACCTACAAAACATATTAGTACTGATACGAGAGAAAGCCTTATGGCATGCAGTTGATGAATATACAACAGGAAAAAGCTGCACAGGCTAAAAATCATATTATTCTTCAATTTGTGTACCTATATAATAAGACAATAAACAATAGTTATTTGTATAATAAGCATAGAAAGTAGAATTTGCAGCATCGAATGATCGTCACGAGGTACGAGGTCAGCAAATACTTTTTGTCATCGACCAGAAAAGATACGGCAAAACTTGTTGAAAAATCTGTCTTGTTTTCGTTACTATGGAAACCAGTTTGTGTTATTGTTTGAATAAGTCAAATAATAAAGTACGTTTTTTTCTATAATAACTGTCAAAGTGTTACAATATTGGTAGATATGTGATTAAAACGCTAGGAAATTTTTATACCTCGTGTTGGTAGAACTTTTTCAAAATTATGGTTATGTGTCAATTTTGAATGTCAGTTTCTTAATTTGAACTCTTGACAAATTTCTTTAATTTTCCAAACGTTCATTATGTTTATTTTCAAATATTGTAAGTTTAATAATTAATAAATTTGCAATATTTTACTATGCTGTTCGTTTTGCCCACTATTATGACATACCTTATCTGTCAAAATGACACTCATTTTTTTAGTGGAAAAAAAGAACTAAAAATATATGTACCAACATTATTAAAACTAGGGACCCTGCAGGAATGCAACTTATCCCCTAGAAAGTTGACCTAGGAAATTATTATAGAAAAAAAAATGTACTTTAGACACTGTCATATTTTTTTTAGTTTAGAAAAGTGAATTTGCAAGTTTGAAAGCATGGATTCGGATTTCGAACTGCTGGAAAGAGAAAATGAAATTCCACAAGAATTTTTGAAAGCGGCCACGAGGGCGACATGCAATATTTTGCCAAAAAAATCTAATCCTCGATACGGGAGGACGTAAGTACGATGCGTTTATGAATTGGTGCCGAGAAAAAAAAACGGTAGAAAACGTAGGTGAAGAAGTTTGTATCATAGCGTGGGTCGTAAAATAGTAATTTGTATACCAAGGCACTGAAGTTTAGCGTTTTATCACGCATGTGGATTTAGTTGCCGAGACCCGTACCGCCTAGGAAAATAAACCATATGAGGGATAAAAAGGAACTTCAGTGCCGAGAGATGCATTATGTTTTTTTTAAATCGAGAAATTGCAAAATTATGTTGAAGTCGGTTGACGTTTATTTGTCGCCTCGCCACCTACAAAAAGTCGTAAAACAATGGATTACTTCACTGCCGATTTCTTATATTTTAATGATGATTTCGACAATCTTCAATGCCGATTAAAAAAAATTGTAAGATACATGACCAGAAAGTGTTTTGCAGGTGTCACCCTGTTTCAAGAGCTCGCCTGCGGCTCGCCCTGGAATCTATTTGGTTCTATCTGCAAAACACTACTTTCCGGTATTGTAACGTAATTTACTACTCTATGCGCATTATACACATAATTTTTTCCATGAGTTGAATTACATAAGTTTAAAAGCTGTTGAACAGTATATAATTTAGTAATTTAGAAATAATCTAAAGCAAGTAACGCACAATCTAGTTGCATTAATAAGCTTGTTTTGTTAAAAAAAATATTAGCTGTCAGGTTGACAAAGCGTTTAAGGACGACAGAAAGTGTTTTACCTTCTGTGCCTCGATTCCAAACTAAGCGCAATAGTATATTAGGTATTAAGAACGGTAAGGACATTTTACCGATCGAAGAAAATTTTTTGTAGGAGGAGCGAAGCGACGACTCCAATTATTGTTGAAATCGGCAATTCATTAACGTTATGACGTATTTTGCACGATAGAAATGTATTTTTCTTCAAACGTCAGTAAAATGTTACAATATACCACACAGAATAATATGTTGGTGGCACTGTAAGTCTATGTCAAATTTGAGGTTAGCAGGTTAGGGTTTGCGTCAGTCTGTGTCAAAACTGACGCAAAACCTAATCTGCTAACCTCGAATTGTTACTTACCGTTCTAGAACGGTAAACAAAACTTACTGATTTAGCAACAAACGTGAACTAAGTAAAATCGTTCTATCGTAAAAAAAGTAAGTATTTACAGCAGCATAGCAACGATTCTTACATAAATGAAATGAAACATTTTCTACGCCTCCAAATTGCCGACTTTCTCTTAGTGAGTAGGAAAAACGGTTTACGTTCATAAATGAGGTCTGATGCATGAGAAAAAAACCTGTGTCCCTATACATAAAGTAATCAAAACAGTTTAATTACGCATGCAGGAGAAAAACTATTGTTCGGCTATTTGCTAATATCGAGCAACGCACAGCCATAGATTAGTTGCACACATGAAGACTTATACAAGATAATAAAACACAGCACAAAACATACATTTCTATTTTATTACTTATGATTGAAACAAACTAATCTTCTGTAAAATTCAAAATGCAAAGAAAATGTATTCCAGCCAACGTTCAGCATTTACAAAGCAACACATTCAAATCTGATAATTAGTTTTCTTATGCAAAACCTACTCCATGGGCGTAATTAAATCAGTTATGCCGATGAAATGAAATAACTGCTCTATAATCGCTTCCTCAATGACAACAACATATTTTTGTTTGTATCACAATGCAAGCACACATTTCGCATACAGGAACTACCGCACCATATTGATTACATGGTGCATCCATTATACATGGGATAACAAACTAAACTAATAATTGGAAAAATTACGGAGCGTCAAACTACAATGGTAAGTGATTAGGCTATTATTGGCCCGGTGTTCGTGTAAAGACACCCGTAATTCCATTAGTAACAACACGGTGATGTCATTAAATATGGATTGCTCTCCGAGTTTTAAAAGTAATGTCGCTTTGAAGAGAGGCCTGTTGTTATAATTTTAAGGCATTTCATTTGTTGTATTTCATTTTTTTTTGTAGAATTGATCATCATTTCCTAGGTAGTTATATCTATCACAGCTAAACGTATGCTAACTTATAATAATAATAATAGTAATAATAATAATAATAAACTTTATTTAGCAATTTGCTACATAATATCAAATTACATTATTGCACAGCTATTATAGGTAGTCACAATATTGTACAAAGTAAAAAAAATAAAAATTCTGGCTAACAGCTAATACTAGTAATCTATCTTATGCCTAAATAATAACACAAACTTGTACTTTAAAACTATTACCTATATAAGAACTGTATAAAGAACTGGAAACTGGAACTATCTTTGGTACATCTTAACTAGTTGTTTCTTAAATAATCTACTATTTAGATTGCAAATACTATTTGGTAATGTGTTATACCTGATTAAAGTTTTGAAAAATAATGAATTTTGTGAGTCTTTCCTGTTTTTCTGATCTAATATAAATTTATCCTTATTTCTAGTATTGTGTGCATGAATTTGGTTGAAGGTTCGTAACACCTTACTAAAATATTCGTGCACTTCCCCTGTTTTAATCTTATGTATAAATGTCAACGACCAAATTTCACACATCTCTTCTACTGCACACCATTTTAATGTTCGCAACATATCATCAATTTTTGCATACCTATTCCTTTTTAATATTATTCTCATTGCCCTATTTTGCAACAGCTGCAATCTGCTCATATCTCCCCTTCTTGCCAAATATAAAATTGTGGCACCAAATTGAAAATGAGGTAGAATAATGGAATTATAAATATTCAGTCTCGCATTTTTACTTAAGTAACCACTGCATCTATGTAGCACTCCTAATTTCTTACTAATTTTTTTACAGATGTAATCTATATGTTCCGAAAAGTTTAACTTCCTATCAACTATAAATCCTAAGTATTTATGTGATTTTACAAGCTCCAGTTGTGTACCATCTATACTTACATTAAACCCCTCAAGTTTCCAGTCGTTAACCATTCTCTCTTTACCAATTAACATTGCTTTTGTTTTATTTACATTTACCTTTAATTTATTTATTTCGAACCAAACTTATAATCTTCTTAGTTCATCTTGTAACCTCTTTAGCACCTCTAACCTAATATCCCCACATATATATATAACCATATCATCGGCGAATAAATGAAATTTTGCAGTATTTTAATACTGTATCAACATCATTTATATATATCAGAAACACTACCTTGTGGCACACCTACATCTATATTTAATGCATCTGATACCACATCACCACACTTTACAACTTGCGTTCTACCTGTTAAATAACTTTCGAACCATTTTAGCACCTTCCCTTCTATGCCAATACTTTTTAATTTATTTAACAATCTTCTTCTATCTATAGTCTCAAATGCTCTTTTTAAATCTAAGAATATTGCCGCCACTATCTTATCATCATCAATATTATTTTTCCATTCATTTAATATATATTGAAAAGCAGTTTCACAGCTATGTGATTGCCTAAACCCTGACTTATAGGTACTTAGTATATTACATTGATCTAAGTACTGTAACAATTGTATACATATACTATTTTCTCTATTATTTTACCCATTGTTGGCATTGTGTTTATTGGCCTATATTGTTCAGCTGTTTTTGCATTAGGGACTTTCTTAATGGGGATTATAGTTGATAACTTAACATTTTCTGGGACAATCCCTTCCGCTACAGAACTGTTAATTAAGTTTATTAGTGGGTTAGATAATTCATTATAGGCCAGTTTATACATTTCTGTAGTTATTTCATCTGGACTACTCTTACTTGCCATTGAATTTATAATTGAGTACAATTCCTTTTTATCTACCAAGCTAAAACTTTCAAAACATTTATCACAGACCGTTCCTGCATAGTCATTGCAGTTATTTGGTACTGGTATACTCTGAGCAATTTCTACAATACTGTCTCCATAATACATATTAAGTTTATCTACAATTTCTTCGGGATCTTCATATTTAATACCATATATTTCTATCCTATCATAATTTTCCTTGCTATTACCTGCTACACTACTTTTTAAGGTCTTCCACATTAATTTACTATCCCCTTTGTTACCATCAATAAGCCTTTCATAATACAACTTTTTTTCTTCCCTAATTCTATTAGTTATATAATTTCTATACAGTCTATAATCTTCCCAGTCATCTCTCTCTTTAGTTAATACAAATTTTTTGTACTTTATATCACGTGTCCTTATTATTGTTTTAATCTCCTCACTAAACCATGATTTACTATTTTTTAACTGAATTATTTTCTTTGGGCTCACTTCATTAATTATATCTAGCATACTACTATTAAATTTACAAAATTTTGCGTCTACATTACTTCTATAATTAAATGGTATATTTTTAACTCTCTCCCTGAATGTATTTAGATTAGTCTCAGTAATTTTTCCTCTTATGATTTTTCTTACTCCCTGTCTTGCTTCATCCTTCCCTTTGACCTCTATTTTTATCAACGAATGGTTATTGAAGACTGGTTGGCGTAATACCGACACATTAATAATTTTGTTATAATTACTGAAAACTAAATCAATTAATGATACCTGACCGTTATTACTAATATGCGTATAATCATTTACGTTCTGCTTTAACTCATTCTCATTACAGCATCGTCTCAGTCTATTAGGGTACGTACAATTTGTATTATAATTAATGTTAAAATCACCTGTTAATAGCATAACACACTTCTGTTCTGATAAATATTTTGACATAAATTCTCTATGAATTCCAGAAATATTACATCAGAGCTATTTGGAGAATGATACAAGCACCCCAGTAACATATTTTCCCCTGCTAACTTAATTTAAAAAAACAGGTCCCAGTAATTCATTTGTAACACAAATTTTCTATCTATCCAGAACTTTATGTCCTGCCTGATGTACATTAGAACACCCCCGGTAGCTCTGCTTGTTGAGTCCACGCGTACAACAGCATAATCATCCACTGAAACTTCACAATCACCAATTTTATCAGTTAAGTGTGTTTCTGTTAGGCACATCACTGCTGGATTCTTTTCCAATAAAAAATGTTTCATTTCATCTATATGTGCGATAACACTTTGTGCGTTCTGACAATATACAACTTCCCCACTTTTTTGCCTTAGTTGCTATTCGTCAGATTCGTATTTAATTTTTCTCTGTTGGTCCTGCAATTTTCTTTTATACACTGGGCACTCTACATCATATACTCGATGATTTACGTTTAAATCTAGATAAAATTTATTGTTCGCCGATGTACAATTTACACACTTTGGTACCTACATTGTTGTCATACTCCTTTGTTTCATGGCTATCTTGACCAAAAGTTCCACATACTGCTTTATTAGTACGCTGCTTACTCGTATGAAAGAATCCACAGCATTTATAGCATCGCATGATACTAGTATGCTCGTATACTATACAGCATGACCAGCCCAACCTAATTTTTCCTTCTTGCATTATAGTATTATAATTTTTCACTCCGATTTCTATGATTGCGGTATGTGTATATCTTCCCTTATACACAGTTATTATTTTGAAATCATCCGGTTCTATGAATTAATCTTTGTTTTGTTGTAACATACACTTCTTCAGTTCATCTTTATCTCTCCATTCTTCACTTAAGCCGACAATCTTCACCCTTGGGTTCCTTTTTACTGGTATTCTAGTACTGTAGTCGCCTCCTAGTTTGCTGTCGATTTCTCTTTTTAGCTTTTCAACTTCTTTCTTACTTTCACATGTTATTATTGCACTGTTTTTGTTTATATTCATCGCTCTGTTTATACCTATCTCTAGTTCTGATAGATTTATCTTATTTTTAATCTCTTCTGCAACTGCTATTTTCTGTGGGTCAATGACCTCAGCTTTCGATCTAACTATTAATACGTCTTCATTTCTTCTCCCATTCTTTAAAATATCAGCATATGGCCTCTTTTCTATAGGTTTAATCTCGTTCATGTCACTTTTGTTCTGCTTTTCTAATAATTTCTTAATTTCCAGTATTTCACTACATACGTCTGACCTAACCTTACTTTCCTCATAGCAGTCATCACAGTACCACTTAACTGTTTTACACTCTTTAATGACGTTATACTGCCTTTTAGTTAATTTGGTACACTTCAAATCGAACCACTTTTCACAGTTTCCATCGCAACCAATTATTTGATCAGTAATAATGTATTAAGGGCAAATGCTTTTGCCGGTAAAAATGTTTTACGAAAGTATTTTGTTTTGGCAATGTCACAAGACAAACTAACTTGATCAAATTCCCGAGCCGAAGGCGAGGGAATTTGTCAAAGTTAGTTTGTCGAGGGGCATTGCCAAAAAAACAACAAATCATGAGTAAAACATTTGCCGAGCAAAATCATGAGCCCAAAATACATTTTGTAGACTATTTCCTAAATATCGGTTCATTTTGACATTTATACTGATGCGCAATGACAGTTTAAATGACGTTTCTTAACACGTTGACCGCCATGTGAAGCACGAGTGCATCGCATGGCTCCTTAATATATGGGCCACGCCACTCACATGTGTTTCGCATGTTACTTTCACTCTAGGCCACGCAGCTCACATTTGCGCTGCACTATAGTCGTATTCTTATGAGAGATTAAGGAGTATGGCCTGGGAAACAAAACCTATGTGTTGGCCCGGCTCTAGACTAAATTTAAGACATTTTATACCTTATTTATAACATTTTTGACATGTATAAGCAAAAACGTTGTGGCCCCAGATATTCGAAAAATTTTTACTTATACGGCGGTCAACGTGTTAAATACCACCTTGATTAAAGCAACATATTTGGTGGTTGCCGTGGATGCAAGTGGCAAAAGAAACTGACAAAATCCCAAGGGAAAATTTCGATTTTTTGCCACTACAAAAACACACGATTTGTTGAATTTTGAAAAAGCATGGCTTTTCATTGGATAATAAGAGATGTGGGAAATAGTCACCATTAAACTCTTTACTGCATTTTGCACACAGCTCCTCGTTACCCGCCATCTAGCAATGCTAACAGAACTGTTAACCAAGTCTCGGAACATGGACGGATCTTAAGAAATAACGACACGGCTCGGCGAGAAAATGGAAAATGCTATTATGGAAATCTCAAAAACTACGTATTGGGTGCTGGAATACAACATAATGAAGCAATAGAAACCAGGACCCCCGCAAGGGTTATTGTCGCCCGCGTGCTGAAAATATTCTGGCGCCCTTTGAATATACAAGGTGTTATGGAAATGAGTGCAAATATTTTAACCTGTAATAGAACTCGCTAAACTGGACAACTTCTCCATTTATCACTTTTTTGAAAACGCCCTCAACACTGAGTTAAAATTCAAAACAGTTTTACTCTAAAAATGCATACCCGCCTATGAAACACTATTTTAATTTAAACGAACAGAACACAAAAAACATTTCTTTGATATGCAAACCAACAGAAACTGCACAGTTACTGATAAAACCTTTAGTTCACATATGGTCAGCAACGTACCCTATCAATTGAAATAGGTAAGTTATTGACCGCATGTTTTTTGGTGCAAGAACTTTGCAGTTTTAATATACTTTGTGTCATTCACCTTTAACGTAGATTTGCTTACCAAGCGGCTCGTCAAATTTGGGGAAGATAAATGATTGAAAAAATATGCGATTAAATGAAAAACGATAAATAGAAAAGTTGTTCAATTTGGTGAGCTAGATCACTGGTTAAAATATTTGCACTTATTTCCATAACACCCTGTATATAGTACTTATATAAATAATATTTTGAAGCATAAAAACTTTAAGCTGTTACATATGTTTTTTAAATTTCCTGGTTTGCTGTAATATTCTTTTAGTTGTTTAAACATTTGAGCGAATGCGAAAACATATTTTATTTAAATTTTGTAATGAAACAACACAGATTTTAAAAACTAAAATGTTATTCTTCTTTAAATTTGTTACAAAGAAAAAAACAAACCAAACAATAAACAAATAAAACATTCAATCATCCAAAAATTAAATAGGTTTTTTCTGGAGTTGGTTGCTGCAAATTCTTTTACAATATTGCCAAAATCAATTTTATGGAGGATCTCTTGCTCTATAGCTAAGATTGCTAAACCAGATAATCTTTCTTGTAACATGGTAGACCTCAAATACTTTTTTTAAAATTTTTATTTTGAGATGGATCTCTCACCAGAAGCTACAGACACAGGTAAAGTAAGCAGGATTCTTAATGTAATGGTAATATTTGGTAGAGATGAAGTTAGATTGTTTTCAAATATATATTGTAGAAGTCGAGGGGATTTGACGCTTCAGGTAATGAAAACAACCTTAGGGCTTTTATCTCGTGAAAAAATCATTTTCTTCTACGTCAGCCTCCTTCTTTTTCTGATTAGTTAGATTTTGTTGTAGAGCACGAGAGCTTTTTAAAAGATCCTCGTCATTTAATTTAAAAATATTACTAAAAAAACCAAAAACGTTGTCATAATCAGATATCATTTCAAATCTACGATTTAAAAAACTTAGTGTTTGATCAATTATTTAAAAAAAATTATTTTAAACGCGGTTTTTGGATCTTGAGGTGTCTCATCCCTCTGTTCATAATCGAACAATTTTGTTTTATACTTTCGTCTTAACAGTATTTAACGGAGGAAAACCTTGCTCTATCTCAAGAGCGGCTGTTAGTTTTCCAGCTTGAGCAAGTTATTCCTCGAAGACATTATCATCGCTATAATTTGTATTCAGGGTATTGCATATTGCACACAGAATTAACTAACCTATCGATTTTATTATATTTAATAATTAAAGCTAAAGGAATAGCTATTTGATTTTAAAAATATAATGTTTTCTGTCACAATAGGAATAGGTCATTATATCAACGAACATAAACTTCAATAAGATTATTGATTATATTATGAATTGAGATAAAAAAAAAATGATTTCTTTAATGCCTTAGTGCTTTGTTCATTGGAATCGTTTGAAAAATTAAAAATTCAGTTTGTATACAAATCTCCGGTTTGGCGCCCCTTTAGAGTGGCGCCCGCGTGCGGTGCACGCGTTGCACGCGCGGTTGCGGGGGCCCTGATAGAAACCAAGAAGTCATCATGGAATTAAGTAAGCACAAGACTGATAATGCTTCCTATCGGAACTAAAGAAGAAAGGCAAAGGAAATGTCAGATACCAAAACTCTATATTGTTTTACAGTGGGAAAGATAAGGACCAAAGAGCACACGCTGGGGTGGGAATACTCATACATGAAAAATTTTAAAACGATATTGACGAGGTACAGTATTTAAACAGCAACCAGATATATGTACATCACTCTTAAATTTGACGAAGAGAAAAATATAGATATACCCCTTATATGAGTAAACCTAAAGAAGACCAAACTACCTTCTTCGAGGAGCTTCAAGAAGCATTAGATCACATACCAAAAAGAGCAAAGATCTGTATAATAGGATACTTCAATTTCAGAATTGGGAATACCTGGTATAATGCAAAGATTCAACGAAAATGTAATCAACGATAATGGGGAAATGCTGATAACAGCGTGCGCACATAATGAACTCCGCGTTAAGAATACCTTTTATACACATAAATGGCAGTACAAATATACATTCGGCAATACAAGAAATCAAAATTCAACAATTGATTATATCATCACCAACAGGGAAATTCGCCGAAGTCGAATATTAGACGTAAGAACATTAACGTCTGCAAATGTAGGAACCGAACATGGACTAATTATATGTAAATACCGCTACAAGGCGAACCTCCAAATAAGACAACCTTCTCTATATACCAATAAATTCAATATAGAGTCATTCCAAAATGATAGCATAGAAACCTTATATAGGAATAGACTAGAAAAAAATCATCTCTAATCCCATAGTAAAAAATAACAACGCTGACAAAATTTGGGAGAAAATAAAATAATATATGACCGATAGCTCAAATGAAGCACTTGGAGTCGGGAGAGTGAATACTCATGGGAGAAGAAATAATAAGCCGTGGTTCACAGACGACGTAAAAGCATTAGCAAAGCAAAAGAAAGAGGCCTACCTTAAATACAGAAACATAAGAACAACAGAAGCATACGAAACATATAAGCTAGTCAGAAATAGAGTGAACGAAGCAAAATAAACATTGAAAAAGACGTTTTGGGAAAATTTTTCGGTTGAAATAGAAAACGATTTATACGGAGGACAGAAAAAGGTCTGGAATATAATAAGAAAAAGAGTTGTTAATGAAGTACAACTAAATGCCATCACACCAGAAAAGTGGACATCCTACATACAAAACCTGTACAGAAATCAGGAAGACAACAAAGAAGACACCCCTGTGGATATAAACCCGGTGAAGCCCCAAGACGAAGGAAGCATAACACAAGAGGAGGTATATGAAGCAATAACAGAATTAAAGAATAGAAAATTTCTAGGACCTGACAACATCCCAAACGAAATGCTTAAATATGAAGGTCTTGAATTGCAAAACGTACTAACGACACTATTTCAAAAACTTATTTTAACTTCTAACCTCGGAGAATGGAGAGTAAGCATCAGAACACCGATTTTTAAGAAGAGAAATAAGATGTTCACATTTTCCTAGGTATCATCCTCATAGACACCGTCCCCAGCTAAACTTCAAACTCAAAGACAGGTCCGTGGGAGTATCTGACGATGTGTTTTGAACAGATTCATTATTCAAAGATATCGAATTGTTGGAGATGGACTGTAAACGCTCCTTTATTAGCATTTGGAATGGATCTATTTTACCGGTTGTCGAAACAGCTGGGATATGTTTTCGATTGATTAGTCGAAAAACGTATCGTTCTTTTTCGACAGGATTATGTGTATTTTTGTGCTCCAAGTTTATCTTGTAGTTTCAGATTTCGTGAATTATTATGTGAGGAAGCTTTGCTGGAATGCAGGTTAGAGAATTGGGCACAGTCTTGGGACTTTCGTCCAAGTCAGACGGGTTGTTACACGATTATTTAACTCAATCGACATTGGTCGTTCTAAAAGACTAAAAGAGAAAATCGGGAAAAAAGTGAAGGGTTCGCCAGTTTTTGCAATAACACAGATCTTGAAATGTGTCGGAACAGATGGAGGTGTTTCTGTTACACTCGGTCTAGCTCAATCGAAAAGGCATGATTCGAAAGCGCAATAGAAACCGACGGCACTTACCCTATACTTTTGCTCAAAATATTACCCAGAGCGCCACTCCTTTTTTTAAGGGATGAAAAGCTCTCGTGACTAAAACGAGCAACGTTACGGGGCTGTGATAAATTCGCCGGGGTCGCTGCAAACTGCCTCTTTGCCGTCCGCTAAGATCCCTCCAGGCCGTTGGTACAAACACAGGGTGGCTGTGAAATCAAATTGCTTACCCTAATGGCCAGCCTCCTAAAAGGTATAGAAACTTAATTCAAACCGATATTCTGAGGGCTTGCTTGCTTGCTCTGTTTTGGCTTTACACTCTATTACAATTTATTGACCTTGGCCAATTACGGGTTGAAGACCCCAAAAGTTTCTAAAATACTACCAATAAATAGGCTGGCTTTGACAAAATTAGTATTTAATGATTTAAACACACAGAGAATTTTAAGTTAAACACACAAGCGGTACGCCCTAACTGAAAATTATAGGGAATCCCAGCAAAAGTTATCGTAATTGTTAAACAATAATAGAGACATTTCACATACAAAAAGAAAGAAAAAATAGAGAAATTTTCCCCACAGTTACTTTTTAAGGCAAAATTTAATACTTATAATAAAAGGTCCTTTAACAAAGGGAATCGGCGCACACAAAAACAGATACGGCATTTCCGCGAGGCACTTAATTGCGCAATCTAATTATAAGTTTGACATTACCTTGGATAGCCAAATCATGGTTGTCTGGAGATGACGGGGCCGGCCTGGTGATTGCTCGGCGACGAAGCTCAAGACGGTGATAGCAGCACCCACAGCGTAGAAAAGAGCGAAGCAGGGAATTCGGCAAGAGTTATCCTTTCCAACAAGCTCATAGGGGCGGGCGGCGATGAAGATTGTACGGCGTAACGCAATTTTTCCCAACTAACACGAGAAGTCACTTAGGGCATGGAAAGGTGTCCTATTTGGATTTGCAAGATAGTGCAAAATTGTTCCACTCACCCACTCAGGGGGCCGAAACAAACGGAAACAAAGACACCTGCCCGAATTTATTACGCCGGCCTATCACATTTCACCCTTTGCCACCCGCGTAATACGAGTACGAAGACGAGCTCTCTCGGGTATCAGTGTTGGGGCCGAACTGTCCAAAACTCGAAAACTCACAGGAGCACACACGATTTACTTAAAACAAGCGAAAGCGGAACTATAATGTATTTACGAAAAGCTTCCCCCAACCACGGGTAACGTGGCCGGGGGCAAAAAAACTGCACGTCTTTTGTACTTGAAGGCTGGCCACTAATTCCAATTCTAAATGCACGGGGCCTGATGACAGCCCATCGGAAGAAAGGTTTGGGTTCTAAAATTAATATCTCCATATGTAATAGGACCAAAGGGCTTATCAAAATTTTCTTCTCTTTTTCAAAGCTTGGGGCAAATGCGTAGGTGCGAAGCACAAACAAAAAGCCTTCAACGGCTGATGCAATGACTGAGTTGACGAAATCTGGCTACATAATTCGGGGAAGCCCCGACCAAACAATAAAGCAAATAGAAAAGTTCCAGGATACTTAAACTGCTGCGTACAGGAATTTCAAAAAGTTTAAATATCTCGGCCGATAAGAATAATTTCTAAGAAGTCTAGAAGCTACGATGTCGGAAAGCGAGATTGAATTCTAATACAGTGTTCAAACATTTCGCGACAACAAAAGGGTCCCTCAAAACTTATTTCAAAGAGCTTGAATTCATCAGGCAGTAAGCAGGTTAAGAAGTTGAAGCGCGAAACTGCCTTATCTATAAAATGGAACAAAGAATGCATTTGTAAATACAATTCGGTGAAATATGACTGAAGTGTTTATTATGAACTACACTGTTCCAAGAAGCGCTTACGAAGCTTGCAGGTTGCAAACATTTTAATATTCGTTTAAATGGATTCAAATATAACTAGGAGCACAGGACCGGCTTAATAAAATTTGGCGAAACAAAAGAAAATTAAAATTACATTACAGCGTTATCAATAGAGAACTTTTTTGTCGTATTGGCTTTGCCTGTATTTATACAGGGTGAGTGTAATTTCTCCGATTTCAAATCGTAATAACGTAATTTCAATAAGCTGACTTCTTTCTGGGATTTTAACGTCTCGTGTGAGGTGAAATACTTCAATTCCATGGTACAAGAGTACTAACGATTCCTGTTGCTTACTAGAGGTTACTACTACAACCGCCACTCAATGCGTTAAGGATTCGGCTATCAAAATAGCACCAGGAGAGCATAGTTTGCGTTTGGAGCATCATCCTCGGAGGTCTTCGTCAATTATGTTGCCTGACGTTAGCTGCCTGCAGCCGCTGTTTGGGGCCCTTCGGTTTACATCTTGAAACCTCTTCTTCAAGCCCGTTTGAGGTCATAGATCATCACCTCAGGCACAAGCGTAAACACTCTCAAATCCGTAGTGCAAGCTTATAAATTGGCGTTTAAAGATTTTCGTACCAAAAACTCGATAAAATAAACTGTCACTGTATCTAATAGAGAGTGGCACTTTTTATTGGTTCTATATTCATTTGTGTAAATGTAGCGTACTGATTACTGCTGTAATAACCTTAAATTGGGGTGCACCTTTTGAGAAGAGAAGGCATGATAACAATTTGTGATATTTCTGTATTAGTTATTATATGCATTCTTGTACCATTCCACAGTCAGTACTACTAAAATACAATAAATTTAAATTGTAACAAAACCTGAAAGTTACACAACTTAAAATACTTAGAAGAAATACAGGTTGTATAATCTTCATCCAGTATTTAATTTCAAATAGAGGGTTAATTTTGGGAATTTTCAAATTAAAATAAAAGAAAAACCCACTTTTTGTTTCGAATAAAAAACAAATTGGGGCTTGATGGCGTCCAGCGACGAATAAGTTAGGAGCTTATTCCGAGCTCAAAAGGATAAATAAATTTGAAATCTTCCATCTGTAAGATCATAATTAATCTAATTCTGCATTATATTATAGAGTAATGGTTTTTCAGGCAAATAGATTTAATTCAGTGGGCAGATTATTAATACAAAAAGCAGTTACAAATTAACTGGTAGGTACATACATCGGTGATCAGTATGTATCCTAATAGAAGTGTCTTTGGTTTAGCTTTTTGCTTCCCTTACAATTATTTGTTGTCTTTGAGCACGGAACACTATGATTCGGTTGGATATGGTCGCCCGGAGTCTCGACGAAGCCTTTTGGAGTGCCTAATTGAAATAGATGATAATGTTAGACCAGCACTAAACCTCGTTAACAATTCCTCGCCACAAAAACCGCTTTATTAGTCTAGCGATGACATTGTTTCCTGCTAACCGAAAGTTCAACTCGATGGGCAAAGCAACAGTTCCTGGCTGCATAGGATCGGCTTCTGTTAGTTAGGTCAGTCCTAAACCGCAGAAAAATTGTATGAAACTATACCAAAAATATGTCAAAGTTACAAGTATAAATGTACCTATGAAATTTAATCTACCGTCAATAACTTCATAAGAATGTAATAAGAAAATTTAATTACATTTTAAGTAGCAACACTAAAAGGGAACCAAGTGGATAGCCACAGGTTATATTTTGTAAATGTCAATTATGGTTTAATGTTATACCATAGGTATGTATCAAATAATGGGCATTTGGTATACTTTCGAAATGTGAATTGTGTTATCCGATAAAGCATTTAACAGCCATGATTGCGAACAGAAATAGGTTAAGAGGGTATAAAGAGCATTTTAAATGTATCTTACCTGAATGTGCAGAATTCTAGAAAAAGAAAGAAAACTTTTCTATAAAACTCATGATTAATTAAACAATTTAGATCAAACTGATATGAACTCTAATTTGATATTTCAGTATAAAGTGTCATTTATAAACTGCCACAGTAAATAAACCTTTATTATATTAAACTGATAATCAATCAATTAACATAACCCCTAAATTACATGATTGGATGTATAAATATTATAGAGAAAAATAACAATTTAATAAAGTTGTTGGCGCCCAATACTTCTTTCTTAGTGAACCTAAAACCTTTATGCGAAAGTGAAGTAAACAAAAATCACATATTTATCATACCCGTATCACAGCCGAGGATTGAGTTAGTCGGAGTTATGTGAGCCTTCTAAGGTAGGTTTCAATAGTTGGTACATTCTTTGTTTAATAAATCTTATGCACAGACATATATTTTAGTGTCTAAATTAGTTACTACTACCTTCTATATTTCAGAACAGAATGCTGCATTTTATAAGTTTATAAGTTTTTGATCTATTTGAGTATATCTGTTGTAATTGAAACAACTTGTTGGTGTTTATGTTATTCGGAAATGACATCATTTAAAGAACCGCACTCCCCCTCCTCTGCAGCTAGCTGGCGAGCCCTCAAACATACTTGCATAGCGTTACAATATTTGAATATAATTAGAGAAACTATAAAGTGAACAACCATAAATGCTAACAATCCGTAGAAGAAACCAACCAACCAGAGGCATGTCCGGAAAGCTACACCAGACTCGGACACAATAGATTAATTATCTATTATCGTTTCAGAAAGTTGGTGAAACACCCGAAGCCCTTATCAGAACATACAACTGGGTAGAAAAGAAGATACAAAAAAGGACTGGTTATCTAATAGCACATTCACTAAGATTAAAACACGGAAAAAGGTTAAAGGAACACTACGCAGCACAACTAGCAGCTAACAAGATTGATATAAGAATATTGAGCAGCTAACACCACAGTTAATATAGCTGCAAGATACGCCCATCTAGCACAAGTAGCAGGGGAATCCAACAACCCACGAGAACTTTGCAGAATAACCAAGCATTTATCAAATAAAAGCTTTACGAGAGAACCAGTAATAGTTAAAAGCACAGAAGCCTAAAAGATTTAGTAGGGTTCTCAGCGGGCCACCACAACCAACGGACAGACAACCTGACCAACGAGCTGCACACCAACATCTAAGGTTTTTTACAGATGAATTCAGTGTCAGAGAAATTAAAAGAGCCAGTAATAACTTCGAAAAGCAACAGGACCAAATAGCAATACCATCTGAACTATTCAGATTCTACCCCTCTAGCATTGCACATTTACTGCACCCACTCATATAGACTATTTGGAATACCGAAAGGCGGTCTCATTATCAAACTGATAAAGAAGGATGATTTTGTTGAGTGCCGAAATTAAATAAAGTGATTGATACTATCATAAACAACAGACTGGCATAGACCATTGAATGGACAATGGAAAAACAGGTTTGAGACCTCAACTCTCAGTACGGTTATGTGCATTTTGTATCTTAACAGCGCATCGAATACTGCCCTTTCTTTTGTCTTAAAAATATTCTATCCGAATTCCAATGTATGATTAATGTTAATTCAATTAGATGTCTGATCATGTCGTTAAGCTTACTCAACAATAATACTTAAGCTGATTTAAATTCTGAATACATGCTATTATTTTAAATGTAGAAGCTTCTAAACTGCATTTACCATTGTATATTATTAAAAATTCAGGATCTGGTCCATTCTCACAATGAGGTGATTCAGTAAATTAATGTCAAGTAAACACTGTCTTCCTCAAAAAAATTAACATATATTGTACATACGCTACTACAGGGCTGTTCAACTTCAAGGGGCCCAAGGCCCACTGTACAAAATTTGAAGGTTATGAGGGCCGCATCATAAATGTGTCGTACGCGACATTGTGAGTGATTTGTAATAAATATAAAACGTGTATATTTGAATACTAATTTTTATTTATTCAATAAACTTAGGTTATATTACAAAACGCATTGAAACATAAAATAGATATACAGGGTGTGCCCTGAGGTAACCGACAAACTTACACCATGTGTTCTAGAGGTGATTCTAAACAAAAAATTCAGATTCACTTTAGGTTAATTTCTTTTCGTTCTTGAGATACCGACAAAAGAAAAAAATACATCAATTAATGTAAATTTACGTATAGAGATAAGTAAGCTAGATAAAATAATATTTGTTGATAAGTAAAAACTGTCAAAGTAATCATTAATTAACAACAATTAACAACTAGAAGAACTAAACACTACTAAAAAACGATCAAAAATAGGCAACCGCCAGACTGAGACAACGGACAAGACAAGCCTTGCATCGGAAATGTTTTCTAACACAATGTTGCCAGATAAAGTGAAAATTCTTTTACTAATGATATATTTTGCACCTTTGTCCTATGTACTGATTTTATATTGTTTCTAATTATTTATAATGTATATTCCAGATTCATGTTTTCTGAAAGTAAAGTATCTATCGATTCGCTGGCCGAAAAAATATCCTGGCGGGCCGCAAGTGGCCCGCGGGCCACGTGTTGGACAGCCCTGCTCTACTAGATCTTCTGACACCAAAAGTGAGCTCACCACGTTTCGTTCACTACCTTACATTTCCCCTTTTGTCAATTCTCTAAAAACATTTTTAAACGCTTCAATATTACAATTTCCTTTTCCTCACCCTTTTCCCTTAATACTATCCTAGTCCATAACAAAGATCCTATCCCACTCCTTAACAAATGAGGTATCAATCTTTTAAATTGTGGTTCTTGCGACTCTTTTTATGTGGGCCAAACAGGGAGATTTTTCAAAAAGCGCGTGTCTGAACACATTTCTTTAATAAAACCAAATTACATTCATCATCTTGACTATAATAAATCGGCTTCTGCCTCTCACATTATTGAGAATAATCATAAATTTGACCGGGACTCCAATGTTAAAATTCTTCACGTCTGCCCTAGGGCAATAATTAAAATTTTTACGAAATCTTCGAAATTGTCTCCCGGTTAAACGATCGTTGCCTCAATGAGGTTACGGAGTTTGCAAACAGTAGTAATTATATATTCCTCAATCTAAAATTTGATTAATTGCTTAACTTATTCCATTTATCGGTTTATGTCGCTTTGATACGTATTTACAGTTCTCACCTTGGCTGACCGTTGTAGATAAACAAATAATTTATTTCATTTAACATGTCGGTCACGTTGTCTTGTGTTTGTTTTAATGTTAATTGTTTGTTTATTTATGACTGTCCACTTTTGATATTAGGTGAGGTGTTTGCTCTCTGGGTTTTCCCCGTATTTTTATAAGCTTTATCTTTTAGCCTGAAGATGATTTAATATATAAGCCGAAACATGTAGCGTATGTACAATATATGTTAATTTTTATGAGGAAGACAGTGTTTACTTTACATTAATTTGTATATTATTAGTGAATTATAATGAAATCAAATAAATAGTATTGACAAAAAAAGCTGGTTGTTTAATTTTTATTAAAATTTAAAAGAAAGCTAGAAGTGTATACTTACAACTGAACTACACTATTATATTCGCCACATGTACCTATCTTTTGCACTTAAATTAATAATAATAGGTCGTATATCTGTAGCATTTATATGTATATTTTTCAGTCTTCCACTCTGAAAATATTACGGTTCCTGTATGTCTCTCATAATTATTCCACTAACAGCACCTCCAATAATGCGACGAAAGAAGAGCCCTGGTCATCAACGCTGTCTGTGTGGTATAAGATTAAAAAATGTCTAGCCAAATCAGCATTCATGGTTTGACGATTAACTGACGTTTAAACAGCTGACATACAAGATGATTTTCTGAGATTAGGTACATGATTCTACCTTTCTTTCAGATTTTAATTGTAATTAAGCAAACAGTATTTTTAAATAATATTTATTTCAGTTTGTTTTATTATAATTAACTAATACAATGATAAATGCAGTTTAGATGATTTTACACGAAAATGACACCATCCATTTAGAATTTAAATCAACTTAAATATTATTAAGTACCTAATTAGATTTAACGTTAATACCGTCTGAACACGGATAAAAACTTTTTAAGAAGATGAAAGCTGCGAAAACATTACATGAGTGTTGGTTACTGAAACGTACAGGGATCGAACATAAAAAAACTGAAGTAGGTATTCGATGAGCTGTTAAGATACAAAATGGATATAACTGTACTTTCTTAGTTTCTCAGACACTGAGTTAATTTGTAGAAATCCTTAGATATTGGTTTGCAGCGTAGTTGGTCAGGTTATTTGGCCATTGGTGGTCGTAATACGCTGAAAGTTCTCGTCTTGAGACATTTAAATCCAACGTTATGTACAATAATGTTTAAACTGCTTCTGACTATATTATAATATGTTGCTCTTGAAGTTTATAATATAAATAATTGAGAGTAATATGTTTTTCTTGCTACAATAAAAGGCTGACCAGATTTGTAAAATAAAAAAACGGGACAGAAGATGTTTAGGCGGGGTAATAATAGAGATTTACTATATAAGACGATAAAGTTGAATTTTATCCACGAGTGAATCGTTTAACGTCGAGACGTTAATGATTCAAGAGTGGATAATGGTAACTTTATAGGTGTATCATACAAACTTTTATTCAATTCTTACTATTTGATTAATCATTGCAACTATAATCTTTTTAGCAATAGGTTGACATTTTCAGCAATACTATAAACTACACTACACAGTATCAGTTGATGTGGAAGAAGAAGTTTCTTGGGTTTTATATTTTTCAAATCCATTAATACCTTCTAATAATTTTGGTTTCGTTCGAAGAAAATTGAAGAAATCATTGCATGAAAAATGTTTAAAATAAGTTACATAAATACTATTGCAGCTTCAATATTCTTTATTAGGAAGCGATCATCTATCCATAGCGCATTTGTAATCGAAAATATTCTTTCTACCGCTGCACTTGTTCCTGGAATAGCAAGAGCAAATTCAAGACCCAATAGAATATTTATAAAACAAATTTTATCAATATCCAGAAGTTGAAATATCTCTAGCCATTTTTCTTAAACCCTTGTAGAATTCTTATTCCATTCGGCAAGTCTAGCATTTATTAAGTTTACTACGTAGTTAAATTCATCAAAAAGTCATCTTCATCCAAACTATCAATATATTTGTTGGTTTGTATTAAATGTTTTAATGTTTCCTTCATTTCAGCCCAAGTAGGACAGTGCATTATTTGAATTCAGCTGAACACTTTAAGTGGTTCGAAATTGGCACCCCATTTCTCAATATATACCTACATAATATAAATGTATTATAAAATTGATCCACTTTTTCTTTAAAGAGTTTTGTGCTATACAAACAATTTTTCTCTAGATCTAGTAGAAGGCTAGACAACTTTGAGGTTTGAAAATTGTGTGTCTTCTTCTATACCAGTTATGGTGTCATAGATAACTTTCAACTCGCTTTGTAGAAAGTATAACCATACAGGATCATTAAAAAAAGTAAATACTTAAAATTGTGTGGCATTTGTCTTGAGATAAAAAGTAGGACTTTAGCCCTGGAAAGATGTCTATAATTTTAGTGATTGCTGGTTGCAACCATAACCATCGAGTTTTTACACTTCCAATAACCTGCTTGAACTCAATGCTTACAAAATTACAAAAGTCTTTCAATTCTTCCACTCGTACTGTATACCGGGTGCTGACTTGCGCGCCGCACCATAGGAATTTGCATAGTAAATTCTTTATGTTCAATTATTTGCTCCCCTAATTATTTTAGACCTAAAGTGTAAATACATTTTTTGTAGAGAAAAAAATACTGCTAACAATTTTACATTTTTCGGAACCGAAGGAGTGCAAAAAATCAAACTACCATTTTTACAAAAATCAGTGATGCCATGAAATTATTGAAACAAGCGGGGCGATCATCCAGTCACTGCTGTCAAAAGATTGAACGTATTGTCGTTTTTCTCGTTTTGGTGTAAGCTCTGAACCTCATTATTGCACTTACAATTATTTAACAACGTGCCCATATTTTTAAACTTACAGCCAGTCTTATAAAGACCACTAATCTGAGGTTAACTTTAATTCCTAGTTAAAATAAACAAAAGCGCATCAAAATTCGTTTACTAGTGAATAAACTGTCATAAGCAGTAATGTTTTGATGGGCTTTTGTTTGTTTTAACATCGAATTAAAGTTAACCTCAGATTAGTGGTCTTTATAAGACTGGCCGTTAATGTATCAGTCTATTAATGGTTGTGTTGTTTGGAATTTGCCGATACGGATATTTTACAATAAACAAGCAGCTTACTTAATGAACGTCCACCATAATAGCTATTTATGCAACAAGTGCTAAAAGTTGACGTTTATGCACGCGTTGCATACAATATTTTATCTACGACCTCAATTTTACTGTTATTAGTAGAGGGAAGTGGATGGTTCTGGAACCTCCCCCCACCACTTGACTTTGAGTTTAAGGCAAGGCCACGTTCAAGCCCAAGGTCACATGCAAGGCGGGCCCACGTGCAAGCCCAAGGTCACGTTCGAAGCGAGGCCACGTTCGGAGCGAGGCCACCGACAGTAACCTTGAAGAATGAGTGTAACAGGAGATGTAGTTTTGTGTTCAGTAGTGTATCGTGTGCTGTACTAGCAAAAACAATGGAGCAAGTACAAAAGGTTGGTGAAACTGTGAAGCAGCGAGTGACAAACGAAAACGTGAAACTGTCATATCCAGTATTGTTAAACGCAACAACTTATCCGCTGAATAAGTCAAGAAATAAATCTGTGAGTTTGGGCTTGACCTGCTATGGATCGTTTGTGCCGGCAGTGGTTATTAGTGGGATTAACAAAGATTTTATACTGTTAGACGAAGGAGAGTGGCAGCTCTTTGTTGCAAATAAAAATGTGATAAATAGGCATTTTAACTATGAAGATGAAGAGCCAAGACCGGTGGATATAAGTCCTGGCAAAAGAATATATTTTCAAAAATTGGAAACAAAAAAGTGATAGTGCTGCAGGAACGTAAGCGATCCCAAGTTTATCTCGGAAACAAGTCTGTAACAGAAGTGTGGGATTTGTTACCGTTGCTGCATTCTAAAGCTGAACTAGTAAAAAGTCAGATGTTTGAAAAATTTTACAGCAGTGTAATCGAAGGTGTTTGGAATTTACACGGCGACTTTAAAAGGAGTATCGAAGAGTCTTTGCAACCCATCTAATCCGAGAATGTTCGCTGCATGTATGAAATGCTAAAGTTTGCTTCGGACATCATTACATATGATATTGCATTCAAAAAATACGCACAACAGCAATAAATGTTTATCATGTACTTATAACGATGTAATAAAAAAAATTAAAAGAGTTAAAACATTTATTATACAAACAACTTACTGACTAACTTAGAAATTAACCTAACCTAACAACTTAAAACTACTCTTCCACTTCTCTTACATAGTCCGATTCACCACCACTTTCACCATCTTCCATACCTTCGCCACCACCGTCTCCTTCTTCCCCAGACCAACCCTCGGTGGAGACGTCGAAAATGCTATCTCCAACGGAAGATGGCGACATGGCGTCGGATACGTGATCCATACCGTTAATCCTCGGATCGTTTGGACTCCATATCAGACTGATGTCATCAGGTATGGATAACCCATCCGATCCCAGACTCTACGGTGTGGACGACCTGTCCGACGGCATGTTTTCATCAGGCTGGTCTATGTTGACCGAGTCCACATACTTATTCAACACCCTAGACGTGATGTCATCCAGTTCTGGGATGTTGAATGTTCCAATGCCTTCACGATCCGACAACCATACGTGCTCCTCCGCGTAATGGAAGAAGACACAATTGTCGGTTGGGTTGACTCGATTGCGGAGTCGGTCAATCAAGGGGTGGGGTAGCTCTGGAGTCCAGCGGTAGGGTCTTTGCTCTGAAGAAATATATCTCGTAAATTTTCCGCTTCAAAATCCCTCGTGCTGCGCACTCGGGATTCTTGTTAAGCGGCAAATTTACTTGACAAATTTCTTAGCAAAACATTCTGACAGAAAACGTCAAAATTTAATCGGCTATTTTAATGCATTTGGGAGATTACTGTTGATTAAAATGTTCAGTAACCAGCAATCAATTGCACATTGCTTTTGTATTACATATTACATATTAATAGGTAGATATTACGCCAGTGAAATGTTTTCATATGTTTAGATTTACCTGTTATTCAAATGCTATATTGGAAATGCATTTGTAAACAAAATTGTTAATCATTACAGTCGAACAGACGTTGTATTAACTTGCGAAAAATAATTACTCAGGGCTTCACCCCCTCGTAAATTAAAATTTCGTTATGTTTTTATTCGCTAGATGTATAAGCCAATATTAGAACACCAGTTGCCAAATGTATGTGTGAAATATTTTTAAATATTTCAACATGTTAGAACAACAAATAGCTGGTGCAATAGTTTCGTACTTTATATTATCTAAGCAAACTGTGTTAGACAATAACTTTTTCCATATTGTCAATCAAATAAGATTGAAGCGCTTTATTTGTGTAAACTGTGTTTTAAACTGTCTGGAAAATTGTGTTTCAATGTTAACTTGAATTGCTGTCTGCAAAAATAGAGGCATGCAACGAACCTAAAGATATTTCAAGGCTAACTTCCTTTGTGTGAGCCGAGGTATAAAAAATTTAGATTGCAACGAAGGTAGATATTAGCAGTGAAAGTTTCTCATATACAGTATGCATTTAAACTGCCAATTTTAAATAGATTTGATTGGATATGCTAGATTACACATATATGTTTTTTGATAAATAAAATTTTGTCTTTAATGTTTGAAACCTCGCGTTTTATTAATGTGAATACAAATTCTATCACACGACCAACGTTGCAGTATTTTTAATAATACTAGTAATTAATAGGATATAAATATTTGCAACAGTGGTATAAAATTTGATTATTATTAAACGGTTTAAAAAATATTAGATGTATAAGCCTGTATTAGAACACCATGTGCTCAAATGTATGTGTGAAATATTTTTAAACATTTTAACATGTTAGAACAACAAATAGCTGTTGCATTAGTTTCGTACTTTATATTATCTAAGCAAACTGTCTGGAAAAATGTGTTTCAATGTTAACTTGAATTGCTGTCTGCAAAAATGTAGGCAACGAACCTAAGGATATTTCAAGGCTAACTTCCTTTGTGTGAGCCGAGGTAAGAAAAATGTAGATTGCAACGAACTTAATTTCAACTGGTTTGCATGCAAAAGTCATCCTTCGCATGTAGTATAAATACACCTGGCTAAGGTGGGAGCAACCATTCTCTCGTGTTTTCGATGGCTAGCAACAGCGCTGTTTGTCGTTTTGCAAGGATGCGGTTTTACCGAAAAAAATTTCAAAATTTAATAGGCTCAGTTTGAAAAAACGGGTAACGTTAAACTTTGCGCCTGCACGGAACCAAGCGGCTTAGCCCTCAGTTCCGTACAGACGTCGCCGCAAGCCACCATAAAGGTTTTAAGTGACGTAGTAATTGCGCCTACTTACGAAACTATTCTCAAAGTAGTCAAGGTTTCTGCAAAATTTTAAAATCAGCTTTAAAGAAAAGTCTGAAAGAAAAGTCCAGCAAAATTCAATTTGGCGAAATATGTCAAGTGTATGAATGAGGAGACTGATGTTCCTGTGGCAAAAATCCAAAATATGTTACATGAGTCTCCTCCTCATCTATCGCAAACGGAACTGTTTATGGAACGTTCGATTTTGACGACATTCCATTGGAAAAGGTGGCTTCCGGCAACGGTGCGGCGCAAGAGTTTACAGCCCTTGTAGATGGTTTGTTGATCGACTCCGGCTCAAGTCGACCGACCAGTCGAATTTCGAAGCAGCCAACAATCCAACCTTCGGAAAATGTGATCGCGGCACCGTCTGTAATTGTGCAATCTCCGTTTCGGGCAATGCAGCCGTCATGTCGTCAGCCACTGGAAGTAACGTAGTCGACACTGTGGTGTCGATTACGTCTACCCCGGAGGAGAAGGAGGAAGACATTGATGACATGTCGCCATCCCAGCGTGCCGACGTGAATACGTGTCTAATCGCAATGCAATAGATGCTAGAGCGGCCGATCTTCGCAGTGGAGAGCATTACCTGAGGTATATTAGATATTATGTTTTTTATCCATATATGTTATTTAACATTGAAGGTGTTCAGAACGTGCTTTTCCCAGTTTAGTAGCTTATATTGTTATTAGCTCCCTAGAAATTCAAGCCGCCAGCCTAGAAGCGGCGATGCATGATGAGTACCTAAAAAGCATAGCTGCTTTACCTAAGATCCGCCACGGCCACAGCACAACTAACATGGACATCTTAAGAATGCTGGGTTAGCAAGGCTAGAGCTAATCCAAGAACTGTTAGCTGTGGAGGGTGCGATTCGTGCAAGACGTCAGGAGCTCGATAAAAAGGCTAAGTAACGAGTAGATAATCGTTTAACATATTATACACCCCTAACACAAATAACCTCCCCCCCTATCCGCTCCAGGGTGTCCAAAGCGAAACCTCCCCGTGGTGACACCTGGGTATTCCGTTCGAGGTTTAATTTGTTAATCAGTGTTTGTAAATAAAGGTGTTCTTTCGTTTGTGAATAGTAAGCCTCGAGCTGGGTAGCTAATCGCGCAATTAGTATATTAACCGATTGCGCGAGACTAATTCCCCATTATGTTCAGGTGCACTGCTTGCGGAGGGTCCTTCACCAGAGCTGACAATTTGTTTCGCCATCGAAGAGATAGCTGTTGCCACGAGGTTGGCCACCCATCGACGAGTGGTAAGTGGAAACGTGTTGATTGCTGCTGATTATATCAATTGTGCGTTTCCTAAAGGTGACGCTATGGAGGCTTCGGTAGCAGCTGGTGAGGGACCATCGGCGAGTAAACGCCCAAGACTTAATGACTCCAGCGGTGGTGAGTGTGTCTCTATTGTAGTGTGCAGAACAGCTCCCCAGGACGCAATACTGCGACGTGTGTGATGAAAATGTTCCTCGGACTTGTTTCGTTGGACACCTGAGGAGCAATCGTCACACGAGGCGGTGTGATGTCGTCCACCTGGGGAAAGAAGTGGTGGCCCTTCCAAGCGCCTTCAAGTCCCGTGTTGCCAGCTACAGGGTGTCCACGGAAAATTATCATATAAGTGTTGTAGAATATTATGACCGGATTGAAAGACAAAATTATAGGTCTAATAGAAGGACAACTGACCAAATTAAACAGTATAAAATTCAATTTCGAACTTTTCTGGTATTTTATTTTGGAGACTCAAGATGTACAAGACGTCAAAAGTTTTAATACCACCAACGAGGTGGTTACTCGCGGTACAGACTTGAACGAATTATATGATAATTTAACGGGGATATTCGACCAGAAGGTGTCCGAATTTGAGGAACGCGATTCAGGTGTGTATTACAACTGTAATTCTTGTTAATGTTACTAACCGCAAAAATGTTTACAGGGTGGATCTTGAAGCAGTTGCTGTACCTAGAAGTAAATATAAATAAATTCAATCCGTTTCGGGCGTCTTCGTATATCCCGCTCCCGAAGCAGATTCAGTCCAAGAAAGCGATCGTGAACGTCCAAAACGTCGATGACGAGTGTTGTTTCGGATGGGCGGTAACCTCGGCCATCTGCGAACCAGATGAAGCGTCTAATCGAACGAGTTCGTATCCAGATTGCAGCGAGATTTTACATTTTAAGGACATTGAATTCCCTGTTAGATTGCGCGATATTTCTAAATTTGAAAAAAATAACCCTCAACTTTCTATAAATGTATA
This sequence comes from Agriotes lineatus, assembly GCA_940337035.1. NCBI lineage: Eukaryota > Metazoa > Arthropoda > Insecta > Coleoptera > Elateridae > Agriotes > Agriotes lineatus. Next base: position 115,582,034 of record OW679200.1, on the reverse strand, counting down.
CGCGTTGGAAAAGACTTTTCAAAACGATATTATCATATATGAAGTTGTGGGACCTCTGTACTATTCGCCACGTATAAAAAACGGACATATGAATTTGCTGCTTCTAACAGACGGCGAAGGTAATAACCACTACTGTTGGATCACCGATTTGTTTCGCGACAAATAACGGCTAGGGCCAATGCGAAACATTTTTGTAATGGTTGTCTAAATTACTTTCGCACCGATGCCCACCTGGAGAACCATAAGCTTTTTGACTGTAATCATGTGTGCACAAAGTTGCCTACGACAGAGCCGATCACGGATAAGTGTGGGGAGGTGAGGCCCCAGAACATTCTTAAATTTGATAATTATAAGCAATTGAAAGTGCCCTATATATGCTATGCAGATTTTGAGACCGTTTTATCACCTGTCGATGGTGGGAATCAGGAGCCGGATCGCGAAAGACCATATACGATCAAAACGTGCGAGCACAAACCGTATTCTTTCGCGTATTATTTGAAATGTTCTTTTGATGATACTCTATCCAAATTCGAAATTTATACGGGTGAGGATGCTGTGGACGTGTTTGTTGAGCGTCTAGACAGAGACGTTCACGCGCTATATTCCAACAGTTTGAAGCATGTTGTACCCCTCAAGCCTCTGGCTCCGCAAGAAATTCAAAATTTTAAGGATGCTGCTTCGTGTCATATTTGCAATCGTCCTTTTGGAGAGGAGAACGTAAAGGTTCGCAATCACGACCATTTGACCTGAGAATATCGGGGAGCTGCCCATTCTAATTACAATCTAAATTATAAACTTCCAAATTTTATTCCCGTATTTTTTCACAATTTAAATTACGATTCCCACCTTTTTGTAAAACAGTTAGCTCAAAATAACGAAGAGCTTGATGTCATTCCAGAAAATAAGAAAAAATATATTTCATTTGGCAAACGTCTTTGGGTAGATGAAGTCGTTGTTGACGGAAAACGGAAAAACGTTTATATGCAAATTCGATTTTTAGATAGTTACCGATTTTTAAGTTCTTCTTTAGCATCGCTGGCCGCCACGTTATCAGATGATCAGTGTGTTGAAATTCATAAGCAATTCGGACATGACATCAAATTCGAACTGATGAGACAGAAAGATGTGTTTCCCTATTCGTATCTGGATTCATTTACAAAATTAGACGAGCCGGCGTTGCCCACAATCGCCCAGTTTTATGATCATTTAACCGAGACGCATATTACTGAGGTCGATTACGAGCGCGCCGTTAAGGTCTGGAAAACTTTCGAATGTGAAACGTTGGGCGACTATTCCGATGTTTACCTCAAATGTGACGTGTTTATATTGGCAGACGTTTTCGAAAACTTTCGCAATGTTTATTTAAATCAATATAATTTAGATCCGGCGCAGTACTTTACCGCCCCCGGTTTAAGTTGGGACGCCATGTTAAAATATACGGGGGTTGAGTTGGAACTGTTGACGGATATAGATATGTTTCACTTTTTTAGAAAGGGTGTTCGTGGGGGAGTCAGTACTTGTGTCGGGCGAAAGGCTATTGCCAACAATAAATTTGCGGGTAACTATGACGCTTCAAAACCCACTTCTTTTCTTGTTTTTTTAGACGCAACCAACTTATATGGACATAGTATGAGACAGTTTCTACCGCAAGGTGGTTTTGTTTGGTTGACTGACTAGGAAATTGATAGTTATGACGTATTTCAAATTTTGGACGACTCAGATACTGGGTACGTGTTGGAAGTTGACTTGCTGTACCCTGAAAATTTACATGACGATCACAATGACTTCCCCTTTTGCCCCAAGCTATTGGTGCCTCCACAGGGAAAATTTAAAAATGCAAAATTAATTCCAAATTTGTATGACAAACACAATTATATTATTCACTACAGAAATTTGAGGCAATGTTTAGAGGCCGGCTTGATTTTGGTTAAAACGCATAAAATACTTAAGTTTAGACAATCTACATGGCTCAGATCCTACATCGATTTAAACACAAATTTACGTAACCAGTCTGACAATGAATTTAACCGAAATTCATTCAAACTAGCTAATAATAGCGTCTTTGGTAAAACCATGGAAAACGTGGACAAAAGGGTTCTTGTAAAGTTAATTAGTCATTGGGAGAAAATTGGTAATAGAATGGGGGCAGAAGCTTTGATATCGAAACCTAACTTTAAAGATAGAATTCGGTTTGGGGAAAATTTAATAGCAGTGGAAATGAACAGAACGTCGGTTTTATATAACAAACCCATTTATGTTGGTTTCTCAGTTTTAGATCTTTCGAAAACGGTAATGTACGATTTGTATTACAAATTTTTGAAGCATAAATACGGCCTTAATGTGTCTCTACTCTATACAGACACGGACTCATTCATCCTGGAAATTTTTACTGAAATCTTTTACGCGGACATGCAAGAGCACCTTGATCTCTTTGATACATCAAATTACAAGAATGGTTTGCACGGAATTTCGAGAACCGAGTCTGTTGTTGGCAAATTTAAGAATGAGTACGCTGGGGTGGCTGTGTGTAGCTATTACGGGGTCGGTGCAAAAACATACTGTGTAAACGCTGTTGGTAAGGAAGCCAAAAAGGCGAAGGGGGTTAGAAAGAGTGCTGTTCGGAATCACCTCACCACCGAAATTTATAAATCTGTAGCCGAAAACAAGAGGGAAGTTGTATTTTGTCAGATGTATGTGTTTCGTTCCCATTTACACACTATGTACACCGAATTAATGAATAAGGTTGCGCTTTCTTCGCGAGATGATAAACGCTTCCTTATTCCTAATACTACCAAAACCTTAGCGTGGGGTCACCGTGATATAGATGATTACAGTCGTCTAGACAACTTGCTGCGCATTGCCAAAACGATGACGTAGCAATATGTTAGCGGAACAGTATTCGTTATTACTTAACAGCAGAGGTCCTACACGGCAGGAGCTTTCTTGTACTTTGTAGGTTTAGTTATTGTATATAGCAATTATAGCATAGGTTAAGAACACTAGCTTGTATGATATAGGTAGTAAGTTAAATTTTACGAAAAATCTGATTGTTTGGGTCCGCATTACCAAGTATATTTGTTATTTAACACTGTAGTCACTCATGTTCAGCATTTACAATAATAAATTACTGTAAAACATAAAAAGTTTTTATTTAAAGAAAATAAATGGTAGTAAAACAAAAAAAGTGTTTTATTGAAAGAGTTCTATAGAATCATAATAAGTTATACAACATTGTTTTTGGATATCCAGGAATTGTGACGATTATCGAATCCCAACCACTTTACGTAAAGCTGATTACCCTTTTTCTTCAACACCTTTTCTAACAGGTATACGTCCGAGTGTTTGGTTTTCTGTAATTCGTGCCCGTAAAATCCACCTTTGATTTCCTGCCCTTCCTGATCGGTGAGTCTGTAGGTGGTAGGATTTGTAAGTCGCACTGTGGCTATTTTGAATATTTCGTTGCTCCAGCTGGGTGTGTAGCCCTTGCTAAATATCGAACGATATTTACTAATGCGTACAGAGTCTCCTTTATGAAACTTTTGAGGTGCCGATTCTACAGTTTTTGTGTGGCTGTACACGGTGTGTAACAAACGTTTGGCATTTTTAAGATTAACTTCAGACGGCTTCATACCTGTTGTGCTATGCCTAGTTGTGTTATATTTGCTTAAAAGTTGGGGTAGAATGTCCAACCATTGTAGGACCCTTGCAAACTAAACTGCTTCCACATCATGTTCTTAAGGATGCGGTTACATCTTTCTATGATGCTGCTTTTCATAGTTGAATACGTGCTGTAATGATTTATCTTGTAACGTCGCATCAATGTTTGAAAATCGCCGTTATAAAATTCTTTTCCCAAATCGATTTGCACGTTTTTAGGAGATACCTTCATATTTGCAAGAACTTTTCGCATAGCTGCCGCTACATCTTTTCCCGTTTTCCGTTTTACCGGAAGAGCCCACAAGTATTTAGAAAACGCGTTAATAACGGCTAAAATGTATCGATAACCTTTATTGCTTCGTGCATATGGCTGCATCTCCACCAAATCCGCTTGTAGTAAATCATGCAATCCTTTGAGAATCACCCGTCGTCTCTTGAAATTTCTTCGCGCTGGTTTGTGAAGTTCTGCAACTAGATCCTCCTTAGGACTCATTGTCGAATGTTTCTGTATCGACTGCTATGGGACATTTAAGCAGCAGTTGAACGTATAACTTAGTGTTTATGGATTCGAATTGCAGTTTATCTCCTCGCCGCAATGTCGTACCGACAAGCGTGTCGTGTCACTAAAAGAAATCGGATTCTACGAATTCAGCGAGGGGTGTGAGGTTATCAAACCACACGAGGCGAAAGAAAAGTCTGTTATTGTGTTTGATGACGTAGCGTGCGATACTCAAAGCATAATTAGAGATTATTTTAGTTTCGGACGTCATCGAAATATAGATTGTTTTTACCTCTGTCAGACTTACTCATCAATCCCGAAACAACTGGTACGAGATAATGCGAATATCATAATCGTATTCCGGCAAGACCACATTAATCTTAAACACATTTACGATGATCATGTAAACACAGACATGTCATGTTCGCACTGTTGGATCAAAGATCATGGATTTTTAGTTATCGACAAAGAAAGCGAAATCAACGCCGGTCGTTATAGAAAAGGGTTCGACAGTTACTTCACTATATAGGCATGGACCACTGCTGTACAAATTATTAGTCTGCCAACAACGAGAGTAATAGCAACATGGACAAACGGTTAGTAAGCGATCTTATTAAAGCTAGAAAGGCTGTCAGGCGAAAATATGAAACTTTAAAAGCAGATATCGCCGAATCGCGGACGGCTCTTGCGGAGCAATTTAAACCAATTTCCCAACCACTCACGGAATTGCTAACATCCATCAAGTAAGAAGGTGGTCAAACAATACAGCAAGAAGTAGCACCCATGCTGAGAACCATCAAACGGCGAGTGTCCACACCATCTATCCTACCCCGTCCGAGAAATGGTAAAACCCCCGTACGAGCGTCAACCCCCAACATTGCCATTCCCGGACCGTCAACTTCGACGTTGGTAACATCCACACCTAGATTTCTTGACAGAGAAGTATTGTATGAGAGTTTACCGGATGAGGAGCAACAGGTGGAGGCTCAAGAAGCAGCGGCAATTTAAAGTTCTATAGCAGAGGCTAGGGAAACCGTGCGAGAAATGATGGAACCGGAAGTTCTAGGGGAATACCTAGAACAGTTCTCAGGGTTAGCTAGAAAATATATCGAGGGAATGATACGAGATACAGAGAGCAAGTACGATCTCCACTATGGATTCGATGGAACATATACACTGATAAATTTGCAATTGGGAATAAACAGCTTACTTTTGAGGGTCAGAACATTGTTATTACAGATCATGACAATAGAATAGTATACAAAGGCACTCCAGGCTTTTACGAATTAATGTTCTTAAAGAAACCAATGACTTATACAACCAAAGATCTTGACCATTACCAAGACATAGTGAACCGGTCCGCCGCAAATCGTAAGAACTACGATCCAACCCAAAGGATAAGCGGCAACGCCGGCTCGAAATATATAAAAGTAGTACGCCCACTGAGTACATCCTCCGGCGTTAGACAGTTTGCCAAAGCCGCATCCAGAGTGCAGCGTACCGGAAGGGGGTTATTAACAGTAACCAATAGAAAAGTGGAATTTGTTCCTTGGAAAGATCCAAATTCATTAGTGGATCGTCTGCGCATATTACTAGCCTCTCAGGTAGCGGGGCACACCGGCCATTCCAACGAAATCGTAAGCATCACCCAAGCTCTACGAGATGCAAAAATAATTCACTAAGGCGAGTACAAAAGCAGAGTACCTATTGAATTACTATCAGAAGGTGTTAGACGATAGAGTAATGCCCATAGACAAATTTGGACGCCACTACCATAGCGCGCGCTAAGGTTCTCATCGCAAACATATCTTTATGAAAGTTCAAAATGTAAACCAACTCCATATAGAAGTACCACTGCTGCTAGTGGGGCGTGGTTATGATGAAAGCGGATATTCCAAAATTTTCGGTAATAAGGAGTACATTTTTCCGTTGACGATCGGTGAGATCATAAGTGTTCAAGTCAGCGGACCTTTGGTAGTATCACACATCAACGGCATCGGAGTATCTTCAGAAATTTGTATTTAGGTTGGTCAAGGGTTTTGGAATACAAATACAAGTTTTCAAACCGCACCCCATTGCGGTGCACCAAAAGACTGATCATCGCATTGGTTTTCCCAGAGCCGGAAGGACCAATGATTAAACCCCTTTTACATCCCATACCCAGTAAAGTGCCGTGTCGTCTGAACCTCTGTGACATGGAATTTACTGTATGATTTACTACCGGCAGCGAACATTTTTGTTTCACAAGTTTGACGTTCTCCATCGTTTTCGGACGGGGACGAACTAGCTTCTAACCGCGCTGTGCTAAGTATATATCTGCCCCTTTGAGCTTCACACCGTCAGTCGCTCTTCGACGGGCGTTTCTTTAAGATGAGTTATACTAGACGTAAAACTCGTAGTCGTCGTCGAATCGTAAGACGGAAAGGTCGCGGTTTTTGAACACCCTTATTGACAAGTTACCCTTCGAATTACATATACCAGGTTACAAGTTTTGCGGACCTGGTACTCGTTTAAACAAACGGCTGTCTCGAGGTGATCGAGGAAGAAACCCTCTGGACGAGGCTTGCAAGCAACACGACATCGCATACTCACAATCTAGCAATCTTTCGACACGTCACGCGGCGGATAAAGTTCTTGCACAGAAAGCTTGGGAACGCGTTAAAGCAAAAGACTCTACTCTTGGCGAAAGAGCGGCAGCTCTTGCTGTTACAGGGATTATGAAAGGGAAAACCAAACTCGGCATGGGAGTCTCCCGGAAACGAAAGCGTACAGAACCCATTGCTGTTATGGAAACACCCCGGAAACGAAGACGTACACTACCTATTGCCGCACAAAAATTTGGTACGGGAGTATCTAGAAAACGGAAGCGTACACTACCCACTGCTGGTGTGACGGTCCCCCGAAAAGAAAGGCGTACATTACCTATTGCCGCGCAAAAATTTGGTACGGGAGTATCTAGAAAACGGAAGCGTACACAACCCACTGTTGGTGTGAGAGTCTCCCGGAAACGAAAGCGCGCACTACCTATTGCCGCGCAAAAATTTGGTACGGGGGTATCTAGAAAACGGAAGCGTACAAGGTCTAGTAGGCGTAAACGTATTGGAGGCGCGGTCGTTTTTAAATCGCGAAGGAAACGCCGAATTCGTTCCAGAGTAGTACTTGTTCCCAAGAGAGGAGGTATATTGCCGCTTGTACCCATACTTGCCGCATTAGGAGCATTGGGGTCCCTCGGAGGCGGTGCTGCAGCAGTCGCTAAAGCGGTAGGGGACTCAAAGGCTTCTAAAAAGGATCTCCAGGAAAAGGAACGGCATAACAAAGCTATGGAATCCATTGCTCGAGGAAAAGGGCTATATCTACGACCGTATCAGTCAAAAAACTACCGTTGAAGCTACCACGCCGAGCGTTGACGAACATCGATATTGCACATTACGTTAAACGCTTAGAAATTCCCCATTTTAGGAGGATATTTATGCGAGATGCCCTACCCGACAAAATTCGTCAACGAGAATGTGGTGTTACTAACTTAGACGATGATGTTGGACCTGGCACACATTGGACAGCCTACGTTAAAGCTGATCGATTTGTTCTGTATTTCGATAGCATAGGTCGCTTACAACCTCCTCCCGAATTAGTAAACTACTTTCGCAGCGATGGTAGCAACAACACAATTATGTACAACTCTAATAGATATCAAAAACTCGCATCATACACATGTGGACATTTGTGTCTCAAATTCTTATATAACTTTGCGAAACCGCTTTTGTCGTCAGTTTAAGTGCCGCGCTTCATCATGTCCAGTATATTCACTCTTACGGGAAATTCATCTGTTCTTACTGCAAATTTTGACCCTCCCATTTTCTTAGACGATGGTAGCGAATACGTCTTGGGATTGTTAAGTTTAGAAACCTACTATACTATTCCAAACGTTAGACCTCCCAACAATGAATTTCATCTTGTTGGAGAACCTCCTATTATTATACCGGAGGGAGCATATGAAATTACCGACATTGCTGAATTTTTACATAACCAACTCGATTCTGATGTGAGTGTTAAACAGGTACTGCTACGTGGAAACAACAGCACCTTAAAAACCGAAATAAAGTTTACCGTTCCAATCGACTTTCAAAGCGACAATACTATCCGGGACATGTTAGGCTTTGAGAAAAAAGTTTATGCTGCAGATAGGTGACACACAGCTGAACATGTTACGAACATTTTGAACATCAACTCGATTCTTATTCATTGCAACATCTCCGTTGGTTCATATAAAAATGGTAAGCCCGGCCATATCATTCACCAATTCTTCCCCATAGTACCACCCGGGTACAAAATAGTGGAAACCCCTAACCCTGTCATCTATCTACCGATCAGCACAAAACAGATCACTAACTTAACTATTAAAATACTAGACCAATCGGATAATCCTGTTAGTTTTAGTAAGGAGACCGTTACGGTAACATTACATTTAAAGAAACTGTAATGGGTTTTCGATTCACCACTCCGTACCGCCCCTGCTTTACTTCTTATAAGAACTGTTGCCCACACCCTCGTAAGATCAGTACGGCTTCGTCCACCACGCAGCTAACTAAAGCAAACAGAGACTTCTTGCGGTCCTTAGGCATTACAATAGTGTAATGAGTATTTTAAATATTGGAGAGCGAGTCCTCGTCGACACTTCTATCATTAGCAATCAATTGCACACACATCAACCGTATACAAACCGTTTTGACTATAACGATAAAATTCGAATTCCAATTCCCGAAGATATGTCAACTCTTCCCGGCCTGAGCTATCTGTACCTAGAGGGAAAGTTGCGGAAGGAAAACGGTGAAGTTACAACGGCTAAATTCCTTAACAATGGTTTGGCTCACTTATTTAGCGAAATCCGATACGAAATCAATGGCGTAGTTGTCGACTCTGTCACCAAACCTGGTATTACGTCTACTCTTAAGGGATATGTGTCCTACAGTTCCGCTGACGTTAAAAAGCTTCAAAATGCAGGTTGGTTTGCCGGTGGCGATCCTCCCATTACCGATCAGGAAGGTAACTTTAGTGCCTGCATGCCGTTGAGAATGCTGTTAGGATTCGCCGAAGATTATGGTAAAGTAATACTTAACATCCGACAAGAACTCGTATTAATTCGCAGCAATACCGATGCCGACGCCGTATTCAGTGCTACCGCAGGGGAGACGGCTAAAGTTACGATTGACAAACTATATTGGAAGGTTCCTCATATCACTCCAGGTCTTGCTCAAGAATTAGCCCTGACTAAATACATCGATAAAAATATTGACACTCAAGTCACATTTCGCAGCTGGCAGCTTCATGTCATACCCGGTGTTCATGCTGTGACTCAACATTCTCACGCTATCGCTACAAGCACAAAATTACAAACCCCCAGATATGTCATCGTAGGGTTTCAATCAGGTCGTTCGGGGCTAATCGCTAAGGACAATGCTAATTTCGATAAAATTGGTCTTACTAATTTCCGAGTTTATCTGAACACCGAACGATTCCCATACGACAATTTACATAACAATTATGCACTCAATCATTACGCAACATTATACTACATGTATTCCAAGTTTCAATCATCTTATCATAGCAAAATCGATGAGCCCTTCTTTTCCCGCCATGACTTTGCAGACAAGGCGCCCATTGTTGTAATTGATTGTTCCCATCAAAAAGACTACCTTCATGCAAATGCCGTCGTTTTTCGTGTTGAATTTGAAACTTCCGCTAACGTGCCAGCCAACACAACTGCGTATTGTCTCGTTCTTTACAATCGGGTTTTTACTTACAACGCATTGTCAAAAGCAGTTAAACAACTGCAATTTTGCAAAACACTTCAGTTGCACCTCGACTTTTAGCGTAACTAGACCGTGCTCCCTCTACCTAATACGATGAAGATCATTATCGATATTCAAGGTTTTAAGACGTCCGATAAGCACTTTAGCCCAAAAGAACTGGCTTTCTACGACGGTACCTCAGTATCTCACCACATTTTTAAACCCCCTTTCGCCCTCCATTCCTTAGCACCTCATTTACAACAACAAGCCCACTGGGTAATGACTAATCACCATTGCATCGACTGGAATGAAGGATTTACTCCAGTATACATGTTTCCTGCAATCTTTCGACGTCTTCTGCAAGGTGCCACCGAAGTATATGTGAAAGGTCGAGAAAAGGCAACTTTTCTACGCCGCTTTACTACCATCCCAATCATCGAAGTGGAAGAAAGACCGGCCCTCACCCCATCACAACCCGCTTGTTTATATCATTCCAAACCGATTTGTTATTGCGCTTTATCTAACGTGTAACATATTTATAATCACTACATAATGGAATAAAACAACCTTTTTTTAATTTTTATTGTTTTTTATTTGTTTACAATATATAGTTTAACTACATGGATTAAACATCTACATACTAGTGGAAAAGCGTTCTACATAAATTGTCTGCCTATGTTCGGCGCACAAGACGTCTCGCAGTACTTCATCCATAGTAAGTATCCTCCGATGGAACCGCAACCTATCCACACCTGCCCATTCCCACCGTCCTTTTCGAGCTTCTCGATACGCATACGTCCACGTATGCAAATTATTAATCTTATTCTTCAAGTCGTCAAACTGCACGCTCTTCTTCATTTTCCTTCCTCTCTATAAAGGCTTTTACTTCACACATATGCCATTTTAGGCCAAGACTATCCATTAAATCTACAAGGAGTCCTTCATTTATGGCTCCGTCTAAAAATAGTTGACCGACAGCAGCACCGTTTTTGTACTGTTTTTCTTTTTTATACAACTCTTCGTCACTGAATCCGGAAAGTCCTAACCCATATACGACTTCGTGCGACGCTTCTAAAGCTAAATCCTTTAACGAACTCACTAATCGCTCAACCGCACTAGGTACGTCTCTTGCAGCCGGTCGAGCAGCCTCTCTATAATTCATCCACATGACTACACTGCCAACTGACGACTCAGGACTTCCACTTCGATGTCGCACTTTACCATAGAACTCGCGAACGTTAGCACTTCTACCATACACGCAGTCTTTTCAGAGTTCTCCTCCAGCTGATCCACTACAGACCATACATTTACTAAACAGTCTCCACAAAGGTTTGCTACACCCTTCACTATCTCTTTATAGAAACTCTCAAAGTGTAACGCTTTTAATTGTGCGAATCGCACTTTTACGAGTTTCTGCAAGCGCCACAATTCTTCTACAGTTTCGCTCTCGAAACGCACCTCTGACAAGCCCACTTCTTCCAATTTGATTATTTTCCTTGTCTGGATCGCTTCAAATACAATCCTCTTCTTTCCTATTTCCAGAGCTGGCCACTCACCGTCGAGAGAATAGAAGTAGTTGGAAATCACTCCTTGATTTGCAATCAGGGCTATCCACTCCCATTTATTTAACTGCACCCAGTCATTTTTGGCACCCCGTATTATAATACTTGGGTTAAATTGTGAACTCCAATCAAACCCTACACTCACGTACTTAGAACTTGATTTATTTAATTTGTACGTCCTACTATTCAGAAGTTCTGGACAGAACAGTGGTTGCGGCTTTCTTGATTTATTACTCTGAACTACCTCGATAGCTTTCAACAAGGCTTCCATTTCTGCACGACTATCGGATGCTACTACCCTTGCAGACTCTTCTACGCGCTTTTATTTTCACATTTCCAAGGTTATATGTGGTAGGAGGTAATCGTAAACGCAATCTTGAAGTCATGTTTACTGCACTACCTTTTTGGACTCAACAATTATGGGAACCTTAAGTTGAAATTCCACATATAGCATATTTGGCTTGACTGCCCAAAATTTTAGCATATCACCTTTTTTTAATGTCATCCCAATCATTTCGTGTAATTTATATGACCCCTTCTTGTTGATATAAATTTGGGTATTTGCGGGGTAAAGTAAGACATTTGTTATTTCAGCTTCACGGAAGGGAATAGTATATTCGATGTCACCATGCGGTAGGATGTACCATCTATCATCATTGAAGGCAATGGATACTAGTTGTAAATCTCGTTCATAATATAAAGGCTCGCTTAGCTCTTCAACCACAAACACCTGCGGGTGTGACGTGGAATTCGCATGCATATGTTTGCCAAATTTATCGATAGGCATTGCTCAAGCGTCGAACTGGATATGAATACTGAAACCGTGGGCTTCTACTTATAAAATATCAATAATCATAGACGTCGCTAGGAGTGCAATAAAAAACACAGACACCTTTATATACATATATTTAATCAAACCAACAATAAGTAATATATACTACATCCCCATCTGCTAGCCGAGCGAGAAGGCGCTGGATGGGGACCTCTACATGCTGCCGCCACCACAGGAATGGGCCACCCTCGTATGTGGTGGGTAGCGTCCTCAGGAGGGTCGACTGCCATAGGCGCTCGCTTCCAAGACTCATAGAATAATCTATTGTTACGGCAGCCTGGAGTTGACGAGCTGATGGAGGTCGCGGTTCGGAGGTGATGAAGTATTCAAACTCCTTGTAAAATGTGGGAGCATCTTCAAAGAGTGCATCAACAACAATATCAGGCATGATGACTGGTAGCTGTGGTGGAAAAACGTTACGCTTTATATGTGAATCTCAAGGTAAGACCCTTGACCTTCTACGTCTCCATCCTTGACTACGCTCCTATATTAAGTTGCCTGTTTTCTGTAACAGTCATCATAATCCTCCAGCACCTACCATAATCATCAAGCAGCTATGGCAACTAACTTCAAGAATGCAGAACAATTTTACCGTCATTTTCGTCGGTTTTTGGCTAGTTGCCTTCCAGCATCCTCTCAACGGTCTCTCCAGGCAGTGGTCACAATGGAGTACGCCCTGAACCTACAAGGAGAGACCCTAGCGGAGACGACCACCTTACGGACGTGGCCTGCAGCCTTCGACGGATCGTCAGCTGTGTGGTGGCAGACCAACATCTTCAAGCCAGTGGACCGGTACCTAGGCCTACTGGAGGATGGGGAAGTTACATATAGAACTTATACTTGGAAATAAATAAATATATTTAGAAATATTTCTGTGGTTTTATTTTAAAGTTTCGAGATTGTGACCTTGAATTGTAGAATATAAAAGTTTCGGAAACGTGTGCGTAGTTAGTTGCCATCATGAGCTCAGAACCTCGATATCCAGAATTTGGGAACTACTCGAAACGGCTACGAACATTCGGCAATTGGAGTCGAGGTCAAACTCCAGAATCGCTAGCAGATGCCGGTTTCTTTTGCATCAGCGACACGATTAATTGTGTACAGTGTTTCTACTGCGGAGTTCAAATTTCTGGTTGGGAGCGCAATGACAAACCCCTATCTGAACACCTCCGTTGGTCACCCAACTGCAAAATTGCCAAGGTCTACCAGCAATTACAAACCATAGAAGACTTGACTATGCAACTTATCGATGCGTTGCATTTTTCCCCAGGAGTAGATGTAGCTGGCAACAATGGAACGGGCGCGGCCGACAAAACAAAAGGTTGCTGTTGTCATAAGTGATGCAAAGTGCGGCGCCAAACCATTCACTAGTTGCCATCGACTTGTTGAACATGCTACCAATACAATTTTTGGTTGCTCTCGCTGCAGTTCATGATGGGATTCTCTACGTCCTTCAACCGCCGCGGTGCAGTTCAGCTTCTTTCGCCTGCAATGATGGAGTGCACAACGTGACGTGGCGTAAAATGGATACCAGTTCCTTGACAACTATTTCCGTTTTTAAAATACAACTGAACAACTTTACTGAACATAACGTTTTAACGTTCAAGATAAAATGCCATTTCCCTTCATATGCGGTAGATACGAATTGGCAAACGATTTTGCTAAAAAATAAACCTGATGTCTTGAAGAAGTTGCTCTCACCCGCGGATAATTCCTGCTGTATATCTACTATTGTTTTAAGCACTATTTTATTCGCTCTAATGTGTATGTCTGTAACGTATTTCTTAATCTGTTGGTATTATAATCATTTAGTCTAGCCACTACTGTAATTACTCTTTGTATGTGCATCTTAAATATAACTTTTTATTAAATTATGTGTATCTTTCACTCTACGAAGGTACTCTGGATGAGTAACCAAATATTCTATCAGACTCGATGGTCTAGAGGTAAATATACCCTCGGCTGCAGATTGCGCTGCGGATATACAGGGAGACCTAGGTTCGAATCCTAGTCGAGTCATAAATAATTTAGACATGAAGTATCCTAGGCGTTTACTTCATGCTTAAATTTTTTTCATAAATGTGTTAAGCGCAGTCTGTTCTAAGCACTACTTAATTCTTTGTATGCCCTTGGCCGTAAACGCGATCTTGACCTTGAATTTTTTTAAAGTAGCCTCAACCTCGAACGCGGGTTTGACATTGAACGTGGCCTCTTTCCGAACGTGGCCTCGCTTCGAACGTGAGCTTGGGCTTGCACGTGGCCCCGCCTTGCATGTGACCTTGGGCTTGAACGTGGCTTTGGGCTTGCACGTGGCCCCGCCTTGCATGTGACCTTGGGCTTGAACGTGGCCTTGCCTTGAACTCAAGGTCAAGTGGTGGGGGAGGTTCCAGAACCATCCACTTCCCTCTACTGTTATTAATCCATAAATATCGATTTAACAAAGGTTTGCATCTACGACACTTCTAATTTATGTCATAATAAACAGTAGGCCATGCCGCGAGGGCGAATGTTTGCGAATGACAGTAGTCAAGGTCAGTTACGAAATATAATTATTAATACTCCACATCTGACTGTATTCATTACATAACGCTTTAATTATTTCAAAAACACTTTTACCTGTAACATAAGAAGCAACTAGAATAACTTTACAACTTCACTTCCAGTTCGAAATTGTAGTTTTATAACCTCACTTCACTTTTAGCACATGGGCTAAAAGTAAACAGCTGATTTCTTTAACCACGGTAAACTATAAAAAGTCACTTTTGGTGAAACAAGCTAGCGCTAAAAGGCCTATTTTTAGTGGTGGTCGTAGATAAATTAAATTTTAAAAAATCTATAGCGCTCTAGACTAGAGGATAAAAGTTTTCTATCATACGATAGTTGACATCAGAAGGAATTTGACATATATGACATTCGCATTGCATTGTCAAATCGGCGGTAAGATGGCATCATTGCTATTTCTCACTCAAGGGGAACTAAACCTATAGAGACACAGTCGGACTTTGCTCCTATAGATTTACTTTGCCTTGTTCACACTAAGTAATTTTTAGTTTGTGTTATTAGTGCTACTTGCAAGCTCTTATCTGTCAAACATTTCAAATCAATTATTGACAATATATTTACACTGAGTTCATGTAGAAAAGTGCAGATGCACAAAACTTATAATTCAACTTACTTGACTGTAGTTAATTCACGTTAATAAACGATAACCATAATTTTCTTTTTTAACATTTTCCTAACTTAATTACTGCAAATACAGTGTGAAAACATGTTATTTTAGAAGTACAGTCAAGAACCATTTACTTAAGTCACTCGAAGAATTAAAATCGAATACGCCTGATGAATCGCCTTCATCGCTACCCATTGGGTCAATATTAGAAGCGTTGCAAATTTTCATTGTATCACATGCTTCTCTAATTGACGTAGTTCCTCCAGTGGTCAATAGTAACCTCAGTAAGTATATCATTCCAAAGGCGAATAGTTTCTTCTGGTTTTGAATTTACGACAGTTATTAGCTAATCATATTGTGTTTGCATTCCGACCAAACCACTTCTACGAGTATTGTCTAAATAGGAAGTTACGACATGGATTTGACATTCAAAAAACCCCATCGTCAGTTACCTGATAAAATAATACAAATCAGAAAATGGTCGGATCCGTTACCTCAACTATGTTACGATGGGCTGTAACAAAAGTTGTCGAATAAGACTAAGAAGGAGAAGGGGAGATTTATTACGACCTTAATTAGAGCAACGACCCGGTAAACGAAATAAAGATGTTAATTGCCAGTCGCTACTACTTTACTAAATCTAGAAAAACACATGTGAGCTCACCGAGAAAGTGGATCAACCTTTCTGATCCAACCTTGGCTGTGCTCGAGCAACGGTCCATGGACAGCTGCGTTGAACTTACCTTGCTTGCATTTCCCTTCAGCTGTCTGAATTCTTTTACAGAGGAAAACATGACAAAATACACCTGCAAACGTCATAAATCTACTAATTAAAAGCACAACTGATTAAAAATGAACTATATTAACGTAAAAATATGTAAGAAACAATGAACATCAAATGAAATACTCGATAAACGTTAGTGTTGTTAAGTGAGCAACGTTTAATCTAAATACATACGGTAAACTTGACAGCAAATGATCTAACTGACTAAAAAAGGGTAACAACTTTAATTAGGCTATAAAACTACTTGCAACCAATAAATCTTACCGGCAAACAATCAAATCTGATTTAACGACAGTAACAATAGTTCAAACGCTTAATTTCAAATGACAACAGCTACGTTACGTAAAAATGGCGACACTTTGTCGTATAAATGACCACTTCACTGCACATTGTGGTCTTTAAAATTACTTCGAAAGACAGTATCTTGTATGGGTTCAGCTTGCTCTGATTATGATGTCCAATGATGCTGCACGCCGTGCCCAAGCGACTGCTCCAAAATGCTTGAAGAACTGCGAGAACCGCCTAGTTTGCCATCTGTGGAGCGAGTCTAGACGATATTAAATCTCCAGAGGGTTCGACGAAGAACGTAGGCGACAGGCAAGATTGCTGTACGGTAGACGTAACGTCATTAAAAACAATTAGCACGAAATAAGTTACCATTAATTATCCCCCCCCCCCCCAAGGCGTAAATCGGAGTTTGCTGCAGTACGAGAATTCCTCAGTTAATAACTGCACCAAACGTCTTTCAAATTACCAAAAACTTGACCGATAACACCCACACTCAGTTTAACTTAATTTCGACACTGCTCGGCGAAGGCTCAAGGTCTCTGCCGTTGCGGAGCAAACGATCGCACTTGATATTATTTTGAAGTCAGGCGATTGAATTTTGAAGCCGAAGGGAACGCGCGCGTCCGTTAATTATCTTACTCTCTATGACTGGCATGAAAGCGTCATTATTGCACCATTTCATGCAACCATTTCCGCGCCCAAAGCGACAAACAAGCCTGTGCCTGTACGAAACGGCCGAAGCTCTGGGGCCAAACAATTAAGAGTAAAACGGCATTCTTGCGGCATGCAAACATATCTAAATTTAAATTGACGATCATAAAATGAGCCCGGAGACGCTGGTATTTGAAATGTAGATGCGGAAAAGCGCTGAATTCAAAAATTGTCCTTACAATGACATAGGAATAATTCCTACCAAGACATGCGAGACCTCTACCATTCCGACATTTCTAATCTTCCAAGAAGTTTCTAACGTTTTTAAAATAAGATTTTGGGCTTGTTCTTGATAGCGCGGCATTTTTAGCGTAAATGTCACATTGACAGCATTATAAAATAAGTGTTATTTAAAGCCGACCTGACCAAAACTTCCAAATGTTTTGTTTCGCCTAGTTCCTTATAGTTAAATAAAGAAAGAAAATTATTACGTCACAGAAAAAAGGATAATGTGTAAACCTTACTTGATATTTGGCACAGTTATATGCTTTAGGATCACAAGAAAGGGAAAAATTGAAAATTGTAAAAATTTCATCCTTAACACCCGCTAGGGGTGGAAATTTGTAGTAGTAATGTAGAAACCTATAATTTGGCAGCCTTAAGCTTTAAGATTCAACTAAAGAACAAAATCAGAAAATGTTCCCCAATGCCTTAGAGGATTAAAGTTGAAGAAAGTGCGATACAAGATTAAGTCTCTTACAATTTATGTTCTGAGATTCTAATAAAAAAACGAAAACTTTAAAATCATGCCCCAACCCGCAGGTTACAAAATTTAATTAGTGACAAAACAAATATCTCAGTATTTCTTTATTAAAAAAAAATACATAATATACTGTACGAAAAACGAGGTCTTCTGCTGGTTTTGTAATAAAAATTGCTAACACTTTTTAGCGCTAATCAAAACCAATGTGTCAAGTATGTAGAGAAGACATCGGTTGCCAAGATTGAGCTAATTTGTTTACTGTTTTCCTCCAGGCGGGCGACGGGGAGAGAAAAAACAATAGAGTACTTGAGACTGCTTTCTATAAAGGTCGTCGAAAATTATTTTTTCAAATTTCGTTTATGAATTTCTTTTAGGCTGAAAAGCTAAAATGGTCTACTATATGGCCGTGGGCCAAATAAACTTCAGCACCCGGTTTCAACAGGTCTTGTTGTTAAAGTGTCTACTATGACTCGATTCGAATATGATCTGATTCGATGTGCAGTGCCCAAAGCTGTCGGAATGGTTTAGATGTTAAAGCGCATTCATAAAGTTATACCAACAAGACGTTTACTAAAAAAGAATCTTCATTCAGTATTTCAAAAACTGAGCACAGTAGAATGCATATTGTAAAAAAATTCATCGATTCTCGAAGTTTATGTATTGAAAGTGGAAACATTCAGTTATCACTTTTCAAATATATTTTGAATTTTTTTATGTATGGATGTTCTGCTGCTTTTCATTTTGATTTATCTTATGGAATGTAGCGTTCTAATACCATAATTATTTTTAGTTGTAATTTATTGTTCTACTAAGTGTATCAAATACATAAGTATTTAAAATCTATCAGTAAGAGAAAAATCAGGAGAAAATTATTTATAGTTCTTAGTTTAAAAACTAATTTGCCGGAAAACTTATTCGGTTGCAGATTTAAAATTACCTTGCATACTTTGCTCAATTTCAATGATTATAATTTACAATAATTATTGTACTATAGATGGAAACTCAAATATGGATATTTTATTGTTAAATAACTTAAAAAATAAACATCATGAATTTTCTTTATAAAGAAAGATTAAAACGAACATGTCAAAAGCCGCAGTAAACATTTGTAATAAGCAAATTATCGTAGCGATTTGTTTATATAAATATTAACGAAAAAAACTGTAACCAATACCAATCGACAACACACTTAAATTCAAATAAAATACATATCCTCTTACTGCAGAATTTGAGGTTGGAGAAATGTAGATCAATAGAGGAAATTGCATATTCAAGTTCCTTATTAAAACATCCACGTTAATAGAGTACAATTTTTAACTAATTACTTCCGTACAATGAACTCGTGGAGGAGTAAAAAAGAAATAATGTGTAGAAAGATGATCTTGGGTGACACGAATATTTATATTGGGAACGACCTAATCGTGGAAGAACGAAAATACCGAACTACGTAGTATAGTATCGCAAAAAACTAATAAAATGTACATTGGCTAGGAACCATATAATGACCCAGGCAAGGTAAGGCTTTTGAATAAGAGGAAAACAATAAGCAACCCATAGCAAACATGCGAATAGAAACGTTGAGTCCACGAACATTAACAATCAAAGAAAGGCAGCTACTAGAAGAAATGGAAAATATGCTATTCCTAGCATATTACGAATATAGAAAAAAAGACAAGGATCAGAATTATTAGTAAAAGGCTGCGTTCGACTATATAGCGGAATAAATTTAAGCATGACAGACAGACAGACGGAATTGAGGGTCATCTAGGGACCCTGAAACGTGAAGATCTGAAGAAATCTCGAAAGGTGATTTTTCACGATTACAAAACTGTCTTGGTCTTGTAAACGAGCGAAGTAAAAACTGGACGAACCTTTAAGTATATACAGTATCCGGCAACGAAGCGGAGGTGGAAGATATTTCTAAAACTATGAAAGTTACATGAATATTGTGTGTATAAAAGTTGTAGGTAGAAAGGTGGTGCATATTACTAAAATAGTTTTGATTATACAAGGTGTCTCAAACAACTATGGCGAATCAAACCTACCTTTTTTTAAATAGAATATCCTATATTTGGGTAGTTTAAAATTTTGTATTGAAATACTTATCATTTTTATATAGTTGTATGGGTTTAACGTCAACTGAAATAACATTACATTCTCTACAAACAAGTTTAAATGAGGTGCTAGAATTGTATTTCAAAATATGTTAAAATGTATAAGTAGGGTGTTCCAATAAAAAAAAAGTTTTGCTAAATATCTCAAAAATGCGATGTTTAATTGTTTTTTTATAATTACCACCGTAATTCACGTAAAAAATACTACTATGTCGCCCATTTAACCGACGTTATAGCTCCCATACTAAACAAGTTAGCAATAGTGCACATTTAATTTTGAACAGGCGTGTATCTCCATTGCTATTAACTTTAGGATAGTAGGGTATAAGAAATTTTTTGTTCAAAAGAATATTGGTTATTGATTGACGTCAAAATATATAGGGAGTTCCATTTAAAAAAATCATTTTTTGGCATATGTCAAAAACCCGACGCTCAATTGTTTTTTTGATTGTGCTATTTTAATCGGCACGAAAAATGCTACTATTTTACTAATTTAACCAACTTCGTAGCTATAATAGCAACCGAGATAGCAATAGTGCACACTTAATTTTGAACAGACTATATAGGTAGTCGTCTCTTATTGGGACCCCCATGCCTTCACATTTATTTTTCCAATTCTTTAGTGTCTGTTCCAGGTAGATTTTAAACAGTGTCGGGAAGGTGGAACAACCTTGCAGTAGTCCTTTCGTTACCGATTTTCACTCTGCTGCTATTATTTGTGTACATTTATTTTATTGTTTTTATTATTCTCTTGTCTATACGTCCTGTATCTGACATCGTTTTCCAGAGGTGACTTCTAGGGACTGAATCGTACGCTTCCTGTATATCAATAAAGGCTAGGTATATGTCTTTGTTTTTGGCTATTTTTTTATCAGTTGCTTGATCGTATATACAGGGTGTTAATTAAGTACGTAGACAAACTTTAAGGGGCGATTTCTTAATAAATTCTAAGATAAAAAGTTCATACAAACATGGGGCCTAAACGGCTTCCTTTTCGAGATACAGGGTGTTGAAATTTAAACAAAAATTTTTTTTTCAAAGATCTGGAAAACGCCTAGATATATTGTAATGAAACTAGGTGTATGTTAGTATTTCATAAAGTGGCATTGTTTGGTCAAAATAAATTTAATTTATTTAAATCAGTGGCGTGCATCAGGGCCACCTCAGTTACCTTATTTCAAAAAATCTGGTACGCCACTGGTTTTTAGTCAATACGACAAGTTTTTTAGCTTTATCCATTGAAACTATACAAAAGATGTATCTTTTATTTTTTTTATAGAATAAACATTTTGCGAGAAAAATGGAAAAATCTGTAACAGCAATTTCGTACATTGGACTAGAGATGGGCGCGTGAGTGAATTTTCGCTCACGTCACGCACGTTTCACGTTTGCTTTAAACAGTCACGTTCACGCACGTTCACGCTCACGTTCACTCACGTTCACGGCGTGACACGCCACTCACGACGTGACACGCAGCTTTTATTTCAAAATTTAAATTCAGATAGAACAGAATGTTCAAATTTAAAACCAATGAAAAAACCCTAAAGAGAACTAAAATTATGTTTTGCACCTGACATAATTTACGTGATATGTTGCAATCAGAATAGTTGACATAAAAAGAAAAAAATTAAAATTGACTGCAATAACTTCGACAAGGGATAAATACTGATTTCTCGCAAATATATTTCTTGCAGCTGTCTTCAAAGACATTACTTTTAATACTAAAAGCTGTCATTGGAATTGACGTTTCCCTTATTGGTATGAGTACAGAAGGTATATGTTGCTAGGCAACACTTTTAATTCGTAGGTTTGAAAGTACTTTTACGTACAAGGATCAACATTTTCAGCGTTAAGGCGAGTATACAAAAAAAAACATTACTTTTATTAGAATAATAAGTTCATCGACACAACTACACAATAAATTGGTTTAAAAATAAAACGTAATCAACATGTTAAGTCGAGTATACAAAA
This sequence comes from Agriotes lineatus, assembly GCA_940337035.1. Taxonomy (NCBI): domain Eukaryota; kingdom Metazoa; phylum Arthropoda; class Insecta; order Coleoptera; family Elateridae; genus Agriotes; species Agriotes lineatus. The sequence goes on along the minus strand of OW679200.1, from coordinate 115,559,955 downwards.
CAAAACATTAGGTACTTTTCTAAAAATAGGTTCATCTACACATCTACACAATACATTTTTGATTTAATAATAAAACGTAATTTTCAGAGTTAGCCGAGTATAAAAAACAAACCATTACTTTTATTAGAATAATAAGTTCATCTACACATCTACACATTAAAATGTTGATTTAAAAATAATATGTAATCAACATTTTCAGCGTTAAGTCGAATTCTGCGCTCTTCTAAAATTCGTAGAAAATACTGTTTCGCTTGTAGCGGAACTTGCCGGTATGTTTAAAATTTCTCAAGGTTTTTGAACAGTGGCGTATTTACACTGTTTTTCCAAAATCCTAAAATGTCATCTACATTTCCGAATTTTAATTTAACATACTAATTTAGTTCTGTTTCGACATCATCCTAATTACATATGTCATCGTCAGAGCTATCTCTAAGTGTAGAAAGATAAGAATCTGATGCTGATGTACCAGTTTTGAGTCGTTTGCTATGTATTTCATCATTATCATCTATAGTTTTATTTGCATTATAATCTTCTCTTTTATGTGAAGGTATGAACTTTAAGGATTTATAATTAAGGTCCAAAAATAAAGCCCCATAATGTAACTTGTTTGGCACAATTTGTGATTTAATGAATTTAAAAGTTGCTGCACCCTGCAGTTTTTTATTCGTTACTAAATATTTAACGTGAAATTAACGTGAAACGTGAATCACGCCTTACAAATTTTCACTCACGTTCACTCACGTTCACGTCACGATTTTCAAATATTAGTCACGTTCACGACGTGACACGCCGTGACACGACGTGACACGACTGTTTTCACGTCACGCGCCCATCCCTACATTGGACGTTAATGGGACCTAAACGGCTTCGTTTTCAAAATACAGTTTAAAGAAGCTTTTAAAAAATCTTATTTGATAAAAAACAATCTTACAATACCTACTAAACTTTTTTCTAAAAAACAGTAACGTACCAGATTTTTCTAAAATAAGGTAACTGAGGTCTCCCCGATGCATGCCACTGGTGGAAATAAATTAAATTTATTTTGACTGAACAATGCCACTTTATGAAATACTAACCCACACCAAGTTTCATTAGAATACCTCTATCCATTTTCCAAATTTTTGAAAAAAAACTGTTTTTGTTTAAACTTCAACACCCTGTATCTTGAAAACGAAGCCGTTTAGGTCCCATGTTTGTATGAACTTTTTATCTTAGAATTAATTGATCAAGGAATCACCCCTTAAAGTTTGTCTACGTACTTAATTAACACCCTGTATGTGATCCACACAGGATTTTCCAGCCGTAAATCCTGCTTGCTCTTCCCCTATTTTGTCTTTTATAAAGTCCTCTACCTTAGTTTTGATTACTTTTCCATATAGCCATCCAGTGGTTGATATAATGCTGATACCTCTGTAATTTTCGCATTGTCTTCGGTCGCCTTTTTTGAAAATAGAGGCTATACGCGCTTCGGTCCATTCTTTAGGTAATTCTTCTCCATTTATAGTTCTATTGAACATGTTTTTTATTATTCGGTAGAGTTTTTCTGATCCATCCTTAATCAATTCATTGACAAATCCTCCTGGCCGGCTGATTTTTGTTTTTTAGCGCTTTTGTGGCTTTTTATTTTGTCATTTTTGTTTTCGTTTTGTTGTTATTGGTCGTCTTTGTCCCTATTCAAGAATTCTAGTCTATCCTCCTTTAACAATTTTTTATAGTAGTTGTCCCACTGGCTTCTTTGAATATATTGTATGCGAGATTCTTCCTTCAAGTTCGTTTTTAGCTCTGTAATGGTTCTCCAGGCTTCTGTACTTCGTGTTCCCTCTATATACTGTTCGATATTTTCACATGTTTGTTCCCATTTCTTATTTTTCTTTGTTAAACGACTTTAAACGATTCCTAGAAAAAGGAAACTAAACCTGTTGGTTCTCAAATTTTCGTATTTAAAACGGAAACACGTTATAACATTGTTAAAGCTTTGTAGTTGATAATAAGGATAGTAATGATCAACTCAATAAGAAAATGCACAAAGATTATGACGGGACGAAAATATTTATTTTTCAATAATCTAGCGATTGGGGAACTTTCTATATTTAAAGTGGGAATAATCTGCTGTAACCTTTAAAAGACAATTTTAACTGTAATTTACCTAAGCCAGAAGCAATACGCCCCTAAAATATTTCACACGACAACAATAACTTCTCAGACTTAGTTACTTATTTCCAATTTAAAAAAAGCCAGTAAAAAGCAGCTGCATGCATTTGCCTGGGCCAAGCTGTTTGTTAAAATACACATAGTCATGAATAAGCAATATAAAATTATATTCGTTTAAATATTTGCGGAGCAAAATGTGCGGAAGTACTTATCGCTGCCTCGGGGGGGCTAACACTAGAAAGAAATTTTCGTGTATGCTTGTATTTCCACCTTCAGGGTAAATAATTGCTCACTGCTAATCGTCCCTAAAGTACAGTTCAAACTCGCCGAGCATAAACAGATCGGTTTGGGGAGAGGCAACGAAACTGCAGTTCGGTGAAAGTAACGATGAAGACACATTGTGCAAGCGCAGATAACTTGAGCAAACACGATCAAAAATGACGAGGCACTATCCGTTGTGGGTTTACGACTTATTTAATCTTTTACGTACCCATATCGTTACATAAGGCTCTCGAAAAGCCGAATGCAGTTCTGATAAGCAAACCTTAGCATTAACCGCAAGTAAGTAATCAGCTGTAGTCGCATCCGCCTTGTAAAAGTGTTAAAATAGTTGTAGATTTTAACTTGGTCTTATGAATGACCACTGGAGACATGATAAGGACGTTTAAGGCAACAAGCTACATACGATAGGATCGTTTCTGGAACTTGCCCAAGGAACACAGTTGCATCCGTTCCCTTCTAAATATAATCTTTCAAAGCTGGGCGCATTTTGTTTTGCAGTTTCCTATAAATATACAGAACTTGCGACTAAAGCGAAATTTCCGTTGACCAAAGAGATTTTGCGCGGTCCCCCTCTGAAGCCTTTAACTTTAAACGCATACATTTCATTTTTGTTGCGGCTGTAAATGTCAGTTCTGCCAATAAACCGTTCAGGCTTCGTAGTTATTCCTCGTCTATGCAATTTTTATGGTTTGTTTATGTAGGGAGCTATTTCTGGTTTATGCACTTTTCCCGTCTGCTTCGTTGATGAACTTAGTTCAGACATGGCAAGAAAGAATTTTGGCAGCTGTAAAGAGCTTCCTATAACCGTGACATGTAGTTTTAACAAAGTTGCGAGTTAAACTTTACCTTATCATGTGTACAATGTTGTTTCTACTAATAGTGTTTGTTTTTGGCTGGTCTTTGCAAGCTAATGACGCACCTTATTAACTTGCTCTCTTTCTCAACTTGACCCGCTTGCATCGATTAGAACCGAATATTCTAGTTGTCGAGGTAGTTATAATTAATGTATAAAATCTGCATATCATAACAGCAACCAGTTGATTATTTATTACAGATATTTCAATTTAAACGAAATAATGATAACAGATTTAGCGCTCGCTTATCACTTGTTCTACGCGTGTGGTCCTACTGATTAAAACAACATTTATCCGCTGAATAGCATTATAAATAAAAGTGACAAAACTGATAAGAGGTCTGTGAAAATTGCCGAGATCAACAGCCGGGATCCTCTTCGAAGAAGCCAGCAATCGAAGTAACATGTCTTTAGATAACACGAATAACAACCACAAGCAATATATCAGCACCTTATCACTACAAGGTGATGCTACAAAGCTATCTATTCAAAGAACTTTTTTTTGCTGCGAATAAAACCCTGTACAACAGAAAACCAAACCACCGATATGGAAACCGGTAACAAAGGCCCTGAAGGTAGCACAGCACACATTAAATTTTCCTTTATTTGTCTGCACGAAGCAGACTATTACCAACTGCTCATAACCAATACTGAAAAAGTTGTAAAAGCTTAATTTATTACACCATGCAAGGGAAAGTTCCTTATAATCAATTTAAATAACGTGACAGGCTAAAAAACCCCGAATTGAATAACCTCTAGGTTATAATTAGGAACGTGAAAATTTCACCAACGACGAAATTCTAAAAAACCTCAAAGCTATGCAATATCTTACAATCAAAATAATTCGCTTATACAACAAAGAAAACTATCGCATTTCTTTATGTCCAGTAGAACTAACAGCAAGATATATAACAGATATGCACACAGTATAATCAGAGCTGAATCGAGAAAGCCCAGCAGCGACATACCACAGTGCCAACGCTATGGACACACTAAAAATTATTGTACACTAAAACTTAAATGCGTGGAATGTACCGGTAAATACCTCTATCAAAATGGTCTTAAAACAAAGAAACGACATATCACAATGTATTAACTCTGAAAATGAGCATCCCGAAAATTATAAATAATTTAATCAATATTCCCAGTTTGCTAATAACGCTGAAATCAACTCTCAATTATTTCAATTAAATACATTAAGAGTAACTCCGGATTCTGAATTTGGCGTGGGGGGTAAACTTTTTTCACGTGCAACTTCGGCAACAATATGGGCTCTTTGTGCTGTCTCCGTTTTAAGACTCAGCACCTCCCCTAGCAGCCTTATTCAAGTCATCCCATCGTTTTAGTGAACTTGAGGATGCTTGATAAGGGTGTACAGCGAATTCCAGCCATGTCAGGCCAGAGCTCTCTCAACATGGTACCTCTAATCAAGGCGGGTGCAGGTCAGTCACAGAGGATATACTCCGTTGTCTCTTCCCAAATTACAAACTTTACAGGTTGGGCTGTCAGCTACTCCTAAACGGTGTACATGCTTGTTTAATTTGCAGCGACCCGAAAGTGTTCCTACAACAAGGAGTAGTTTCTTTAACTGCATACAATTTTTTTGCGAAGGGCACTCTCTAGCCATCTTTGCATAATTGCATTTATCCAGGTTAACCTATCTGCTTAACGATGAAGCCAAAGCTGGCTCAGGGATTCAGAAGGATTGGCCCGAGCCATGCCTGGTCAACTCATGAGCTCGCTTATTACCATATATCCCTGCATGTTCTTTAACATATGTGAGTTGAAGGACATTACTTCTGACAGCAAGCTTCGATGTGTTATGACATTTCAGTAGGTACTACTCTTAGTGGTATTTTATAGTTATTGAGGGTTAGAAAGGCTTTCCTGCATCGTTAGCTATTCCAATGACTTTGTTCTAGACACCTCTATGCATAATTTTCTTTGCACTTTGCATAATGGCAACAACCCCCGCTTGAAAACCGTGGTGAACTGACCTAGTGCTATACTTTCATAAAGGTCCAAGTCATCTGAACAGACAGTGGCGGATCCAGGATTTTGGTTTGGGTTTGGGGCTCAGTGTTGAATCCAGAGGGTGACCGGGGGTGGGGGGTGGAGGGGACTGGTCCCCCACGCTGGGCAGTAGAGATTCCCTCCCGGGAACATTGCCACATAATATTCAGGTGTTTTAATATGTAAAGGAATGGGTGGACTGTGCGGAAATAAATATAATGCCATATAAATCTGCTTTATTTCTGTAAATTAAGTAATCACTATGTATCTTTGTATTTTAATTTAAACAAAAATACCCCCACAACTTTCATCCTCCCCCCCCCCCCCCCCCGCGCGGAGGAAACGGTCTGAATTTAACACTGGAGGGGCCCGACCCAGCTGCTGAGGGTAGGCTTTATCAAGGTAAACACTAAAACACTAAAAAACACACACACAATTTTATTTTGCTCATTTAATGCATAGCGACTCTCCTCGGATAACTTTTTGCCAATTCTTCAATGACTCCGACAGGTTGTAGGCTGCCAGATATATTTCGGTGAATATACATGGAGGGCAAACCGTTCAACCTGTCTTCCGTCATTGTCGTACAAAGGTGCAATTTTATTAGTTTACGCGAAGAGAAGCTGAACTCCACAAGTGGATATTAGTAATGTAGCAGGAATTTGTAAAATAATTTTTATACTTAGGAAAAACGCATTTGTCTCTTGATGTGCTTCTGCTGCTGTTTGGGGGAGATATTTCCTGTCTCTGCAAAGCTTCTTCCAAAGAGTTATTTTTCCCGATAATAAGAGAGGATGAAGCTAGTCGCTGCTGTAAACACGTGCAACGTCACGTAAACACCTTATAGAAATTTAAAAGGATAAGTGATGAAAATTGTACTGTAGGTAGTATAGTACTAAGAAAGTAGGATAATATCAAGTGTAATTTGAGATTTGTCAGGGGTGGACCCAGATGCTTTTTGGGGGAGGGGGGATTGAGCCCCTTAGCCCCCTCCCCTGGTTCCGCTAGTGTGAACAGATGCATGTGCCGGTTCTTTCATTAGTTTTAGATATCAGTTCGGATGCATCTTCCCCATATATAAGTATGCTGAAGTGTTTCCTAATTATGAAAGTTGACAAGAGTGAGTCAACCACTGCTCCGAGAAGAGATATCCCATAGAGAGCTTCCCTTAGGATAAGGTGGTGCCTTCAATCAACGCCTTTGTCATTCCATAATCCCTTTACCCGTAGTCTTAGGGCTATTTGCAGTGCCATCTCATTCATATGGATGACCAGTGGAGGAAAGCTTAAGACAGTCTCCATTCTCCAAGACAGTAGTGGAAGTGAAACTTAGTGCACCCGTACAACTCAAACACGCCAATAATTGTACATGTAACATTTCGGTCGCTGTTGTGGTTTATCTGACTTTGGGCCACCAGAATACCTCACCATAGCAAAGTATGGGTCTAATTATGGCAGTATACAGGGGATCTAGTATAACAGATAAGAGTATCTGAAACAAATAATTATATGATTCATTTGATAAAAACCACGATTTCTAATAATTCACTTACGCAAAACTCAGGTGACGTTGCAATTTCATTTAACGTTAAACGATTGTGTGCTAAAAGTTGACGTTTATGCACGAGACATGAAAATTATGAAACGAAGCCGAAGGCTCAGTTTCATAACATGTCTCGTGCATAAACGACTTTTAGCACGCGTTGCATACAATATTTTATCTACGACCTTAATTTTACCGTTATTAATCCATAAATATCGATTTAACAAATGTTTGCATCTACGATACTTCTAATTTATGTCATAATAAACAGTAGGCCTTAGCGCGCGGGCGAATGTTTGCGAAGCCAGTACTGTCAAGGTCAGTTAGGAAAGGTAATTATTAATACTCCACATCTGACTGTATTCATTACATAACGTTTTAATTATTTCAAAAACACTTTACCTGTAACGCAAGAATAACTTTACAACTTCACTTCCAGTTCGAAATTGTAGTTTTATAACCTCACTTCACTTTATACCACAGATGCGCTTAAAGTAAACAGCTGATTTTTTTAACCACGCTAAACTATAAAACGTCACTTTTAGTGAAACAAGCTAGTACTAAAAGGCCTACTTTTAGTAGTGGTCGTAGATAAAATCTTTTAAACACGTTGCTACTGACGACGTAAACTAATGAAAAAATGTTATTAAACAGTCGTTTTACAAACTTAGAACTGCCAACTAAAAGTAAATTTTACACACTGTCGCAGATAAAAAGAATTAATGAACAAGAGACTTCTTTACTTTATTCTTCAAAAGCTGATGTGTTTTTCAAATTGTCTCCTACGAAGTTAGCTTGTTATAATATTTATTTGTGTCGTAATCACGCACCTTTGTCAAGTTTTAAATAAGAACAACGCTGTTAACTTAATACCACGCACCGTGGAGCGAATAATCTAGTGCTTAACAAAGGTTAAAAGTACCATTTGCCGATATTCACCCAAATTGCTTGGCTAGCAAATCCAATGTCATATGCAGCCAGAAATCGAGGCTAGTGTGGAGACAGCGCTGTAATTAGTTTTAAAAGATACCAAGCCCTCGTGAGTGCTCTTTAAATATTTCTGTATGAAAATCAACGAAAACGAGTTCAAGTTCAGGGTACTCAATAAATAAAGAGGCCTATTAGCATTTAATCTTTTTATTTAAAATTAAAATTTGTCTATTTTGGAATTTACATTTAATGTTTGTGTTGTAAACGACCAGTAACTAAGGAAACAGATACGTTTTAAGGAATTGTTTACAAACATATTTGATCATAAATCAACAAATAGTAAACAAAAGTAATTTGATTTGTGTAAGTCTTAAAAATTGATAATCAACATAGCCACTTGATTGTTTATTTATGTCAAAAGTGAATTTAAGATTAACTGTGTAATTTCAAAATTCATGCTGCAGTTATGTTAATGTGAGTTGGTTAAACTTTATTCTTATTAGAAAAACTCTGAGAGTAAATGTTGGGTAATTATTTACTTTAGCTTGAAACGCTTAAATTGCAACTTTTGAACGCAGTTTTGCACTGTTCCTATGGTTTACGGCCTGTAGACCGTCGGCGTAACATCTAAAACGTTGAGTTTTACAGGGTGACCTAATATTTCGGTATAATTTTATGGGACCTTTACTTATCGATTTGTGGTAAGTTTCTACATCGTAAATGGAAAATGAGGATAATTATTTTTGGTCGAGACAAATGTTATCGGGGAAAAACCGAAAAAAATGAGACTTATTATGCGGTGCCTTTGCTTCCTCATATCTCAATACCTATAAACGATATCAACTTGAATTTTGCACAGTTCGGTAGCCCCTTTAATTTACTTTAAAGTGGCGTCTTAGAAATTTTCACGCTTTTAATATTTACAACAACAAAAAAGATTTTCTACGATGACGGCAATATTTTGTGGTATTCCGCCGTGTTTAACGGGCTCCACATCATTACTCGTAAAAGATATTAAAATGAAATAAACGTAGAAAACTTCCAAATTTTATAAGGAATATTTTTGCTCAATTATGTACACCCTTAAGTTTAATAATAAAACGTCCACAATCAATTTTCTGTCGCGATGTGCCATTAGCGCACTCGAGTTCTAGCTAAAGGAAGAACCCTATTGTTTTTGAAGAATATCGATCAATAAATAAAAAAGTTATTAAATATTTTACCTAAAAAAATGTGAATGAGCAGGGCTTTCACCTTTTATATCATTCAAGTATAGACAATTTTGACCTCACTGAGGAGACCTTAGATAGAAAATGTACAACCCACTCGCTCACGCGGTCGGACTATTTAATCTGTCAAACTGACACTCTTTTATTATTGTGCAACAAGTTATCGATATATAATCCGATAATATCGAAGTACTTATAGTATTACTTTTGATTATAGAATGATATAAAAGGTGAAAACCCTGCTCATTCACATTTTTTTAGGTAAAATATTTAATAACTTTTTTATTTATTGATCGATATTCTTCAAAAACAATAGGGTTCTTCCTTTAGCTAACACTAACTTACTCTCCAAATTTCAACACGATCGGACGTTGCGTTCTTGAGTTATCGTGTTTACAAGAAACGTGACGGACAGACAGACGGACGGACATTTTGAAAGTCGTTCAGAATTCGATCACCAACACAACGGTATCAAAATTTTTGCTCTAAGAGCGATATTAACGGTCTTAGAAAAGTGCGTGGCAAATACAATATATTCTTCGTTTATGGCGAGTTATAATTAAATTTTAAAAAAAAACAATATACTGAGGTACAGTCGCGGAATTAAAAATCCGGACACTTAAAATGATTCAGTGCATATCTTACTTTACTTTACTTATCACGTTACGTGGTGAAATTAGTGAAAATCAAAATAATTACTCGTATATGAATGACAGCATGCCTCATTTAAGAGTCGAACAAAAAATGCAAGTAATTACATTACTCAAAAATTGCAAAAATCATCTGTAAGACTCGTCCGGATTTTTAATTCCGCGACTGTACATGTTATCATTCAGTCACATAATTGCATTAAAAAATAGAAATCGAGAAAATGCAGACCACAAATACACAAGTAATATAAGTGGAATTATTGGTTATATGTACACTACGGCCGTCTCAAGCTAACCCGTGCCTGAAGTATAGGGACCTGCGGTGCGGTCGAGGCGCGGGAGGGTGATCGAGAACTCGAGCGCGCTAATGGTACATCGCGACAGAAAATTGATTGTGGACGTTTTATTATTAAACTTAAGGGTGTACATAATTGAGCAAAAATATTCCTTATAAAATTTGGAAGTTTTCTACGTTCATTTCCTTTCAATGTCTTTTACGAGTAATGATGTGGAGCCCGTTAAACACGGCGGAATACCACAAAATATTGCCGTCATCGTAGAAAATCTTTTTTGTTGTTGTAAATATTAAAAGCGTGAAAACTTCTAAGACGCCATTTTAAAGTAAATTAAAGGGGCTACCGAACTGTGTAAAATTCAAGTTGATATCGTTTATAGGTATTGAGATATAAGGAAGCAAAGGCACCGCATAAAAAGTCTCATTTTTTTCGGTTTTTCCCCGATAACATTTGCCTCGACCAAAAAAAATTTCCTCTTCTTCCATTTACGATGCAGAAACTTACCACAAATCGATCAGTAAAGGTCCCATAAAATTATACCAAAATATTGGGTTGATGAAACATTTCGAGTCTGCGGCCGCCGGTCTACTGCTGAACTCATATATCTAATACTTACTATATTGCTAGCGGCTATGAGTGGGAAACTGACCAAGGAAGTGAGACAGACAACCAACTCTTCAATGTATAATGGTGAGCTGTGTGCAAGCGCGGCGGCGTCGTCCGGCCAATGGGGAAGTGGTCAAGTTTAAAATTCGCTTCTAAAGGCGGAGTTGGAATTCTCACGCATGCGCACGAGACGCGTTATACTCTAAGTAAGACTATGTCGGCGCCGTAATGTTTTCTGAAGTTTCCAGGCCCTACCAGCAATATATGTGTATTATATATATGGCTGAACTCTGTTGTCGGAAGAGGCAAAAAATGTATATTTTCACCAAGTAAATACCTAATTAAATTGTACTTTACGTGCTAACTACGTTGCCAATTGTCGTTAAAATGCCCTAAACGGTGTGGAGCAATCCCAACGAGTATAAAAGTATAGAGGCCGCTAGTAAATACTTTGCTAAAATGCAGTATTTTTTAAAAATCAATGAGTGCCGCCCCTGGTGTTTTTCGAGTTTTAGTACAATAACATATTCGAGCTACAGTCTGCGTTGCGTACGCATTCAAATAAAATAAGGTCTTTATGTAATTTCGCCGGCGATTTTCTTTAGTCCGGTCAATTTAGACATAAAAATAGTGGTCAAATAACAAAAATTCCCGGGGAGCCAAATATTGGTGGAGAGCTGGGGTTTACCATTACAAATAAAGTTTTAAAAATCCCCATCGATCCTATGTGTGCTACAAAAGTTATTCGGGGTCAAAGGTCAAAATTTGAGGTTTTTTGGATTTTTATCGAAAACGGTAAGTTTTATCAAAAAAAAACCTCAAACCAAAGTTGTAGATCTTAAAATTCTCTACAAAAATGGTCATCATGATTTTTTCCTAAGAGTTACCATTTCTGAGATTTCGCGATTCTAAGGGTCACATTATACATGATATGCACGTATAAGCCACGTATATACATAATCAGGCACTTAAGACAAGTATAAATACCTATTTGTGTCTCTTTTATATATATTATACTATTCTGAAAACATTTATTCAAAAGATAGTCAGTCCCTAACTGAATCCCCTCTACCCACGTGGCCTTGAAAAACATCTGGCTATTCTATTGTCCGTAGGTCTCGTTCATATACCTGTTTCTTTTAGTGCTAAAGGTTCAGTTCAAGTGAATATACGTACTTATTACAAGCGTCTACCATTTAGGTTATTTGTGCTATTTTATAGCTTGAAAAAATGTCTCAGTTTTTATTTATTTGCAATAAACTTTTAACTGAAGATGAAACAGTTGTGGTTAATCGTGGAATGCCAACTTTAATCGATGGTAGTGTCGCGAGAGGTGATGAGTTTACTGAGTATTTAAGAACTCAAAAATCCATTACAATACACGTGGATTGCAGAAAATCATACACCCGGAAAACTTCAATCGCTGCAGTAAAAAGACAACGTGAGGAGGAACATGCTAGTACTTGAAAAATAAGTCCACCTCGTAATATAACGCGAGCAAGTGAAGCAAATTTTTGTTTTAAAAAATACTGTTTATTTTGTGGCAATGAAGCCAATGAAGAAACTGAGAAAAAGAAAGCACAGCATCTTCGAAAAAAAATGTATAACGTGACTACACTAAAATTCAAAGAATCCCTGTTGAAATTAGCTAAAGATCGTTCTGATGATGTTTCAAAGGCTGTTCTTGAACGTATTAATTTTGAGTATGATTTAGTCACTGCTGATGCAAAATACCATGACAGTTGTTACAAATCTTTCTTAAAACCTAATATTGGTGGTAAAATTGGCCGTCCACAAGATGAAACTGTAAACTCTGCGATGGAGAAAATTTTTCAATTCATAGAAACGAGTGATGATTGCCAGTTTTCGTTGGATGAATTGAAGAAACATTTTTTGAGTATGAATTAGCCCTTTACCCCTTATCACTCTTCAGTCAATACTGAGGTTGATCGTACAAACGCTACTTACATTACTGATGGAGGATACCTACTACATCACGTTGTGTGGGATCGAGAAGAAACCTCTAGCGTTATTTTTGATAAATATGTTCAGTATCTACGCAGACATTATGGGCTTACAGTGACGGTAGTATTTGACGGCTACAGTGACTAGACAAAGAATATTAAAGCTGCAGAACAACGTCATCGAACTACAAAAACATCATCGGGTTCCGAGATTATCTTTGATGAATTTATGACAGTTCCAGTGAATCAACAACAATTTTTCGCTAACATTAATAATAAATCTCGTTTCATTTCCATGTTAAGTGACAAATTAACAGCTGCGAATATTGCAGTGAAACAAGCTCAAAATGATGCAGATGTCCTCATAATTGAAACAGCAATAGAAAAATTTAATGCAACAAACACAACAATTGCAGTTGGTGAAGATGTTGATTTGTTAGTACTACTTACTGCAAGGACTCCAATTGATAAAATTATTTATTTTCTGAAACCTGGAAGGGCTCAACAGCGAACAGAAATATATTCTTCAAAAAGTTTATCTGCTTATCCCAAATGCCAAAACTATATTTTATTTTTACATGCGCTAACCGGCTGCGACACTTAGTCAGCAATGTACAGAAGGGGCAAAACGTCAGTATTTAAATTATTCGAAAAAAAAAAAATTTGACTAACTGCGCTAAAGTATTTACAGAAATTGATTCCACACCTCAAACAATAATTACGGAAGGAATTCGCTTTCTTCTTGCGGTTTATGGAGCTCCAAAAAAAATTACTTGCATTAATAAATACCGATACTTAACGTTTGTAAAAAATACGCGAAACAAGAAACAAGTACAACTATCATGTCGTCCTCCAACATCGGCATCTGCTATTCAACACTTGTATCGAGTATACTATCAAGTTCAAACATGGCTAGGCAATCAACCGAACCCAAAAGACTAGGGTTGGAAATTGATAGATAATACTCTGGAACCGATTCAAACTTTATTCCCACCTGCTCCAGAAAAACTCCTCAACACTATTATTTGCAATTGCAAAAAAGGTTGTAGTGCCAAATGTGGCTGTAAAAAAGTCGGGTTGCTGTGTTCTCCAGCGTGTACCAATTGCCAAGGTCAGTCTTGCTCAAATGTCCAGTTGAGTACAATAGAGGAAGATTCCTGTGATTTTAATGAAGAGACCAATGACATTTGACATTTGAACAATTTATGAACATCCAGCAAGAGGAAGAGGAATAAGAAGAAATCGAAGAAGACATGACTGTTGAAGTAGACTTTCAAGAGTATGAATCTGATTAAAATATCTAAAGAAATCAAAACAATAGTTAACCCAATAATCAATAGCAATATCAATAATCAATATCAATAATAAGGTAATATCTAGAACTTGACGGGTATTGTTCCCTTAAATTATCCTAAAATTGTCATGACAGTTAGTGAAGTAGACCTACAGGGGAAACCATGGTAAAAAAAAACGCGCCGAGTACACTACCTCACAGGTGGCGTGGAAATGTGTGCATATCATGTATAATGTGACTCTTAGAATCGCGGTATCTCAGGAATGGTAACTCTTAGGAAAAAAATCATGAACACCATTTTTGTAGAGAATTTTAAGATATACAACTTTGGTTTAAGGTTTTTTTTTGATAAAACTTACCGTTTTCGAGAAAAATCCAAAAAACCTCAAATTTTGACCTTTGACCCCGAATAACTTTTGTAGCACACATAGGATCGATGGGGATTTTTAAAACTTTATTTGTAATGGCAAACCCCAGCTCTCCACCAACATTTGGCTCTCCGGGAATTTTTGTTATTTTAAATGTCTATATTGACCGGACTACTTGTTTTTCGGAATTTATGATGGATTTTTGTAAGTTTTCTATTTAAGGACGCCTTTTCGCCGACTTCTCTGTACTTACTTTTTGTTCCGCATGGCCTTTTTTTAGGGATTCCAAAAAAACCTGTTTTTAGCATTTCAAGCTACTGTAACCGTTTACCAAATTTTTATAAGAAAAAGTCATTAAGAACCAAAGAAATCACAGTAATATATTTGACCGAAATTTTCTCGGTTTCATGCCAGGTACGCATATAATCTGCATAGAAAATATCGTCTTTCTCCAACAAATAATTATACCGCCAACACACAGACAGATAGACAGATAAACGGAATTGAGAAAACTATTTTTGTATTCTAGGGACCCTGAAACGTGAAGATCTGAAGAAATCTCGGAAGGTGATTCTTTCGAGATTAGAATACTTCCCTCGTTTGAAAGGAAGTAACAACTATCTAGTTTTTTAAAATTGTACCAACCTAATTCAAGAGGTGCTGGTTTTTGAGTTTTGAACAGAATATACACTGTGGTTTTTTTATCTCGCTACAACACATGCGAATGTTATCAAAATTTTAAACATAACGTAATATGTATTGTAACTAGATTAAAAAAACACACAGTGTGTAATTAGTTAGTTCACTTCTTTTTTGCAAATCAGTTGATCATGGAAAGTCTTGCAATTTAGCTATATGTAATTGTAGGTACTCTTGTAATCTTATAAGTAAAGTTACGTTAGCGAAACACTTTTAGGTTAAAATACTTGACATATACAATTTTGTCACATCTACACAGGCCATAACTCCCCTTTTAGTTATTTTTGATATAAACTTTAGTATAAAAATGTATTATTGTTGGCATTTTAATGTTTAATGTTTAAAAAAATCCTGATGTAGAATATGTTAAGTAAAACGAGCAGTCAAAGTAAATATCTAATTATTCCTACTTCCTACTTCATTTATCAAAGTTGCGCTTCTCTTTGCACGGACAGTAATATTTTAGAGGTTATGTGAGATTGTATAACCAAATAGTAATTAATACCCTAGAAGGTGCAATACAAGAAGGCAGATACCGTAGCCTACTGGTTTGCAGTAGTGATGGATTATACATGGACACAATGCAGCCTTACCTGCTTGCAATTAACCAACGTTGGCAGTTCATCTAGTTTTTACTTACTTTAATAGATTGGGTAAATGCTGTTACCGAAGTGTAAACTAAAAGATTATAGATCTTTTGTATAATGAAGTCTTTTAGACGAGAGAAGCAATATAAGCTCAAAATCAAATGGGTGGTCCATTTAGACAATTACACATCTATATTTAAACTGTGGATTTGCTATTAAGGTTAACTAAGCGTACTGAATAAATATGTAAATTGAAATCAGTTCTCAGAATACCGAAGCAACGTCTGCGGCTCACATTATACGCCGCAACAAAGGTTGCATATTATTACGCCATGTGTGTAAAATTACTGCAAGGTAGTTTACAACGTTCCAGAATATATGCATATTTAATATTTGTATCAATTTGCAGCTTAGAAATTCTTAATGTTGGGAAAATTAAATAGATTTATACTAGCAACCAGTAAGACAAATGTCTCATTTAATAAAACGAAAAAGACCGTTTTTCAAATAGAACGCGTATTAAATAAAAACAATATTTTTTAAAATCACGTGATTGAAATTCTGTTCCTGACCTGACATGACCATTCCAAACATATAACTTTAATAACTTTTTTCTCTATCTCTTACGGTTTGGCTGCTGAAACAGCGTCCCGGACGGACCAGCGTCCCGGACGGACGGAAATCACGCAATTTCTCGAAAACCGGAAGTGTCACGTGACTGAAATTCGGTTCCTGACCTGACATGACCATTCCAAACATATAACTGTCATAACTTTTTTCTCTATCTCTTACGGTTTGGCTGCTGAAACAGCGTCCCGGACGGACCAGCGTCCCGGACGGACGGAAATCACGTGATTTCTCGAAAACCGGAAGTGTCACGTGACTGAAATTCGGTTCCTGACCTAACATGATCATTCCAAACATATAACTTTAATAACTTTTTTCTCTATCTCTTACGGTTTGGCTGCTGAAACAGCGTCCCGGACGGACCAGCGTCCCGGACGGACGGAAATCACGCAATTTATCGAAAACCGGAAGTGTCACGTGACTGAAATTCGGTTCCTGACCTGACATGACCATTCCAAACATATAACTGTCATAACTTTTTTCTCTATCTTTTACGGTTTGGCTGCTGAAACAGCGTCCCGGACGGACCAGCGTCCCGGACGGACGGAAATCACGCAATTTCTCGAAAACCGGAAGTGTCACGTGACTGAAATTTGGTTCCTGACCTGACATGACCATTCCAAACATATAACTGTCATAACTTTTTTCTCTATCTCTTACGGTTTGGCTGCTGAAACAGCGTTCCGGACGGACCAGCGTCCCGGACGGACGGAAATCACGTGATTTCTCGAAAACCGGAAGTGTCACGTGACTGAAATTCGGTTCCTGACCTGACATGACCATTCCAAACATATAACTGTCATAACTTTTTTCTCTATCTCTTACGGTTTGGCTGCTGAAACAGCGTCCCGGACGGACCAGCGTCCCAGACAGACAAGTCTATTAGATAAAGGATTTTCCAGAACCGTATGATTAACGAATCCAATCAGGCATGTCATGAAGTCATTAGTTTTTGAAGGTATACTTAATTCATATGCTGCATAAAATACTTCAATCACAAATTTGTAAACATTTTACAATGTTTTCCGCAATATGTAGGGTTTGAATAAAATTTTTGTGTTGACTATATTATTATAATTCACGATTTTGTTCTGCAATATTGACACAATAATTTGGTGCATTAAATACTAAAATATGCACACACATCCATGATATTAAAACCTCTTTTACAATAATTACGGTATTCAAGATCAATAGCGAAACCTAAATTCAAATATATTAACAACAAAACGCCAAATATCTGTTTCTAAAATTGCTAATGTTAAACTGCATGAAAGTTGGCCCTGTACTCATTTAATTTGTCTGTAAAGCACATTGTTACGCTTGTGAAAGTTTCAAAACATAGCTGGATATGAATGATTATCGTTCAAGCTACAAGCATCTCCGGTATTAAGTTACCTTGGAATCCTCGAAGCCTGAGAATTTCAACGTTGCGAATCGGGCTTTTCCTAGATTGCGTCATCAACCCTGGATATCACGACGTGTAGAAATTTCCTACTAACGATGCTGGGCAATGTCCTGGTTGCTAACCCTCGTGTCGCAATAGCAGCCAATGTCTCGTGCCCACAAGGGACACCACAAAACTACATGGCAGCTTCCCAATTTGTGTAGTTACCAAGTGGCGTCTGCTTGAAACGCAAATACTGCTTGCTGCACTCAAACGTATGCAGCAAACTTTAAACAGTGCGAGGCGTATTAAGCCGGTTCTATTTATTTAACCGCAAACACCACACACTAACAGTCGCTCATCAACGTGCGCCCTTGGGCCAAGCCCGCAAGCGATTGAATTTTAAGCTAACCGCGATCTGGCTTTGAAATTGCGTTTATCGCTGCACCCACAAAAACAAGTTTCACTTAACAGGATGGTATTCGCGCATATTCACCTATGGTCAATCGTTTTCCGTGGCATTTTCCCATTATCCAGGTGATTTTTTTCGTGCTTTGGTATTTACTGCAATTCTTAGATTTCATTCTGTTCTTCTTTAGATTGTATTTATTGCGGGCTAAATAATTGCAATAAATTTGCTAGATGTTTTGCAAATACATCAGCCTTCTTTTCATTGTTTTTGGCCTACTTATCATCGTTTCTTTAGCTGGCAGAATATATTGTTATAATCTTGTTATTATTTTCTACAATGTCTGATATTTTGCTTCTACAACTGCTTATCTAGGTAATATGGGTCACATGGATTTTTCTTGTCGGTGGCTGACCTAATTATTTGGGGTCCCTGAAAGTTTTCCGAAAACACTTTACTGACGGAAAGTTTACCGACTGAAAGTTGACCGAAAGGAAAATTGACCGAAAGGAAAGTTTACCGAAACACAATTGACCGAAAGAAATTTTGACCGGAATTATAAAATCTTCTATATAGATAGAGCGCGACACTAATTTTACAATTACAACTATTTTAAGTGCTTTTTATTTTAGATGATGGTACCCTTAAACGAAGGAAATGAATTCCTTTGTGTAATTTTGACCATATATAATTACTGTAAAGGAATTTTTCATTTATTCTAAATTTACACTCCACCTAGAGGATAATTAACGCAGGTATCTTAATTTATTTTAAATAACTAGTATACCCTAGTATTACAAAAATATTAGATTTAATAACAATATAAGAGAAATTAATTTATTTATCGTTTAGTATTTATTAAGTATTGTTCTGCAAATATTAGATCCACCATGTACAAGGTGATCAAAATTAATTTTCACTTTTTGTGAACTACAAAGTTATTTTTCTCAATTTGCCTTCACACTTGGGTTCACATTAGCGCTGCAGTATTTTGTAATGAGATTAATTACTTTATTTTTCTCGGTCGAAAGCAGACATCAATTGTCTAATTTTTTTTTATTATAATTAATTTGATGTATGGCAATGCCAAAAAATTTTGTTCAAATCAAATGTGATAATTTTTTCATAATCAATCCAAACATTTTCCTGCCTGCCTATTTTTACTACTACTTTTTATAAAATCCTAATATTCTTATTGACTAGAGAGTCTGATTATGTAGTATATGCTATCCCATACTTTATGCCCACATTACATAATGTTTAAAAATAAATCTACATATAAATTCTAATTACACAATCAACTACATTAACAATGCAAATTAAGATTCTTTATAACTAAACCCTTAACTTAATAGTCTGATGAATCATGTCATATTTGAGAAAAGTAACAATTAATAAACAAAAAACACAACAACCCTTCTTTTAAATTCTAAATTATAGAACAAATAACACCTCTCCTCAACCGAAAATAGATAAAACAATAAATAACTTGCTACCTCTATCTTAATATCGTTTCAATATATAGGATTTTATAATTTCGGTCCATTCAGCAAACTTTCCCTTCGGTAAACTTTCCTTTCGGTAAACTTTCCTTTCGATCAACTTTCCGGCGGTAAACTTTCCGTTGGTAAAGTGTTTTCGGTAAACTTTCCTAGATCTGACGGCGTAGATGCAACATTAAGTAGTTCAAATGTTCTAAATGCAAGAAGCGATATATGCGATTTTTCTATCATGTAACGTGGATTCATCTCTTTTAAACACGTGTTACTATAGCGTGGAAAGTTCACAGTAAGGTAATAATTGTAGAAAATTGCAGGCAAAAAAATAGATCCAAATAATGAATTTATGTTGAGTGCCCCTAGAAATTCCTAAAATGCCGCTGTTCGTTCTTTAAGCGAAGCTCTGGAAAGGTGTTAATTTTGTTTCCGTTTCGCACGACTTCGGCGGTATCTGAGCCATAGCATGGACAATTTCCCGCTTCTCCCCGGTGATGAGCCGTCTGTATTTACGTAACATTTAATTAGGTGGACCCAGCTAAGCTTTTTATGGTTTACTAGTGAATCACCCGAGCTACGCTTCGTTTCGCTACTTTAAGAGAGATTCATTAATATAAATTTAAAAAAGGATGCATCGGCCGGGAATCGACCCCGGGCCGCCCACGTGGCAGACGAGCATTCTACCACTGAATCAACGATTCTTTGTTGAATAAGGCGCTGCTATAATGGTATATGAACATTAAGGAGTTTATAATTTAATTTTACTTTACTTTTTCGTACTTTTTTGAAAATAAAAATCGCCTACTCTCTAAGTCTAAAAATTAGCAAAATTGTAAGCTATCATACAATTTAATCGGTTTAGTATCTTTGGAGGAGATAGCGAACAAACACATAAACATACAAAGAAAGAGACCACCGATTTTATGGTATAGGATTATTTTATTACATGTAGTATTTATCGTTAATTTTAAGTATGTTATTATGTGCTAGAATAAAATTCTTTACGCGAAAGTTATCGTTAATTATAGCTTTGAGCTATATACCCGTTCGTAGTGCAGCAGTGTATCGATGGTGTTTTCTCCCTTGGAGTCGTTTTTCTAGACCTGTTGGCTAGCCTTGTTGATAACGAGCAGGTAAAATTCTTAGGAATTGTTTGGAAACACATCGTGCAAGTTTCAATGGATTGTCCATTGTGGGCAAATACGTTTTTTCGCTACACATGCACAAACTGTCCGATTATCATCGCGATATAGTTTATCGAATCAAGTAAAACCATCTAGTCGGTTCTTATTTAGCACATTGTATGCGCATGCACTATCAAAAACGTAAATATTGTTATAATTAACTATGTTGCAATGGTATTTATGTATGGAAATAGTTTTATGTTATAACAATATTTATTATGCTTTAGCAATCACGTTTACTTTTCTTATACTTTAGTTTATTTTTAATCAATTCTCTTTTAAAATGAATATAAGTAATTCATTTGCCCTTTTATAAATTATGAATTACTTATCAATGTTATTAGCTCTCGTAGAAAACATTTACTTTTAAGAAACACAGGCCGGGTTCACCCATAATCAAGACGGTTTTTATTCCTGAAAATTCATTTTTGTTTAATGAAAACCAAGTTCAAAATTATGTGACAATTCGGACGTCTGTCAACGTCAAATTATGCAAGTACAAAATCAATTCACAAATACCTTTTCGTTACACTACTTGTCATTCAACTAACATTAAATAGTAAGTAATACTTTTTATAATTACCTCACTTCACTCTTTCTATGTTTTACTTTCAGTTTATTCAATAGATACCTGCAGCCGCTACCTGTCTAGGGACCCTTATCTGCTCCCTTATCAATGCAAATGCATCCACCACACTCCTAGAAGTCTCCCAACGTCCACACAAACCCTAGTATAATTGTAACCAACTACCAGAGACCCCAAACATCTCTCATCCAAACACGCCACGCCTTCCTTTCAAAATTACAAGTCGTTGACAACCTAGTACCACGAACCTTGACCAGGTGGAAGTCCCAAAACGTCACTTTAGTAACAATCTTAGCGAAGTACAATTCCAGTAGATGAAAACCATTTATAGATACCACAAGACGTTCACTCTGCTATCAAACTAGATGTAAGCTACTTCCAGTAAAGGTAACCCCCGCTATCCAATTCATATGATGTAATTAATTGACAATAAACTCAATCCTGCCTCCAATTCCAGAAATTGCGCTTGTAGATTATAACTGTTTAACATATGGCACTCTCACCCTATCGATTCTCCTCCATAACATCTCCATATAAAATTGTTTTAAAATTTTTATTTATACTCTTCTCTATAATTTTACTATGATATATAACCCTTCACAGACCAAAATAGATTTTACATAATTTAATAAAGGGTTTATTTTAAAATTTTCAACCGCTTACAAACTTTTCAAGTCAAAATTATTTGTACATTTTATAAATAAAAATATCTCCTTAGTGATATGGTTTTAGCATATTTTTAAAATCCCACACTATATAATCTGTCTCATATTTATTTAACACCCACTATTTTGAATAATAATCCTCCACTTTATTTCAGATAATAATTAAATTATGTTAGAACCTTTCTGTTTCTTATATTGCATCGTTCAATTGTATTTAAATTCTATATCATTATTTTACCAAATACATATTAATAATCTTGATATCCTTTTAATACTTAAATTCATCTTTGTAATTGAATACTGTTTTATTATAAAAAAAATTTAATCTGAAATTAAACCCTTACACTAAAATCATTACAATATATATATTAACACAAAGTGTTTCGTGAATAAAAAATTATTAGGCTGCGTTTTAGCATAGTCTAAGAAATCAGTTAGACAGTTTTATCTTTAAATTTTCAGAGCGAAATCTAGGCAGTGGGCATGCTTTACTACTTATTTTCGTTCTGGATAACAATAGAGTAGAGACAAACCTTCAACTTCAGATCTTTTTCCCCCTAAAATTAAAAAAAAATAAAAAAAGTTGTTTTATTTTTAACTTTATAGCATAGAATCACGCATGTCACTATTTTACCATGTCTGATACACCCTGTATGAAGGGTTACAAATTCTATGTTCTTAAATGATTAATGCAAACAATTTTGTGTAACAAATAATTTAAATCAAACAGAAATAACTAATGCTAAAAAGTGCAACTGCTACAAATCTATAAAACACAATATTATTTTTAAAATTACTGCAAGGTCACAATACAACGACAGAAAATAAAATGTAATTAAAACAAACAGCAGATTTAATCTTGCATTCCACGTATTCACTGTAATTTGTTATTATGGAAGCTGCCGAAAATCAGTACGCGTAAAGAATAGTCTTCAATAGCAATCGAATTAATAAAGCAAGACCCTCGTTATGATTCGGAATTTAACCTTGCGCAAATTGCTCTCCAGAATAGTTAAGCAGCGTTTTCCTCCACATTCGCCAGTCGCTGAAGACCACGACCGAGTAGCCGCGACCAATTCGTTGAGACATCTACAATGCATTTAAGCGGGTCTGTTTTCCTAGCTGCTACTAATTCGTTGCTACCAAAATCCGTTCGCCGGTCGTCAGTCGCCAGTCGCTTGACATGTTTTTGAGCAGACACGCGACTTATTCGTCGACGAATTTGAATATTTTTGCATCGCGTTTGTGAAGTATTGTTTTTAAATAATACATTTTAACTTGGTGAAGTCAGAAAAATATAACTATAAAACTAGCACCATAAAATTATTGTTTTTCTATTAATATTCAATTTATAAACTCTAGCTAGTCGCGAGCGAAGAGCAGTAAACCGCTGCGGGAGGAAAACAGGCAGACATCCTGACGAATTGGTCGCGGCTACCCGGTCGCAGTCGTCAGCAACTGACGAATGTGGAGGAAAACGCTGCTTTATGAGGAAATTTTAATTTTAGTCGTCCATAAGCTAAAACAAACAGGGAGACGAAATACGCGTATATAAACTGCGCCGTGTTATGCTTGGAGTACAAGACATTTTCTAGTGTTATCAGTAATGTGATAATTTTTTGGAGAATTGTTTTTAGCTTCTTCCAAAATTTAATCGTCTTAAATCAAAAGGGAGATTGTGCTTAACAGAAGTAGATTTTGCAGAAAACTCCCAAAGAAAATTATTTTATGTACTAAAATATTTATTCTACTGCCTATTGACATTTAAGAAAGTGCCCATTTAATATACTTATTTCGGTCTTCACCTAGAAATTTTGAAAGCCTGAATTATGTCGAATAAAAGCTAATTATCTAATACACCAAGCAGAAAACTGTGATTCAACTAGGGTGTAGGAAAATGCAAGAGTTTTTTCCCTTTTCACTTTTTAATAAAAGTGTATTGGAAAAACACTCGAAAATCGTTTTAATATTTAAGAGGAAAAGTCTCTGCTACAAAAGCATGATTAAATAATATCTAAAACTTCATCGTGGCGTTCTCTTATTTATGGCGTTAAAAACGTCATAAAGCATTATAAACCGTGGGACGAATGGATACCATGGCTAATCTATAAGCTAAAAACCTGTAACTAGAATACCTTCCCGCAGGTTAGAAACGCTGATGGAATCAATAGGATAAATTTATTTTCATGTGCAAATTAGGACTGCGTGTTAAAAACGAAATTAGGTTCATCTTATCTCTTAATAGTAAACACGCAAGGTTCTGTCTTAATACCACGACGCCAAAATAACTTCAACTTAAAGGTTAACCAAACGAGGATGTTACTTTCCCATTAATTATAACATTTCTACCATGTTTTAGATAAAAAAAAAAATTTAACAGTTTGTACTGCTTCTATACAATTTATGATACGCGTTAAAACTAGTATTGCTGAAACAAGAAAAAGCTTAAGCATATTTATAACAGTTCAACTTGAATTTAAATATATCACCATGTTCAGATGTTCACCAGTTAACCTCTTGCACCCTTCGATGATGCGCTTTACCAGTGCAAAAGCTTATTATCGAGTACGTTCTAATCTTATATATTACATAACTTGAAACCTTGCTGAGTAGTCATTCACTTTGTGGTCATGCTATACTTACCAAACAAATGATAACTTGATAATCTGTATATGACGTATAACTAAAAAATATTTAAAAGGCTTTACCCAGGACTTTCCTCGTCGACATTGTGACACTAAATAATTTAAAAAATCACATTCGTTAGAAGTAAAAATATCTTCAAGTTTTTAATAAAGTAGATAAATTTTCAAATAAAAAAAAAAGTTACCGGTGGCCGAATTCGAAGGGCGGGCGGACTGCATATGTAGTTCCAACGTTTTGTGGGATATTGCAAGGAAACGGGCTATATTTCTACCTGCGCTACGAAGCACTACGTGAGCACGTGCGTCCCGGCTGGCTTAAATAGGACCTCTTACGCTATATCTGTTGGATTCTCGTCAAAAGTAAAGCGAACTATGTGCAAATTGTTACTTTCCTGTATCTCAGTTAAACCAAAAATGAAAATATTGCGACTTGAATTCAGCGCTTGTAAATAATCGGGCCCATTCGATTTCTTTGTTTGCAGGTAGTTTACGCTTTCGCTTCCAGAGCTACCGCGATCTTTCGAATTCCTGCGTTCCAGCTCTATTTAACATTCCGCATTAATTTGTTGCTCCTTTTTGTATCGTACAGCATTTATTCTGTATCTATTGGGTTCCATTTTTGGCAAGAATAAAGCCTGCGCTATGTACAAATTACTACTTGTATCTAGTGCTAAGTTGAATAAAAGATAAACAAAATTTTATTTTTTTAAGGTGCCCACCCTGTGTATATTTGTCTGAAATTTTCTCGATTTCATGCCAGGTAGATAAATGTGTATGCAAAGTATTGTCTTCCTCCACCAAATAGTTTTTGAGTTATACCGCCAACAGGCAGACAGACAGACAGACAGACGGAATTGAGAAAACCTGTTTTTCGTCATCTAGGGACCCTGAAACGTGAAGATCTGGAGAAATACCTGAAGGTGATTTTTCGCGATTACTTTCTCCTTCTTTTAGACGATAAAACGAGGCCTGGTTCATTTATTACCTAACTTGAGAATACCATACGTCATGTTACAGTTAAAGTAGTTTTATCGAAAATATTTTTCCAATACATCTTTTTTTTTATTTTAAACTGCATATTTACAATCTACTGTTAACAATATATTAAGTATTGAGTAAACGTTATGGCGGTGTAAATGTCAGGAGGGGAGTATTAACCAGAGCTAATCTCCAGGTAGAGTTTGCATCAATCCTGGTTGGGTTGCAGCACTAGATCGAGTGGCCATTGTCGCTTTAGTCGTCTTGTAACAGCTGGTTGGTTGGTGAGTTGCTCGATGGGGTTTTTAGGGTGTTCTGGTAGATTGCTGTTGTATGCGGTTGAAAATCTCCTGAATTCGCTAGCTATATGGGGACTCTCATGTCGTTATGGAGGGTTTTATTAGTAACATACCAATGGACGTTGGCTACCATTCGGAGGATTTTGGATTGGAATCTCTGTAGAATTTTAGTGTGTGACGCCTTGGTGCATCCACAGAGCTGGATTCCATAGGTCCATGTGCGCTTCAGTATGGCTTTGTATATCAGTATTTTGTTTAACAGTAACTGGTCATTTGTTTAAGTTTTAGGTCTAAATTTTTTCTTGTAGCTTTGATGTGCATACTCCATGTGAGTTTTTGGTCGAGGTGCATCCCGAGGTATTTTACCTCAGTCTTCACATCGGAATTAGGGCGTTGTTAATTCTGGTTTGCGAGCATTCGACGCGTCTAATGCGCTGATTTGTCGGTATTAACTGTGATCTTCCACTTGTGGAACCAGTCTTGTAGTGAGTTGAGACGTTCTCGGAGGTGTTCTGCTGCTATTTCAAGTGATCTATTGACTGACGGCATGGCTGTGTGTGTCGTCCTCGAATGTGGCAAGTACAGTCTTCTTCTTCTTTGTCAGCCTTCCTCTATCCACTCATGGATGTAGGCGTCACCCATTTCTCTCCATCTATGTCGATCACTGGCTTTCTGTGTCCAGTTCCTACCCGCTATCTTCCGAATGTCATCTGCCCATCGTTTCTGAGGTCGACACTTGTTACGCTTAGTTTCACATGGGCGCCATAATAGTGAATTCGTTGTTCATCTTTTATCGACTTGTTTCGCAATGTGTCCGGCCCATTTCCATTTGAGGCTTGCTATGCGTTCTATGATGTCCGTTATTTTTGTTCTATGTCGAATCTCGTCATTGCGGATCTTATCTCTTAATGATATCCCAAGCATAGCACGCTCCATGACTTTGTGTAACTTTCAATCTATCAGCGTTCCGTACTGTAAGGGCCACTGTTTCCATACCATATGTAGCCACTGGTCTTCTTCTTCTTCTAGCAGCCCTTCTTCATCCACTCCTGGACATAGGCCTCCCCTATTCTTTTCCATGACTCTTTGTTCTGTGCCAGTTGGTGCCATTTACTCCCTACTTTGTTCTTAATGTCGTCAAGCCAACGTCGTTGTGGCCTGCCAACACTTCTCTTGTGTAGTCTTGGCCTCCATTGTGTTATCCGTTTTGTCCATCTGGTTTCATCTTGGCGGGCAACATGCCCCACCCAGTTCCATTTCTGTTGGGCAATGCGTTTTATAACATCTTCTACTTTAGTTCTTTGCCTTATTTCCTTATTAGTGATATGATCCCTGAGACTTATCCCCAACATCATTCGTTCAATGGCCCTTTGTGTTGTTCTAAATCTGTTGGTTGATTTATTGGTGAGTGTGGCAGTTTCCATTCCGTAGGTCATTACGGGAACTATGCAGGTGTTGAATACTTTCCTTTTAAGGTTTATTGGGATACTTGTATTTCTAAGGATGTATGATAATTTGCCTGTGGCTATCCACGTCATTCGAATTCGTCTTTCTATTTCGGCAGTTTGGTTCTCCTTGCTTAGTTTAATGTTGTGTCCTAAATAGACGTATTCTTCGACATTCTCTATGACATGGTCGCCCAGGCGTATTTCTGTGTTGTCTGTTGTCACAATTTTAGTTTTGGCTAAGTTCATGGTAAGCCCAATTTTTTCGGATTTTGACTTTAGTTCATTCATCATGTCTTGCAACTCCTCCATGTCTTGGCTAATAAGCACGATGTCGTCCGCGAAGCGAAGGTGGTTTAAATATCTGCCGTCTATTTTAATACCTTCGTGATCCCAATCCAGTGTTTTGAAAACATCCTCCAATGCAAGAGTAACCAGTTTTGGGGAGATGGTGTCACCCTGTCTGATTCCTCTTTTTATTGAGATTTTATTTGTTTTTATATCTTCAGCGATGTTTACTTCGATTGTTGCATTTTCGTATATATATTTAATAAGTTTGTATATCTTGAGTCCATTCTTGCACTGTTTAGAGCTTCAAAAATAGACCATAATTCCACTGTGTCGAAGGCTTTGTTGTAGTCAATGAATGCAAGGTGGAGTGGTTCGTTATATTCATTGCATTTTTCTATAAGTGAGCGGATGGATTGAATATGTTCGATAGTGCTGAAGCCTTTCCGGAATCCGGCCTGCTCAGGAGGTTGATAAGCATCCAATTTATTCGTAAGTCTATTTGTTATGATCTTAGTCAACAACTTGTACGGATGAGGGAGTAGACTGATAGGTCGATAATTTTCTATTTTTAGTTTGTCACCTTTTTTATGTATTAGTACAACCTGGGCGTTCTGCCACGTCTCTGGTATCTTACTCTCGGTCAAGCATTTGTTAAGTAGTATTTTCATGGATTCGATAGTCGCCTTCCCTCCAAATTTTATCATTTCGGTTGTAATAAAGTGTTCTCCCGGTGTTCTATTATTGTTCATTTGGTTTAATGCTGCTTCGATTTCTTGTGATGTGATGTCAGGTAGTTCTTCGGAGCCAAGATTCAGAATTGTTTTCTCAGTTATTTCATGTGGTTTTGGATATTTTCTGAGTATAATGTGCTGAAGAAGCTTTCCGTGATTCTTATTAGGTTTTCTTTATCTTCTTTGATGTCTCCATTTTCATCTTTTATCTGGTGTATTCTGAGTCGCCCTTTGGTATTTATTTTCTTTAGGATTTTTATATTTTTGTTTTCTTCGATGGTCTTCATTACCAGTTCTGTGTTATAGTGTCTGATGTCATCTCTTATTTTCTTCTTAATGGTTTTGTTCAATTCCTTGTATTCTGGTGTTCTCTTCTTCATGTTTCTCCTTTTCTCCATTTGGTCTATTGTTTCTTTTCTTATTTTTGTATTCTTTTGTTTTGTTCTGGTGCATATCTTCTTGGTGACTGATTTTATGTCTGTTTTTTTTTGTTTTCTAGAGTGTTTATATTCATGTTTTCTAGTATTTCGGCATTGGATAGTTTTTTATTTAGTTCAGTTTGGTAGACTTGTAGATTTTCTTTTATTGTTTTTATTGTGGGAAAACGTTGTTGTTTAAATAATTTCCTTCGTTCTGCTTTAGTGTTTATTTCTATTCTAGCTCTTATCAATCTGTGGTCACTACCCGTATCAAAGTGATTTAAAACTGACACATCTTTTACTGTATGTTTGTGATTTGTTAATATGTAATCAATTTCGTTTTTCACAGTTGAGTTTGGGTTTCTCCAAGTCCATCTTCTTTTTGCTGGTTTTTGGAAGAAGGTATTCATACAGTACAATTTTTCTTGATTCATATAGTTCATAAGTTGTTCTCCTCGTTCATTGGTGGAACCAAGGCCGAAGTTTCCGATGTATTGATTACAGTTATTTTTTGGTATCCCTAATTTGGCATTAAAATCGCCTATAATAAATTTATAGTGCGCTTTTTCTGATGACGTTGCTAGAGAGATATCTTCGTAAAGATCTTCTATTTCCTCATCACATGCAGAGCTAGTAGGGGCATATACTTGGATAATTTGAATGCTATATCGCTGTGATAGTTTGAGTACTATATATTTAACCCGATGTGATATGGATTTCATTTTAGTAACTAGGTGTTTAATATTTTTGTTTATCATAATCGCTGTTCCTCCTATGTGTGAATCTATTTCTTTGTTGTTGTGATATAGAAGATGACCCGATTTTAATGTTATACATTTCTCGTCGGGTAGTCTGGTTTCACATATGCCTAAGAATTTCCATTTAATAAGAGACAATTCTTTTTCTAGTTCTTCTAGGTGTTCGTTGGATCTCATGGTTCGGATATTGTATGTTGCAATGTAGAGCTTAACTTTTGTGGCGTTTTTCTTTGGGGTTTATTTTGATGAATTTTTGCCTCCCCCAGAATCCTTGAGGCTAACCTTATTGAAGGTGTGGGAGTTGTCACTGAGTGAGCTACTCACCTGGGGTTCACGACCGGTCGTTTTGAAACTCATCATGTTTTGTATAAGGGGGGGTTGTTAGCCTTAATCCTCCACGTTGGCTAGACGGCTTGGAGGATGGGTAGGAAATGTAAGGTAGGATTATTTGTGGTTTATGGACGGGTTTAAGGGGGAAGGGTGTTAGGACTTGGTTACCGCTTCAAAGGGATTGGTGGATAACCAAGGCTCACGTAGGCAGGGTCGCATCCCTGAAGTAGAGCTATTCTTTATCGGGATTATAAAGAAGTCTCTACCCGCTACTGGTTGTATGCAAATATCGTAAACTTTACGTTTAAGATTGATCGGAAAATCTGGATTTTTTAAGATATACGACAATTTGCAAATGCGGCCCATGCCAGTGATATTTTTTAACGACCAGATAATGAGATTTTTCTTGTTGTTTCGCCCATGTTACTTCTTCATAGAATTGTATAATTTTCTTGTCTTCGGTTATACTTGTTGGGGTGTAGACATTTATGATTTGAAGTGTATAACGCATATTTAGTTTGCTTATTATGTATATGATTAGATCCGATATGGACTGGTATTTGATAACTCTATGTTTCATCTTTGGTTTACTATAAAACCTATGTAGTTTTTCGTGTCAGAATTTTTATTATACCGGGTGGCCATAAATATCTGATATCACGTTACCTTTGAAATCAACACCGCTTTATTAAACTGATGAATCCAACTAAACTAAATGTCCTCACAACTAAAATTCCTATCTGTCAAAAATTATTACAGATTGGAATAAGTAATGGAGTTAGAACAGAAGACTTTTATAATCGAGTCGTATTTAAGAAATGGTGTCAATAACCTTGCATTTTATTACATTACATACCAATACTTATTATAATTGAAATATAATGGTAACCAACAT
Organism: Agriotes lineatus; assembly: GCA_940337035.1. NCBI lineage: Eukaryota > Metazoa > Arthropoda > Insecta > Coleoptera > Elateridae > Agriotes > Agriotes lineatus. Next base: position 115,529,346 of record OW679200.1, on the reverse strand, counting down.
TTATAAGTAGCTAATTCTATGGCTACCGGGATCTCAGATATTTATGGCCACCCGGTATAGTATGTGGCCACTTTTCAATTCAGCGGTTTTTTCTCCTGAGAGTCGCGTTTTGGACAGTCTGACACATCCTATTTTATAGATTTTAGTCCATTTTGCAGTTCTTCTAGTTTTTCTTCTGATCTTATTGTTTTTATGCTGTATGTTCCAATATATAGATTATTTGTAAAGGCATTTTTCACCTGTTTCGAATACCCCCCCTCCCCCAGAATTCATGGGGCTGACTAATACATCAATTCACAAATACTCCAGATATGATATGGTGGTAGTCTGATACTGTACTATTCATTTTAATGTGATAGGTTCTGTCTGTTAGGTATGATTTAAGTACTAGGTACAGCTAGCTTGGGAGATGCAGTTTTAGTTTGTATAACAGACCTTTATGCCAGACTTTATCGAACAGCTATTTTATGTCTGAGAAAACGGTTGCACACTCTTCTTCGGTGGCTTTGGTTAGCCTAACAATGAAAGACCGGTTTTATGTTTTCAAAATAATTTTTATTTTTTAACATAGGCTTTTAGACGCTCAATACATTTTGCCCAGCAATGCTCTAAGGCTTTGATCCCATGACGGAAAGTGCTTTACTCAAGGTCTGCAAAATAGCCTCCAACAGTTGCCGTGACCTTTTCAACAACAACAAAATATTACGTATAGGTATTAATGTATTATCAAGACAATTTAAAAATTCCAAGTGACTATTTTTCGGAGATTATATACTTACACCAAATACCAGTTTTTGCCTACCCGCGGTTACCACTATCCATAACTGTTCGATAACATTATCAGTTTGTATAATATAATGCTTGAATGATGATTTAACGTATATACCAACTCCACCTCCCCTCGTACGATCACGTCGTAAAAACCAGTAGCCATCTATTGCCGCCACATCTGAAGATATATTAGGCGTTAACCAGGTTGCACTTACAGTCAGTGAGTCGTAGTTTGTATCAATTTCATGGTCGCGAATATTCGAATAACTTGCCATCAATGATCTTGCATTCAGGTGCGCACATTGAACATTAAGAACGATATCATTCATGATAACTAGATTTTTTTTAAGTAATATGGCAGAAATATGAGATATAATTAGGCATTTAATTTAATGTGCAATTGCAATAAGTAATTAAACTAAGGATACTTATACCGGTAACTTAATTACAGCAAGCAGCATTTTAAAAATATAAACACAGCTTCATGTGGAAGGTGGAATAGCAGATAATTCAACAGCTCATTGAATCTTAAAAACTTTGCTATCCAACGACCAAACATTGGTGATACCATATATTTGTTGTTGTGTTATAAATGTAACTTGCAGAGTACCAATCCATGGTGGGTACCAATGTTGGCTGATGTCAAGACTCAAACAGCCCATATGTGGGTTGGTGTAATTTCCTTGTTTGTGATAAAGTAGTCAATTATTGATTTCTGATTTCTGCTATTGACGAATGTGTACATGTGTTGCTCTTTATGCGGAAAGAAGGTATTATATTGATTCTTAGTTCATAGTATAAAATCTTTGTCAAAATTCATCACAAAACCAAAAATAGTTTGTTTCCTAAAGTTGGTATTGTCATGGTCTTACGACTATTGATCTCGGTGTTGCTTTAGACTCAGAAATCAAGTCTTGTATTGGATTGGTCTTGAAAAGCCATGATTTCTAAATCTTGATATTGTTTTAGTCTTGGGTGTTGTCTCGAAGATACGATTAGACCAAGACTAGTTCGTATTCCTAAATGTTGGTATTGCCTTTGTTGTGATCTTGATGTATTGTCTTGACCGCGAAGGTTCAGTCATGGTCTTGCATTTTGTCGCGAGTATTTAGAATACATCTGTATAAAGTATTTTCTTTTGATGTGATGGTTAACAGTACGTACATATTATTAGTTTAAACATAATTCAGAAGAAGCAGATGTGCGATTTAGCAGTATTAACTTGTCTTCACTAAGCTCGGCAGCATTCTGACTACTGATCTAAGTGTTGAAAGTTCCTGGCCCGGTAATTTTTTTTTTTAATAAAAAAATGAGTATGAAATTCACTACAGAATGCCATAACTCGGAAGTGACGTAAAGCAGAAGGTCACATTTTACTATTAACTACGATGTGTAGCATGTAAAAAATTCCTTGCTAGGGTTAAGCCTATTGAGTTTCGGCAAAATTCTAAGTAAAGATTTGACCATTTGACCATAACAGTTAGTGTCTAAGGTACCTGGTACTACGCATGCCTAAACCTTGTCCATAACAAACAACAAACACTTTTGTTGAATGCGTGTGCTTCAACAGTGCTACCGCTTAAAATGGAAGACTATATTTTCTGTAATTATTAGAATTTCTGCTTCGAAAATCAAGGAAAATACAGAGCAATATTGGTACTGTCTAGGTCTTAGGTTTTGTCTCAAAAATCAACAACAGTCGAACTGTAATCATTGTACACAGATTTCGTTTTATCTTAGTCTTGAGCCTTATTTCAAAAATCAAGACCAAAACCATGCATAGCGGGTTACCCAACTTTGGTATTGTGTTGGTCTGCTATTATTGATGTCGGTCTTGCTTTAACCTCAAAAATCGAGTTTTGTCTTGTATTAGTCTTGGTTTTCAAAATTCGATATTGAATTGTTTTACATAAAGCAGCTGAAGAAGCAATTGGAAGAAGAAAAGTAAATCTAAACAGCAGACAGAACACAAAACTATGGTTCACACTGGAGATCAAAGAGGTAACGAAAGAAGAGAAAAAGGCATTTCTAGAATCTAAAAGTAAACAGACTGGGGGGGTTATGATGATTATGTTAGAATCTGGAAGTTATTAAGAGGTCTAAAGAAAAATACAAATAAAGACATAGAAGTAAAAACGGTGACTGAGGCAAAATGGGAACAGTATTTTGAACAACTTTATGACAATAGCAACAACGAAAACGAGGAAGAGGAAGAAATAGACGAAGGAGCTGGTGGAGAACTCGAAAACATAATAACAACAACAATGGCAATAGAACAAATCAGGGACGCAATTAAAAAGTTAAAAACAGAAAATCCCCCAACGAAGACGCCATAAGTAACGAATTCATCAAATACGGCGGAGAATCGCTTTTACGGGAGATAACAAAATTATTTCAAGTAATAATAAACCAAGGCAAGGTTCCAGGAGAGTGGAAACAGAGTGTCACCATCCCAATATTTAAAAAAAGGCGATAAAAAGGAACCATCAAATTATAGGGACATAACACTATTAAACCTCGTTATGAAACTCTTCACAAGCGTAATGGCAACAGATAGCATTAGCACAATTCATATAAGTAAAGAACAACAGGGCTTTCAAAAAATCAGATCAACAATAGACGCCATATTCATCCTTCGACAACCCCTAGAGAAAGCATTCGAATATAACACGCCTGCTTTCATTTGTTTCATAGATCTAACGAAAGCATTTGACCGCGTAAAATTTAAAACATTATACATATATTAAAAGAAAAAGGGATCTCTCAAGAATACATTAAACTAATAAAAGACAGGAACACCAACAACACAACAAAAGTAGGGGCCAACAAACAACTTACAAAAGAAATAAAAACAAACACGGGAATTCGTCAAGGAGTTAGTCTAAGCCCACTACTGTTCAATCTCATCATGGACAAGATAATAGAAGCCGTGAAAACACGTGATCTCGGTTACAAGCTTGGAAACAATCTTATAAATATCTTATGCTAAGCGGATGATGCAGTTTTAATAGCGGAGTCTGAAAATAGCTTACAAAGACTTCTCCATACATTCAAAATTGCTGCTAAAACATATAACATGTCAATCTCTACAACAAAAACAAAATCAATGACCATCTCAAAAGAACCATTACGCTGGAAATTGGTAATAGACAACATATCAATAGAACAGGTAATGACCTTTAATTACTTAGGAACAGAAATTTCAAGTTGTGGAAACCTTAATAACAAAGTGAGGAAACAGATAAATAAAGCTACCACCATCTCGGGTAATCTAAAACAAGTTATATGGAAGAACCAACACCTCACTACAGAATGTAAATCCAGAGTATATAAGACCTGTGTCAGGCCGGTGCCAACATGCGTAGCCGAGACCAGAGCTGACACCACTGTAACTAAAAGACAGATGAGAACAACTGAAATGAGCGCTTTAAGACCAATAGCCGGACATACACTATGGAACAGACAAAGAAACACATACATAAGAGAAAAAATGCAAAGTGGGAGACGTGGCACGATGGGTACGAGCAAGAAGGCGCGAGTGGAACGAACATGTAAACAGGATGGCAGACAATCGGCTCTTCAAAATAGCTCGCAATGAAAAGCCAAGAGGAACACGACCACCAGGAAGACGCTCAAACAGATGGCGCGATAGCTGGCAGGCAGTATCACAAAACCAGTAAAGTTCAAGGCAAACAGAGGAATGCAACCCAGAATAAACAGGCGTTTCGCCTTACAAAAAGGTGAAGAAGAAGAAGAAGATATTGTTTTGGTCTTGAGTGTTGTCCCCAATGAGTAAAACGGTTGTCCCAAATATAAGATAAGACCAAGACAGGCTTGTATGCCCAAATGTTGGTATTGTCTTGGTATGACCATTGAGCTTGATAGTATATTGACCACGAAGGTTCAATTTTAGATTTTCTTTACCACTTTGAGCAACCACTTGCGCTTAGAAGATGGTGAGTTTGTGTTAAAAGTACTACACACTCATTAAAATTTGAAGAGATGTTCATTTATCCGCGATATATCGGTCCATAGGGCCAACTGTTGGGAACCTGCCGACACAGAAACATTTTGAGAACCACTGGGCGTGCCGGTTGTCGGTGACGTTTTTTGACAGATATTAGACGTTTATATAAATTTTGTGGATACTAAATACCCATAAAAACTATACTGCAATATTAATTCCATTGAAATATTAACTACGTTCTGTGAAAAAACGTCAAGATGAAGCCTTAATGGTTGTGGTGAGTTTCAATTCTTTTTAAAAATAATTAAATTCTTAGTTAAAATTGGTTCGTTTTATAGAATATTCAGCCAGGTTTAAAGGTTTCCAGTATTGATTTTTGTTTGAAGCATTGTTCGGAAATAATATCACACCAGGTTTACGATATTTTAATGTTGGCATGCCCACACAATAAGCCCAACTCACGGTGCTACAACTTTCTTAAGTAAGTATCCGAAAGTCCAGTCTAAATAGCAAATTATCTTTCCGAACACTCAGATATTTAAGCGGCTTTCTTGTAATATAAAAGCTATAACAATTTGCAGAATACAATGTCTCTATTTAATATTAGGTATCTATATGTAACTTCTGGGAGGTGTAGATAACATTCATTAATTTAGTGCTAGATCTGGTATCATTCAAGAACCTCACCCTTTTCCTTTTATACAATCAATAAAAACCACCTTTTTAATACTTTTAGTTCATTATTTTTAGAAAAATTAACAAACAAGGAATACATATAACACTAATATCGCTCGTTATGTACCATCGGAAGTAGAAAAATCTGGTACACACTTTTGAACGCACCTAATTCAATGTTCAATGTTCATAGTTCAAATATTTTAATTACCTGAATTATGCTTATTTACGCATTTTGTTTGTACTAATATGCGTATGCAGCTGATATGATCAAATATTAGAAATTTTTAAAACAAATTTATGAAATCAAGAAAATATATATTAAAACATTATAAAGAACAAATTATTTTAATCATTTGTCGCCACACCGTTGTAGTCAATTGCTTCTTGTAGTCGTTGGGACATTGAAGAGACCAACTGCTTTGTGTATACCTGAGTTATTTGATTCCAGACTTCTGTAATTTTTTGTCGCAGTTTGTCTCCTGTGTTAGGGCGAAAATTTTGTGTGTAGTACATATATACCGTGTGTCCACAGGAGTACGCACCATAGAGATAAGATAATGCTAATAGAATATAAATATCAACCAGTGCTATGACCACCGTCCCTTTTCTTGTACCATTTATAACAATATTGTTTCATACAGTGGCGAGTCAGAAGCCAGAAAACAACGTTTTATCGTGCCGGCGATCACAGCATTAGCAGATTTTTCTATTCTATTTGGTTATCCCTATGGTGCGTCCTCCTGTGGACACACGGTATATATTTGGTCATCAAGCCCCAGGCTTTCTCAATTGGATTTAGATTGGAGCTTTTGGATGGCCAATCTAGTACCCAAATGTGGTTCTCTTTAACTCGTTAACGATGCGAGTACGATTGACGGAGGAAATAATCCTAGAACTTTTTTTTTAAATGCGAAGACTTGTTGGAATTCACCTGTTGAAAAACGAAATTCTCTCCATACTCGCGACGAACTAGTGGCACGCGTTTAGCATCTCTTTTATAACTATGCAGGACCCTGGACGTCTCGAACCAATGCATCCCCAGACGTTTACAGAAGTGACCGGCTGCGTTGACGCATATTGTCCATTGTATCGGGTTCCTTTGGGTCTCTAAACTCTGACACTACCAGTATGATATAATTAGAATGTTTTTCATCTGAAAAAAATACGTTATCTCACAAATCATTTTGATGGATGTATTCACGAGCAAACTTGATTTTGGTTTGCTTCAGTAAGAAATACTTTTCGAGCTGCTGAACGGTTACGTAGTTTACTTTCTTTAATTCTGCGATATGCTTGAAAACCAGATGCAGGGATATTTGTATAGCAGTAACAGCCCAAAAAGCTGTGTCGAAAGGATTTTCTCTAAGATGATTGACGAGACGATTGTTGGCCTCAGCATTTGATAGTCTAGGAAACGACCTGCTGAATTGTGTGACAAACGTCACTTTATAAGGCCTGGGCATATGTGAACTTTTGTGATTTTCCGCAGAGCGCTGTATACCCACGAGCGGGAATTTCAAATTGGTAAATTTGCAATGCAAATAACATCAGTTACCAATTGACTACGATGTAAATATTTATCAGTTTCCTGCTAGTTTTTCTGTGTATTTTCTTATTTACGTTATTTACGTTCACAGTTTAATTTGTTGATTAAGTTATTCGTTTTTATTGTTTACTGTTTGGTTTTGATGTTGTTTAAAATGGAAATGGGTTCTGCATATTGTACGTATAAAAGGTGTTCTATTGCAACCTGCAAATATACAAATTGGAGAAGATCTTGTCATGAATTTCCCTCAAATCAAGTTTTACGAAGGAAATGGTTTGAAAGCTAAATTTAAATTATGGCAGTGATCCTTCTTCTACTACGAATGGAGCTCAAAATCTCTCCCAATAACAATTTTAAAACTATAACAATTTAAGATATACGTACACGGCACTGTAAATAGATTATACTATTCATATTTACATTAAATTCAAAGCAATAGGTCCTTATTCTACTGATACTGCATTTGAAGAATCGTTGTTAAAACACGTATTTACCATGACAGCCGCTGTCATTTAAATGTCATCATGGGTATGTGGCGCCAAAACGGCAAAAAGTGGCATTTTCTCAGAAATGAAAACAATGATTATCAAAAAAAAAATTCCCAGGCTGGATAAAGTGACGTTTGTCACACAATTCAGCAGGCCGTGGTCTAGGAGCACCAGAGCGTATCCCATCATAGCTACTGCTCAATCTTTTCCTTCGCGAGCATAACTTGTTTTTACTTACGCCAATCTCATCTGCAAAGTTTCTTATACTTACCCCTTTTTTCAATCTATTGCGTTCTGATAATCATCTAACTGTGGCATTTCAAGTTTTAAATGACACTGTCATAAAGCTAGGATAGTTAGGCAAATTGCCTTTTTTAGTAAATGGAAGGATAAAAGGCAGACCCAATTTTAAATCTGTTTTAGAATGCGTGAAATTCAAAAATGCAAATTTTATTTTGCCGTTTTTGCCTTTTTTGCGTCTTTTTAAGGATTCTGCCTTTTTTGAGGAATTTCCTATTTTTCTTGCCTTTTGGTGCCTTTTATGATATATTAAATTAGAATTTTAAGAAATTTAGTTCTTACATTTTCAATTTAAAAACAATGTACTAGCAATTTTCCAAGAAAGTGCACATTTTAAATTTCTGAAATAAATTGTGAAAAGTATTATTCCCAAGCACTTACAGGTAAGAGGTTTAGTGGGTTTAACCCTATATTGTTACGGGCTGAAAATTTCTCAGAAGGATTATTTTCTTGAGATTAATTTTAATGAGGGTACCAGTATTGTCAGGAGAAAGTTTTCTACTGAATCAGCCAGTTTGTCACAATTTTTGAATGCGTTAACATTGTGATTTGTGAAGTGCATCGATTGTATTTCTCAGTTAAACTTCTTTTAATTTTGCATTTTTTTATTTTTGCCTTTTTTTACTTTATTTTTGCCTTTTTTACTTTACTTTTGCCTTTTTAGTGCTTTTTTAAATCTTTTATTTTGCCTTTTTGCCTGCCTTTTTCGAGACTTTATTTTGCCTAACTATCCTAGCTTTAGTCATAAGAATTGAAATGTCATATAAAAATATTCACAGGAAAAACTGTAATTACACAACTGCAACGAGCTGTTCCAAAACGTGTACCAGTTTTTTTCTGCTGCCGATGTACCTATAATATCAGCAAATAGGGCTTGCTTTTTGAAACTCCCATCGAACGAGTTCTGCCACTCCTCTTTATTACGTTTGTACACAACACAAAGCAACCACTAATAGCGCGCTTTCTCACATAGTAAGCTTGTATAAAAGTTTCAGCGCCCTACAACGGGTGGGCCAGAAACTATTCCAGCAAGGCGGCAAAATTTAAATACGCCATTACTACGATATTTCGATTAATCAAGGATATGCCGTCAACAGCAATACAAATTTTGCATATACATAATTTGCCTTACCAGAATCTCGATTTTAAAGTTTTGAACCGCATAAATCGGAATATGCAAAATCTTTATAGGTTCTGAAATTTACAATAATTATGGAATGCAAACAAAATATTTGCGAATAACAAATATATTTTAAGTAATTCAAATAGCAATAATAAGTATTGTCAATCTTACAATAGTCGTGCTCAATTGCAACAATTTACTTTGGTTCAAAATGCTTTTCACGCATTTTAAATGATTTGTCGGTGTCAGTTTGACGTATGAGTTTACTATTTACGCACTTTTCAAAAAGCGGACAGGTGACACCAGCGCCTCCTGACGGGTGGGCCAATCTAAAACAATTATTTGATTTGACAGGTGCATTTCAGAAACTCCTCTATTAGTGGTTGCTTTGTGGTACACAAACAAATGTACTTTGTTTGCGATAATTTTACCAAATTCGAAATTTAACCAGGCCGCATCGTTGTAAGCGAGTTCGCCCATGATGATCCCTTTGTATTTCAGATTAGCGACTCTCCACATGGCGTCGAAGCTGAGTGATCCATACCTCGAACTTGCCAAGTCTTGGTAAGTACCTACCCTACAACGTAAATATTTGTAGACTATTCTCTATATGGAGATTTAAATACCCACCTGCATTTTCCTCAGTAATTTTCTCCTACTCTTCTCTCCGTTCCTATTAACAAAAAATTTTTTTTTAAATATTCCGTGTCCAAATTAAGTATGCTATTGACAATCTTAATCGGTTTATTGAATTCTAACATGAGCTGAACGAGCAACGTTCCATGCAAGTTCAAACTTGCAAACTGTAAATCTTGGCTCTTTTCGTGTTACAAATCTTCGAATTTCACAAATGTATGTAAACGTTTGACGATATTAGACTGGTTTTCTTCTGGTTCGTAGCAGTTAAAGGCCTTCATTATACTCTGTAATAGTATAAAACGACAGTAGGTTATTAACGATCATAGATTAATGTATGTACCTGAACGAAACTGCTTTGCTGATAATCGTTTGCATGCCTGCCCTAGTGGCAAGATAATTGCAGAATGGCCTGCTTCGAAAATGTATTGGAAATGATCTGCTAACTCGTCAAACATTGCTTCTAACTAAATAGTCGGGGATTAATGATCATTATGTACTGTGCGATCACCTACAAACTATACGTGTACTAATAGAAAAGGCTACAGAGTACAATATACAGCTCTATTTGGGATTCATCGACTATGAAAAAGCTTTTGATAGCATAGAATTTTGGGTAGTAAAAATAGCAATGCAAAACTGCAGAATTGACACGAGATACATTGAACTCATCGAAAGCTGCTACGACCAAGCAACTAATATATACCGACTACACACTAACACCAACGCTATCTCCACAGTTATTTACAGCTACACTCCACGATGTTTTCAGGAGCCTTAACTGGAACCAAATGGGTTTAAATATAAATGGAGAAAGACTAAATCATCTGAGATACGCAGATAACATAGTTATAATATCGGATAATATTGAAGATCTCAAGGAAATGATAAAAACTCTCAATGATTAATCAAAGAAAGTAGGCCTAAAAATGAATTTAGAGAAGAGAGGGAATAACAAATACAGTAAATATCGAAGATATAATAATAGAAAATCAAAAACTAGACTGGATGGACGAATACGTATATTTGGGACAACAAGTTAAACCCGACAAAAATAACCAATCAGCAGAGGTAGATAGACAAATCAGACTGGGCTGGGCAGCATTCAGAAAACTGAACGAGATCCTAAGAAATAAGAATATCCCACAATACTTAAAAACTAAAGCATTTGACTCTTGCGTGCTCCCAGTAGTAACTTACGGTACACAAACATGGGTATTCACGAAACGAAATATATACAAATTAGCGGAAACACAACGCTCCATGGAAAGAGCTACGCTAGGTAAAACACTGCGACATCGAAAACCAAATGAACACATAAGGAATATCACCAAGGTCGAGGACATCATAGAAAAGCTAACCCGATAAAAAAGGAGATGGGCAGGCTACAACGAATGATACATAGACAAAAGATGGAACAACATTATTCATAAATGGGAACTATGGACCAGAAAAAGCCAGGGACGCCCACAGATTGCGGGTTTTAATTGGACACAAAGAGCGAGAGACAGCGGCATACAGAAAAGCTTAGAGGAAGCTTACGTTCAATATTGGACACATTGGCTATGAAGGAAGAAGAAGAAGAGCTATCCAAACTTTTATTTTGTTATCCGGTTATAAAAAAAAACAGTCGGTTAACCAATCTTATATAACGGCTAGTGTTGCTGCAAGAGCAAAAGTTTTACTGAAGACTACAAAAGTAATTATATTGGTGAAACCGCATGGAGTGTAGGGTTTTGAGCTCTTTTTATCCGGATAACAGACCTTATTTGTGTGAATAAATTGCACTAGGGGGAACCGTGGTTCAAATTTATGGAAAATTAACAAAAGCAAGTCTTAATTATTCAATCAACCAAAATCGGACACAATCTTAAGGTTAGCCTGAATCCAATAGCCGGATAAAAATAATTATCCAGATAATTTAAAACAAAATAACATATTAAATTAATCAACCGATTTATTTCTAACTTTTCTTTGCAATTATTGAATAACTTTTGCACTGGAAAATTTGTATTTCGTATTTTCACCAACGAAGGTAAGTGGTTAACAAAGCATTTGGCATATATGTGGGTGTACAATTTCGGCGGTGCCACTTCTAAAGCAGTTTCCAATAACATAATTGCAGGCTTGAACATGAACCCATCGGGAAGTTTATTTGCTTCAACCATTTCCTTACCTTCGCTCTCTTTAATTTGCTCTGTATCACTTGCAAATTATTCATTTAGCAGCTTTTTGATGTAGGCTTTTAACTGCGTCCTATCTACCTTCACTACAGCTTTTAATAGTATTTGCAATGCACCTGAAGTTATTTCCGAATATGACAAATCCTTAAATTGTGGCCACTTTATTAAACGTTGGGCATAATCCTTTATAACTTCTGCATACTCTTCGCGCACTTCCGCAGTTTCACCTTCCTCAACGTCACTTGTTATAAGCTTTTGTTGATTTTCATCTTCTACGGGTAATTGTGCAAGACTTCGAAAGACCGTCCTCATAATGTGGTTGCCATAAGTGTCCCACACGTAATCTTCCAGGTCATAGGCGCCGGTTTTTCAAAATTGCTTTGGCTGCTCTGCCTTTCACCTCTCTCCTTCAATGGATACGTGGGAATGGATTTTATGTTCAATTATTTATCATGGAACCAAAATAAAATTACAGGTACAACACAAAAGACGTAAAGACGAACAATATTTATTAGGTATATATGAAAAATATAACAAAACCTTAACTAAACAAAACTTTGGTTTCTTGTTTCTAATATCACAAAAATAATAAAAATAACTTAAGAAAAAATGTAAAAGGAACAAAATCTCAGCCGGATACTTAAAAAACTTGTCGCCTTTGGCTGTTTTTTTTAAAATAAATATGGTGGCAACTTGCTCGTCATCAATTTCCCGAGCAAGATCTTTATAAAAGTTTTTATTCAAACGTGACTGTGTCATGGTAGTTCTCAGGTAAGTCTTTAGGCGTCTTAAGCCAGAAAAACCCCTTTCTGACGTACATGATGTTGCAGGAATAGTTAAAAACATTTTAACGACTTTAAAATATTCTGAAAATAATTCCTTTAGGTGGGTATTCTGATTGAAATACAATATTATTTCTGATACTGATTTCAAAGGATGATCTTTTGTAACATCAAAAAACATTTTTGTATGCAACTGTAATTTGTCGTGATCAAAATCTTCGAGGTAATATTTTCTGACTATATCGGTATCCTCTTCTTTTAACAAAAAAGTTTCCAATTCGATTACCCTTTTGATACCTTCCGACTCAAAACGACTTTTATTACTTTGCATGCAGCTGTCTATAATATCAAAATATAAAGTTCTGTAGAAATCTTCCGGAGTGTTCGCAAAATATTGGTTCTTAAAACCACCTAGTTTTATGGGAACTTTCCTCTTCCTTGGTAGACCAGGCTCGTCTACTTCATATTTACATCTGTCTTCATAAATAGACCTCCAAAGGGTCGGAAATGATTTGCGGCGTTGTTCAAGAGACTTGATAAGGCAGCTTATACTTTTCTGCTAAATTTTTTAACCTTCTGAGTGTTAGCATTTACTTCTTCAATATTATCAAAGATATTTACTACAATTCTAAGTAAAAAGAAAAATTCATAAGATACCAACTTATCCAAATAACCACTTGCTTTGGCACCAGCTTCACTATTATCTTGCCTTGCCTTTTCCATAAACTAGGTTATTTCTTTATAGTTCTCAAATATAGACTTTAATGAGACAACTCAAAGACACCACCTCGTAGGACAAAATAGTCTTAAGGACGATGCTCTAGAGTCTTTAGTATTCGTTTTAATATTTTAAAAAATTTCAACCCTCATTGCTGAGTCTCTAATTAAGTTTAAAGTATCTTTCGCAGTTGGCAAGAAGTCTCTTACTTTAGGCATTTCGTTAAACGCATCTTGAACTACTACATTTAAGGAGTGTGCCATGCAATGAATGTATAGAGCTCGTGGTTCATCATTTAAGATTCGTTTTTGTAAACCAGTAGGTGCACCACTTACGTTCGCCGCGCCATCGTAGCACTGACCTATTAACAAATTTATATTCGGTTTGAATCTTAGTAAAACGTCTTTTACTACTTTATACTACGTTTGTGCGTCTGTGAATGGTGTTTCATACAGTCCTATAAAATATTCGTGTATTTCTAAGTCTTCCGTTACTACTCGAAAACAAACTGAGAGTTGCTCTTTTTTAGATGGATCAGTGGTTTCATCCGCGACGATGGCAAACATATTATTTTTAATTTTCTCTAGAATATTTTCTCGTACATTGTCGGTTAAAAGGTCCAGTATTTCGTTGATTACATCATGTGATGTCCACTTGTTGTGACTTCTATTTTGCCATACTTTAAGTGCAGTAGAATCTTCAGTTCGCAAACGTAACAGTTGAATAAAGTTAGACTAGTAACTAGTTAGTAACGTAACTACGGACCCAACGGTGTCACCACTGTCGCCCGTGTCGGTGTAGTAGGACGACAGAGAGCAGAGGGCGGTTGATGTGATGATGTGTTGTGTGAGCATCATGCATGATTACATTGATTACTATTACTATTACAATAGAATAGTTCTATCATGATGTGTTTGTAGGAAGCGGCGGTTGCGTAAAACGAGCTTGCGAGAGCCTCCACAACCAAAAAACAGAGTTTTGAAAACATCACAATAGTTTAAAACAATATATACATAACAATATTGCTTTGGGTGCTCTGCACCCAAAGCAAATTCTGTTTGGGTGCTTGAGCACCCAGAGCCACCGCGGTTCCGGCGTCTATGTTCCAGGTTATTGAGCAGGAACTTACTTATTTTCAATATAAATTTTTTTCATTTTTCCCTAAAATCTTCTATTATGTTTTCCTGTTTGGATTTCGTGCATGCCACCTCCACAATAATCTGCATAACGTGACCTGCTAATCGATCGCTGCACAAGGGACGCACATTTGATGAAAATTCATCCATGATTTTTCTAACCACTGGCTGCTTGCAAGCAGCAACAACATTTGTATGACACGGCATCCTATCTGGTTGCTGGAGTAGTTTATTTCTTCCTTCTCCGTTTGTTGAAAGACGTTATTTACGAATATAGCTGGAAATAAACGTTTTTGACAATATAAAATCTTAGGTTATGTTTTCCAGAAATCACATGTTACCATAAAATTAATACTGTTTTCCAAACAGCAAGGAACTTACATTTTTATTTCTTCGAGGGAAAGCCTTCCTTGTACACCTCTAAAATTCATACGAAATATTGGTACGTTTCCGAGCCAAGTTTACTTCCATGGCCATAACTTCACTTTTTTCCGTATTTTCTGGCACGTTTCAAAAAATGTTCCTTTCGCGTACTTTTATATCAATTTTGTTGTATAGAATTATCATCTACGGGCAGGTAAAGGTAAAAGGTAAAGGTTCAGGGTTATTTCAATTTCCCCAACTGGGGACGGGCTGCTGTAGGTACCTTTCGTCCCTCTTCAGCCAAGAACGGAAATTATAGGATGGGTGAGAGAAAGAAGAGGTGGAGAATGGAAGAGAGGCCAGGAAAGGTACTCTTTTGACTCAGGAAAACCACCTAAAAACCAGAATCAGAGCAGACGGCCAGCGAATCGAACCCGCGACCTCCCGAATGCTAAGCAGATGTGATAACCACTACTCTACAGAGCCCAGTTCTCGGGGCACAGATTATATAGGTTTAAATAGGCAACTGCCTAATATAATTTTGGAGTCAAGTTACAACGCCATCTGCTGAGATGTTCTCCAAAGTTTCGCGAAAGGTTTCAAACTTTGCTAAAATTGTATTATTTAATATTTGAAATTCCGCTGACTTAGTTGCAGCGATTATAAACCGCAATTGCAATACTGAAATACTGTTACTTAAGGTTTCGTTTTCGTCATTAATTGTGTTTGCTTCTTTTATTGTGGTTTTCCAAGAAGGTAAACTTGAGCCACGTTACGAAGGCGAGCCATGTAAACAAAGATTCTGACAGTTCTCTGTGCAGCTTAAGCCAGTTTCACACGGTGCGTATTTTACATAAACGTCCGTTGTATGTTGCTATAATGGCTATTTTTGTATCTAGAATGCGAAATACTACTTTTGCGTTCAAGAATGGAAGTTATTTTGCCGAGCTTTAGCGAGGCAAAATACCCATTCGAGAACGCAAAAGTATTTCGCATTCGAGATGCAAACAATGATTTTTCGAAAACTGCAATAAAACTAATATAAGAATAAACAAAATTAAATAAGGTAACTGTCAACGTTAATTGACAATTTTATATTTCATAAACAATTAATTTATGTTTGAACCACGGCCTGCTGAATTGTTTGACAAACGTCAAAGTGACGTATAAATTTAACTGACCGCAGTATCTGCACCTTCAATTTACATGTAGTACAACATAAATTAGCCATGTTTATAATAGTTTATAATAGTTATTAGTATCTATTGAAATTTTAAATTACTTAATAGAAAACTAATGTAGGTTGCTTAATTAATAAAATCACAAATAAATTCCTAAAAAATGACAACTTTGTTGACATTTCTTTTATGTTCTAGAACGCTAAAGAATTTTGCATTCTAGAACATAAAAGTATTTCGCAGTTAAGTGACAAAAAAGAATCACTTTGCTTACTGAGAATTTAACGAAAATGTCAACATTTGATGACAGTTTTCGAAAAAGGAAATTACCGCACAACAAAACAAGGCTCATTCCTTCTCTAGTGTAAAGGCTTGCATACGAGTTGTTGGACTTTCTCTTCGAAACGGCCAACCACAGAACGCCTTTCTATCACGTGATTTTTAGTGTGTGTTTGTTTACTTTGCTCGCATTGCTAACTTGGCTGAAGTTTAGTGTTTTATAAAATAAATATGTTTTCCGCCAATCGTACTAGAACTGACACATTATTGATAAAATTTTGTTGAGCAAAGTCCAACATTCCATTACATCAGCCGTTGCTAGGTAATTTACAATAAAACTGTACAGGAATAATTCAAACATTCGATTACATCAGCCGTTGCTAGGTAATTTACAATAAAACTGTACAGGAATAATATTCCCGGCCTAGGCAGGGAATAGTTGAGTACTATTTACTATTTTTTTTAATTACTCGTATCGATCGGCGGAAAAATAGTATGTGTATCTTGGACAAAAAGCAACATTCCCAGACTCCTGTGTTGTTGGGCTCGGCGTTCGCCTCGCCCAACAATATTCACAGTCGTCTGGGAATGTTACGCTTTTCGTCCTAGATACACAATGTACTAATGTGTTGCTATTAATAAGTACAGCAAACGGGTAACAACTTACATTACATATTCGGCACTGATTCTTGGATCTAACTCACAATCAAAAGCCAAAGGCGCCATATTATTTTTATTATTGCACATCATAATATCATATTGCAAAAATCTGACAGAAAAATCAAAAAGCAACAATTTATTGTAAACATTTGACATTTGCAGGGGCGCGTCGGCAAGGGATCTAGGGCAATTCACCGAAAACAGTTTACCGAAAACATTTTACCGAAAACAGTTCACCGAAAAACAATTTACCGAAGGAACAATTCACCGAAAGAACAATTCACCTAAAATCCATTTTTCTAAGGTATGTTGTCGTTATTGTAGTCTCCAACAATTCTTGATATGTTTTCGACACACAAAAATTTAGAAACCTTATAAGGTCATTAAAAACTAATCGTTCAAGTTAATGAGGGCCATTAGTAATTATCATTAACTCGTATTACTTTATATTATAAAAGTAGATTAAGTTGTATTACTGCATTTGCTGCAAGTCCTAAGCCTTGATAAAGTGTGAAGGGAAGTTTACACCAATATATGTTAGAAGGATATTCTTTACAAAAGTACCAAAATAATATATAACATATCTAAAATTTTAGGTATATTTATATAATATAAGGGATTTTAGGTGAACTGTTCTTTCGGTGAATTGTTCTTTCGGTAAATTGTTTTTCGGTGAACTGTTTTCGGTACATTGTTTTCGGTGAACTGTTTTCGGTGAATTGCCCGGAACCCGTCGGCAAGAGCGATCTAAATTCTCGCGAATCGGAGCAGGCGTATTTATGGCAAAATTGGGAAACTCTTAACAGCGCCATCTATTGAAATGTTCTCTTTTTCTACCTCTGTCTTACAAACATAATTCATTTCGTTCCATTTAGGGCCGGTTCTACAAACTAAGGATAGACTTATCTAGGGAATAAATAACCTAGAAACGATTGTTGTAGCAAAGGAAACTATGACAATTATTCCTCGGATAGCTTATTCTAGTTTTATCAAAGAATATAGATATCTATCTATATTCTTTGGTTTTACACGTGCATTGTAGAATCGGCCCTTAATAAGATAACAGCCCGTATCTACGGGTACCATATGGGTACATTGTCAACCATTCTGAAAGAGGTTAGATTCTAGACAAATTTTATCAAAGAGGAATGTGAATGGTAGTTTGCTTTGAAGTTGCCAACAATTTCGTCATATACCATTATGTTGGATGGTTCTTGTTAGACAATTGGATAATGATTTTCACTAAAGTTTTATTTTCTACGAAGTGTTTCTACAGATTCGTCAACATCGTTAGAAGAAGATAATGAAAATCGCGACTGCTTTAATTATTAATTAAGTTACATCGTACCGAATCAACGTCGTATATAAATAACACTAGCCGTTATTTAGCATGCCTTGCTTTGCAAACGGTTATAAATGTTCTTTTTGTGTAACCAAAAGTGTAATGATATAAGAAATACAATTTCGTGATAAACTCAGATAATCACATCATCAATGACGTAATTGGAAATAAAAAAAAATACCAACTTTAGAAAATCAACAAATTATGTTTGTCGTAAATATAGTCGTGAATCTGACCTCTCAAGAAACGCTTCTAAAATGATGGAATGTGCATGCAAAGATATAGTTTTAAGAAATGTAAATCATCTGGAATGACCTTGCGGATCTAAATGTGGAGGACTCCATTCTGTGTGTGATTGCAAAAACCAGACATAATATTTTACGATTTTTTTTAATAAAAAATTTATAAATTTGTGCGTACATCGCATTTACAAGCTCATCTTTTGATATTTCTCAGTAATTTTTAAACCAGTGGAATTTTTAGCAAATGCTACAGAAATTTTTTAAACAAATCGTACCGGAAAAGCAGAGTAAAATTTCAGCATGGACGTATTTTGAAAGCTATTGCTCATAAATGCATACTTCTAGCGTATGAAATGTGTATAAAAGAATGAAGATATGTTTGTAAAACATGTATTGCTTTATTACTATTTAAAATACAATTTATTTTGCGCTGCGTGTTTTGAGTTGTGATTACTAATTTGCAGGAAATAAAGAGATGTCGTCGGGAATAGTTAGGAGAAAACTGAGCTTTGGCACTTTGGCCAGTTGTTGAACCACTACAACAGATATATTTTCTTAAAACTCCTCGCCCCTCCCTCCTGTGATTTCCTCTCGGCGCCCGTGAACTGCCTTATATAACGGTAACCAATGGTCGTAAGTAAAGTTCGGGCACTTCATTCCATGTAGGAACATGACCTGAGACAAGGCGAGTCAAGGTCGCCGAAATATCTCTTTTCGAAACCCAGTCATCTGGCATACCGTTAACGGCGTACTAGCATCACGCCTTCGACGGCTGCCTTACTTTCCCTACTTCCACAACTGTGGTTTCGGTACCCAATTTTTAAAGCGACTGGGTGGGCCACCCGCCAGTTGCCAGATGTCGGGATTGAACCGCGAGAACCTGATGAGATGCGTATGATGTGTATGTGTTTGATATGAGAGTTTCGTAAAACGCTTATCTTTAGGGCTGACTTAGGTTAGTGTTGTGAAACGAAAGTAGCAAGTATCGTTCAATGGCTTTGAGTTTTTTCAATCCAGAAAACTTAAAGCCCTTGAATTGATAAAATCGTCATCTGAAGCTGGGAGCCAAACCAACATTTCTATTCAAGCAGGAATTCCTCGAGAAGAAATGTTTACCAGTTTGGAAAAGCTTAATCTTTTTTGTGTGGGATGAGTAAATACCCGTATTTGAACGAAGCTCGCTATTTCCGCTTGAGAATCCCAATTAAACGTTAATTAAGATCAAATTTTGTCTTGGCGAAACTTCCTCACACATAAAACGCTTCTTATTAATATTTTTGAGAATTTATTTCCAAGTATAAACGTAGTCGTCGCCAAGAAATATACTTCTAGCAACTGAATGTAGATGAGAGATGGAAAACCTAAATTTAAACGAAGAATACACCTCCTAGTATCTTGCAGATATAAGTCAGGATGTGGAAATAATTCTGGATGCAAAAAGCGGACTTGAATTGCTCCGCAATGCGTGAGCACTGCATAGATGGTCATATCACTACCCACTTGCCTTTCTAGAAGAAAGTTACTTGCCTTTTGGCGAGTAACTCTGTATATATTGGAGATTTTGACTGTATATACTGTAAATAATTACAACTCTAAGGTATTTCAACTTGTGTTTTCATTTTTAAACAAGCTACAAGGATAAAACGAAGCTTTGAACTTTAAAAATAAAATACCGTTTTTATACGATGGTGTCAAAATGACAAATTTTTGCACAGTTTCTAGTGTCACAAGTGACTTTTGTAGCACTCTTAATATTAGCGCCCGAATTACGTCTTTTTTGCACGTTGCCATTGGTGGCGTGTTTTAATACTATATTAAAACACGCTTTGCCGTAATTTTGAATGTCAACATAAGCTAAAATGTCTAACATTATGTGACGGAAAAAGTGTCACCGCACTAAATTTTTATATTTTTGTTACAATAGAAAAAATAGAATATGCTACACGTGTATAACGACGTTAAAAGCACTCCGCTTTGCGTCGTGCTTCTAAACTTGTCGCACGTGCTTTAAACGCGTACTTATACACTAGTATCATAATATACTATTTTCGATTTCATTAAAATTTTAAAAAAATTGTGAAAGTTAGAGCAAACTTAAATAAAAATATTTTTCTAGCACAATCTTTTAGTATAAATAAAAAAATACATCTTTACGGCCATTGGTCACTGAGAAACAAGGCAGTATTTTAAAGTCTGCGAAGGTAAAGTTTTAAGGGGTACTGAGAGGGAGCCACAGGAGGGCAAGGCGGGGAGTTTTGGGAACATTTAGCTCTTGTAGTGGTCTAACAACTGGGCAAAGTTCAGCTTTTTCTCGACGTCAACCCTTTATTTCCTGGGCTACGTGGTGCAAATCAGTGATCAACGAGGTGCGACGCGCATTGAACTCAGAACACGCAGAAGAAAATATATCGTATTTTTTTACAAAAATAAAGGAATACACTTAATTATTTCACTAAAACTTTCTTCCTTCTTTTCTACACATTTCATACGCGAGAAGTATGCATTTATGTGCACTCGTTCCCAAATTATCTCAATGCTGACATTTATACCGCCTTTTTCCTGTTACGCTCCGCTTAAACAATTTCTGTAGCATTAGTTAAAAATAATTTCGAGATTAGTTTGGAATCATCTGAATCGAGAAAGAATAAGCTTTCTGCTACTTTAAAAATCATTGAGAAGCATAAATAAGCTAGTAAATGCGATGTACGTATAAAATTCAACAATTTTCAGTAATTTTTTCTGGTTTTCTGCAATCGCAGAAAGAATGGAGCCCTTCATATTTAAATGCGCAAGGTCATTCCAGAGAGTGTAAATTTTTAAACTATATCTATGAGTGCACACCCTATCATCGAATTTATGATCTCTCATTCCTGACAAGTAGGTAATAATAAAACAAAATCGGAAAATATTTTCTTCTAGTTCTTTGCAATCGCAAAAAGGATAGGGCCCTCCACATTTATATGTGCAAGGTCAAGATGGTGTATTTTCTTTAAACTATAACTTTGAGTGCACACCACATTCAAAGTTAAAAGTATTCAGTGAATTACTAAAAAGGTTTTTGAGACTATATTAACAGGTATCCAGTAAAATGTATAGACAAATTATTATTTAGTAGTTATGGATTGGGATAACTGCCACTATGCTGACACAGGCGCGATAGAGGACTTCGATTAATGTTGTTTTATTATATCCCCCTAAGAGTCGACCACATCAGTGTGACTACTCTCAAGATTTGGCTCATTATTGTGTCCACCAGCAATATATTCAGAAGGTATAACTAGGCCATATAGCCCTATAGGTTTCTTCTAGGATTTTATTTTAGATCGAACTGTATTTATATTTTTCTAGGCCCAGTATAAGATATCTGTTCTCGAAGTAGTGTGCTTATGCAAAATATTTTTTATTAGCATAAAAAATTTAATTCATCATGATTGCAAGGAATTTTTATATAATCAAATTCTTTCCCCTTGAGTTTGGCACAAATTTTCGAAACACCCTATATAATTAGGTTCTATTAGCATGAAACTTTATTATTAGTCCAGTCAATATAGCAGAAAAATGGCAATTCCTTGCAAAAGGTCTGGTAGTTTTGAATTTTTGATATATCATTTGGGTTACCACAGTGATGTAAAAAGGAAGTTTTCGACCTTTGCACACCCCCGTGCACCGCGCAACCTCTAAAAAACAGCAGAATTTAGACACTTGTTTTCGTTCTTGCCGTATATTTCAAAAACTAAACTTTTGTCGAAAAAAATCACTCTTACCTTTTTAAAAGTAGAGTAAATTGGCTACAATTTGAGCACAAACTATTGGAGGTTGAAACAGTGGAACACTATCCGTCTTCATCAAAGAAACAGAAACTTCGAATGATAAACTGATTAAAATGAGTTTTCACAACCGTTAAGTATTTTTACTTCCCTCGTCTAAAAGACGAAGGAAGTATTGTAATCGCGAAAAAATCACCTTTCGAGATTTCTCCAGATCTTCACGTTTCAGGAACCCTAGATGACGAAAAACAAGTTTTCCCAATTCCGTCTGTCTATCTGTTGGCGGTATAACTCAAAAACAATTTGACGGAGGAAGACAATATTTTGCCTACACATTATATATCTACCTGGCATGAAACCGAGAAAACTAAAAAAAATATATATAGGGGTGATCAAGTTAAAAAATAAGATTTTGTTTATTTTTATTTAACTTAGTAATAAAAACAAGTAATAATTTGTACATAGTGCAGGCTTTATTCTTACCAAAAATGGGAGCCAATAGATACAGAATAAACGTTTTACGATATAAAAAAGAGGCACAAATTAGCGCGTTACTAAATATAGCTGCGATGCAGAAATTCGAAAAGTCGGTGCTCCGTGGCGCAGATAGAAATTGCACAGTCCCTTACAATATCCCACAAAACTTTGGGGTTGCACACGCGCTCCGCCTGCCGTTCGAATTCGATCACCGGTAAGGTATTTTTTTATTTGAAAAAAATTATTTAATCTAGAGACGTGAAGATATTTTTACTCCTAACTTAATTTGATTTTTAAAATCATTTAGTGTCACAATGTCGACCAGGGAAGTTGTGAGTAAAACCTTTTACAGATTTTTTCCATTTGTGGTGTTATTCCGTATTTGTGTTTTTCTTTAATATTGCACTATTATTTTTAAGATTTCTTTGGCATTAATTACTGCAACTCTTAAGTAATATTACTAAAAAATAAAATCTGCTCACATTTTACTATTTTTCATGCGTAAGCTCTTTTTACCTACCCTACCCGTGGTTACTATATTTTATATATATAGGAAAGTTTTGACATAAAAAGGTCATCTTGTGCTCAAATTGTTGAAAATTTAATGTACTTTAAATGTGATCTGAATATATGTTTACATACACCACTTAGTTCACGAGGTATTTAACATAATTCATAGGTTTTTAACATTTTTTCGCATTTTTTTTTAAATCTTTGTACTTTGAAAAATGGTATCTCGCGAATCATCAAACTTATATAGGTCGTCTGTGCTCAAATTGTAGAAAATTTACTCTACTTTAAAAATGGTAACAAGGATTTTTTCGACAAACCTTTAGTTTTTGAAATATTCGGCAGAAACGAAAACAAGTGCTTAAATTTTACTGTTTTGCACGGTGGTGCGCTGAGGTCAAAAACTTATATTTTAACTTACTATGGCAACCCAAATGACATATAAAAAATTCAAAACTACCCGATCTTTTGTAAGGAATTTTGCTATATTGACTGGACTATATGACAATAGAAATGGTTCGTAGTCTGTAGTGAACGAAGATATAATGAGCAGGTATATTGGTAGTCCTAGAAAAATAATATTTATGCTTGGCTGGGTGCACTCCAGATTGTAAGCAATTTTCAGCATTGGGAGCATTGCAAAACACCATATACGAGGGTTGCGCTGAAAATTGTTAGTTATTAAAAGGCCGTTGCATTTTTTAACAAAAAATCTTTATTGTTTTTCAAAATATTCTCCATTGAGGCTAATACACTTGTGCATTCTTCCTCAACATTTTTTTGAAATTCTGTAACTGCTGCATCTGCGCTGGAAAATCTTTTACCTCGCATCATTTTGTTTACAGTTGGAAACAAAAACAAGTCGCACAGCGCCAGATCTGGCCTATACGGAGGCTGAGTTACTAATTAAACTCCCGAATCTTTCAAAAAATCCAATGTTCTGGCAGCAGTGTGGGAGGATGTGTTGTCATGATGGACTAAGATGTTACGCAAACCGGTCCTTTGGCAACCTGTCTGTAATTTTCCAAACATCTGTGGTAAAGCCACTTCGCAGTACCATTCAGAATTAACAGTTCTGCGATCTTTAAGTGGAATAACAGCAACAGGACCACTTCGGCGAAAAAAAAAACAGCAATCATTTTCTTATTGACGCTTCTGCCACGAATGACTTTTGTGGGCAAGTCTTCATCTTTGAATACCCAAACGCTAGACTGCTGTTTAGCTTCAGGATCGTAACTGTATACCCAAGATTCGTCACCTGTTACAATGTATGCCACTTGCTTGGAAGCTCCTCAGTCAAATTTATGCAACATAAATTTTCACCAGTCTACTCGATCCTGTTTTTGACTTTCTGAGAGCAAATGCGGTATCCAATGACTTGCTAGCTTTCTTACCCCAAGATGTTTATGCAAAATGGTATTCACCGCCAAATATAGGGTTTTCCATGTGTTATTTTAAATAGGGGATGCTCAAAGGGAGCAGATCTGACTGTAATCGGATTAAGAAAAGAAATAAATTAACATTACTTCAAGTATAATCTATTTTATTCTGAATGTCCATTATATTTACAGGGTGTCTCAAAGGGAATGGGAAACCGATTAGTCATAAATTCCTTAGGTTATAATAAATCGATTAAACCTAATATACCTTAATACAACGTCCCTACGTAAGAGGTTATAGGGCATTGAAGTTCATTTTTTTTATTTTTTACTTTTTTGTAAATTTTCACAAATGTATAGATATCGATTTAAAATCTGGTACACATACGTACTACATAATAGGTACTGCACTAGAGAAGAAATTTGCATAAGTTAGATTTAACTGTAAGAAGCAGTTTACCTATATTATAAAACTTTTTTAGCTCTAACTTTGTTATCTGTAACACATGTTTAAATATTAGGTTATTATCCGAAAAGGTATTAAAAAATACAAAATAATGTATTCTTAGCGTAAAAGTAACCGTTTACCTTAAAATGCCAAAGGTTTTTAGTTGTCATTAAGAGGTGCTATTATCAAGTAGCCATGATCACAAAAACAATGGGTAATGATTGAGATGTAGTGAACAATAATAAATCAATTAATAACGTTGGAGATATATATTTTTTTACTTTTGTGCTTAGGAAAGTGCCGCGAGAAACGAGCATTTCAGCATGGAAGGATGCGGCATTTTCGTAAACATAAAAGAGCAAATTTCTATGTCACTAATGTCATTAATTGATTTATCGTTGTTGTTTACTAGTTCATAATCAGTACCCATTGTTTTTGTGATCATGGCTACTTGATAATTGCACGTCTTAATGGCCTTTGCGGGGAATTTTAAGGTAAACCGCAGCTTTTATGCCTAATTAAGAGGACTTTATTTTTACGCTTCTTAATTCCCTTTTGGATAATAACCTAAAATTTACAATATCTTACAGATAACAAAGTTAGAGCTAAAAAAAGTTTTCAAAGATAGGTAAAATGCATCTTACAATTAAGTCTTATGACAAAATTTTCATTAGTGCAGTACCTAATAGTAAACATGTGCCCCAAAATTGAAATACATATCTTTACATTTGTGGAAATTATAAAAATAAGGTAAGCGGATGAACCAGCGAACAAATGCTCGCCTCTCAGGCGGCCAACCCGGGTTCGTATCCCGGCGGATACTATAGACGGATTTTAAAAATCGTACGCTCCCCGGCTACCACACTAACATCTGTGGTAGTCGTTAACCTCTAATAAGGGAACTCTTCCTCAATTTCGACGGGCAAGGCTAGCCACCTACACGGCCTAAGGGCAAAGAGGGCTCATAGAACCACTTTGTGGTTATAACAGGCCACTGGCCTACAATAAGAGGAAGACGAAGAGATAAAAATAAGAAATTACAAATGTAACTTAAAAACTTAATTGATTTATTATAACCTAAGGAATCAATGACTAATCGGTGTCCCATTATTTGTGGGATACCCCTTCATGAAAAAAATTGAAAAAATGCAGATTTAACCATTTTATGGATTCACATCTTATTTAATTATGTAGAATAAAGCTTTTTTCGTGTTCTCGAACATGATTTACGATGTGTTCAAAATTTTCAACTTTTAAAAACCACCGCTTATGCCTAAATTAATTACAAAAAAATATTATGTGTACGTGTGTCCGCGGATTGAGTTCACATAAGGTGTAAATGGCAATTCTTTTGAGTTAGATGCTAATATTCTCGGAATCACTCCTGCTTGTTCTCAAACTAAGATTTTGAGAAAATCGATCAAATTAATTAATATACAAGGTGTTTTTAGAATTGAGCTTTAAAAATTTGTCAAGAGAAAACTACCATTATTAGAAGAGATAACAAAAAAGTATTAAGGAAGGTTGTTTAGAATTAAGAGTAATGTCAGACTCTCAATTTTCAGACAAATCGACCTACTTTGATTTATTTATTTTTTTAATTTTTTATCCCAACATACCTTTTATCGTGGTCGCAGGAGGCACTCTATTGGTTTTTTGAACCAGTAACAGTATCTCCTACAGCCACGATAAAAAATATGTTGGTATAAAAAAAAACAAAAAATTAAAATTCAAAGCAGTTCGATTTCTCTAAAAATGTCCTTAACACTTTTTTTGTTATCTACATTTATGTATATATATACACGACACACGCACATATGATCTATGATCTATGAATCTCAAAATTAAGTGGTATGGAAAAATTTTTATGCTCCGAAAAAATGCGATTGGATTTTTTACCATAACTAACTCCCTTAATTTTGAAGCTACAACGTCCATTCAAACACCATTTTATAGGTAATTTTAAGGGTTACAAGATCATTTCGACATGCGCAAACCCTGCATATTCAAAAAGTAAAGGGTTGAAGGGCTCGGGAGGGGTGGTCCGCGCACTATAATGCAAACTTCTAACATTTATATCTCCGTTATTTTTTTTCCTACAGAAATAAAAAAAACTAAAATGTTCGTTAAGAAAAAACCCACATTTTTGTACTATATCGTTTTTTACGTTTTTTTTTAGTTTTAGTTATTTTGAAAATAAGGTATTTTTTAAGAAATTTGAAAAATACATTTTTCACTTTCATTAATTTTTTTTCGAAAAATACGCATTCTAACCCGGCCAAACTTTTGGATTCCACGAGTAATACTAAAATAAAGTAATTTGTAAAAGGATAACGGTCAATATCAATTCTGGTAAAATGGCTGGGGTTTTATCGCTCATTTTTTTTTCAAAAATTTGAGAGGCCTACCGTTTTTGCATCGTAACCCGCTTAGTTATAATGCAATCGACTTTTAACAGTGTTCGTTTTAAAGGTCTTTCCAATCACTACAAAAAATGTTCTATAAGTTTTTCTCGAAAAATGCATTGGTTTTTCGTTAATTAACGTTGATTACTTCGAACGAAGTTGTTGCAAAAAAATCTTTTTCAACGAGCCATAACTCCCTTTATTTTGGACCTAGAGCATTTATTAAAAAAACCAATCTGTTTGCTCTTTTATAAGCTTTAGTTTTGGTTATTACAACTTATTTGATAGAACGCGAAGTTTTCGACTTATTCTCGAAAAACCGTCCAAAAACATGCATTTTTATCACGAAAAATCTAGGTTTTCAATCGCGAATAGCTCGAAAAATATCGGTCTATCGAAAAAACTTTATAGGAGATTTTTTACTTAGAATTTGTCCGTCTCTCCATTTCCAAGGTTATTTTGAGTGAACACATTTCCATCCCCGAGAAGGGGTGGCATCCACTCTCAGGGTAAAAGCGCACATCGGCTCTATGTCACTGTTGCTCCTTGAGCCATCCTCTAACTACTCACCAAATTTCACGTCAATCGGTCAAGATTCAAAGAATTCGGAGCGAAAAACCTTCAATGACTGGACTACATTTGAAAATTTGTTGTCGGACGTTGTAATTAACGAAGTTTACAATGATGGGGCGAGTAGACTTGAATTCCTGCTCCTCAATCTATGACTTCCTTCAATTGCATCCTTCGGAACTTGGATTAAGAGATTGAAAGCGAACAAATTAGTAAGAACTTGTTCTGTAACTTCATTAGAAGTTTGTTTGATCCCTAGAATACGTAGTACTTGCATATTGTTCAAGGAAATCTATTTTAAAATCGCGTGTTCGTATACTTGTGTTTTGAGAAGCATCAGTTTCTTCTAAAGTAGAAATACGCGATCGGAACTGTTGCTTAAACATCTCCATCAAATTGGTCGTAAAATCTTCAGAGGCCAGAACCTTACGTTGAACCATATCATCTCGGTCGGACTGCTCTTCGTTGGAAGCTAACTGACCTTTGCCACCGCCTCGCAGTTTATAATCGCTACCCGTTTTTGTAGACTTTACAGCAATTATGTAGTAGAACATCACAATAATAGTAGGTAGAGCCCAACTTTAACTATACTAAAACTGCCGCACAAATAAGCGTTCACACGCTGCGGTAGCACGTCTATTCACCTTGACTACAAATGGATTAGGATGTATTTCTAATCCCTGAAGATATTTCGCACTGCACTAAACTGCCTCTCTTGTTCAAAGATTTCAATATTTTATAGATGCGGTACGAGGTACCTACTCCACAACTGGATATCGTAGCTCCATGTTGTTTTCAGCAGTTTTATAGACAAGCAACTTGTTGGCAAGAGACAGTTTAGAGTTGCAGCTTAACAACCAGTAATATTTTCTCAACTTAAGATTGAGTTGATTCCTTTTAGTCCAGATAGGAATTTCTAGGTTAACACAAATAATCCGTTTCATTGCCGTTTCTTTTGAATTTCGGTATCTGCCGGGGTTAAAAACCGATACTTTTTTACCAATACACAATATTAAACCAGTATCACAACTTACAACGTATCACCGCTTTCCCATATAAATAAAGGAGAACGATCCAAACGTGTGTGTCCGTCACGACAATTGCAGACGCGATGTCCCCCATTTGCGTTTGCATGCATTTCGCGGTCGCCTCTATTTCGCCACCGGGGCGGAGCCTCGAGAGCCTCCTTGGAGAGGGGCGGAGCCTTGAGGGCCCCTTGGAGAGAGGCGGAACCCCGAGGGCCCCCTTGGAGAGGGGCGGAGCCCCGAAGGACCCCTTGGAGAGGGGCCGAGCCCTGAGGGCCCCCTTAGAGAGGATCGGAGCCCCGGCCCCCTTGGTAAGGGGCGGAGCCCCGAAGGCCTCCTTGGAAAGGAGCCGAGCCGCTAGGGCTTCTTGGAGAGGAGCGGAGCCCCGAGGGTACCCTTGGAGAGGGGCGGAGTCTGGAGGGCCTCCTTGGAGAGGGGCGGAACCACTGGAACCCCAAGGGCTCCCTTGGAGAGGGGCGGAGTTTGGAGGGCCTCCTTGGAGAGGGGCGGAACCACTGGAACCCCGAGGGCCCCCTTGGAGAGGGGCGGAGCACCGAGAGCCCCTTGGAGAGTGGCGGATCGCCGAGGTCCCCCTTGGAGCCTTGGAGAGGGTCGTAGCTCCCTTGGAGGAGGCCGGAGCCCCGAGGGCTTCCTTTTTTGGTCAGGTGGACGGCAGGGAAGGCAGGGGAGGGGTGTGTAGCAGAACGGAATAGCGCAACGTAATAGGCCTAAAAATGGTGATAAATTGAATAGAATAGACCGTGCAATAGCGCGCGCAGCCCCGTTTATTTTTAATAAATAATGAAAAATGTTAATTAAATGTTACAAAACGTCAGAATGACGTTTTACACGTTGACTCATTCGCCACCTGTTGCATCCGCACGGGAACTAGGACAAATTTGCATCGATAAAGCCAACTACGCTACCGAGCCTCTTCGAAATAAGTCCGGCTCGCACCTCTCTTGAACAGAAGGGTGTTATTGTTGAAACGTTTTTAGTCTTTTGTGACATTATCCTGTATCGGTTTAGTCTTATTTACGGCAAATGTAAAGCCTGACCCATGTGAAAAATTAAAAAAAGATAAATTTTTTAAGGTGCTCACCCTGTATGTATTTGTATGAAGTTGTATCGGTTTCATGCGAGGTAGATATGTATATAACATGTATGGAAAATATAGTCTTCCTCCGACAAATAGTTTTTGAGCTATACTGCCAACAGACAGACAGACAGACGGACAGACAGACAGACGGAATTAAGAAAACCTCTTTTTCTTGATCTAGGGACCTTCAAACGTGAAGATCTGAAGAAATCTTGGCAGGTAATTTTTTCCTGATTACAATACTTCCTTGGTCTTTCAGACGAAGGAAGTAAAAAGAGTAGCTCTTTTGAATGCTATTTGATCTAATCGGTCTTTGCTGGCAAAAATGGCCGTTTGTGTAATTATCCATCATCTTGTATGCTACTAAGCTATTACTATGTGTGTCACTTACTTTTTTCAGTAACTACAAATAGTACAACTCAGTTCTCAGAAATTTATAGAGAAATTTATTAATCAACTTACTGCCGGTTTTATAAAGAACACTAATCTGAGGTTAACTTTCATTCGTTGTTAAACTAAACAAAGCCGGGGTCGGTAACTCAGTGGTAAGCATCCTGACTACTGATCTAAGGGTCACGAGTTCGATTCCCGGTTCCGGTAAGGTTTTTCTAAAATAAAAACTGCAGATGAAAGCCTCTACAGAATTCCATCATTCGGAAGTGATGTAAAGCCGTGAATTCCATGTTACTACGATTTGTAGCATGTAAAAGATTCCTTGGTATGGTTGGAGCTCCTTATAGTCTCGGCAAAATTCTAAGTGGGACTTTGACCATATGACCAAAGCAGTTGGTGTCTAAGGTACCTGGTACTCTGCATGCCTAGACCTTGTCCATTAACAAACAAACAAACTAACTAAACAAAAGCGCAGCAAAACATTTTAACTACGAATTAAAGTTAACCTCAGATTAGTGGTCTTTATAAGACCGGCCGTTAACCTAACTAAATTTTGATTTGTGTATTGTTTTCAGGTAGCCTATTTGATTTAATAAACCAGGACTCTTCATTTTTGTTATCACAATGGAAGTGAATCGAGATGTAAAACAGGAATTACTTAATAATAATTTGTGTAGTGCAATGGCCAGTAACTTACAAGGACCACTGATAAAAGTCGAAGAAAATATAGTAGTCGCAAACTTAAATGCTGTACAGCAAGAGATCATCGAGGACACTATCAAGAACCCAGCTTGCTACAGACTGAATATCAAACAGGAGCAAGTAGATAGAAAATATGAATTGCCTGTTACATGTACAGCAAGTGGGAGCGTTTCAGAGGAAGAGTTTGTTTGTAAGATCTGTGAATATGATGCAAAAGACCAGAGTAATTTCCTTAAACATATGCTGACTCATACTAAACGGTTTCACTCATGTTCGCTTTGCGAGTATAAATCTACTAAAAAAAGTGATTTAGTTACTCATATGAGGAAACATACTGGAGAAAAACCGTATGAATGTTCTATTTGCGAATATAGAGCTAATCAGAAAGGTACTTTAGTTACCCATATGAAGAAACATACAGGAGAAAAACCGTATGAATGTTCTATTTGCGAGTACAAAACTATTCTGAAAAGTAGTTTAGTTATCCATATGAAGAAACATACAGGAGAAAAACCGTATGAATGTTCTATTTGCGAATATCGAGCTAATCAGAAAGGTACTTTAGTTACCCATATGAAGAAACATACAGGAGAAAAACCGTATGAATGTTCAAGTTGCGAATATAAAGCTACTCATAAAAGTAGTTTAGTTACCCATATGAAGAAACATACAGGCGAAAAACCGTATAAATGTTCTATTTGCGAATATAGAGCTAATCATAAAGGTACTTTAGTTACCCATATGAATAAACATACAGGAGAAAAACCTTATGAATGTTATATGTGTGAATATAAAGCTACTCGTAAAAGTAATTTAGTTTCCCATATGAGAAAACATACAGGAGAAAACCCGTATGAATGTTCTATTTGCGATTATAAAACAACACAAAAAAGTGATTTAGTTAAGCATATGAGGACGCATACAGGAGAAAAACCGTATGAATGTTCAATTTGCGAATATAAGGCAGCACGCAAAATTTCCTTAGTGAACCATATGAAGAAACATACAGGAGAAAAACCGTATGAATGTTCAAGTTGCGAATATAAGGCAGCACACAAAATTTCTTTAGTGAACCACATGAAGAAACATACAGGAGAAAAACCGTATGAATGTTCAAGTTGCGAGTATAAAACTACTCATAAAAGTAGTTTAGTTAGCCATATGTGGAAACATACAGGAGAAAAACCTTATGAATGTTCTATTTGCAATTATAAAACAACACAAAAAAGTGATTTAGTTAAGCATATGAGGACGCATACAGGAGAAAAACCGTATGAATGTTCAATTTGCGAATATAAGGCAGCACAAAAAATGTCCTTAGTGAACCATATGAAGAAACATACAGGAGAAAAACCGTATGAATGTTCAAGTTGCGAATATAAAGCTACTCATAAAAGTAGTTTAGTTACCCATATGAGGAAACATACAGGAGAAAAACCGTATAAATGTTCTATGTGCGAATATAAAGCTACTCATCAAAATAGTTTAATTCTCCATGTGAGGAAACATATACAGGGTGATTTTAAAATGTTTCGCCAAACTTTGAGGTATTATTCTACACACCAAGGCAAGTAAAAAAGTCCATATGAACATGTGTCCAAAAATCGCGCGTTTCCGAGTTACGAGCAATTTTTGAATTTGGGAAATCAAACCTTCTTCAGAGTAGATGTTCAATATGTCCACCACCCATCTCCCATAGACGTCTAATTGCCGCCATAATAACTGTCTTACTCTTTCAAAAACGCCTGGCATTCCTCTAACAGTTTGACAGGCATCGTTAACACGCTGCTTTAACTCCTCTACTGTATTAATGGGGATGGTGTACACGAGGCTTTTTAAATATCCCCAAAGGAAGAAGTCTTAACGGATTAAGGTTTGGGGAGCGTGGCGGCAATGGAATAGGCCCACTTCGGCCTATCCACTGCTTGCCAAAAATTTGTGATACGTGCTGCTTAACATACTCCTTTCTGGAATTCTTTGGTTGGGAAACCGCTCTTCATGCAAACAACGTGCCTCTGGTATTTCCATGGGCCCAACCATACATAAAATGCATGTCAGCTAATTCTGTAGTTGTGTACATTTTGATACGACGCCTAACTGTTTGATTTTGACAGCAAGTAATCCAGCCACCTTAATATTTTTTAATAGTTTACGATTTATTTCTCAAATTCAAAAATTACTCATAACTCGAAAACTTGCGATTTTTGGACACATGTTCATATGGACTTTTTTACTTGCCTTGGTGTGTAGAATAATACCTCAAAGTTTGGCGACACATTTTAAAATCACCCTGTATAAGAAAATCCTTATGAATGTTCAATTTGAGAGTATAAAACTATCCAGCAAATATGTAATTATAATGCAATAAAAGAACTGGAGTGTTATAAGTTATTTTGAGCAGCAACGGAAAAAATCAACATTAATGCATCAGCGTTATATTTCTCTTATATCTTGTGCAACAACCACGACATCCGATAACTTGTAAATTTTGCCCTTTGATTCAAAATATTTTCATACTGTAAAAATTACTGCCAAATAAACTCAGTTTTAACTGAAAATGCGTATCTAATACTTTTTATGTATTAATGAAATATGAATACCTATATTAATAAAATATAAATGATGATTATAAAATGATTGAAAGGCGTATGGCTCATTGTTAGAACCGTGGGCTTGTGGTGCAAAAATTTAAGGGGGCGCCAAATGGAATGATCCAGAAATATTTTTTTTCGCCTTTTTCGTAAAATATTAAACAATTTATCAATTATGACCAATACGAAAATTAAAGATAAATGTCGTTATCCTTATTAAACGGTAGTGAGGTTTGGATTCTGAACAAATACCAAAGAAGCAGGTTTCAGGAGTGTGAAATGCGCATTCTAAGAAGATTGAACGTAAAGCCACTGTTAGGATCATTTAAAATTGTGCCCCTTTTTTATAACTTACCTTGGATGGCTCACACGTCTCTGACTAGCTCAATGTACGGTTTTTATTAGGGTTTAACCAATGTGGCCTTTTTAGTTCGCTTCACTTTCACATAAAGATAATAGTTCTTTAATCAACAGAAATGGGCGCCATAACTTTATTATTAAGTGTTAATTTTAAGATGTTTACAATAATTGGGTATTCTTTCTTACAATTCACTGATTATATGTTATTTGTTAAGGTTTATGCCTTTTTAATTTTGACAAATGTTATGCAATTCCTTACTAATCCTAATTTACCCTGACAAGTTAGAATTTGTTCTAATTAAACGCCTGCATTAATTAATCTATAAGTATCCAGGAGATTTCTTATACATATTTAACTAATAACCTCTGAGTAGTAAGATGAATATATAAAGAGCTCTCTATACCCTCGTATTTCTCATTCGAATTCCTTAATCACAATTAATGATCGGTGTTTAGTTTAGCTGATATCATTCCAGGGAGTATAAGAAAAATCCCGTATGATCAAAAGCTTGTTATTTGACAAGTGATTGAAATACTAACTTGACAGCTGCAAACCAATTCAAGTCCCATTCAGGATCAACACTAGGTAAGTAACAATTCTTTTACTTTGAAACTAATCTGTTATCGATTATCATTAAGGCTTATGCCCTTATTTAACTATATTCAAGCTATGACGTTGGTCTAATTCTAATTAACAATATTTAATTCTTTCAGGATTAACATACGGTTAATGCAGAGAACCATTCGGACCTCTTCATCTTCCAATTTCAACAGAGAAGAACCCCTCATCTAACCAAAGAAATGGTCTTTGACTGGTGAGTGATTTCCTAACTTGTTAGCAGTTTCTAACTAAGTTCTCCTTTCTCTCCTTATCAACTTGGAGCACATCAATACCCTCTTCCATGGTGAAGATATAATCAACCAGAAGATGCGAACTAGTGAAAAAGCCTAAGAGCTGGTAGCTATCGAGGAGTCTCTAAGAGCTGAATAAAGGAAAACCCTCTATTATGATTTGTATGTATTAGCTTGTTAGTTACCTACCAGTTAAGTAATAACTGCCCTTTTCAGAAAGAAAATGTTTGTGTGATTTATCCTATCTGCCTGAAAAATTATTATGTTTTAATAATATGCTGGATTGAGTAAATAAAGCCTTACTATTGTCTGCGTGTATCCTTTTTAAGCTAGGACTTTTAATTTGCTTCGCTTCTACACAGAGAAGCATCCTTTTGCTTTTTCAACCAAAAAGGAAGTAGCAAATTTTGTTATTTATTGTTTTTAATAATTTAACCATGAGCCTTCTATTACGTCTGCTTTAGATTTATAAAAACGGTAGGCAACCCCTTATACTGTTAATGCACTTTAAGTTGCCTATCTATTAAGTTTAACTAATACCAAACGGTATCATTGTAGAAGCTAAAATATGTACTGCTACAAAATGTTAGTAGCTTCTGCAAAATTTAGTTGATTTACGAGATAACTAACTTCATCTGCTTCATTATCGCGATATTGCAGAATCTTGCAAATACGGGATTTGCATGATCATTTCTGTTCTTTGCAAACATCACTTAGCGTTTTGTCTACTAAACAATAGCGGTCGTCCCGTGTTACATTTTTGGATTTTTCGCTCAGGTAATTACGTCATTGTAACAAATTTTCGACGCCACTCAGGCGGCTTCCAGGGACAGGTTTTAACTCGTTTTTGCGTACGTGACGATCCACTCGTTCGCCTTTGGCGTTAGGTTACCTCGTTTTTGCATTTAGTCACCTTCAAGCCTTCTTGCAGAACAGTCGACGAGCGCTTGCGGCCCCTGGCGATTTATCCTAATTCGTCTGGGGCCCGTAGTGTGGAATTAATAACTGGACTCCCAATGTGTCCGCATTTTCGTTACGGAAGTCCAGTTGCCGAAAACTACGTCTTCCATTTTACCTTCTGAGAATTGGTAAGTAAGTAAATAAGTTTATTTTATCATAAAAAAGATGTTTATATACATAATAACTAATAACAAACGCCTAATTTTGTACAACTCAATAGTAGTTTGTATACCAAGGCACTGAAGTTTAACTTTTTATCACGAATGTGGATTTAGTTGCCGAAGCCCGTAGGGCCAAGCCAAATAAACCACATGAGGGATAAAAAGGAACTTCAGTGCCGAGGTGTACAGTATATTTTATTTGATATCGAGAAATCGTGAAATTACAACACTTTAACCGGCTTTTGTAGGTTATGCTGAAATCGGTTAACGTTTATCTGTCGCTTCGCACCTACAAAAAGCGCTAAAACAATGGATTACTTCATTGCTAATTTCTCGTATTTTAATGACGATTTCGGCGTACTTCACTGCCGATTTCAAATAAAACTTATTTAGTGTAAGTCCATACCTTTTAATTTAACCTTACTGCTATAATTGAAACAGTAGCGTCACGCTTGGCAGAGATACACCCTTGGTCGATAAAGTTTTCCCTCCCGCAGCTAAGAAACATTCCGGCAGCAACTGGGAGTGCACCAGCGCCAGCAATTCGTTGAACGTAAGGCAGCCGTTTCTAAACTCTTAAAGATACTGTTATTTTTAAACGTGTATAATGTACAGTGAAGTGGTCAGTTATTTAACAAGTTGTTACGATCAGAGTGCGTCTCTATAACTTTGTAGGTATATGAGTACAATCTATTTAATTTCGGGGTCTATGGAGCGTTATTTGAACTTCGCGCGCGCCCCTCCCGGTTGCGTTTGGTTTTATCGTTGCGTAAAAGCGAACATGGCTAGACTTTTGTTTCCGCGTTCTTTCCTCTTTGTGCTATGATGGCCAGCAGTTAACATCCCTAGAATTTTCAGTGGATTTGCGGGCATGTGGTTTTCGTTTTATGGAATTTACCCTCGCTGATGATGACGGCTTATGGAAACCCTGGCGGTTTATTAAGAAATTTCTTCTCACGTCAACTTTTGGCGAATCTTCTGGGAGAGCTCTGAAGACGTGGTACGTAGCACGTGGACCGTTTATTTATTTATTTAAATTAGGTACACATAACACATAAATTAGTTACAAACCCATACATAATAGGAAAAAAACAAATGAATCGGTTATCAATTCAAAACAAAGTGTACACAGCTTGTTAACAAAAGAAAAAAGAAAACGATTAACGTATTACAGATAATATACATCAACTTTACAGTGAGAGTACATTACTAGCCTGAGTTTTCATTTAACAAACGGGAGTTATGTATTTGGCCCTTATATGTGGCTAAATTACTATTAAACAGGTCTATATCTCTGTATTTGGAAAAATGCATGTTAAAGGAGCTACACATTCTGTATAAATGGTTGTTATGCGTAACGTTATTCGTACATGTCGGGATATCAAATACCATAGGGTTCGGCGTACAACATAAGGTATTAAGTGAAATATCTGACAAGTGTGAGGTATCCGCACTATTATTTAAAATTATATGCAGATAAATCAATTCGTACCTTTGCTTGATACGGCATCAATATAAAATCTTTGAGCCGGACTTCATATGAATATAATTGTCGGTTAAGACCATATCGATAACACAAGGATTTCACAAAATGCACTAAACCTTTTAAATCCTGTTTGAATGAACGCTGTAATATGGTGACCAAATTATAGAGCCTTACTCAAGTTTGCTTCTAACGAGGCTTGCAAACAATGTTAATGCACTCATTGGACTTTTGAAACCCTTAGTTGTTCTCAAGCTAAACTCGCTTAGTTTGTTACAATTCGTAGCAATACTGTCATAATACTCTCTCTACGTTAACATCTTATCAAGGATAACAGCTAGGTCTCTGATAGCATTCTTGTCTGATAAAATTTGATCACTTATAGAATAGTTATGATCAATAGTGTTGATCTTCTTTGTAAATGTGACCTCGAAACATTTAGCGACGTCTATAGACATGGAATTCAAAACACACCAGTTGAAAATTATATCTAAATCAGCTTGAAGTTCCTGACAGTCTTGCATGTTATTTATCACCCTAAATATCTTTAGGTCATCAGCGTAAAGTAGGCAGTCCCATTTGATAAGAGAAATCAGGCCGTTAATGAATATATAAAAGAATAGCGAACCCAGGTGTGAGTACTATCATACAACGCTTCAAAAGTTCTTAATTCTATTTTGGGCATTTCCTTATAGCCGCAGGTGGGGCCCCATTTTACCACCTTCGCTGTTCACGGAGTGTGCTGCAATCCCATACGAGGCCAATGACCTTAAACTTGTTACGGCCGTGAAAGCACCTTCTGAACCCAGCTTTCGGTGGGCTTAACCTCCGGCGTTTCGTGCCGGTCTTCGTGGCCAGTCGAGTGGGCTAAGAGGGTTGTCGTGTAAAAGGAATTTAACTAACACGTGTTCTTTTCCCTTGCATTAAAACAAATTGATTTCTGTGGACAGTGATCCGGTGCTTTGAGTACCATCATTTGTTTTGCTACGGTGTCTGCTTGGATTCCTTCGGAATCTCATAGGTTTTACCTTGGACTTTCGCCGTCATTTACCGTTGCTTTCACGAATGGAGTAAATTTATGCACTTATTATTTTTCATCCTCGGAGCCTAAATTAATGTCCTTTATATCCTTTTAAATTGTTGTGATAGTATTTAATGCAATTTATATTTGTACTTTTTAAACTGTTGTATATGCTAACGTACTCGCAGGTCGAGTGTATGTATTTTGAGGTGAACCTTATCTTTGCATATATTATTCACCTTGCGTTTAACCTATATTTAACAAATAATCACCTGTACCTTGTACTACATGCTATTGATTTTGTGATTATTATACTGTGATATGAGTACTTTGTTATTACTACCTGGATTTATAAGCTTCCTTTCAGAACAGTGTGCCAATTAAGTTTACGAATTTTCGGTGATACCTAGATACACTTGTCGTAATGAAAAGATTCGTTGGCGCCCATTTTTGGCTCTTTGTACTTTTGTACTTAAAGAACTCTTCTGAGTAGCTTGAACGGCAATTGTATCCACGTAGTCAATAAATTTTTGAAACATTTAGCCGACGAATCAATTTTAAGTAACAAAGTGACGCCCTTTAGGAAACCTAGTTGACGCCGTGAAATTATCCCTAATATTCGGCTAAGTTAAGTAATTAAGAATCTAAGTATTTGCTACCGTCAACAATTAAGCTCGGCAGTTTTTAACTAGGTTGTGACAGTATTTAAGTAATAGTACTAACCCTTCCGTACCGTTCAGCTAATGTTAAATATCTACATGCATATGTTCAAATTTAATATACTTAAATTAAATCAGTCGTTCTTTTTATTTCATTTAGGATGTTGCATGCGATTTTTACCATAAAATTTGTTTGTGTGTAAGGTAGGTAGTTTAGCGGCTGCAAGGAACACAATTAAGATAAGTTTGATGAAGCTGCACACTCATCGTCGCAGATAAACACTACCGAAATTCAAGAGGATTGTTTCCATTTCCGTCTTTAAACAGCAAGCCTGTATTATCAATTTTAAAGGCGGTGGCTTCTAGAGTAATACACATCTTAAAGTATTAGGTCCTCGCTTGGTGTACGAATATCAAAGTAAACCTACGACCTTCCCGAGTTAGCTGGCAAACGTTTTGTTACACCAATACCGTAACCATTCAGGCGAGCGGCCCTTGTTACCAACTCATTTTACCAATCGTTAATCTCAGGCCGTTAACCATTTCCTCGTAAATCCAATTTCGGGTGTAACACCACTTCACACGTATAAAGAAAAAATCAACTGTGATGGTATGGTCACGTACTAGGGTAAGGTGAATAGCTCTCGGCCTTGACATAAGATGGCGTTCTAATCTGCAAAAATGTATTTTTCCTGCCTGCGTGCAAGTGTTATTAGTTCGTACGACAAGTTTCAACTTGTTCTCTCAAGTAGTTTGTTTACACGAATTTTTGCCGTAGACGTCTTGCGTGTTTTTCTTTAAAATGGATAAATTTGAATATCGTGCGGTCATAATATTCTTCGTTCTGTATGGATTAACCCCTAAGGAAATTCATCTGAAGTTGGCAAAAGTTTACGGGAACTGTGCTTCTTCCATGTCAACCGTTAAAAAGTGGGCAGCTAAATTTAAACATGGTCGCACGTCCCTCGAAGATGACCCACGTGAAGGATGGCCAAAAACCGCAACCACACCGGAAACCATCGAAAAAGTGCATGATATCGTGTTGGACGATAGGCGAGTGAAGGTCAGTGAGATAGCTGAGACTGTGGGGATATCGGAACAAAGGGTGCGAAACATCTTGCACAAAGAATTAGAGATGAGAAACCTCTGCGCGAGATGGATGCCGCATTTGCTGAATGCCTATCAAAATCAAATGCCCAAACGAGTTTCGCAGCAATGTTTGGACCGATTCAATAAGCATCCCACCGATTTTGTGCTGCGATTTGTCACCATGGATGACACATGGGTTTACCACTACACCCCAGAAACGAAGCAGCAGTCGAAGCAGTGGGTGGAAGCCGGTGGTTCAGCGCCAAAGAAAGCGAAGTCGATCGCATGTGCTGGAAAGGTCATGGCCAGCGTGTTTTGAGATGCGAAAGGGATCCTGTTAATTGATTACCTTGCAAAAGGCAGAACAATTACAGCCGAATATTACTCCAACCTTCTTGACCAGTTGGATGCCAAAATCCGGGAGAAGAGTCCTGGCTTGAAGAAGACAAAAATCATCTTTCACCAGCACAACGCACCTGTTCACAAGAGTGCGTTGGCGATGGGAAAACTGCGGGATTTGAGGTACGATTTGCTTGGCCATCCCCCCTATTCTCCTGATTTGGCACCCTCGGACTTCTATCTGTTCCCAAACTTGAAGAAATTTGTTTCTGGGAAGCGCTTCGCGTCCAATGAAAAAGTTAAAAGGGCCGTAGATGCATATTTTCACAGCCTTCCAGACTCTCACTTCCGAGAAGGAATACTGATGTTGGAGAAACGTTGGACCAAGTGTGTTGAAGTCAAGGGAGATTATGTAGAAAAATAAAATTATTTTTTAACCGAAAATCGCAGTCTTTCATTGTCAGGCCGAGAATTTTTCACCTTACCCTCGTATGTAGAATGGAGAAAAATTTAATTACTAAGAAGATTTGGGAACTAGGGACAGACGACAAGAGAAGCAAAGGAATGTCAAGACCACAGCGGACATGGAACAATGAACTATACGTCTAAGATAATTGAGGAAAGAGGTATTACCTGGGTAGAAAGAAGGGCTTCCGACACGACCTATGGTAGAAATTCTCCGAACAACAAACAAAACCAGCCCAATAACCCTAATATAAGGGGTAGCCATAAATATCTGATATCACATTACCTTTGGAATCAACACCGCTTTATTGAAGTGATTAATCCAACTAAACTAAATGTCATTAATGTCATCGCAACTAAAATTCTTATCTGTCAAAAATTATTACAGATTGCAATAAGTAATGGAGTTAAAACGGAAGATTTTTATAATCGAGTCGTAGGCTAAACTGCAGAATCCGGGGCACATTTCCCTCCTCTTATTGCATTTTATTACATTACATAGATACCAATACTTATTGTAATTGAAATATAATACTAATTTATAAGTAGGTATTCCATAGCCACCGGGATCTCAGATATTTATGGCCACCCGGTACAAAGACTACAAGCATCGACACAGAAAGCTACAGTATGACAGAATTATGCATGTGTGTATGTCATTATAAAAACGAGCTCGATTGCCAATTACACAGGTAATTTATATGCGAAACAGTTTAAGTAGCAGATTTAGATATTTCATCAAATGGACTGCTTTACTTCTTATATATACATTGCTGTTTTCATTACGGCACAAATTATTTACAGTCTTTTAAATGAAACACATTAATTTCGCAAGCAAAGGTACAATGTGTAAGAAGTATTTTGCAAATTAATAAGAATAATTGGTGAATAACACATTAATTTCGCAAGTAAAAGTACAATGTGTAAGAAGTATTTTGCAAATTAATAAGAATAATTGGTGAATAACAATGTAGCTAGCAGAGGACTCAATGTGAAAAGGGTTTTAAAAATAATTTATATGTTTGTAGCTGGAAATAAATGTAACAATTTCAAGTTTTACCTCAAGTCCAAATAATAATAATAAAATAAAAATTATTTACAACATACAGCAGTAAGCTGTAGTCTTAAATAAATCTTAAATCACGACAAACATTCAAATCAGACAAATTTATATGCGTTCAATATGGCGTAGTATTACAGTATGTGAGAGTGCGTGTATTTTCGAAGTGCGAACATAAGTGACCGGCATAAGATTAGGTTCGAGATGTGTTTTCTACAATGTTTCATGAGCACAACACACTGGCTGAGCCACATCCCAGGTACCGGTAGAGTCAAGACACCTGGCGGAGCCACGTAACACGTTTCCGAGGCAGTAATATGGGTTGACACATTTGCATCAAAGCTTAAGTGGAAGCAACAATATCCAAGGGCATTGCACCTTATCAACAGCAGGCCAAATCTGGTTACGAGCATAGCTGGGCATACCTATAAATACAATAACGATGTGAAAGCCAGAAATTGTGAAACGAGGCCATATTTACCTGAATGCTCATATCTGGGTCAATTTCAATGGAAGTAGGTCGCTGGGGCAAGCTTGTAGCTGCAGTGACAGATGCAAGGGGACGACGGCGAAATGGAACCTGAAGTTTGCAGCCTTGACAGCGGTGCAGCGGTTCTTCAGCTTAATTACTCAACAACGCTCCGACGGTTTCGAGGCATAATTGGGACAAGGACGGATCCCAGCTTGAGTCATCTGTATGCTTAGAAATGTTCATCTTAATTAAAAATGTAACTGTAAAATTGATTGAATGGCGTTTCGCGCATTTCTTTTAACATATTCTCGTCAGAGGTGATTAATTTAGCTTTTGTTTTAAGAGCAGACGAGTGATCTTTCGATGTGGGGTTATCTAATGAGAGATGGCCTACGTAATGTAATCCAATTGGGCTATTTCTTATAAAAAGTATCATTGTTTTAGGGCGTTTAACCCTCAAAGGGTTATATAAGCAATTTAACGGTCTAAGAGCGTAACTTCTTTTGAACTTCTGAATTATTAGGCGTTACTTCTTGATTAGCACTTCTAAATTGCTGTTGAATAACTATTTTTTTCAAAAATGTAAATAAAATTTGTACGAGACATAAATCATACACAATAAA
The DNA here is from genome assembly GCA_940337035.1 of Agriotes lineatus. NCBI lineage: Eukaryota > Metazoa > Arthropoda > Insecta > Coleoptera > Elateridae > Agriotes > Agriotes lineatus. The sequence continues at coordinate 115,486,044 of OW679200.1, read as the reverse complement.
AAGCTGCTGCTGAAGTACTGGTTTTTTATTTAAGCAAGTAAAATTTGCTATTCAACTACCGCTTACCTTAAAATTAAAGTATATAAAGGCATCTTAATAAGTCCAAAGCACGTGCACAACACGAATCACCCCCATTAAGGGCACCAGTACAGCATCAACCCCGTTCATTTGGTCAGTTGCAGCAATCTCTCCGGAAACTGAAAGAATTCTATCTTTGATTCGACGTCCAGGGCTGGACGGTAGGAATTTTGCCTTATTTCTCTGCCATTTGAATGTTACCTAGCCCGCAATAGTGTTAAATGTTGGTTGCCGTATATGTAAAAGACGATTTAAGACCGAAATTCCATCGGAGGAAGAGAAGTAATTCTCCTTTGATCTCGTAACCCATAGGAACTCACGATTTGAGAGGTAAATTGTTGTCAGCGTTATGACAACACATTTGTTAAATTTCTATAAAATCTGAGAAAGAAAGAATCCGTTTAAATTTTTGAGTCACATGCGAGTTAAGTAGAAAATAATATTTTCTAAACAAAATATCTGTGGTATTCCATTATAATAGGTACGTTGGAAATACAGATTTCTCAAGCAGGTATTTTTCATATAATTAATAAAAACAAATAATAGCTGGGGAATATAACAGCAACATATATTTCGAATTCTACAGCCATGTGCGGCTTTCCGGTTCTGAATCGCCACATGTCTCGGTTTTGAGCATTCTCCTTCTGCACTTGATAGTTGGCTACCGCGTCTGTTATTCCATTGTTTTATGATTTTTTTGGTCTTCTTTTTTAAGTTTTCCAAGGGGAGTTTTTCTAACGTTCCGTTCTAGCCATCGCTGGTTATCCATCCTGAGCAAGTAGTCAGACTATTAAGTCCTCTTCTTTCAGTTATACGAGGCTGTGCTGAAAAGTGCTGGCTTTGGTGCTAATCGAGTAAGTGAGGCCCGTGTAAACAATACTGCAGCATGTTTAACTATTCAGTAACGCGCATGCACAGTAACAGAATCGTACGTGCAAGAGTTTTTATTCCTCGAATTTACAAAGCAGACATGGTGGTGCATGCATCTGCCCATACCGCTCACCACACCCTGACGAAAATCGACCAAATTGGCTTCACATTGTTGAACCACCCGGCCTATTCCCAGATCTAGCCCCTTCGGACTACCACCTCTTCTCACAGCTGAAGAAACACCTGAAGGGTACCAAGTTTGTCTCCAATGAATAACTAGGAAGTCATCGCAGCTACGGAGGCGTTCTTGAAGGGGCAACCGTCCCACCTCTATTTGGAGGGGTTAAGAAAACTGGAGAAACGTTGTGCTAAATGTGTTAGTTTGAGGGGGAGTACGTTGAATAAAATGTATTGGATATTTCGTTAGCACATTTCTTTCTATGTAAAGCCAGGAACTTTTCAGCACATCATCGTATCTGTTATAGTATCAACAGCTCTCATTCTGCTTCGGATTTCATCATTTGTGGTATGTTCTATCATGGATGCTACTAGAGCACATCTGCGGTAATCCATTCCTACAACCAGTAATTTTCTTTGTGTTTATTGTTAATGTTTCACGTCTCACAACCATGGTACACTACACTTCCTAAAACAACAAAATGCACTGACGCTGTGTTCTCCAATGAAACCCCTATAGGGGTAAAAAGATGGAAAACCGAAAAGCGGCAGGAGGTTAAAATTATAAATGTTTTTTGCTACAGGTCCATTTCAGAATAAAATGGGCTAAAAAGAATTTTTCGAAATTCCACCCCTAAAGGGGAGAAACAGGATAAACTGTGTTTTCACGAATTCCTCAATATTCTTTCTTAGACTCGATAATAATAATAATAATAATAATAATAATAACAATACTGTTTTTTTTATTTTGGTATACTAAAAGACATTACAAAAAGAATATATATTCCAAAAGATTCAATACTTAGTACTTAGTAACTTTTTATTCCTTTATATCTTATTTTTACCTTATTTGTTTTTTCCAGTTTCTTACAACAGGTTTTCCTTCAAAAGATTTTCTTCGTGATTTTTATTACTTCTTCGTAATTCTTCATTTGCGCTTTAATGCTATTTATGTCCTCTTTTGGCTTTTAGCGTCGATGATTTATTTCAGCTGATTAGCAGGTTCCATCATTACCTTTTCTAAAATTTCCATGTTTGCAGGTAGCGGAACTTCTTGTTGCTCTCTTTATTTTGATTTCTTTTTTGTTTTCTCTTCTCTTTATTGTTTCTCCTTCTTGTCTTTACATTTTGTTAATAAATTATGTTATTGATCCAGCAGCCAGCACTCTGCTGCGTCCTGCTGAATTATTTTCATTCATTTTTCCTGTCTGCTTGAAATTAGCTTTAAATTTGCGGCCCTCGCTAGTTAATGATAATATATAAAAGTTCTTACATTTCCACACCATGTTACAACTCTGTTCATGCAATTTATAGATTTTTGCCATTTAAAGCATTAATTTGACCTAAAACTGCTCATTCAGAGTGCGGCTCTGACGTCTTTTAATAATAAAATGCTTCAATTTCTTCAATTAACCCATTTATTTTTAGAACAATAACTCTCAGAACCAAACTTTAAGATCTGCTATCGTTATCAATCATATATAAGGATAAATCTGAAATCGTTAAAAATCAGTGTTTACAAAACATATCAGAAAATTGAAGCAGAACAAACTTATATTCAAAATTATAAAAACCATGTGTTAATTAACTGATAATTAATTTCCCATTTTATATAAATAGGAAATAATATATTGTTATTGCAATTTTAATAAGAATTTCTGAAAATTTCTAGTGGAAAACTGACAAATTTTTATTTCACTAGGATCATTTCCGAGTTATAGCTATTAAAAAAGTTTTCCCTTTTCGCATATTTTATAAAAATGTATTTCGTCAGTTGATCTTCTCACCCGAATTAAATTGACAATAAGTAAACATCAACGGGCGGGCACTTACATTAAGTCCTTAATATAAACTTAAGCACAGACTATCACAGAAACTTGCTAAAGTAATACTAACATTGAACTAAGTATCTAATTCATTAAACTAGCATAGATCGTCTCAACTGTTTAATGTTTTGGCTTAATACTGGCGGTTTGTAAGGAACAAATATAAGTACAAAAAAGGAACCAATTAAGGACATGCATAGGAAGAGGCAGAAAGGCACATATAACGCAAATCTGTCGTACAAAACCTGAAAAATCTTTGTAATAATCAGTGCTAAGGCCGAATGCTGCATTATTTGAAAATGCGACACGACCCTTCTCGCCCTTTCAGGAAAATACTCCTGGGTGAGCATGAAAGGCACCACGCCCAATCCTACAGTATGCAAAAATATAAATATAAACATAGTTACTAAAAACGTATAGCTCCAGTACTTTTCGTTGAAATTAAAGTGCATTACAATTATGTTAAGTATTAAAGCCAACGTGACACTAATACTGGAAAACAACAGGCAGTTCCTCCTGTTAAGGGTCTTGCAGTAAAACACCCCTACCAGATTGGACACGAAGAACATACTTGCGTAAGCTATGGCACAGAATTCTGGATAAGGGCTCCCACTGGCGGTGAAAATTATTTGCGTGTAAATGATCGTAGCAGGTGCGCCGCTGAACTGCTGGAAGAAGGTCAGCAGCCCCAAGATGGCAAAGTTCTTCCTCAGAACCCTATCCCTCAGCACCTGGAAAAAGCTCATGTGCTCCATGGGTGCGCCAAGAGCAGCTTTCAGCTGCTGGATTTCCTCATCGACGTCCGCCTCTGGTTTGACAAACCTAACCACCATCCTAGCTTGCTGGATCTTGCCGAATCTCAGGTACTCCTTGGGAGAATGGGGCAGCAGAAAGCACAACAGAAAAATGACCGCCGTCGCCACCACGATCACCAAGGAGAAGTCCGTGAAGTTCACAAAGGTGCCTAAGATAAATGCCACGATGACGCCGAAGAATACGTAAAAGTTAAGTAGCTTTAGCAAAAGCTGCGCTAGATCCGGTACGCACAGCTCCTTGATGTAAGTCTTCAGCTGTCCCATGCTGTAGCCACAGCCCAAACCCACTAGCAGCCTGCTTGCCAGCAGGAAGTAGATGTTGGTCGCGTACCACATCACCAGCCAACCCACCAGCATGCCGAAGGAGCCCAACATAAAGCCGTACTTGGAGCCCAGGCGCGACCAGACGGACAGGGGAGTCCCCAGGATGTTGCCTATCATCAGGAAGCCCGCAATCATGGCGCTTTGGTCGATCGTTATGAAGATGGGGGTGGACTCGACCAACAGCTTGGGGTACGTTGGGGATGGCCATCCTAACATCAGACCGTAAGGAATGCATGTCAGGGAACCTAAAATTAAAGCGTAATAAGATTTACTTTGTAAAAAATTATTGCGTTAATGGTTCCATCAACACAGGGTTTAGATATAAATCTAATGGTTGGGGTTGGGGCACCAAGGATAAAGGAGCGCCGTTGGATAGATGGATGTTTACACTCGAATTACTTAATCGTATTGCACTGGTCTTACTTCAAAGTGAACGCAATATAAATATTTACACAAAATTACCAATTATCTTAAAAAAGGCAATTTGAAGAATATTAAAATAATTTGAGCATCATTTAAGGTATTACAATAAAATATAAATCCTTCCAAATAAAATTAATACTTGAAATACAGTTTTAACAAGGTAATGTCGCGTAAGTGATAGTAGAAGATATTTTATAGAGATTAACAGTTATTTGACCATATTAAAAGGTAATTTCAAGGAGATTAAAATTATTTAAGCATCATATAAATCCTTTCAAAGAAACTTAATCGCCGAAATGTAGTTTTAACAAGGTAATGTCGTTTCAGATCAGAAAACATTTTACTAAAATTGCCAGCTCTATTAACGGTATTGAAAGGCCATTTAAAAAAATAATATAATTTATCTACTAGCAACATGATATTGTACATTTTCGTCATAGAAACAAAATATGAAAAGCTACTCATAACTCCCAAGGGACTTGTCAAATTATTTCTCCCTTAAACTCATGGTAACAATGCAACTACAATTAATGTCTTAGCAACCATACAATGAGGCAATCCTTGATGTTACTTACATATTCTAATTTTAAATGTCATTATGACATTTTGAAATTTTATACTATTTTTACGAATATGCTAGTAGATAAAATATTGTATGCACCACGGGAGATATTCATGTTCTTTACCTTCGGTTGACTTTCAGACCTCGGTCCAGAGACCCTCGGTCTGTAACACATGTCAATCTCAGGGAAAAAACATATTCATATCTCCCTTAATGCATAAATATCTATTATGCATGAATGTTTTTTCCCTGAGGTTGACATGTGTTACAGACCGAGGGTCTCTGGCCCGAGGTCTGTAAGTCAACCGAAGGTAAAGAACATGAATATCTCCCGTGGTGCATACAATATTTTATCTACTAGCATATTCGTAAAAATAGTATAAAATCTCAAAATGTCATAATGACATTTAAAATTAGAATATGTAAGTCACATCAAGGATTGCCTCATTGTATGGTTGCTAAGACGTTAATTGTAGTTGCATTGTTACCATGAGTTTGAGGGAGAAATAATTTGACAAGTCCCTTGGGAGTTATAAGTAGCTTTTCATATTTTGTTTCTTTGACGAAAATGTACAATATCATGTTGCTAGTAGATAAATATCTATTACGCATCATAAATCTTTTCAAGGAGATTTGATCGTTAAAACACGGTTTAAGCAATGTAATATGGTTTAAGTGAGATTAGAAGACATTTTCTTGAGATTAACAGCTATTTTGAGGAAATTAAATGAACGTTTTCAGGAGATTAATATCACTTAAGCATCATTTAGAGTATTTTAATAAAATATAAATCATTTCAAAGAAATGTTATCGTTTAAACACAGTTTTAACAAAGTCGTGTCGTTTAAGTGAGAATAATAGTTATTTAGACCACAAGTGCCACTTTTTTTCATAAGTGTGGAGGGTTATTAAACGAGGCGCACACGCGTTGTCTATAATATTTTTTTAACATTTCATTAAATATTCAAATTCAAGCCTATTTTGTATAGAATTCTATTCGCCTTCATTTTAGTCAAGTGCGTTGTTCAGTTTCAGTTCTGGTAACTAAGGAAACGTCGATTTAAAATCGTTCATTCCTAAATTAAAAGCAGCCTACATAAATCAAACAAGTAGAGACACTCACAGTTGGTTCCTTTGATGTCAAAATTCCGATTTGGATGACCTTGAACGGCTCCTGGGGAGTACTTTCCGATAGTACTAACAGATGTAGCCACTACTTTATCACACATGATTTGTAGCAGAGCCAGTAACTGTCTCTGATTGGTAGTACAGTGCCTTTATATAGACAGTGGCGACAATACAACTAAGCCACACCCCCGCCGCCATATTTATGCAAATTTCTAACGGGTGTTTATTTAAATCCGTGATCAGGGTCGACTGTGATACGTGTTTTACGTTTGGCAGTACTGAAAACATTCGATATTTGCAGGTTAAGATTTGCGTCAGTTTATGTCAAAACTGACGCAAAACCGAACCTACTAACCTCGAATTTGACATAGACTGACAATACACTTCAGTACTGCCAAAAGTATAACACGAATCACAGGTGATTTAGCATAAACATGGCGGCTAAAACCACGTGATCTAGGGAGCCAATCAAAAATAGGACACCCCATTGTCGCCACTGTCTATATAAAGGCACTGTAATTGGTAGAACTTTCTGCTTCCATCTGATAGTCAAACTTAGAAATACCCCCCGAGTTACTGTCCCAGGCACTCTAGACAGGTTTCAACTTTTAGCATTAGTGTCTCTACTTGTTTGATGTATGTACGCTGCTAAAAGCAAAGTGTCACTTTTTTCACTCAGTGGCACTTCACACACTGAAATTAATTTTAAAAAGCCTACTTTTTTAAATAAAATTTAAAAAAAGATATTTCATTGCTATTAACAGTTATTTCAGCGATATTAAACATCATTTGAAGGAGATTAAAGCAATTTAGCATTTAGTGTATTTTCATACTCGTATAATATAAATCCTTTCGAGGAAACTTAATGGCTAAACTGCGGTTTTAATAAGGTTATGTTGATTAGAATAGTAATTTGTACAACTACTTTTGAAGGTCATACTTTTTTTCATGAATTTGCAGCTTCGCCCTCATTAATCAAGCAAATGAATGAAAAAAGAGACTTTCAAAACGTGTTGTACACGTAGTTTTTTGAATAGTGATCTCTTGTAAATCGAAATTTAGTCGAAAAGGACTTCGGGATTTAAAACTGTTAAAATAACATTTGAATAAAATATTTTAAGAAAGTGTACCTTTTTCACGATTTTGCTTTAAAAAAGTGGTACTTTCAATACGATTTTTCGTTAAAAAAAGACGACTTTCATGATCACTATGCAAAAAACGATTGTATTGAACTTACGAGCTATGTTGATGACATTAAAAGGCCATCTTAAAAAATAATATAATTTAAGCATCATTTATAGTATTTTAATAAAATATAAATCGTTTCAATGAAACTTGATCGCTATAACACTGTTTTGGCAATATAATATCGTTTACGGAAGATTAACGGACATTTTATTGAGATTATGGGCTATTTTGACGACATTAAAAGGCCATTTGAACGAGATCGCAATCATTTAAGCATTGTTTAAAGTATTCCATTAAAAATATTATTTTTATCAAAGAGACTTCGTCGTTAAAAAGAGCAGGGTTTCAGCAATGTAGCATAGTTTAAGTGAAATTAGCCGACATTTTATTGAGATAGCAGTTATTTTGGCACATTAAAATGCTATTTGAAAGAAATTACAATTATTTAAACATCATTTAGAGTATTATATTAAAATATAAATCTTTTCAATGAGACTTAGTCGTTAAAACAGTTTTAACTAAGTTATGTCATTTAAGTGTGATTAGAGGATAATTTATTGAAATTACCAGCTATTTTAACGATATTAAAAAGCCATTTCAAAGAAACTACAATCATTTAAGCATCGTTTAGAGTATTCTAATTCAACATTAATCTTTTTAATAAAACTTGTACGTTAAAACACGGTTTTAGCAATGTAATATCGTTTAAGTGAGATTAGAAGACATTTTATTGAGATTATCAACTATTTTGATGATATTTAAACGTCGTTTAAAGGAAATAAAAATTCCTTAAGCATGACTTACAGTATTTTCATAACAAATAAATTTTTCAAGGAGACTTAGTCATTAACATGCGGTTTTAACAAAATGAGATTAAAAGATAATAGATTGAGATCAACAGTTATTCTAGTGATATTAAAAGGATATTTTAAGGAGATTAAGATTATTTAAGCATCATTTAAAATATTTTAATAAAATATAAGTCCTTCCAATGAGGCGTAATTGTTGAAATGCGGTTTTAACAGGGTAATATCATTTAAGTGAGTTTATATGACATATTATTGAAATTACCAGCTATTTTAATGATATTAAAGAACCTATTAAAAGAGATTAAAATCGCTGAATCATTAACTAGAGAATCTTAATCAAATATAAATTCCTTCAAACAGACTTAAACGTTGAAACAAGGTTTTAACGAGGCTATATCGTTTAAGTGGCATCAAAATACATTTTATTGAGATTACCAACTATATTGAAATCCATTTGAAAGAGGTTGAAATCATTTAACTGCCATTTAAAATCTTCTAATAAAACATCAATATTTTCAAGGACACTTAATCATTAAAATACGATGTTAGCAATGTAATATCGTTTAACTGAGATTAGAAGATAATTATAATTAGAGTATTTGAATAAAATATAAATCCATTCAAAGATTCTTAAATGTTGAACTACAGTTTTACCAAGGCTATGTTGTTTAAGTGACACTAATAGATATTTTATTGAAATTACCAGCTAGTTTAACGATATTAAAAAGCTATTTTAAAAAAATTAACATAATCTAAACCATTATGAGTATTCTAGTAAAATATAGGTCCTTTCAAGGAGACTTAATCGTTGAAATATGGTGTTGACGAATTAATGTCCTTTAAGTAAGAGTAGAATACATTTTATTGAGATTACCAGCTATTTTAACAGTATTGAAAGGCCATTTGAAGGAGATTAAAATCATTTAAGGGTGATTTAGCATTTTCATAAAATAATAAATCCCTTTAAGAATACTTATTCGCTAAAATACGATTTTCACAAAGTAATGACGTTTAAGTAAGATTAGAGGACAAGTTATTGAGATTACCAGCTATATTAATGATATCGAAAAGCCACTTAAAAGAGACTAAAATGATTTAAGCATCATTTCAAGCATTTTAATAAATTATAAATTCTTTAAGAAAGCTTTAATCGCTGGAAAACGGTGTTAACAATGTAATAGCATTTAAGTAAGGGTGGAAGACATTTTATAAATGTTAACAGTTATTTTAAAGATAATGTAGCGCCATTCAAAAGAAATTAAAATCATTTAAGCATAATTTTATTGAAATTACCAGCTATGTTCTAGATATTAACAATACAAGTTTGATTACAAGCATCTTAACGAAACGAGCTTGATTGCCAGAACAAGGCGGTGAGCCGAGTTCTGCGGCAATCAAACAAGATTACCAGCTATATTAAGGAATCGACAGGCCATTTAAAGGAGACTAAAATCATGTAAGCATCATTTAAGATAGTTTAATAAAATATAAATCTTTTAAAGAACGTTTAATCGCTGAAAAACGGTCTTAACACTGTAATATCGTCTAAGTAAGGTTAGTTTCTAGTTGTTAATAGTTATTTTAAAGGTAATAAAAGTTCGTTTTTAGAAAATTAAAATCATGTAAGCATCATTTAGATCAAGAACACTTAATCGCTAAAATACAATTTTCATGTCGCTTAAGTGAATAAAAGACATTTTTTCTATAGCACATGTTAAAGTGTGCTTTTATCAACTCAAAACAAAAGGTCAAGTTTTACTTTAACAGCAAGGGTAGATAAAGTAGCACTTTAACATCAAGGATAGATAAAGTAATTTAATTTTCTAACTTTTGTTTAAATTAAATATGACAGCTTCGTATTATCGTAGCAACCCAACCTAGCTACTGACATTTTGAAATGTGATTGTCTGTCATTATTTTCTTTTGAAATTGTTAAAGTTCTTGCTATAGAAAAAAATATTGTATTATACACGACGATAAAGTTATTTCTATCCACTCTTGAATCATTAACGTCTCGACTTCGTCTCGACGTTAAACGATTCACTCGTGGATAAAATTTAACTTTATCGTCTTGTATAATAAATTACTATTTATTGAGATTGGCAGTTATTTTATAGCTATTAAAACAACAAGTGTTTTATAGAAGATTTAAAAATCAAGGTCGTAGTTCAAATCCCAGCGAATGAAATGAGCCGAGGATTTGATGGACAGAGATTTTTAAACTACAAAACAGAACTCCTGTCTTCAAGACTTTTTTTTAATACTAATATCTTATCAGAAATTTTCACTAATATATTATTAGAAATTATTATAATAAATTATTATTTGAGACGCATCACAATACACAAAATGTGAAGATTGCCGTGGGTACTATAGTAATACCAACAAATTTTGAGTGGGTACTATGGTGATGTTAACAAACTTTGAAAACAAATTATTTTTATCGTTGGAATGTGCTAAAACGCTTCAGGAGAAATAAGAAAATGGGAAAAAGAATTGAGGGGGGGGGGGACGAAACACAAAATCTGCGGTTTTTGGTCAGGTCCGCTTTAAGTATGGCTTGTTTTATAATACTGTCAATGTGACATTTGTAAAAAATGACAGTAAAATAACGCGCAATAATAAGCAAGTGAGCAAGCCTAAAATCTTATTTTAAGCGTTAGGGACTTTTTCGAAGAGGAGAAACGTCGCATTACATAGTTCAAGAATGTCTTGGTTTGACTAATGTGCTATTTAGAACATCCCTTACATTAAAGGTTAGGTATATGTCAAATTCTTTTTAAAGTTTACTACCTGCGATCTAAATGATGTTTTTGAATTTCAATGCAATATAAGACATACCTACGTTTTAAACGCAATGTTTTGTTATTTCGGATGTCACAGAAAAAAAGTAATGTGTAGACGTTACCTACGAAGTCTAAAAGTGCGTACGAGAAAGTGTATGTTTCGTTTCAAAAGTGGAAGAATAAAAAATCTGGTGTGATACACGCACACAACTTCTTTTTACAGTGATCTTATAATTAGCCAAAAATTTGATTTTAAATTTTTAAGCATTTGGCAAAATTTTTCAAAAATTACAAATTCTACAAAAACGGTACAAAATAGAGCGTTAGTTAAAGAGACAAATTTTCTCTAGAATTTTAATCTGAATTCAAAAATGTAATAATATACAAGGTGTTCTATTTATAATAGGAGTTAATAAAAAAAATTGAAAAAAAAACAAAAAAAAACCATTTTAGAAGTATTCAACTGAAAAATCACCTATCTCACATTAAAAATATAATAAAAATGTGAAGTTTGAAAAAAATTGTTAGATCCGTTTTTGAAAAAATCGAAACAAACTGAAAATCACAAGAGTAAACACCTACTTCCGGTTATGCGATTTTCTTCAAAAGCTTGCTGTCGCATCTATACATAGTACACAAAACTTATATATGAAGTTTCAACTCCATATCTCTTTTCGTTTCTGAGATATTCTGTTCACAGACAGACAGACAGACGCACACACAGACACACAAACAGACCAATGAAAAAAATATGTTTTTTGGGTTCAGGGGACTCTAAAACGTGAAGATCTGTTGAAAACTCAATTTCGAATTTTTGGGGTAAATCCAATACTTCCTTTATTGGAAGGAAGTAAAAAGGCATCACGGAAGTAACCGAATATGTTATTTCGACCTTTCTGGTGTGAGGGTAAGTGTGTAGTAGTAAGATACATAGATGTTATGAAAAGATAATTCATATTAGACTTACAGTCGCAAAAGTTGTCACCAGCTTCCTTCCTGGCCAGAGTATTCGATGCTAAAAACCACACTGAAGGCCAAAGAAAACATATATTGAAACGTTTGGTGCTCTTATTCTTTATTTAAAAAAAACGTTGGTTATCGTAGTTAAAATCCAAGGTCCTGACACGAGAAGAAATCAAATTTTTTTTTAGAACAAGCGGAAGATGGTGAATATTTATTTGTGAAGGTAAGTAATAACTAATTGCACTATTCCAAAATGTAAACTGCATGGGATTGTATAGGTTGCTTTAATCTTCAGAATTGCTGGAACCTGCAGAAAAGGCGAATTGCGCGCTTTAAAATTCGATGACACACAATGAAAGAAGATTTAGTATAATTAATGAAGGTTTTGTGACAACGCCATCGACCTATATCGACGTTATTATGCCTTACGCCCCAAAAACTCACCTTCAAGGTTTTTCTTGCAGTATCATAAAGGCAAGTGTAGCCGCCAAAATGTACAAATTAACATATGCGGAGCAAGTCCTAAAAATATGCAACTTGTCTTGAGCTGAAAAATCCACCAAATTACACTGGCCACTCTCTTGGTTAATGGAGATACTTTATAGTACGTTTATATTATCCGAAGTAATTTAATTTGTAATGGGATAGAGATATTACTTCTTTGAAGAGACATGGAGGGTGGGGGTCGTTAAATGTGGCAGAGTCTTATATAGGGTGTTTCCTGAGGTAATCGACAAACTTACACCATGTGTTCTAGTGGTGATTCTGAACAAAAAAAAATCATATACACTTTAGCTTAATTCCTTTCCGTTAGAGATAGAGACAAAAGAAAAATGTGCATCAATTAATGTAACTGTACGTATTTAATTAAGAAATAACATAACAAAATAAAAAAAACTAATATTATAATAATTGCTCGAATTATTCGCCTCTACTTTCTAAACTTGTTGCTAGTCTTTGACCCATGCTTTGTTGCCAGTTAATATCTGCACGTTCATTTCGTAGAGAATTTACTGCCTCAACTATTCTTGCAATCAAATCTTCTAGCGTGTCTGGCTTACCGTTATTATAAACACGAGATTTAAGGCAATCCAAAAGAAAAAGTCCTAATGGCGAAAGGTCAGAAAAACGTACAGGCATAAAGTACAGGGCCTCTTCCTATCCATCGACCAGGAAAATTTTGGTTTAATTACAAAGCCATTTACACGAACAAGAATTTCTGGTACAGTGACGTTATAAGTTCTCTCTGTCTAACATTCACGTGTATTAGAAACAAACAAACAATGTCTTACAAGTCCGTTCCTACAAGAAATGTTTTACCGGCACACTGGAACATGCGTTAAAGAAAGCGCCGTTTACACGAATAAGAATTTCTGGTACAGTGAAGTTACAAGTCCAGTTAAAAGTAAATTGTAATTCCGTTTACACGAACACGTTTTTCTTGTATAAGAAACTAACATTCACTTGTAGCTATCTGTCATGCAGTCATACCAATCTATTTAAAATAAAATAGAAACATAACCTCAACAAAGAGTTCTATTGTATCAGCAATTGATTTTTTTCTTTTTTCCACTGCCGCATTTTTACTTCCTTTTACTACTATAAAGGAAGTATTGGATTCACCCCAAAAATTCGAAATTGAGTTTTCAACAGATCTTCACGTTTTAGAGTCCCCTGATCCCAAAAAACATTTTTTTTTTCATTGGTCTGTCTGTGTGTCTGTCTGTGTGTGTGTCTGTGAACAGAATATCTCAAAAACGAAAAGAGGTATGGCGTTGAAACTTCATATATAAGTTTTGTGTACCATGTAGATGAGACAGCAAGCTTTTGAAGAAAATCGCATAACCGGAAGTAGGTGTTTACTCTTGTGATTTTTCAGTTTTTTTCGATTTTTTCAAAAACGGCTCTAACGATTTTTTTTAAATTTTACATTTTTCTTACATTTTTAATGTGTATTGATGTGAGATAGGTGGTTTTCCAGTTGAATACTTCTAAAGTGGGTTTCTTTTGTTTTTTTCTATTTTGTTATTAACTCCTATTTTAAATAAAACACCCGGTATATTATTACATTTTTGAATTCACCTTAAAATTCTAGAGAAAATTTGTCTCTTCAACTAACACTCGATTTTGTACCGTTTTTGTAGAATTTGTAATTTTTGAAAATTTTTAACAAATGCTTAAAAATTAAAAATGAAATTTTTGACTAATTATAAGATCACTGTAAAAGGAAGTTGTGTGAGTGTATCACACCAGATTTTTTACATAAGATTTGTCTCGCTAAACCGACTTATAAATAAAAATCTCGATATACCGACATCAATTCAGAAATTATCGTTAACGTATTCTAAGCTCCCACGTGTGACACACGTGCCATGGGTGTGACCCATGTGCCATGGGTGTGAACCACGTGCCTTGGATGTGACCCACGTGCCATGAGCCAAACAATAGTTGCCAGCCCTCAAAATGTCCGTATACGTCCGGTTGCTGTCATTTTCCTCAATAATAATAAAAACATGTAAATATATAGGGCAGATCCACTGATAATGATGACGATTACAAAAGAAAAATTAAGTAAACTTGCCCAAAAAAATCGCACACAACACATACACATTCAATTTGATAATAAACACGAAGATAAGATGCCGAAGTATTCTTGGAAAGGACCGAAGGGCGCGTGTCAATAGTTTTTATAACAATAGACTGAATCATAACATTGAACTGTGAAGCGGAGTCAAGTGCGTATTGACAATTTTTATGATAAATAACTGGGTCATAACATTTTACTGTACTAACAAAACGGAGTGATGCTGAGTGTCGAAGTATTCTTGGAAAGCATCGAAGGGCGCTTTTCTGGGGTGGGGGGTACCGTATATTTTGTTTCTTTCAACATAAACGATGTCTGAAGAAGAATTACAAAGCGAAAATAGTGAAATCGAAGAATTTTTAATGTCTTCTGGTAGCCTCTGAGCCGTATATTCGATGCTCAAGTCCACCATAAATCTCAATGATAGTATCGATATCTCCAAATACGCAAAGCTGACAGCGTTTCTAAAAAGTGAAAATGTTGGATACCGAATCTTAGAGGTGGTATATTACATCAAATTTGGTCATTTTTAGGTAATTATGATAATGCTCTGTGATTTGACTATTCATGATATAGAAGATCGAGGTTCTGTTATTGTTGTCCGAATACCCACCACTAAAGCAGGAATTCAACTCGTATGGCCGTTTAAGCACTCGCTAACGCTCGTACTCAAACACGCCATACTTGTTCAGAAAAGCATCACTTTTCTCAACTTGTAGAATGTAGAGTAATATACTATTGTATATCCTCTAAAATATATTATCATTAACAACGTACTGAATGATCGAAATCTGTTATCCTCTAGAGGACTGTGGAATTGTTTTGTTAAAAATTTGTTGGTAGTCGTGGAGTTAAAGTCACATTGGCATTTTATATCTGTCAATTTAATGTGATATCAGTAATGTCATTTGAACAAATACACACATTTTTGTTTAATACATAAAAACGTTAATATAAAATACAACTATAGATGTTCAAAGTGATTTCCTCCATTTTCCATACGCAGCCCCACTTTGTGTTCAGTATTAAACATTCTGTCAAAGTTAAGCGATTCTGTCAAAACTGCGTAGGTTATATTATTAAGCACCTTTACTCATCACTGCCAACATAAATTAAATTTAAAGAAAATCCACAGCCCTCTAGAGGTTAAAAGTTTTCGATCATGCTGTACTTTGTAGATAAAAGTGTATTGTAAAGAAAACATAGCAAGTGAGCTCTTATACGCCATAAAAACAGTATAAGATATTATCAATAATATGAAAAGGTAATATCCATTACTGCACTGAGTGGTAATAAAGCTTTTAACGATACTAAAATGAATTTGGTTAAAAGTGTATAACAACACCGATGAAGATAAATGAGATTGAAAGCAGTTTAAACGAGATTAAAAGGCATTTAGTAATAATTTCAATAAGACTAATAATATAAATCAAGTTTATGGTTAATAAAACGCAATATAAAGTATACTACTAATACCGTAAATGACAACACACATCGCTTAGTTAGATAAAGGCTACTGACACAAAATTTACTTCTTAAAAAAATCATCCTGCAATTTAGATTATGGGCTTAAAACTTGTTGAAAGTTGTTTTGGCGATATTTAAAACAATTTTTTTAAGATTAAAATTTATTGTAATGGATATGGCATAAACGAACTCTAATATTTTTTTAATGAGATTTAAAATGGTTAAGTAAATTAAAAGTTTATTTAAAGACATTAAAAGTCTAACCAAACTAAAAGCAGTTCAAACAAAGAGCTATAAATTTATAAAATGGCATTTTATCATTGAACTATATTAATATTAACGATACAAAAGCTTATGTCAAAATTTGAAAAGTAATATAAACTAGATTGGAATTTGAAATAAGCTACAAGTCATTTTAATAAAAGTAAGTAGTAAACTAAAAACCGTCGAGTTCACGCTCCAAATAATAACGAACCTAGTATTCTATAAGGTGCATTCTTTTTACAGTTGAATAAAGCTATGTCAAGTCGCCCACGTCGAAACGGAGAAATCACACCATCTATAGCTATAACACGACTAAATTGGATGAAATATTTCAAAAAGTGATAGAATCTGACTGGAAGAAGATAAGCTTCATTTTAAAGGTTTGATATTACATAGGAGTTCAAAAATTAAGCAAATTTTGCAGTCTAAGCACATACATTATAGTTGTAGGTGTGCTTTAGTGACGAGTCTAAGCGCTTTCCACATAGAAGGAAGATGGTAAATTCCGTCCCGATTGACATTATTGGGGTGTTTGTAAATTTCAATGGCTTCGCGAATCTTTCTGCTACAGAAGAATAGCGATAGGTGTTTCATCAAAAACAATCTCATGGCCGGTATCGCGTTGGTGTTCAGTGATCGCTGATGATGATGCGAAATGTAACCCACTATTGGTGTTCACAAATATGTGTATGTAGACGTCATAGCAGGAGCAAAGTATTCTGTAAACGCTTTTTGATGACATGATGTTTATATTATGAAAGAAAGAATCTGTGAAATCTTTCTCGGAGGTGAGAAAACTGTTTGGGCTTTGATGAAACTTCCCTACGCGATTACTCCCTACCTACTTGATCCCGAGTGGTGTAGCTTGAACAAGCGTCCACGTTTGATCAGCAGAGTTAAGCAACGCTCTTTCTGGTCAGAGCTTCCGTGAATCTCATGAAAGCACACCTAACACTAGGGACACCCATCAAGCCCCCTTTGCGAGCCATGTTGAGTCTATGAAATAAACTGCCCCAGGTCACGGATCTACTTTCAACTACCTGTACCAGCTAGGCGATAACTTGGACACTAGCCGAAAGTAAAGGCCCATGCCAATGTGTGTACGTCCAGGTATTTTTAGTGTGTAACTGTAAATTATTGAGAGGCTTTTCCTCCGATTGTATCCTGCATTTTCCATGAAAATTTAAGTATTACTTGCTGTAGACCCTATTGGGCCATTTGTCAACTTCTCCGAGCCAAAGATTATAATTAAACTGTGATACTTGAGAAATATATGTAGTTTCCTTCAATGTTGCCGTATACCGTTCTTTTGCAGCTATAGTTCTTAGCCCATTGTAAGAGCTCAGTCTGCGAATCGTCTGATTAAGCATGTGAGATACCTGGTTGACTGTTTCTCTGGATTCGCTGGCGCCCTCCCGGTTTCCTTCATTTAAGTTACTGCACGCCGTCTTCGACTTGAGCTAGACGTGCCCTCCAGGTATCTGCTTTTGCTTATTTTAGTTGAGAAATATAGCCAGCGAATTAACTTGTTAAAACATCGTAACAAAAAAATTGGCGCTCCAACGTGTGTGGCCTGGTTTCCGTAAACGTGCTTTGCACTTTGTTAAAATTTTGAGTTCTGTTAGCAACATTGAATGAGACCCTGTTTTTTTTCTCTGGCCATTCGAATTTTAAAGTGTATTGGGTCATATTTATAGTAAACCGATGTGTGAATTTTTGCATGTGTTACATATATTATAGGTGTTTATTGCTATTAATTAGAAATTATTATTGTGCATGATTAGTAATTATTAAGATTGGTGCATGCTTATATTTAAGATATATTATTTATATTTTTGAGGGGCATATGTACAGGCTTGTGTTCGGGGAAACCGAGCTAGGCTATAAAATTTTGAACTCTCCGATAATAGTAAATTGGAAAGATTTGTTACCGATTTTACCTGGTATAGCTTAGCGTAGGCCCACCTAGGCTTTTCCAAATTTACAAGTGAAATCAATACTGGTTGTTTAATTCAATTAGCGGAAAGCTCTGCTTCTGTCTTACTGCGGTGTTGGTACGGAAGAGTTAATTCACTTTCTTTCATTTTCTGCGTCTTTGAGTAAAATTACGTGTTGTCATGGATATCGATAGACTTCTCGTAGACGAATTAGACTATGAACTTAGGATTCGGGGTGTCACTTGTGATGGCAACGTTGGGGATAAACGAAAGTTGCTTCGAGCCCGTGTTAGGCTAGAAAGATCCGGAAATGCTTCGTTTCCTGAGGTTGAATTAGATGCGATGGGGGAACTCGATATTTGCCTCCACAAGTTAGGGAACTTAGTGGACGAGATCGCGGCCTTTGAAAACCTTGTTAAGGGTAGTAATGATTTTAAACGCGTCCAAACTCGACTGTTGCATGTATCCCATCGTCTGGAACGATTGAGTCCTCCGGGTTCATTTCGAGACCGTAAGAATGCATTGTATAATCAGTGTTTAGGAGCAATGGATGATTTAGAAACTAAACTAACTCCTCATAGTGAAGTACAGGCCCCTGATGCCTCGGATGTAGCTAACTTGCTAGATTTGGATAACGGTCAAGTTCTGGATGACGAGATAGGTTCAAATGGGGTATTCGACCATCCTCAGGGTCAGGCCCGAATTCTCTCGGAGATTCCTTCTCAGGTCCGGTTTAGTATGCCGAGTGTTAGTAATCCACGAGTATTTCATTCACCTATCGGTATGAATAGCACACACGTTTTCGAGTCCTCACCTCGGTACAACAATTGCCTGCCTATAAATAAATGGAACCTTTGCTTTGATGGTCAATCGGGACTCTCCAGCTTTCTGGAGCGAGTTGAAGAGTTACGGGTCTCTCGTGGTGTTTCTAAGGAACAACTTTTCGTCTCAGCCGTTGAGTTCTTCACGGGTCATGCGTTAATATGGTACCGTTCGATAAAAGACACTGTGCAGAATTGGGATGCTCTAGTCAAGGCCTTACGTATAGCTTTTCTTCCTTGCGATTATGAGGCTGGGCTGTGGGATGAGATAAGGAATCGCACTCAAGGTGCTGATGAACCAGTTACCGTGTTTGTGGCTGTTATGGAAAATTTATTTCGTCGATTGCCCTCGGTACCTTCAACTTGTACTAGGCTTAGCCTTATTCGCCGGAATTTATTGCCCCACTTCCAAACACAACTGGCATTAGAACCGATTTCATCCATTCCAAATTTGCTGCAGGTTTGTAAGGCAGTGGAAGATGCACATCTTCGTGCACAACGGTTTTGCGGGCCCCCAACTAACGTTAGTCGCATGTTGGAACCCGACTTGGCATATCGGAAACCTCGAGTCAGTCCTCGAATTCATACGGTAGCTGTTTCTTCTGATGAAGGGGGTGCTCCTTCCAGAGATAATTCGGCTCGCGTTGTAAACTTTGTTGGAACTCCAGAATTGAGATGTTGGAATTGCGATCAGCCTAATCATCGTGCCGTCGATTGCCCCGCGCCTAGAAGGCGTCATTGTTATCGGTGTGGGAAACCGGATGTTACGATTAGGACATGTCGTTCGTGTGCGGGAAACGGGAAGCAGCGTCGTTAGGCGACCGGCTGGCGCGCTGCGATGAAATATCTTCGGTCAACTCTTGTGAAGATTTTGATATGAGTTCGAGAGCCGTTTTGAATTTTATTTTGAGTCATGCAGGCCCTAATGAAAGGCCTTATTTACAGATTTCGATTTTTGGAAGAAAAATTCTCGGGTTATTGGACTCGGGTGCTTCTCGCACTATTCTTGGCATAAAGGGTTGGAATTTACTAAGAGGGCATTGCCGTCTTGAAACAAATCGAGCGCCCACTTGTGTCATCGCCAACGGGATGGAGTGTCGGAGTTTGGGAAGCGTCACCATTCCGATTAACTTACGCGATAGGGTTTGCCTTATTGATCTAATAGTTGTGCCTTCGGTACCCCAGACTTTAATTTTGGGAACCGATTTCTGGCGACGCATGGGTATCGTACCCGATCTTCGGAGTAATGAGTGGTCGTTTTCCAAAGATGATTCAGTCCCGGTGATAGAGGCCATTCAGACTGTCGAACATTTAACGACTAGTCAGCGCGAACAACTTGATAATTTTGTTAGGGAGACCTTTGAGCGAATGGGGGTTAAGCTTGGCTGCACTCATTTAGTTGAGCACGAGATTAAGACGACGTCGCCGCCTATTAAGCAACGGTATTACCCTATTTCCCCTGCTCTTCAGAAACAGGTGGATGTCGAATTGCAAAAGATGTTGGAGGACGGTGTGGTGGAGCCTTCAACTTCTGCATGGTCGTCACCTATCGTCATGATTAAGAAGAAGGACGCTAGTTACCGTTTCTGCGTTGATTTCCGACGTCTTAATAAAGTAAACCAACCTGACGCCTACCCTTTGCCGTACGTATCGAGTACGTTAGACAAGCTTCGCGATGCCCACTATCTCACTACTCTCGACATTAAGTCTGCATACTGGCAGATCCCTGTTGCGGCTTTTTCACGTCCTTTGACTGCTTTTACTGTCCCGAATCGGGGTTTATACCAGTTTTGTCGCATGCCCTTCGGTTTGCATACGGCACCGGCGACTTGGCAGCGTCTGATCGACCGTGTAGTCGGCGCGGACTTGGAGCCCTATGCGTTTACCTATCTCGATTATATTGTGATTTGCACTTCCACGTTCGATAAACACCTCTCTGTCCTACGCGAGGTAGTCTCTCGTCTCATGGCCGCCGGCCTCACGCTTAGTAAAGACAAATGTCATTTTTGTAAGCCCGAGCTCAAGTATCTCGGATACGTGGTTAATGCCCAAGGGTTGTTGGTTGATCCGGAGAAAGTGAATGCTATTACTCGCATACCTACTCCCGTCTCGGTATCGGAGGTGCGTCGTCTAGTTGGCATGGCATCTTGGTATCGACGGTTTGTGCCGAATTTCTCTTCGCTGATTGGCCCTTTGACTTCGCTTCTTCGGAAAAACGCTAAATTTGTATGGGATGACCAATGTGAGCGAGCCTTCCTTTCTATCAAGGAGCATCTGGTTTCGGCCCCTATTTTGGCGTGCCCAGATTTTTCGTTACCTTTTGTAATTCAGACCGACGCTTCTGGGTATGGTGTCGGCGCGGTCCTTAGCCAGCAACAAGCTGACGGAGAGAAGGTCATCTGCTACATCAGCCGATCGTTGTCAAAAACTGAAAGGAACTTTAGCACTACGGAGCGCGAGTGTCTTGCTGTTCTTTTCGCAATCGAGAAACTTAGGCCTTATATCGAGGGAACTAAATTCACGGTAGTAACGGACCACTACAGCCTTAAGTGGCTCAATGACATCAAGGACCCCGTGGGTCGCATTGCTCGTTGGGCTGTTCGCCTCCAACAGTACGATTTTGATATTGTGCATCGCAAGGGCAAGGAACATGTCGTGCCTGACACGTTGTCCCGAGCCGTTCCTGTTGTTGATGTTGTTGAGGTGCCTCTTGAACCTGCTCGTGATACTTGGTATAGGCGCATGTGTCGGCAAGTTACCACCAATCCTCGTAAATTCCCTCAGTGGCGAGTTAGTGATGGCCAGCTCTACAAGTACGTTCGGTCCGATTATCATGACTTGGCGGATGATGACGAAGATCATTGGAAGTTTGTGGTCCCGAAATTTCAGCGTCGTGAAATCATTAGGCAGAATCATGATAGCCCTACGGCTGGTCATGCGGGCGTTAATAAAACTTTTCATCGTATCGCCCACAAATATTATTGGCCCAAATTGCGGTATGATGTCGCCGCCTATGTCCGTCGTTGTGAAACGTGTCAACGAACTAAACCCGAACAACGAGCTCCCGCTGGTTTTATGGGAGGCCATTCCTTGATTTCGAAACCTTGGGAGGTCATCTGTGGTGACATTATCGGACCCCTGCCCCGGTCGTCACGTGGGTACGCCTACATTCTGGTCGTGGCGGATTGCTTCAGCAAATTTGCGCTGACTTTCCCTTTGCGGGCCGCATCAGCTAACGCGGTCTCGCGTCACTTTGAGGAAGATGTTTTCCTGATGTTCGGTGCCCCTAAGCGCATCATTTGTGATAATGGCGTCCAATTTCGTAGCCGTGAGTTTCGGTCCTTAGCCAACAAGTACGGTTGCAAGATCTCCTTTACGGCCAACTATCATCCTCAAGCCAATCCGACGGAGCGTATAAATAGGGTGTTGAAAACCATGTTGACGGCTTACGTGTCTGACCATCATCAGGACTGGGACAAATATCTGCCCCATGTAGCTTGCGCGACGCGTACTTCAGTTCATGAGATCACGGGGAAGACTCCCTATTTCATAAATTTTGGTCGAGAGATTGTACTGAGGCACGAGCCTACCCCGGGAAGATCCGGAATTTCAGTTCGATCGCGGTCGAGACCTAGACACGCGTGCCGCCTTTTTGAGAAAATTGTACGCTGAGGTCAAGCGCCGATTGGGAAAGGCGTATCAGAATTCTAAGGCCCGTTATGACCTTCGTCGGCGTCCTTTGGAATATGTTCCGGGACAGCCCGTGTTGCGTAGAAATTACGTTCTGTCTGATGCCGCTCGTCAGTTCACGGCGAAGCTCGCCTCTAAATATATTGGCCCTTTTTATGTCAATCGGAAGTTCTCTCGTTGGGTCTATGAGCTAAAAGATCCAGACGGGCTTGTTATGAAAGGTACTTGGCATGCGAAGGACTTGAAACCTTATGATGACTCCGCTGTGACGTAATGGTCCTCTCTCGTTATATTTAGGGTGGTTGGTTGGGCATTTGTAGGGTAGGTCACTGTTAGGGAACATTGTCATCAAGTTCGTCCCTTTATTGCATCGTAGGACAGGTCACGGTAGGGGAGCGATTTCGTCTGACTTTCTCTCTTGTGCGGTCTCGGATAGTTCTATTGAGCACTTGGAGTAGTTCAGTCTGGGAAGTTTGTCAACTAGTTCTCCCACTTCCAACACTGGAATATTTGTGGCTGACGTCTAGGTCGATTTTATGTTCGACTTTGGTATATTCTGGGGCGGCTGTAGAGTGTTTTCATGATAAAGCTCTTCAGAGCCGTGTTGTCGACGAAAGTATTGAGTGTACTAATGTTCACGCTATTTCGCTTCAGTTGTTGGTTGATTGCTTGAGACCTCACGTCGAGAATTTGTCTGGCGCTGTTCGCGGGTTGACCTCCTGTGAGAACGAATTGTGGAGCTGGGATTCGAATGTGTCGGTGGTGTGTAGTTCCGTGTCATAAATAATTTTAGTCGGTTAGTCCTTCATTCTTCGCCTTCGTATTTTCCGATCTGGTCGTTTCCTTTTATTCCTATAGCCTATGAATGTTAGTGCCCTTCAGAGTTTGAATTGGTCTCCTTGCGTGATGTTGATGGATCTTACTACGTTTCGTTTCATTTCCCTGTGATCTGGTGTGCATGGGTCTTTTGGTGGTGAATGGGTCTTCGTTGCGAATGGGATGAAGATTGCAGAGATTTCCTCCAGGCCGTTCGGGGCGCTGCAGGGTCTCTCAATCAGCATGCGTGTTGAGTTGCGTGATTGTTGTCTCTGCCTTTCGCTTTTCTGGTGTCTGTCGCCCTCTTTTCCCGGGGTTGCCTTCTCCCCTTTTTGTCAAAAGAAGAACCCTAATCGATGTTTTGGGGAAATTTTGGGATTTTTGTGGGTACGGGTTGTTGGATTTATTCGTGGGAAGGGTTATTGGTTTTCGGTCTAACAGTGCCTTAACTGTGGGGTTTTGCTTCCGCCTCGGGGTTTGGTTTGTTTGTTAGGAAGTTGTCAGGGGGGGTTGCTTGTGGGGGACGTGGTGGGGGTGTGAGCGGTTCTGGTGGTTGGGACTTCTTGGCGACGGGTTGCCACGGGACTGTTCACCGGCGCAGCTTTACCATCCAGCAGCGACGAGCAGTCTCGATCCCTGTCGTGGACCAGGTCCGGTTGCGGGTTCCGCTCGGGTTCGCGCCCGTCTCTCCGGGTATTGTTGTATTGTGGTGCGGGTTATTAGGGTTTTTTACGTGGGTGATGGTTGAGGCCTTTGGTGCCTTTCTTTTCATTTTTTTTATGTGTAGTTGCTTCGAGCTAGTGACGGTTTCGCGATAGCCTTATCGAAAAATTTCTAGGAAATTTTTCTGTTGTGGTAAGGGGGGAGTTGTTACGTTAAAATGGCGCATTCGTTAGATTTATCGCTTCACTCTGCTTTTTTTTGTAACTTCATGGGAAGCGCTCTCCGAATTGTAACTCTGTGGGTAGATTCAAATTCCGCGCGCTCCTGTGTTAGGAACTTTTGTTCGCTGATAGGGACATGGTTCCGTTCCCCGATAAGTTTTTGTTTCTATGGCGTTTTCCGGGTTACGAGGGGCATTCTTGGGCCTTAGCTGTTGAAAATTTGGTGCCGCTCGTAGCAGCTACCATCTTCGAAGTCGTTCAAGAGGTTAATTTAGTTATGTTTGGAAAATAAACGCCCTCGGCGGATTCTCCTCTAGACGACGTTATTTTGGGCGATTCTAGGCGCCCCGCTTGTTTGCGGATTCCTTTTTGATGGTAGCACCTCTTGCACGCCCATACGGGCTTGACGTGCCGAGCTACAATCCACGATCCGGAATTTGGCAGCTGAGGGATTCTTCCTCCGGCGACCTCGTTTAAGGCCGCCGTGGCTACTCAGGGCCCCATCGTTATGCTGGGCTATTAACCGCTGGTGTCGAAAAGCAGAGCTTCCGTGAATCTCATGAAAGCACACCTAACACTAGGGACACCCATCAAGCCCCCTTTGCGAGCCATGTTGAGCCTATGAAATAAACTGCCCCAGGTCACGGATCTACTTTCAACTACCTGTACCAGCTAGGCGATAACTTGGACACTAGCCGAAAGTAAAGGCCCATGCCAATGTGTGTACGTCCAGGTATTTTTAGTGTGTAACTGTAAATTATTGAGAGGCTTTTCCTCCGATTGTATCCTGCATTTTCCATGAAAATTTAAGTATTACTTGCTGTAGACCCTATTGGGTCATTTGTCAACTTCTCCGAGCCAAAGATTATAATTAAACTGTGATACTTGAGAAATATATGTAGTTTCCTTCAATGTTGCCGTATACCGTTCTTTTGCAGCTATAGTTCTTAGCCCATTGTAAGAGCTCAGTCTGCGAATCGTCTGATTAAGCATGTGAGATACCTGGTTGACTGTTTCTCTGGATTCGCTGGCGCCCTCCCGGTTTCCTTCATTTAAGTTACTGCACGCCGTCTTCGACTTGAGCTAGACGTGCCCTCCAGGTATCTGCTTTTGCTTATTTTAGTTGAGAAATATAGCCAGCGAATTAACTTGTTAAAACATCGTAACAAAGCTTTCTCAGTCGCTTCTATTCTAACTCGCCGGGGACACAATGCACTAAGAGTCGTTCACCCACATGCAGCTGGGGAAAAAGCCCGCTGACTAATGACGCTTAAGTTAAAAATCCCCGCTAACATAGCTGAAGGGTTCATATCGAATGCTACACACACGAATATGAGCAATGCATGGAACACAAGGCTGAACTTCCACACTTTGTTATGCCAGAAAACAACGTTTAAGCCTAGTTAATAAAACAACGCATGTAAATAAAAACAGACTATAAATGTTAGTATAAAAATAAACAATACAGGCAAAGCCACCAGTTTTCCGTTTTAATCTAAAATGTAATTGTCTTTACAACGTCTATTTTCGCAAGTTCTTATGAAGTATTTGAAAATATGTATTGTAGGTACCTATATAAAATTGTTAACGAAA
The DNA here is from genome assembly GCA_940337035.1 of Agriotes lineatus. Classification (NCBI taxonomy): domain Eukaryota; kingdom Metazoa; phylum Arthropoda; class Insecta; order Coleoptera; family Elateridae; genus Agriotes; species Agriotes lineatus. The sequence goes on along the minus strand of OW679200.1, from coordinate 115,460,039 downwards.
TATACAGAAGAAAAGAAGAATTACGCCCGTGTGAAAAAATGCAGGTGATTTCATTTGCAAGAACCCAACTTTGACCTTTATAAATGTGTCAATTTGATAAGGATTCACCCTGTATGAGAGATTTTATAGCAATTTCGAACGAATAAAATGTAGAGATTACTATTAAAAAACATACCACTTATACGACTTATCTTGAATATGTACTGTAGTTGCCAATAAAAGGTGAGACAACAGAGGTTGTATGTTGTAAATCAATCTTATTTTCTACAACAACAGCTTTTCTGTCAAATTGACAAACAGCAATATTTAACAACTAAAAAACGCAAAAATATAGCATAAGTAGCTTAACAAGCCTGCCATAAGAGAGAAGCGGAAGGGACTATCCTTAACTGTTTCAACCTCAAGAGGTTTTTAACTACCATCCGTTTTTTCTATTTCACCCACTTCTACCACCTGTGTTTTTCTAACTACCACTTCATGCCTTTCTTCTAGCGTGGATGCTACATTTACTTTTCGGGTCTTTTTCTAGTGTCCCCCTTCACCACCAATTTTAGACGAATTCTTTAGTATATCCTTATTGATTATTTGGGCCAGCTCCGGTATTAAAATGAATAAATAGTAGCTCTGTATTTATACGATTTTCTGACATTAAATCACTTAGTTCAACACATGAAGACCAAAGGAAGCCACAGGCAACATCCTATAGCAGTAAAGTGTATGTCATTGCCGTTAGATGGCGTTGAAGGACGTAAACCCGATCAGGGACGTAGTCCAATCGGTGACTATGCAGCGTGACGGACGCCCGCAGTTTGACTGGCCGTTATATACAGGGTGTCTCGCGAGGTAAGGTACAAAATTTCAGGACGTGTTCCTCAGGTAAATTCGAGTTGAAAATGTCTCTATGAACATGGGCCGCAAATGTTTCCTTATCGAGATATAACATTTCTTAAATTTCAGTAGTAGGTACTAGAAGAAAATCTCTTTTATTAACAAAAATAATTGTTCAAAATGACCACCTTCACACCGCAAGCACAGTCTCCCCCGTTTATAAATGTGATTGGCGGCTTTCCGGATATCACGGCGGTTGTTTCTAATGTCAGCAGCAACTTCAATAATTTTATGAAGCAGTTCATCCCTAGTACGTGATTTCTCCACATACACCAAGGTCTTCATGTGTCCCCACAAGTAGTAATCTAGGGGATTTAAATCGGGTAAGAAACTGGACCACCCCGTCAGATCCAACGTCCAGGAAAAGTGGTATTTAAATACTCAATCACATTTCTACCATAGTGCGGCGGAGCACCGTCATGTTGTACCCACATCTGTTGTCTGATTTAAAGTGAGATATCATCCAACAACACTGGCAGTTCTTCTCGTAAAAATTGAAGATAAATTGGAGAGGTAAAACGAGCGTCAAGCACAAAAGGGCCAACTAATTGGTCCCCTAACAAACCGCACCAAACATTAACCGAAAAACGGTGTTTGAAATTCCGTTCGATGGTTGCATTGGAATTTTTAAGCTGCCAAGAATGGGAATTTCTCAAATTATTAACGCCGTCTCGAGTAAATTGTAAGATTGGAGCCTTTGGGGCGTTATTTCTTACGTAAATGTGTTCATATATAGAGGTTGAAATAAAACGCGTGTTGCTTCATGAACCAATATAATGAACTAAATAAACTTTGTTTTCGATTGTCACCTTAACAACACAAACCAAGTGACAATCGTAACATTACTCGTACACTCATCGGTGAACAACATTTTATTAACGAGATTACGATGTGCGTTGATCCAATTACAGAACTGCATACGAGGGTCCGGATCAGGCAACAAAGATTGGACAGGTTGCAAACAGAAGGGGTACAAACCAAAATTATGCATCGTTCTCATACAGTCATTCGGCTAGCACCAGTGCGAACTGCTATTCTGAGGACACTAGTTTATGGTGACCTTTCAACACTATCCAGTATTAAATCATGGTCAGCTGCTGATACCGGCGGCGGTAATTCCTCACTGATTTCCTATCACTGTAGTTGCAGTATCCATAAACTAACAGCATGTCTGCGTATTCTTCGTTTGTAAAAACAAACATGACACAGCTCAACTGTCACAATAAATAACAAAATGTAGCACGGCCTACTGGCTGGATAGAACATGGTGCTCCACCGCACATTTATAAACGGGCTAGACTGTTCTTGCTGTGTAAAGATGGACATTTTGAACAATTATTATTGTCATATTTTTTTTAATAAGAGATTTTCCTGTAACAATACTAAAATTTAAAAATGTCATATCTCGATAAGGAAGCATTTGCGGACCATGTTCACATACCTAGACATTTTCGACTCGAATTTACCTAAGGAACACGTTCTGAAATTTTGTACCTTACCTCGCGGGACACCCTGTATATGGTAGTTTTCCCACCTTTTTTTAGAAACAATACATTGTATAGCTGAAGTAATTTTAGAAACTCTGAAAGAGTATGCAGCACCGTGAACAACTATGCAGATTTTGTATATAATCTAACAGTAATTATAGCAACATATGTAGGTAGCATTATTGACTCATCCTGTATAACTAGCATGGATTATTTTACGTCTGGGCATTTTCCTCAATTTATTTTTAGATGCAATGTTTATGCATTTCAAGAAATTAAGCGGTTGGGAAATAATTTTATTTATTTCCATATTTAAATGTATGCAAACAACATACATATTTCCATACATGTAAATTACACATTAATTAAACTATCCAATATTACGTAAACTATTTTATTGAGCTATTGTAGGTGCGTCTACTCGTAAGTGTACGAGGTTCATAAAATAAACTTTTTGCTAGTCGCATTATTTATTGCAAGAACGTAAATAGAGCACAATTTTCCTAAAAGTTTGTTTTGGACGTGGTCAAAAACAATATTTTAAAGATTATTATTAATACTACTCGATTTCATATGCATGGCATTAATATAAATATATTTTCACCGAATTATGCAATCTGATGTTATGGATCCTATTGTAACGGCCCTTTTTATTTTAATGGCGGCTTAGATTCTCCATGTGAACGCATGTTTACTAATTTCTTTATTAGTTATTACTGGCTCAATGGAATTTTGGGGAGTAAAAGCTAACTTCACTCCATAGTTTTCAAAAGCGACCGGCACTTCCTCCTTGCTTCTCGGCGAGCCAAGTCAACAGTTCCGTTTCGCGGGCCCTGTAGGGATCTGAAACCCTTATTCTAAAGTAATCGAGTATTAAGAGGCATTCACAACTTTTCTAAAACCGGCGTCGTGCTATTTTCTACAAGATGCAGATCGTGAGAATCTTTTCTTGCTGCATTTGCTAGGGCCGCATGCTGAATTTGCCCTGAAACATCTTAGCTGTCACATCTAGAGTTCCTAGGCGCTTGGTTCCCGTCCCTTGATGCATCCGGTTTGGAGACGCCGCACTGTCCCAGACAACCATGTTTACAGCTGCGTTAAGGCATTAGCTCTATTTTACAATGTTTATAATTGATTAGGGGTTGTGGGTAAGATAGTACCAAGGGAAGCTTCTTTTTTCGCTCCCAAGGCAGCCAGTGAAAGGTATTTACATATTCTTTTGTTGGTACATGCTGTGTTTTATACTCATAAGTGACTTGCGCTATATTTCTAAGGTTAGAGCTTAGCTTCTTTTGCCAGCAACTGCTAGGCTGTAATCAGACAGGATGTATTTTTGCTGACACCTGCGCGTAACTGTATTATGATTATAAACCTTGATACTAGAGCTTTGAGCTAAAATTTCAATGATTTGTTTTCATATTTAATTTTGATCATTTTATTGCTTGAAGCCTGGCGTCGTATTCTGTTCTTATATTATTAGCATGTAACCCCGGGGTCGCTTTTAATTCAGCGACCCAGTTTAACTTTTGTGCCCATTGTTTTGCATTGTAAGATTTATACCCAGGTTGTTCTTTTTGAATCGACGAGCCTGGTTTAACTTTTATGCGTCCAAGACGCTATTTATTTTTTTGCAGTTTTTGTATTTAACTGTAACTGTAACTCACGGGACCTAAAACACTCGCTCACTCGCGTTTTAACTATGTCCCACTCGTGACTAAAGACTAGCTTTACGCACTTGTATCGTAAATTACTATAAGAAAGCTCTATGGAAAAGAGACACAAGGTTACATCAATCACAGATCCTTCTACAACATAGTAATGTTTAAAACAAATTTAAATATATTCTAAACTTTGCCTCTAACATAATTAAAGTTTCAGAAATAAAAAAAAAACCCTGAAACTAATAAATTATTTACACGCAACAGTGAAAGTGCCGTAATATTCTAGAACTGTTTTGCCAGCACCTATTCTGAAGTATCAGATTTTGAATTACACAATTGTGACGTGCCTGGCGTCGTTGAAAGTCTTGAAAATATTGCGTATCCATATAAAGTTATACACACGCAATTAAAACTCCTAAACAGCTCTAGTTCACATGGAACTGACGAACTCATTGCAATATTCTTAAAATCATGCACTGACTCTATTTGCAAGCCATTAAGTATTATAATAAGACACCCATTTATTACATCTCAACTACCGCTTGTATGGCTCGAAGCTATGGTGATATAAAAAAGAAAAAAAACAATAGCAGAAAATTACCGAAAAATAAGTCCATTCCGTTAAAAAACATGGAGAGAATCATAGTTGAAACGATGCTTCTTTTTCTACTTTCGAATAATGTTATACCTGAAGAACAACACGTGTTTTACCAGGTCATTCAATTGTTACAAATATGTTGAACTGCATAAACGATTGGACAAGATCAATTGATATTAATAAACCTATAGATGTAATCTATTCGGACTTCTCCAAGGCCTTTGGTAGTCCCAAAGATATATCTCTTTATGAAACTTGAATGTTGTGGAATTCGTGGTCTTCTTTTAAAGTGAATTGAAATTTGTCTTCAAATCGTATATTTAAAGTAAAAGTGGATCAAGATTTCGCACTACTAAGAAAAGTTGAGAGTGGTGTCCCACAGGGATCTGTATTGGAGTTGGGGCCCTTACTTTTTGTGCTATATAATTCGGACACAATTCAAGAAGATCTGCACAGTATTTTTGAATAGTCGAATTTAATAAAGTGGTTTCAAAACCAACTCCGGAGACCACCAAAATGCTCTATACTACATACCTTTGGCTTGTCATAGAATTTGGTTCGTTCATATGGTTTTTTAAGTAATAAATTACTTGCAGGATTGGTCTGTGTCATTATTGAGATAGAAGAACTCAACATTTCGCCCACTTTCATAAGGAGATTCCTCAGAAGGAAAAGTAGAAGAGCACAGTAACTCAACCACGCGAGGGAAGAAGTAGAAGGGCACGGTAACTTAACATGTAAACCACGCTAGAGGCGAAACTCTTCTGACGATCAAAACGTGAAAAGCGGTTCGATTCAGTGACGGTAGGCGGGGCTTAGAATTAGCACTTTCCACATAGAAGGAAGGGAAAAACCTTAACCCCGATTGAAATTATTAGTTACTGTTACTCAACTGCGACGGCACTTGCCTATAAATTCTCGCATTTCTCATTTCAATCGTTATAAGAGGTTTGCCTCTGGAATGGTTTACACGTTGAGTTATCGTGCCCTTTTTCTTGTCGTCCTGGTGAAGCCCCTTACGAATGTGGGCGAACGTTGAATTTCTTCGACCTCAATAATGACACGGTCACACCCCGGAAGTCATTTGTTACTTAATGACAATAGCCGTGAAAGCCTCCGAAATCATCTCATATGGTTTTTTATACTTCCTCGCGATAAAGAATTGATCGAAAATGTCCAACGCCGTGGAACTAGACTCGCATGCAGATTTCGCAGACCAGACTTAAATATATTTGGACGCTCAACAGTACTGGATAGAATTAGACGGAGTGACTTAATAACTTTTAAGATCCTTTATAATAAATTTTCAATAGATTTGCATCACATACTGTCAGACCATTTTTATATTTTACGAGCTTGCTTATATATAAGTTCCTTTTCAGTCATACTTGACCGTATAACTCTTCAGCTATTAATATCTAAAATTCTAAGGTTGACACGCACGTAGCTTTCGGTTTCCTAAAAAGTTCAGCGCACCGCTCTAATCTCTACGCCGTCGTAGTGGCAGCTGCATTTTTGCTTCATTCAGTTTACATCAATTTAAAAATATAGCCCGTGACAGTGAGCGAAATATGTCCCTCGAGTTTCGTTTCGAATGTCGTCGCGTTCTCTCTCTTGCGAGGCATACTGCGCTTTCATTGGCCACAGCTGCACGTCGCAGACAGCGCGTCTCTCGCAAAACGTGGCTTCGATTAGCTTTTGGAGTTAGTTGATTTCCGGCTGGGGTTTGAGACGCTTGTTTGTGAGCGTACACGCCGCGCCGTAGTGCGTGGGCGGCCCGTCGGTTTTGGTACTGCTACAGCTTCATTCGGCTTTCTGTGTTAGACTTGTGGTCGGGCTGTCAAAGGGAGAGGTGGTTTTGCTAGTGGAGTGAGCTGGTAGTGCCTTGTATGTGCGTGTGAACGTCAGTTTTTGCATGATCTCGTAGGGCCGTGAGAAGGCGATTTGCCCAAACTGGAGATTCATAACCCAGAGCTGTACAAATCTTCGGTCCCGCCGTTTTGTTTGTCCCAAGAGGGACGTAATTCAACCTCGCCACGTTGGTGGATTAGCTGCAAGAGCCGCTCGACTCCCACGCTTCCTTCAGTCCGTTCGCTGCAGTTGACGAGCCGCTAGCCGCCATGACGCCAAAGCTCGGCGAGCTTAATCACGTAGCATGTAATTAGTACAGTAAAATTGTCGTTTTACCTTAAAAAAATTGGCCGCGGCTATTCCTTTTGCCCAGTGGTTTAGAGTCATTAGACAAGTGTAAAACCAAAAAGGCGTCACCCCACCCCCTGCCAAACAACCGCCATCTTAAAAACAATAAAATTTGTTATTTCTCGCAATCCATTGGTCGCACGGAAAAAGTTAGTCAACAAAAAAGGTTGCAAATAAAATTCTACACATTTTTTGTTATTGCCGTGATACCGAGAAGTTAGTATTGCGAACGGTAGAGGGCAACAAAGTTACCAAAAATTGTTTTTCCGCAACCGTCATTACTTTTAATACCAAAATCTGTCATTGAAGTTGACGTTACTCTTACTGACACAAAAAGTGCATGTTGCTATGCAACACTTTTCGTTCCTAGTATTAAATAGTTATTTGTACAAATAATTTTGAAATATCATACTTCTAAAACGTGCTGTACACGTAATTTTTTTTTGCATAGTGATGTCATGTAACTCGAAATTTAGTCGAAAAGGATTTCGGAATTTACCACATTCAAACTGACAATTCACAATCTCAATAAAATAGTTAAAAAAGTGTAAAATAACAATTTTTGTTTAACAAAATATACTTTCTTCACGATTTTTAGTTTAAAAAACACGACTTTCGTGATGACTTTGCAAAAAAGTATTTATACTAAAAGTAACTTCCAATTGGTGGGCTGTGGATGTAGTTGTCATAATGATTTTTAAATGAGAAACGTCAAAAGTAATCAATAATTTCAAATGTTCTAAAAATGTTCTGTTCATACAAAATGCCCGATTACTGTTTTGTTTGCAAAGAAGAGTCGGCGAGGACCAAAAAGCCGTGACTGTGCGAGGTAGAATTTCTGTTACCAAGACCAGTGTGATAAGAGAAGATTCTGAGAACGAAAAGCATCTAAAAGATCCGATGTCGCCGACAGCGAGGATGAAAATTATGACACCGACGACGAATTTTCTTCACAAGTTGTGGGTTCTTTTTTCAATAAATGTTTAAACAACACTTCTATCATGGTCGATAATGACTCGGTTGTGTCCGAGGCTCCAAACCAAGACGAAGGAACAATTCCAAAAAAAGGAAACGTGTCTGAGTATCTTAGGGTTTATGTAAAAATAAATTACTTTCAATATAAGAGCCTAGAATCACATCATTTGGCCCAGTTAAGATTTTTCAGGTATCTTTATTTTGTACCCACAAAAGAAAATATTTTTGGTCGATATTCTTACATCATAATTGTAGGAGTGTTAGCAATATTATAACAGCTTTAGCAATAACAATTTACAAAAAATAGTCGGGAAACACTAACTTTAAAATAAATTACCGATTCATTTCATTTGACCCATATGATCAAAATATAATTTCGTTAACCTTAACATGTTTTGGTTGAAATAAAACAAGCTGTTTGTTGTTTCATAACATATATATGACAGTCGGGTGTCTATATTCCTATTGCAAAAATGGTACGTGGTAAAGCTATTGTCGATTTGTTGATTTTTGGTCATTTCTGTGGCAAAAATTTACAAACAATTGCAATTATCGTATTATAGTGTATGAAATATTGCGAAACTATAAAACAACCGAATCCGTAACAGAAAAGACAAATTAGGGACGAACTCCAAATATTACACCAGCAAATTTAAGAGCTTTACTGATCTGGGCCAAATGATATGATTCAGGGCTCGTATATTCTTTTCCCATAATTTTCATTTTTTTAATGTGTAGTATTTCTGTAGATTCTGAAAACCTATTCACATTAGAACTACTTGAGTGACGTGACGATTTTTTTTTCGCAAAAGAGAAATAGTTACATTTTGCTGAGCCGGAATATGCCTTTCCCACGCCGCGCGGACTTTGAAGGGCTATCAATCGGACACTGTTTAAATCAATCACATTATTAAAAGAGATTCGTGCACATTTGTTCAAGCACTACCACTTTCAGATTTTCAATTTTCTGAAAAAAAAACAACCCTACAGAGCTAGAATGGCGGAAACCAATCTTTGGTCCTCTACCGTTCGCAATACCAACTTCTCGGTATCGCGGCAATAACAAAAAAATGTGTAGAATTTTATTTTCAACCTTTTTTGTTCAATAACTTTTTCCGTGCGACCAATGGATCGCGAGAAAAAACAAATTTTGTTGTTTTCAAGATGGCGGCTGTTTGGCAGGGGGTGGAGTGACGCCTTTTTGGTTTTACACTTGCCTAATGACCCCAAACCACTGGGCAAGAGGAATAGCTGCGGCCAATTTTTTAAGGTGACGGGGTTTTTTCCGACAGTTTTACTGTACTAAATTAACATTATTCGATCGCTTGACCGTCTGGCCGATGCTGTTGATAACCAAATTCATTCATCTGTGTTGGCTTAATTTATGTACGATTGTCTGCTAACGCAAGACCGCCTGGCCGACGCTGTTGATAACCAAATTCATTCATCTGTTTTGGCCTAATTTATGTCCATTTTTTGTAAATGCAATATTGCTTAACCGACGCTGGCAATAACCAAATTCATTCATCTGTTTTGGCCCAATTTATGTGTATTTGCTGTAAATGCAATATCGCTTAGCCGACGCTGGCAATAACTAAATTCATTCATCTGTTTTGGCCTAATTTATGTGTATTTGCTGTAAATGTAATATCGCTTAGTCGACCCTGGCAATAACCAAATTCATTCATCCGTTCTGGCCTAATTTATGTGTCGTCGCTGTAAATGCAATATCGCTTAGCCGACGCTATCAATAACCAATTTCATGTGATGTTTTAGTTATAGTTAGAGTTAAAGCGGCTCCCAGCTGGGCTATATAGTGTAGTCCATATTTGTGTTTACCTTTCTGTGTATCGCTAATTTATATGTGTGAGACCAATAGACCCGTATCTTGAATGTGGCCTTATGATTTACGACAAGTCTGTGCATGCCCACTTTCAGGTTACTGTGTAAAGATATATGTACGGTGAGGCCGTGAGTGTTTAAAGGTCACAGGTAAGTTGGTGACGCTTGCCGCTGCTGAAGTTCACGAGGCTGCTACTATATTTGACTCCCGTTAAGCTTCAGGTTTCGCCAAGGTGATAACTTAGAAGGTAGGCACATTTGATTTTCCCGGTTTTACTCTGGGTCTATCCTTGTAGTTTCATTTATGTCAATGAAACCGGGTGGCACCCTATTCAATTTTATTCATGTTTACCATCCCTTTGGCCGTTGCCCGTAGGTAATCTCGTGAAGGACCCTCCCTCGCTCCACTGATGTTTAGCCGGCATTATCTTGTTGCGGGATGGGTAGCGGCCCTAGGTGAGTCTTTGTGCCGATTATGTGAAATATCGTCGGCGCCGGCCGTTTAGTTTTGTATATGCCGGCGCGATGCCGTAAAACCCGTTTGAAACCGTAACAATACTTTGTTCAAATAATGACGGCAGATTGTGAACACACAATTTTAAACTTTTCCATGAACGCTACCGTAGTATATGCAAACAATTGTTTTTGAGCAACAGCGTGTTAGAATTGTGGAACTATCTCTCAAGTGAAATGGTTAATGCAGTATTTATTAACTCATTTAAACAAATACTTAACCAACCGTTGGTACCTGTCCTGAAGTAGTAGTTAAGTTAAGTAGGGTAAGTAAAAAACTGTTACATGAAGTTCACTCTAGTCATCTAGGTGAAAATGAAATTCATAGTACAGTCATATTTTTGTGGAGACAACTAGACTACGACATATAAAATTGCGGCAAAAGTTGTATAAGTTGTGCAACGGTATCAGACGATGCAACAAAAGTATTGAACGCACTCTGGTATAAACTAAAGCACTTCTATAATACGAGCATTCTTGTCAGCCATATTGAATCACATCACAAAAGCGGCAAATTCAAAAAAAAAATAGTTACTTTTCAGAAAATCAAAATATGTTAATGTCTATACGTTTAATAGTACTAATTCGAGACTGAACAACCGGTCATGCTCGAAGATTTTGAAATCTGAAAAACAGAAAAGACCGTAAATAGTTCATTCAAAAATGAATCAATGTTTTAGGCTTACCTTATATCCAAAAAAAGTATTCCTTAGTCTTGAAATAGACTGATTTTTTAATAAAGAATATGAGAGGTAATGCATAAAAGGAAAAAAGACACAGGAAAACAAACACAGTTGGCCACTCAAACATAAGGTTAGAAGCAGCGAGCATAGATAATATAACCCACAACGAGTGAACTGTTTGACGTTGTAGGGTTATGTTTTGGTTGCATCATAGCCATCAACATGTAAACGCAAAAGTACTGTGATGCAAGATTTTATGCAACTTGTGCGACATGCCTCTGCTTGTATTATAAAGGGCTCTAGTATAGACGGTCGCGTCGGCTTCATGACAAAGAGTACACATGAATTTTCTCAGTCGAACCAAAGGCACTAGTTATACGCTATTCCTACAATTAAAAAGGTGACAGAGTTATTAAGTAACAAACGACTTCCGGGATTGGACTGTGTCTTGATTGAGTTCGAAGAACTCAACGTTTCGCCCACTCTCGTAAGGGGCTTCATCAGGAGGAAAAGCAAAAGAGCACGGTAACTCAACGTGTAAACCACGCCAGATGCGAAACTCTTCTAGCGATCGGAAGGAGAAAGGCCCGAATTTATAGGCGAAAGCCGTCGCGATTCAGCAAGTGCCAGCGCGGTTCAGTGGCGGTCGGCGGGGCTTAGGAATTAGCACTTTCCACATAGAAGGAAGGGGAAAGCCTTCGTCCTGATTGAGATTGTTAGTGTTTGTAAATTTCTATGGCTTCGCGAATCTTTCTGTTAAAGAAGAATGGGGATTTGCAGATAATGGAAGTTTCACCAAAAAGGGTTTTATGGCCGGTATCGCGTTGGTGTTCGGCGATGGCTGATGATGAAACAAGACCCGACTTGAGACAGCGCTGGTGCTCAGAGATGCGAGTTTTGACTGAACGACCTGTTTCACCAATGTATACTGCATTACAAGAGCAAGGGACTCTATAAACATCTTTAGATGACATAGCGTTTAATTTATCTTTAGATGAAGGAAGATCCTGTGAGATTTTGCTCGGGGGTTTGAATACTGTTTTAATGTTTTGTTGTCGAAGAAACTTTCCTACGCGGTCGGTAACTTGGTGGATATAGGGAAGAAAGACTATTGCTGCAGGAGGATCGGGTTTTGGAGGTTTGGGTGGCCGTGGGTGAAGATGGCGATTGATGGCAGACTGTATATCCCTAGCACGGTAACCGTTATTCCTAAGAGCTTTCCGAATGTGATTTAATTCAGCGTGGATATTATCGGGTTGGGATATGGAAACAGCCCGGTGTACAAGCGAATTGATAACGTAAAGTTTTTGTGTAGGATGATGATGGGAATCGGCACGTAGATAGCGATCAGTGTGAGTGGGTTTGCGATATACAGAATGACCAAGTTTGCTACTGGGTTGGCGAGAGACCTGTACATCTAAGAAATGAAGGGAACCGTTAGTTTCTATATCCATTGTAAAGTAAATGTCTGGCTGTTGACTATTGAGCTGATTTAAGAAAACGGGTAACGTGTCTTTACCATGTGGCCAAATAATAAAGGTATCGTCGACGTATCGAAAGCAAACATTTTAAGATTCAATTCTGAAGATTCTAGAGCTACGGTTTCGAAAGCTTCCATGCCATATTGGTAACGACAGGTGAAAGAGGAGAACCCATGGCCGCACTAAATATTTGTTTAAAGAACTGGCCTTGAAATAGGAAATAAGTGGAAGAGAGGTATTTTTCTATCGGGGCAGGTAGACTTGAAGACGTCTCCCCATGCTCTCACAACAACTGTTGAATTATGACTATGGAATCGGAAATAGGAACTTTGGTGAAAAGGGAAGTGACATCGAAACTCACAAGTAAATCCACAGTTCAACGCTTATATTGGATATAAGTTCAACGAAATGGGCTGAATTGCGAACATACGAGGGAGACTTACCAGTGAACTTTCTGAGGATTGTGGTTAGGTATTTAGCTAATGAGTAAGTAGGGGAATCTATGGTACTGACAATGGGCCTGGGGGGAATGCCTTGTTTATGGATTTTGGAAAGACCATAGAGCCGATAGGGCTTTGAAGAGCGAGGAATCAACCTCCGTTGAATATAAGTGGGGACATATGAAGATTTTATGAGAAAAGTGACCTCCCGTTCGATTTTGGTAGTTGGGTCGTGAGAAAGTGGGACATAAGAAGAATCTTGGAGTAAAGACTTAACCTTGGTGGTGTACTCTGTTCGATCCATAACTACTGTAGCATTACCTTTATCAGCGGACAAAATTGAGATGTCGGAATTGGAACGTAAGGTTTTGAGAACATTTCTTTCGTCTTTTGTAATGTTAATTTTAGGAGGTTTAGATGAACATAAACACCTGACAGTTTCGAAACGGATAAGATCGGCAACTTCTTTAGGAAGCGTTCTCACAGAAGATTCTACCGAACTAATAATCTCTTCCGTAGGAATGCTTTTGGAAGCTAGTGAAAAATTCAAACCTTTGGAAAGTATAAAATTTTCGCTAGGAGAGACACAGCTATGTTCCAGATGGAGAATATTTGAAGTGATAAAACCTCACATTAGCACGCAACTAAGTCAAATGGTACCACCGAGCTATAATCGGCCTTATGCAAACAGAAGAAAACACAAACACAAAGAATACAAGTACTTACTGTTTGAGGCTGTCGCGGTTACTCAAATTATTCTTGTTAACATAGCATTTCGGCTTAGACCTTGTAGTCTTTGTGGATAAACACCCAGCATTTTTTGGCTTAAGGTATATCACATTCCTTGTTTTTGTGGCTTGAGTTACATTGGGCAGACTGGTTCTTCTATTGATGTAAGACTTCAAGAACATAAAGGCTATTGCAAACACAAACGCATCACAAAATCAGACGTAACTAAGCATACATTTACAAATGGGGAAACCTTAGAATTTGAGCACGCCAGAGTACTTGCCAAAACGTCTCACGAGTGATACGTGAAGCAATATAAATAGAAAAACAACCAAATAATATAAACAAGAAAGATGGCTTTAAGCTTAGTAAAACGTGGTCTCTTGTGATACACGATCTAAAGCACTACAACCACTGTGCGTCATACGACCACGCCTCACGGTTTATGCTGCACTTGATCTACCAATCAGCGTTACGTCGTTTCGAGCATCTGGCTCAGAGAACTATAAATAGCTCCACATCGATCTTCAGTGCTTAGTGCGACTTTGACTCTGATTATGCAAGCTGAAAGGTCTTGTAAAACGTTAGTCGATATGGGTGTACAAACAGCAACAAGGCCAAATCTACCTAAGTATTTTTGTTCTCAAGATACTCAAACAACACAAGCCTCCAAAGAGCATGGCCATAGCGTGGATCCTTACTCGAGTTCACAAGGTGGAAGGCACATTAATGCAGAAAATGCTGAGTGTTTCTCCACAAAGACTACGCGGTCTAAGCCGAAATTCTATGTTAACAAGAATAAGTACAAGTAGAAATTACTCATTACCTGTAAATTGTAGCATAATGTTGACATAGATATAAAAATACTAACAGTAACCAAAAAAGCGAATAGCGAATTAGTTGAATGAGTTCGTGAGCTAAGCGTTGTTACAAGAAATGGTATGTGATATACAGGTTGCCTAAACTTGAATACGGAACATGGCAATTCAATGAGTTGAAAGAGGTTCAAATAATATTTTCCACAAAAGTAACCGAAATAGACAATGCAATATTTACTTTGGTAGCTAGGAAACAAGTAGGTACCTAACATAACTACTTCTGTCTAGCTACCAAAGTAAATATTGGATTGTCTATTTCGGTTACTCTTACGGAAAATAGTATTTGAATCTTTTCCAACTCATGGAATTACCATGTTCTATACAATTTTAGGCAACCTGTATGTAGTAGCAGTAGTATAAGCTCAAATGGGAGGATGGGTAGTGTATTAAAAGTTAAGTTTGGCAACAATGAAATAGATATGTCTGTCATATTGTAACAAAAAGTTTGACAAGTACACGCTTTGTTTGTTTGTGTGTTATGGACAAAGTATGAGGCACCAGGTTGTCAGGCCATTTTTATATTTTACGATTTCAACTGTATATAGGTTCCGCTTCGGTCATATTTTATCATATAACACTTCAGCTTTTTGAATCAAACAAAAATTCAAACACGCACGTAGCTTTTGGTTTTATTTGAAGGTTTAACGTACTGCTCTAATCTCTATGCCGCTGTATGTGCAGCTGTTTGCCCCCGTCGCGTGTAAGAACGTTTACAGCATTTTCGAAAACACAGTCAATGAGAGCAAGAAGGATATCTTCTTAAATAATTTTAACTTTTGTCGCAGTCTACCTATATAGCGTGTTGTCAAGCTGTTGCGAGCTGCGTTTTGATTGGTTATATCTGCATGTGGCAGACAACGCGTTTGGGGGCGAATCTCGTTTTAGCGTTTGTTTGCGATTAGTTAGTCTCCAGCCGGGGTCATAAGCACGTCTCTGCGAGCGTCTTGGCTCTTAAAGGCTGCCGTGCCTTCGGGCACGGCGTCCGGTATTCGTGCTGTTACAGCTTCCTTACGATTTTTGTTTTGAGACACACGTTGTTTGGCGAGCTGTGCAAGTAGGTGTTTGTGAGTCTAGTTTCTCGAGTCAATATGTTATCTAATTAATCAGCGTTGGCGAAAACCCGGTTTCTTCACAAATTTTCTGCCCACTGGGTTTCTTTGGGTTTTAGATAAATTCACTGTTTTTTCCATTTAGGTATCCCTGTACTACTCTACTGTACTGTAAAAATCAAAATGAATAATAATTGTGAATTTTTGGTAAACGTTGAACGTTTATTTTTGCAACAGAATGAGTGTGAATTTAGTCAAAGCTGAATTGTGTACGAAACTCGAGTTTAAAATGACATATCAAGAATTTCCAGATTACTTAACAAAAGACGAGCAGAGAAAGTTACTGAAATGTTGTCAGGCACGTATGAAAAACAAAAACATTAGGGTTGTTTAGAAAGTATCTATCCGGAATTAGTTGCAGTCACTTGGCCATCTAGCGTGAGACTAGCAAACTAATTACAGTTTTCTATAAATAATTAATAAATTTACATAGAAAATTATAAATTAATATGGAATATATAATTTAGTAGCAGATGTGTTAAAACTGAAACGAAAATATGGAACTTAAAAGCAAGCTGGCACGGCCCCCAAACAGGGCAAAACTTCTTTTGCTTTTATATAAACAAGAAAATCGTGAACCGAATCTTGACTAGTTTTATAATAATTTAAAAACCGTTGCAGCTCAAATATAAATAGGTAAATTGTAATTTATTCTCACTTCATATGGACACAAGAGACACATGGATTAAGTCTAGTTATTAACATTAACTTCTGTTTCGTTGTTTTATATTTTTTGGTTTATACATTATAAGCATACAGGATGTCGACCGTGTGGCTTCTGGAGGTATTAAACAAAAGGAGGTACAAAATTCCTGTAAGGTTTTTTACCTTAGATAGGTATGTAGTTTCCAAAATACAACGTGTGCCAGTTTTCTAGTCATGTTTCAAATTTGCTTATAACAATAACACCTGTTACATAAGTTTTGGGAAAAACTTATAGAAAGATATCATTTAAATTTAAGAAACCTTTATCAAGTAAACATAATATAACAATAACTTATGAGCCTTAGACTTTAACACCTGGTTGCCATATTGCTGCCAAGGGTCCCCTATTCTCAATAAGACGAAGTTTCTGTCTTACGTGTCTCATCAGCGTCTGGACGCTTTCTACGCTCAATTCCCTAATTTCGAGAAAAATTCTTTGCCGCAAGTGGGACACCCATCAAGCCCCCTTTGCGAGCCATGTTGAGCCTATGAAATAAACTGCCCCAGGTCACGGATCTACTTTCAACTACCTGTACCAGCTAGGCGATAACTTGGACACTAGCCGAAAGTAAAGGCCCATGCCAATGTGTGTACGTCCAGGTATTTTTAGTGTGTAACTGTAAATTATTGAGAGGCTTTTCCTCCGATTGTATCCTGCATTTTCCATGAAAATTTAAGTATTACTTGCTGTAGACCCTATTGGGTCATTTGTCAACTTCTCCGAGCCAAAGATTATAATTAAACTGTGATACTTGAGAAATATATGTAGTTTCCTTCAATGTTGCCGTATACCGTTCTTTTGCAGCTATAGTTCTTAGCCCATTGTAAGAGCTCAGTCTGCGAATCGTCTGATTAAGCATTTGAGATACCTGGTTGACTGTTTCTCTGGATTCGCTGGCGCCCTCCCGGTTTCCTTCATTTAAGTTACTGCACGCCGTCTTCGACTTGAGCTAGACGTGCCCTCCAGGTATCTGCTTTTGCTTATTTTAGTTGAGAAATATAGCCAGCGAATTAACTTGTTAAAACATCGTAACAAAGCTTTCTCAGTCGCTTCTATTCTAACTCGCCGGGGACACAATGCACTAAGAGTCGTTCACCCACATGCAGCTGGGGAAAAAGCCCGCTGACTAATGACGCTTAAGTTAAAAATCCCCGCTAACATAGCTGAAGGGTTCATATCGAATGCTACACACACGAATATGAGCAATGCATGGAACACAAGGCTGAACTTCCACACTTTGTTATGCCAGAAAACAACGTTTAAGCCTAGTTAATAAAACAACGCATGTAAATAAAAACAGACTATAAATGTTAGTATAAAAATAAACAATACAGGCAAAGCCACCAGTTTTCCGTTTTAATCTAAAATGTAATTGTCTTTACAACGTCTATTTTCGCAAGTTCTTATGAAGTATTTGAAAATATGTATTGTAGGTACCTATATAAAATTGTTAACGAAATATACAGAAGAAAAGAAGAATTACGCCCGTGTGAAAAAATGCAGGTGATTTCATTTGCAAGAACCCAACTTTGACCTTTATAAATGTGTCAATTTGATAAGGATTCACCCTGTATGAGAGATTTTATAGCAATTTCGAACGAATAAAATGTAGAGATTACTATTAAAAAACATACCACTTATACGACTTATCTTGAATATGTACTGTAGTTGCCAATAAAAGGTGAGACAACAGAGGTTGTATGTTGTAAATCAATCTTATTTTCTACAACAACAGCTTTTCTGTCAAATTGACAAACAGCAATATTTAACAACTAAAAAACGCAAAAATATAGCATAAGTAGCTTAACAAGCCTGCCATAAGAGAGAAGCGGAAGGGACTATCCTTAACTGTTTCAACCTCAAGAGGTTTTTAACTACCATCCGTTTTTTCTATTTCACCCACTTCTACCACCTGTGTTTTTCTAACTACCACTTCATGCCTTTCTTCTAGCGTGGATGCTACATTTACTTTTCGGGTCTTTTTCTAGTGTCCCCCTTCACCACCAATTTTAGACGAATTCTTTAGTATATCCTTATTGATTATTTGGGCCAGCTCCGGTATTAAAATGAATAAATAGTAGCTCTGTATTTATACGATTTTCTGACATTAAATCACTTAATTCAACACATGAAGACCAAAGGAAGCCACAGGCAACATCCTATAGCAGTAAAGTGTATGCCATTGCCGTTAGATGGCGTTGAAGGACGTAAACCCGATCAGGGACGTAGTCCAATCGGTGACGATGCAGCGTGACGGGCGCCCGCAGCTTGACTGGCCATTATAGACAGGGTGTCCCGCGAGGTAAAGTACAAAATTTCAGGACGTGTTCCTCAGGTAAATTCGAGTCGAAAATGTCTATATGAACATGGTCCGCAAATGCTTCCTTATTGAGATATAACATTTCTTAAATTTTAGTAGTAGGTACTAGAGGAAAACCTCTTTTATTAACAAAAATAATTGTTCAAAATGACTACCTTCACACCGCAACCACAGTCTCCCCCGTTTAAAAATGTGATTGGCGGCTTTCCGGATAACAGGGCGGTTGTTTCTAATGTCAGCAGCAACTTCAATAATTTTATGAAGCAGTTCATACCTAGTACGTGATTTCTCCACATACACCAAGGTCTTCATGTGTCCCCACAAGTAGTAATCTAGGGGATTTAAATAGGGTGAGCGGAGTGGTCAAGAAACTGGACCACCCCGTCCAGCAAAAGTGGTATTTAAATACTACATTTCTACCAGAGTGCGGCGGAGCACCGTCATGTTGTACCCACATCTGTTGTCTGATTTGAAGTGGGATATCCTCCAACAACACTGGCAGTTCTTCTCGTAAAAATTGAAGATAAATTGGAGAGGTAAAACGAGCGTCAAGCACAAAAGGGCCAACTAATTGGTCCCCTAACAAACCGCACCAAACATTAACCGAAAAACGGTGTTAGAAATTCCGTTCGATGGTTGCATTGGGATTTTTAAACTGCCAAGAATGAGAATTTCTCAAATTATTAACGCCGTCTCGAGTAAATGTACACTCATCGGTGAACAAAATTTTATTAACGAGATTACGATGTGCGTTGATCCAATTACAGAACTGTATACGAGGATCCGGATCAGGCAACAAAGATTGGACAGGTTGCAAACAGAATAGGTATGCATCGTTCTCATACAGTCATTCGGCTAGCACCAGTGCGAACTGCTATTCTGAGGACACTAGTTGATGGTGACCTTTCAACACTATCCAGTATTAAATCATGGTCAGCTGCTGATTCCGGCGGCGGTATTTCCTCACTGATTTCCTATCATTGCAGTTGCAGTATCCATAAACTAACAGCATGTCTGCGTATTCTTCGTAGTGATGGGCATAACCGGACAATTTTCATAACCGAATTATTTGCATTCGAATGATATTAATAACCGAATGATTATTTGAATAATCATTCGAATAAATTTTGGCTCTCGATTCGTTTCTATTTCGCCGGTTGGCGGTTCACCGTCATCTGCATCGGCACCGTAACTTGCAGATAGCAGAGGAAATCAGTTAATTGTTAATTATAATAATTGTATAAATGATTTTTATTTGATTTCTAAGGAGTTTAAACCATTGAGAATAGCTATATCAATACTAATCATAAAGAAATTATAAATATGCGAATACAAAGTATCTATTGAATCTATTTTTAGTTCCTAAAATTCTCTAGTAGCCACCCTTCCCTTTTCGCTTGCACATCATACCGGTATATTTTAGAATCCATAATTTATCTACGTTCAGTCTTCCGCGGTTCTAAGGACGCACACTTAAAATTTTAAACATCGAAATCCACTTCTTGTCATATGACGACGGATGGGCATCGACTGCTCCGTTATTAAAAATTAAATATAAATCTGTTACGGTATTGGAAAATCTTATTTCGCTTTCTGTTTATCCCTTATTAGGCATAATCAACAGCGTTTCGAAGAAAAAATTTAGGCCGTTATAAATTAATACCAACACAGCTTCGGCAAATCTCATACTCAGCAGAGCGTTATTTTTAATAGGAACGGCCCCATAAATTTAACCGGTCAACTGGGAGTCTCAAATGTGTTAATAACATCAACAAGCAGCCGCGAGCCTCACTTGGGTCAATCAGTGCAATCTGCCTTGCTTATGGTTCTGAATGACGTATTATTTACAGAATTTCGATCACTCGCAGGTCGCTGAGATACGGCACGTAGTACGTATCAAGATGAGGTTATTTTTCATTCGAATACTTGAAACGAAAACCGAGTTACAGAGGTTATTTCAATAACCGCATAACCGGTTATTTTTCATTCGAATAAGCCCATCACTAATTCTTCGTTTGTAAAAACAAACATGACAGTAGATTTGAAATTGACCGTCTGATGAAATGCGGAGTTCAATCAAACTGACACAGCTCAACTGTCACAATAAATAAAAAATGTAGCACGGCCTACTGGCTGGATAGAACATGGTGCTCCACCGCACATTTATAAACGGGCTAGACTGTGCTTGCTGTGTAAAGATGGACATTTAGAACAATTATTATTGTCATATTTTTTTTTTAAATAAGAGATTTTCCTGTAACAATACTAAAATTTAAAAATGTCATATCTCGATAAGGAAGCATTTGCGGACCATGTTCATATAGACATTTTCGACTCGAATTTACCTAAGGAACACGTTCTGAAATTTTGTACCTTACCTCGCGGGACACCCTGTATATGGTAGTTGTCCCACCTTTTTTTAGAAACAATACATTGTATAGCTGAAGTAATTTTAGAGACTCTGAAAGAGTATGCAGCACCGTGAACAACTATGCAGATTTTGTATATAATCTAACAGTAATTATAGCAACATATGTAGGTAGCATTATTGACTCACCCTGTATAACTAGCATGAATTATTTTACCTCTGGGCATTTTCCTCAATCTATTTCTAGATGCAATGTTTATGCATTTCAAGAAATTAAGCGGTTGGGAAATAATTTTATTTATTTCCATATTTAAATGTATGCAAACAACATACATATTTCCATCATGTAAATTTATTACTACAAATAAGCTATAAAATGCATATTTATAAACAATTCAGGGAAAATAGTAATAAAAACCACAGTAATTAAACTATCCAATATTACGTAAACTATTTTATTGAGCTATTGTAGGTGCTTCTACTCGTAAGTGTACGAGGTTCATAAAATAACCTCTGTGTTAGTCGAATTATTGCAAGAACGTAAATAGAGCACAATTTTCCTAAAAGTTTGTTTTGGACGTGGTCAAAAACAATATTTTGAAGATTATTATTAATACTACTCGATTTCATATGCATGGTATTAATTAATATAAATATATTTTCACCGAATTATGCAATCTGATGTTATGGATCCTATTGTAACGGCCCTTTTTATTTTAATGGCGGCTTAGATTCTCCATGTGAACGCATGTCTACTAATTTCTTTATTAGTTATTACTAGCTCAATGGAATTTTGGGGAGTAAAGCTAACTTCACTCCATAGTTTTCAAGAGCGACCGGCACTTCCTCCTTGCTTCTCGGCGAGCCAAATCAACAGCTCCGTTTCGCGGGCCCTGTAGGGATCTGAAACCCTTATTCCAAAGTAATCGAGTATTAAGAGGCATTCACAACTTTTCTGAAACCGGCGTCGTGCTATTTTCTACAAGATGCAGATCGTGAGAATCTTTTTTTACTGCATTTACTGGGACCGCATGCTGAATTTGCCCTGAAACATCTTAGCTGTCACATCTAGACTTCCTACGCGCTTGGTTCCCGTCCCTTGATGCATCGGGTTTGGAGACGCCGCACTGTCTCAGACAACCATGTTTACAGCTGCGTTAAGGCATTAGCTCTATTTTACAATGTTTATAATTAATTAGGGGTTGTGGGTAAGATAGTACCAAGGGAAGCTTCTTTTTTCGCTCCCAAGGCAGCCAGTGAAAGGTATTTACATATTCTTTTGTTGGTGCATGCTGTGTTTCATACTCATAAGTGTTCCGAAGGGATGTCGAAAGACTTGCGCTATATTTCTAAGGTTAGAGATTAGCTTCTTTTGCCAGCAACTGCTAGGCTGTAGTCAGACAGGATGTATTTTCGCTGCCACCTGCGCGTAACTGTATTATGATTATAAACCTTGATACTAGAGCTTTGAGTTAAAATTTCAATAATTTGTTTTCATATTTAATTTTGATCGTTTTATAGCTTGAAGCCTGGCGTCGTATTCTTTTCTTATATTATTAGCATGTAACCCCGGGGTCGCTTTTAATTCAGCGACCCACAATTTAACTTTTGTGCCCATTGTTTTACATTGTAAGATTTATATCCAGATTTTTCTTTTTGAATCGACGAGCCTTGTTTAACTTTTATGCGTCCAAGACGCTATTTATTTTGCTGCAGTTTTTGTATTTAACCGTAACTGTAACCCGCGGGACCTAAAACTCTGTCCCACTCGCGCCTAAAGACTAGCTTTACGCACTTGTATCGTAAATTACTATAAGAAAGCTCTGTGGAAAAAAGACACAAGATTACATCAATCACAGATCCTTCTACAACGGATTATCTGCATCTAGAAATGAGGCTAAGAAACCATACCAACAACAAATTATACATAGTAATGTTAAAAACAATTTTTTTAAATATATTCTAAACTTCGCCTCTAATATAATTAAAGTTTCAGAAATTTAAAAAAAAACCCTGAAACTAATAAATTATGTACACGCAATAGTGAAAGTGCCGTAACATTCTAGAACTTTTTTGCCAGCACTTATTCTGAAGTATCAGATTTTGAATTACCCAATTGTGACGTGCCTGGCGTCGTTGAAAGTCTTGAAAATATTTCGTATCCATATAAAGTTATACACATGCAATTAAAACTCCTAAACAGCTCTAGTTCACATGGAATTGACAAACTCATTGCAATATTCTTAAAATCATGCACTGACTATTTGCAAGCCATTAAGTATTATAATAAGACACTCATTTATTACATCTCAACTACCGCTTGTATGGCTCGAAGCTACGGTGATACCAATTTATAAAAAAAAAAACAAAACAATAGCAGAAAATTACCGAAAAATAAGTCCATTCCGTTAAAAGACATGGAGCGAATCATAGTTGAAACAATGCTTCTTTTTCTACTTTCGAATAATGTTATACCTGAAGAACAACACGTGTTTACCAGGTCATTCAATTGTTACAAATATGTTGAACTGCATAAACGATTGGACAAGATCAATTGATATTAATAAACCTATAGATGTAATCTATTCGGACTTCTCCAAGGCCTTTGGTAGTCCCAAAGATATATCTCTTTATGAAACTTGAATGTTGTGGAATTCGTGGTCTTCTGTTAAAGTGAATTGAAATTTTTCTTCAAATCGTATATTTAAAGTAAAAGTGGATCAAGATTTCGCACAACTAATAAAAGTTGAGAGTGGTGTCCCACAGGGATCTGTATTGGGGTTGGGGCCCTTACTTTTTGTGCTATACAATTCGGACACAATTCAAGAAGATCTGCACAGTATTTTTGAATAGTCGAATTTAATAAAGTGGTTTCAAAACCAACTCCGGAGACCACCAAAATGCTCTATACTACATACCTTTGTCTTGTCATAGAATTTGGTTCGTTCATATGATTTTTTAAGTAATAAACTACTTCCAGGATTAGACTGTGTCATTATTGAGATAGAAGAACTCAACATTTCGCCCACTTTCATAAGGGGATTCATCAGAAGGAAAAGTAGAAGAGCACAGTAACTCAACCACGCGAGGGAAGAAGTAGAAGGGCACGGTAACTCAACGTGTAAACCACGCTAGAGGCGAAACTCTTCTGACGATCAAAAGGTGAAAAGCGGTTCGATTCAGTGACGGTGGGCGGGGCTTAGAATTAGCACTTTCCACATAGAAGGAAGGGAAAAACATTAACCCCGATTGAAATTATTAGTTACTGTTACTCAACCGCGACGGCACTTGCCTATAAATTCTCGCATTTCTCATTTCAATCGTTGTAAGAGGTTTTCCTCTGGAATGGTTTACACGTTGCGTTACCGTGCCCTTTTGCTTTTCGTCCTGGTGAAGCCCCTTACGAATGTGGGCGAACGTTGAATTTCTTCGACCTCAATAATGACACGGTCAAACCCTGGAAGTCATTTGTTACTTAATGACAATAGCCGTGAAAGCTCCCGAAATCATCTTACATGGTTTTTTATACTTCCTCGCGATAAAGAATTGATCGAAAATGTCCAACGCCGTGGAACTAGACTCGCATGCAGATTTCGCAGACCAGACTTAAATATATTTGGACGTTCAACAGTACTGGATAGAATTAGACGGAGTGACTTAATAACTTTTAAGATCCTTTATAATAAATTTTCAATAGATTTGCATCACATACTGTCAGGCGATTTTTATATTTTACGAGCTTGCTTGTATATAGGTTCCTTTTCAGTCATACTTTACCGTATAACTCTTCAGCTATTAATATCTAAAATTCTAAGGTTGACACGCACATAGCTTTTGATTTCCTAAAAAGTTCAGCGCACCGCTCTAATCTCTACTCCGTAGTAGTGGCAGCTGCATTTTTGCTTCATTCAGTATACATCAATTTAAAAATATAGCCCGTGACAGCGAGCGAGATATGTCCCTCAAGTTTTGTTTCGAGTGTCGTCGCGTTCTCTCTTTTGCGAGGCATACTGCGCTTTCATTGGCCACAGCTGAACGTAGCAGACAGCGCGTCTCGCGCAAAACTTGGCTTCGATTCGCTTTTGGAGTTAGTTGATTTCCGGCTGGGGTTTGAGACGCTAGTGCTTGGGCGGCCTGTCGGTTTTGGTGCTGCAAATTCATTCATCTGTTTTGGCCCAATTTATGTGTATTTGCTGTAAATTCAATATCGCTTAGCCGACGCTGGCAATAACTAAATTCATTCATCTGTTTTGGCCTAATTTATGTGTATTTGCTGTAAATGCAATATCGCTTAGCCGACCCTGGCAATAACCAAATTCATTCATCCGTTCTGGCCTAATTTATGTGTCTTCGCGGTAAATGCAATATCGCTCAGCCGACGCTATCAATAACCAATTTCATGTGATGTTTTAGTTATAGTTAGAGTTAAAGCGGCTCCCAGCTGGGCTATATAGTGTAGTCCATATTTGTGTTTACCTTTCTGTGTATCGCTAATTTATATGTGTGAGACCAATAGACCCGTATCTTGAATGTGGCCTTATGATTTACGACAAGTCTGTGCATACCCACTTTCAGGTTACTGTGTAAAGATATATGTACGGTGAGGCTGTGAGTGTTTAAGGGTCACAGGTAAGTTGGCAACGCTTGCCGCTGCTGAAGTTCACGAGGCTGCTACTATATTTGACTCCCGTTAAGCTTCAGGTTTCGCTAAGGTGATAAGTTAGAAGGTAGGCACATTTGATTTTCCCGGTTTTACTCTGGGTCTATCCTTGTCAGGAGGGTAGCAGGTAGGAACTTTACACGATCCCGGTGTGAATAATCCTATCACAGGGAATGGCGGCCCTGCCTGTAGCGAGCACGTGCTTTTCCCCTATCTCCCAAATCAGGGGAAAACATGTCCTTAACCCATTAAATTCTATCAACACTCCCCATTATCTTATCCCTATTCCTATTCCTTCTTCCAACCCGCACGGCCAGCGTGGAAGAGTACGCCCCCCCCCCATATATACATGGCGAATTTAAAAACACACGGAGAAATGAAACAAAAGACTTAATAAGCGAAAGGAACGCACAGAAAGGGCTGATGACAAAGCTGAACTGCAAGAACTTAATAAAGAAATAAGAAGGAACGTCAGGCGAGATGTTGCAAGATATAACGAAAGAATTATAAGTGAAACAATAGAAGAAAACAAAGGACCAAAAGTCTTCAGACGGAAACTTGAAACTGGAAGCAAATAAATCATATGCCTCATGGACGAACAGGGAAAAACAGTGCAAAACCGCCAATAAATAGCCCAAGTGTTAGAACGCTTTTACAAAGAATTGTACTCTTCAAAAGCTCTGGAACCAAACCCTAAATCAAGTGACAGAAGGGCACAGTTGACTAGACACCACACGGAAGATTTACCACCGATATCTAAATACGAAACAAAAATAGCTACTAAACAAATGAAGTCCAACAAAGCAACTGGGCCCGACGATGTAATAATCGAAATGATTAAACACGGAGGCAACAAGATACTGCACCATCTGGAAATGTTGTTTAACCTTTGTCTCGAATCCGAAAAAATCCCCAACTCTTGGAAGAATGCGAATATTGTATTAGTATTTAAAAAGAGAAACATAAAAGACCTAAAGAACTATCTCCCGATATCGCTAATATCCCATCTCAGCAAACTGTTCACCACAGTTTTGATGAACAGGATAACGACAAAGCTAGACGATTTTCAACCTCGCGAGCAAGCAAGCTTCAGAAGGGGATTTAGTACTGTAGACCACATCCACACCATAAGGCAACTAATGGAGAAGTCCCACGAGTATAATCGACGTCTATATATGGCATTTATTGATTTTGAGAAGGCCTTCGACACCGTGGAGACATGGGCATTGTTGAATGCACTAAAACGCTGTAGAATAGACCACCGACACATCCCAATAATAAAAGATATGTACGCAAACTCAACAATAACCATACAAGCAGTCGAAGGAGTAACTGCAGTAGAAATAAAAAGAGGTATAAGGCAGGGAGATCCAATATCACCAAAGTTATTTACGAATCTTTTAGAAGACGTTTTTAAGACACTATCCTGGGACAATACAGGAGTAAACATAAACGGAGAATACTTGTCTAACCTCAGGTTTGCCGATGACATAGTGCTCTTCGCCGAAGATATGAATAGGCTGGAGGAAATGATAAGAGAATTAAACGAAGCTGCAACTAAAGTGGGACTAAATATGAACATCGAAAAGACAAAAATATTGACCAACGCGGATGATGGACGAAGTATACAAATGAACGAGAAAACGATAGAAGTGGTGGACGAATACATATACTTGGGTCAAAAACTGACAACAGCACAACCAACACAAAAAGCCGAAATAAGCAGGAGAATAACACTGGCATGGGCATCATTTAGAAAGTTAAGCCGTGTTTAAATCAGAGATACCGCAACATCTTAAAACGAAGGTTTTTAACCAATGTGTTCTTCCAACACTGACATATGCCTCAGAGACCTGGGTAGTGGGTACTAACCAAAACAAACATTTAGAGACTGAAAATAACGCAGAGAAAAATGGAAAGGTCAATGTTGGGTGTACGTCTACAGGACAGGAAGACAAACGAGTGGATTCGAAACAAAACTAGGGTGGAAGACGTAGCTGAACGCATCGCAAAGCTGAAATGACAATGGGCCGGACATCTGGCAAGAAGGGAAGATGAAAGATGGAATAAAAGGGTGATGGAATGGCGACCTATGACGAGAAAAAGAAACCGTGGGAGACCCCGAGCTCGATGGAGGGACGACATTATGACAACAGCAGGAACTCGGTGGATGGGAGTTGCCACGGACCGCTCAGAATGGAGGCGTCAAGGGGAGGCGTACATCCAGAAATGGATATAAAAAAAGCGCTGATAATGATGATGATCCTTGTAGTTTCATTTATGTCAATGAAACCGGGTGGCACCCTATTCAATTTTATTCATGTTTACCGTTTCTTTGGCCGTTGCCCGTAGGTAATCTCGTGAAGGACCCTCCCTCGCTCCACTGATGTTTAGCCAGCATTATCTTGTTGCGGGTTGGGTAGCGGCCCTAGGTGAACCTTTGTCCCGATTATGTGAAATATCTTCGGCGCCGGCCATTTAGTTTTTGTATGTGGCGGCGCGGTGTCGTAAAACCCGTTTGAAACCGTAACAATACTTTGATTGTAAAAACACAATTTTAAACTTTGCCATGAACGCTACTGTAGTATATGCAATCAATTGTTTTTGAGCAACAGCGTGTTAGAATTGTGGAATTATCTCTCAAGTAAAATGGGTAATGCAATGGCTATTAAGTTATTTAAACAAATATTTAACCAATTTAACTTAAACGTCAGGCTATATAACAATTGTTTTCTTCTTTTTTTATATAGTAATAGGCGTCTTTAATTTGTATCTTAATTTTTGTATATATACGTAATTACTTGTAATTTAATTATAGTATATTTTGTAACTTAGCTATTGCATTAAATTGCCTTCTATATGAGGGAAAACAAGGATATTCCTCTACTATTATTTATTGTAAATCATAATAACTTGAGAAGTATTCACAGCATGTGTGCCCGTATTCATACAAAACTTTAAACTGATATAGGTCGTAGTCATAATTCTTTGTTCTATTACTCCTTGTACTGTAAGCACATTAATATAATGTATAGCCAAACACATCTTTGTTCTAAACAACTCCCTTGTAGTATCACAGTAACCTCATTCCAAAGCAAGAGTAAAGCAAGAAAATAATTCAGTTTATAAAAAACAATTTGTCAGTATCAGGGAAACCCTCTTAATTTTTTAAGGGAAAAACCAAGTTTGAAATAGAAAAGTGAAACACAATCCGTTGCTTTAACTATAGAATGGACAATATATAAACTAGTAATGGTGCAAGTTATAAAACATCTACACTACAAAAGTAAATAGCTATTTAAGTAACAAGGAATGTAAGGCTCTATTAACATTTGAGGTAGGCAAGTACAAGCCAAGACGAAGTCGCGGCTTGTTGCCTGCCGAAAATGTTAATAGGCGATACATTCCGAGTTATCTTATTATATTTTTCCCGCTGCTTATCGAAATTTTCCTAGATTTTTGAAAAAATCGTTTGGTTTGTCACCTGTCACCAGGATTAGTTTTCGTGAGTCGTGTTACCTGTGAGTGTCACATGTCACATAAACACTTGCAATTTCTAAACAAAAGGTCTAAATCTGCATCTTGCTTTGCTAATTTTATTATCCTAGGAACTTAATAATAATATTAAATTCCGTTGTCATAAAAAAGCAGCAAACAAATATAATCACCGACTTACAAGTTTTGTTACTAAGGCTGTATCACTAACTTGCATGATCAGCAGCGAGAAAAGATAATAACATGTTGGAATAATAAATACATATAAATATGATTGAACTGATTCATAAATCAAGGTACATAAAATGTAGGAGATGACTCAACACTGTGGGCGTTTTATAAACTATAGACACTATACACGCAGCTATCCTTAACACCACCTCGTAGAAAATAGTAAGCAATATTCATTGGCTATTTTAACCACATGTTGCTGAATCACTAAACGTTCTGAAATAGTAATTTACGATACAAGTGCGTAAAGCTACTCTTTAGGCACGAGTTGGGTAGAGTTAAAACGCGAGTGAGCGAGAGATGCTTTACGCATGTGTATCGTATAATATTTTATCTACGATAGAATGTAGAAAATACGGTAAATATTAAAAAAAATGTAAATTAGGATTGCCAGCAACCGGTCTTAATTTTGCGTGTTTTAAAAATTTTAAAACACGTTGCTATTGACAACGTGCCTATTGAAATCTTTTAAACACGTTACTACCGACGGTATCTCGACATTTCCGCGCCGCCAATTTAGCGCACGACAATTCGTCGCGGACAATTTCGCGCGCGACTGTTCCACGCGTGCTACAATGCCTCGCTGCGACAATTCCTCGCTGCGACAATTCCTCTCCTGTGATAATTTAAAAGTATTGTTGCGTATTCTAAAAACCTTGTCGATGGCGAAACTTGCTTAGGAAGGCGATGGGGGGGGGGTGTCATAAAATATTCTCAAAATTTTAAATTAGATGCTTGCAATTAATAAAAACTATTAAAACAGTTTTTAGCGGTAATTTCTTTAGTTTTGCGCAAAATCATTAAATTTTATACCGGGAAGTAACTACTATAATTATCTAGAGAGCTATCACAAAATATTTCTTTCAAGTGCTTCAAGTTCGACTTTATTTGTAAAAAACTAAATACAATTTAAGCAACCAATACTACAATCTGTTCGTTTCGGTATTACTATTAAAAAAGGAAAATATTGTCTAATATGTAATTGTCCATTATATTCAATAAAGCTAGTACGAAATAAAGCGCCTTTTTGAATTATTTCATTTTTCAATTTTTATACCAGGCGATAAATTGGCGAGTGACGAATTGTCCATGCGAGAAATTCTTCAGCGCTAAACTGTCGGCGATGAATCGTCGCTCGCTAAATTGGCCGCGAGGAATTATCGTGGAACCCTACCGACGACGTAAACTAATGAAAACATGTTATTAAACAGTCGTTTTACAAACTTAAAACTGCCAACTAAAAGGCAATTTTACACATTGTCGTAGATAAAATATATTTCGCAATGTGAAAATTGTTAAATTCTATTAAAAAAACACCTAAAACTTCACAGGTATTCTTACAGTTCAACAAAGCGCAATTTTGCAATAATTTAATAAACCAGAATAAGGTTCTTCGTGTGTGAAGGTTATATCAGTGATCACTATTAAGTACTAAACTTTCTGTTCTTCGGCACCACACACACACATCTCCACATAGTTACAAAATAGTAGTTTGTACAACGAGAATGGATATGATGTCCATATCGCACGAGGATAAAGTTTGAGCACGACGCCGTAGGCGGAGTGCTCAATTATCCGAGGGCGATATGGACATTCCACTCGAGTTGTACAGTGTATTTTTTCTACGACCTATCAATGGAAAAGAATGGAAAATTAAAAGAAAATTTATTCAACGCTAATTAATAAGATATCTTACAACAAAATCACGTTTGCCACAAACAGGGCACAGCAGGGCGTGCCCATTGCAAAACAAACAGTTAATGAAAGTTGCCTAGGTAATCACGACTAACGTGGTTTGTGATTGGTGTATTTCATATCCACCCTTGTGTGGATATGAAATCATATACGTTCAGTTAACTACAATTGCCTACATATCCATTCTGTAGATTGTGAAGAAAACAGAATACATACATGCGGGAGTAGAAAAAATTTAAAAAGTACCTATATGATTCAAAGGTTTCAGTAGGTTCCGTGCTGAGGAAACCACATATAACACTTTGACTTGCTAGGAATTCTAGAAATTACGTATATCAGTTCTTTTATGAGTTAGATTACCTCGAATACTAAGAAAAGCAAAGTTAATATATTGTTCTTTTGTTTCGCATAGCACTAACGTTTTACTTTTAAATTATTACACTTAACCCGTGGGCACTATGTGCCCATGCGAAGTAGAAATGAGTTACACTTTTACCATTTATATGATCGAAGTATTTCTGGTTTCAAATGATTATAAATGTAGTCAAGATTCGGTTCACAAGATAATCTCTAAAACTCTCGGTTCACGAATTCCTTATTTATATAAAATCGAGAGTAACTTTGGCGTGTTCGAGGGCTAGTACCCCCTTTAACAACATCTGTTATTAAATTATACATTCGGCATTAATTTATACTTCTGCAACTACGAATTCATTTATAGAATACTGTAAATAGTTATAGAAAACTATAATTGCTTTGCCAGTAGATGGTTAGATGGCGCAACCTATAGCAAATAACTTCACAGCGTTCCGGGTACACAGATAGATAGATCGATGTGCGTGTTTATACAGGATTCAGCAGAATGATGCTACCATTTTTAAAACGTTATAGGTTTGGACAGAATGCAATAATCTTAAAGATCAAACATGTAATAGACTCTACATACTTTTGGATTGTATATGTCAATAAAAATAAGTCGTAAGTTTTTGCAAGGAAGAATATTTGTGGTCGAACAATGCGGGTTATAGATTTTAAGGCTGTTTCTTGTCTCCTTCCACAAAGAGTACTCATTTGCTTCTATTGCTGGAAGACCAGCTAAGTATTCTTGGAGTATCTGTTGCGCGTAGTAATACTTTAACCAGTTTGATCGCTTGACTAAGTTTACGTTTATCCTCTGTGATATGCCACAATTTTCTTAAGCTGCGTTTGTAGCCTATCGACGCTGTGATATAGGAGAAACACTGTTTTATATTTGTTTGGGTTGAAGTCATCGTTCTATCGAATTATATTATCCACATGGAGTGAAAATTCCAGATTACATACACAGCCCCAGAAGGAACAATCGCACGAAATCAGTCTCATTAAAATGGCTGCCGGAAATCGTACTCTCAATCTATTTTGAAAATTTATTATAATCCTCTAAAAGTCAAGGTTTTTCAAAACATCCCAAAAATGAGAAATGAGTATGCAACCAAATATACACTCGAAACCCTAAACTGCATCTAAATGATTTCAAAACTGTAACACTGTAATATAATTTGATATAATAGTATCGGGTTATTATTTGAAATAAAAGTCAATGTTAAGTGAAAAGGGACCATTACAAAATGACACCAAGCAACGATTGGGGCTCTATTAAGAGAAAATGGTATAGAATGGGACTCTAATAAAGGTTATATTGCAATGTGTAACTAAATTGTGAGCGTTTTTAAGTTGTAAAATAAGTTTGGTTCACTGAATAGTCCACCGAATACTATCAAAGTTAAGTAGATTACTTTTGTGGGCGATATCACTCATGCCCATTGCGTCTGCAATAGA
This sequence comes from Agriotes lineatus, assembly GCA_940337035.1. Lineage (NCBI taxonomy): Eukaryota > Metazoa > Arthropoda > Insecta > Coleoptera > Elateridae > Agriotes > Agriotes lineatus. The sequence goes on along the minus strand of OW679200.1, from coordinate 115,427,263 downwards.
ACCAGTTGCGCGCAATAATAGTAGATTATGCAATGAGGGAGACAAATTAGTTACTTTGCTGAGATGCAATTTGTGACTCGAGGGCGACGCCCGCGAGTCACATAGCACTGAAGCAAAATAGCAGTCTCTCCGAACTACATATACTATTTTTTCACGTTGCAGGAAGATTTAAAACTACAAACTTGTTTTTTTAAACGTACTTTATACACATTTTTAAATTTTAAAGTGGCACTGTAAGCCAAATTCGAGGTTAGCAGGTTAGATTTTGCATCAGTTTTGACACAGACTGACGCAAAACCTAACCTGCTAACCTCGAATTTGACATAATTGTTGTTTCAGTCTTAATGAAAACTCCCTAGGGAAATTGTTTGTCTTATTTTGTCTATAGGGAGTAAATGCTTTACTTCTGTCACAATTTTGATGCTATAGAAAGCGACTTCTACTCGCGGTCTTGGAAAAACATTAATTTCTGATACCTACTATCCCAAAAAGGATCGACATAACTTTGACTACGTATATGAATTTTTAGTTTTGTTTTGTGAATAATTTTTCCGTACTGTTCAGCACATATTAGGTAGTAGTAGGAAAAAATAACAATTTGAGACGAAGCGAATGAAAAACGCAGTTGCGAAAAAGGTTACAGAAAATAATGGCACTAATACGGGTCATGCAACCATTTGATGATTTTAAGGTCACAACTTAGTTCTGGATGCAGTGAGAAATATTGAACAAAGTCAATTAAAGCACAGTGTTAAAATATTCTATTTAATTGCAATCTAAACTTGAAGTTATTTAATGCATTGGTAATGAGATGCAAGAAGCATTAATTAGAGGGATAAATGCAAGCATAAGCAAAGCAGATTTCAGAGGGTTTGAATTTGAATTTTGTGTAAAAGAAAGATTTATAATATAAGTAGTATGATAGGTTTGAACATATTTAAAGCCAGACCAAATAAAATTAAATAACACAAAAGGCCAGTGAAAAGCAATCAAGCTGAAAGGTAAATGAAATCAAAGCAAGAGAAAGTAGAAATTGCAAAGAGCAATAGAGAACGTGGGCAACTGAATTGAAGAACAAACAGTGACGTGTGTAAAAGTATAGTGAATGCAATTGAATAGCGAGCTTCAGTCACAACACCAAACAGGGGGTAAATTGAAATGCAAGGTTTGTGATAGGATACATGCAGGAAATGACATTTATCAAAAGTGATATATTACAATAATACTAAAAATGATGTAGTAACAGGTTACAGTGTATCCAAGAAAACGTAGAGACAACATTTTTAGAGTTAATAATGTTAATTTTTAATGCAACCAAAGAAAATAGATGAATACGACGAAATCTTTCATAGCAAATTAAGTTGTTACAAATTTAAAACATTTAATTTGAATCTAAAACCTGATTCCAATCTTATATTCTTTAAATCACGTATTATTAAGTTTGAGACCAAAGGTTGAGGCAGAATTGGAACGTTTAGTAGATGAAAGTCGTATTATACCCATTAAGAGTAGCATTTGGTGTACACCGTTGGTACCTGTCCTAAAGTAGTAGTTAAGTTAAGTAAGGTAAGTAAAAAACTGTTACATGAAGTTCACTCTAGTCATCTAGGTGAAAATGAAATTCATAGTACGGTCATATTTTTTGTGGCGACAACTAGACTACGACATATAAAATTCCGGCAAAAGTTGTATAAGTTGTGCAACGGTATCAGGCGATGTAACAAAAGTATTGAACGCACTCTGGTATAGACCGTCGCGTCGGCTCTATGACAAAGAGTACACATGAATTTTCTCGGTCAAATCAAAGGCACTAGTTATATGCTATTCCTACAATTAAAAAGGTGACACAGTTATTAAGTAACAAACGACTTCCGGGATTGGACCGTGTCATGATTGAGGTTGAAGAACTCAACGTTTCGCCCACTTTCGTAAGGGGCTTCATCAGGAGGAAAAGCAAAAGAGCACGGTAACTCAAAGTGTAAACCACGCCAGAGGCGAAACTCTTCTAACGATCAGAAGGAGAAAAGCGCGAATTTATAGGCGAAAGCCGTCGCGGTTCAGCAAGTGCCACCGCGGTTCAGTGCCGGTCGGCGGAGCTTAGAAATTAGCACTTTCCACATAGAAGAAAGGGGAAAGCCTTCGTCCCGATTGAGATTGTTGGAGTGTTTGTAAATTTCTATGGCTTCGCAAATCTTTCTGCTAAAGAAGAATGGGGGTTTGCAGATAATAGAAGTTTCATCAAATAGTATTTTATGGCCGGCATCGCGTTGGTGTTCGGCGATGGCTGATGATGAAACGAAACCCGACTTGAGACAGCGTTGGTGCTCAGAGATGCGAGTTTTCACTGAACGACCTGTTTCACCAATGAATACAGCATTACAAGAGCAAGGGACACCGTTAGATGACATAGTGTTTAATTTATCTTTAGATGAAGGAAGAACCTGTGATATTTTTCCCGGGGGTTTGAATACTGTTTTAATATTTTGTAGTCGAAGAAACTTTCCTACGCGGTCGGTGACTTGGTGGATATAGGGAAGAAAGACTATTGCTGCAGGAGATCTAGTTTTGGAGGTTTGGGTGGCCGTGGATGAAGATGGCGATTGATGGCAGACTGTATATCCCTAACACGGTAACCGTTATTCCTAAGAGCTTTCCGAATGTGGTTTAATTCAGCGTAGATATTATCGAGTTGGGATATGGAAACAGCCCGGTGTACAAGCGAATTGATAACGTAAAGTTTTTGTGTATGATGATGGTGGGAATCGGCACGTAGATAGCGATCAGTGTGAGTGGGTTTGCGATATACAGAATGACCAAGATTGCTACTGGGTTGGCGAGAGACCTATACATCTAAGAAAAGAGAGGAACCGTTAGTTTCTATCTCCATTGTAAAGTTAATGTCTGGATGTTGACTATTGAGCTGATTTAAGAAAACGGGTAACGTGTCTTTACCATGTGGCAAATAATAAAGGTATCGTCAACGTATCGGAAGCAAACCTTTTAAGATTCAATTCTGAAGATTCCAGAGCTACGGTTTCGAAAGCTTCCATGTCATATTGGCAACGACAGGTGAAAGAAAAGAACCCATGCCGCACCAAAGATTTGTTTAAAGAACTGGCCTTGAAATAGGAAATAAGTGTAAGAGAGGTATTTTTCCATCAGGGCAGGTAGACTTGAAGACGTCTCCCCATGCTCTGACAACAACTGTTGAATTATGACTATGGAATCGGAAATAAGCTCTTTGGTGAAAAGGGAAGTGACATCGAAACTCACAAGTAAATCCTCAGGTTCAACGCTTATATTGAATATAAGTTCAACAAAATGGGCTGAATTGCGAACATACGAGGGAGACTTACCAGTGAAATTTCTAAGGATAGTGGTTAGGTATTTAGCTAATGAGTAAGTAGGGGAATCTATGGTACTGACAATGGGCCTGAGGGGAATGCCTTGTTTATGGATTTTGAAAAGACCATAGAGCCGAGGGGGCTTTCAAGCGCGAGGGATCAACCTCCGTTGAATATCAGTGGGGAGATCTGAAGATTTTATGAGAAAAGTGACCTCCCGTTCGATTTTGGCAGTTGGGTCGTGAGAAAGTGGGGCATAAAAAGAATCTTGGAGTAAAGACTTAACCTTGGTGGTGTACTCTGTTCGATCCATAACTACTGTAGCATTACCTTTATCAGCGGACAAAATTGAGATGTCGGAATTGGAACGTAAGGTTTTGAGAACATTCCTTTCCTCTTTTGTAATGTTACTTTTAAGAGGTTTAGATGAACGTAAACACCTGATAGTTTCGAAACGGATAAGATCGGCAACTTCTTTAGAAAGCGTTCTCACAGAACATTCTACCGAACTAATAATCTCTTCCGTAGGAATGCTTTTGGGAGCTAGTGAAAAATTCAAACCTTTGGAAAGTATAAAATTTTCACTAGGAGAGACACAGCTATGTTCCAGAGGGGGAATATTTGAAGTGATAAAACCTCACATTAGCACGCAATTATGTGAAATGGTACCACCGAGCTATAATCGGCCAAGCTGAAAACACCGTGAATCTTTTAAGAAATGTCTTTATGGAGCACTGTCAGATGACAGAAGCAAACACAAACACAAAGAGTACAAGTACATAGTGTTTGAGGCTGTCGCGGTTACTCGAATTATTCTTGTTAACATAGCATTTCAGCTTAGACCTCGTAGTCTTTGTGGATAAACACCCAGCATTTTCTGGCTTAAGGTATATCACATTCCTTGTTTTTGTGGCTCGAGTTACATTGGGCAGACTGGATATTCTATTGATGTAAGACTTCAAGAGCATAAAGACAATTGCAAACACAAACGCATCACAAAATCCGCCGTAGGTGTGCATACATTTACAAATGGGGAGACCTTAGAATTTGAGCACGCCAGAGTACTTGCTAAAACGTCTCACGAGTGATACGTGAAGCAATATAAATAGAAAAACAACCAAATAATATAAACAAGGAAGATGGCTTTAAGCGTAGTAAAACGTGGTCTCTTGTGATACACGATCTAAAGCACTACAACCACTGTGCGTCATACGACCACGCCTCACGTTTTATGCTGCACTACCAATCAGCTTTACGTCGTTTCGAGCATCTGGCACAGAGGACTATATATAGCTCCACATCGATTTTCAGTGCTTAGTGCGACTTTCACTCTGATGATGCAAACTGAAAGGTCTTGCGAAACGTTAGGCAATGTGGGTGTACAAACACCAACAAGACCAAATCTACCTAAGTATTTTTGTTCTCAAGATACTCAAACAACACGAGCCACCAAAGAGCATGGCCATAGCGTAGATCCTTACTCGAGTTCACAAGGTGGAAGGCACATTAAGCCAGAAAATGCTGAGTGTTTATCCACAAAGACTACGCGGTCTAAGCCGAAATTCTATGTTAACAAGAATAAGTACAAGTAGAAATTACTCATTAACTGTAAATTGTAGCCTTAATGTTGACATAGATATAAGGATACTAACAGTAACCAAAAAAGCTGTTAAAATAGCGAGTTATTTGAATGAGTTCGTGAGCTAAGCGTTGTTACAAGAAATGGTATGTGATATACAAGTTGCCTAAAATTGAATACGGAACATGGCAATTCAATGAGTTGAAAGAGGTTCAAATAATATTTTCCACAAAAGTAACCAAAAAAGAAAATGCAATATTTACTTTGGTAGCTAGGAAACAAGTAGGTACCTACAATAACTAATTGTGTCTAGCTACCAAAGTAAATATTGCATTGTGAGTTTGTAAAGTTTTGAATTGGTATTCTTTGTTAAATGTAGCAAACTATGTTGTATAATAAGACGATTAATAAATCTTTCTCTCTCGGTTACTCTTACGAAAAATAGTATTTGAATCTTTTCCAACTCATGGAATTACCATGTTCTATACAATTTTAGGCAACCTGTATGTAGTAGCAGTAGTATAAGCTCAAATGGGGGGATGGGTAGTGTATTAAAAGTTAAGTTTGGCAACAATGAAATAGGCATGTCTGTCATCATGTAACAAAGAGTTTGACAAGTACACGCTTTGTTTGTTTGTGTGTTATGGACAAAGTATGAGGCACCAAGTACCTTAGACACTGACTGCTTTGGTCATATGGTCAGTCTTACTTAGAATTTTACCAAGACTAAGAAGTTTCCATCCTAGCAAGAGATCTTTTACATACTACTCATGGTAGTAACATGGAACCCACGGCTTTATAATCACTTCCGAATGATGGCATTCTGTAGAGGTTTTCATCCGCATTTTTTAATTTTTAAAAACCTCACCGGGACCAGAGGTCGATCGTATAACATAAGTACAAGTTATTAAATATTTAGCTTAGTTTTGCGAATTATTTCTCCATGCTGCTCAGACCCTAATAAGTAGCAGCACGAAAATAACAATTTCATACTAACAAATTAGTGAATTCTCTAATTTCTCGAATCAATATGTTATCTAATTAATCAGGGTTGGCGAAAACCCGATTTTTTCACAAATTATCTGCCCACTGGGTTTCTTTGAGTTTTAAATTCACTGTTTTTTGCATTTAGGTATCCCTGTACTGCTCTACTGTACCTACTGTAAAAATCGAAATAAATATTGTGATTTTTAGGTAAACGTTGAACGTTTATTTCTGCAACAGGATGAGTGTGAATTTAGTCAAAGCTGAATTGTGTACGAAACAAGTTTAAAATGACGTATCAAGAATTTGCAGATTACTTAAAAAAGAACGAGCAGAAAAAGTTACTGTAATGTTGTGACGAAAGTATGAAAAACAACAACATTAGGGTTGTTTAGAGAGTTTTGTCGCGGCTCTCAAACAAGGTATTCCTGGACAAGGTATTAATGGGACGCCTTTTATTTCGTTTTTACACATGACACGAAAATTCTAACATATAAGGTTACATTACCAAATGTTTAATAATTTTCACTGTCTGCCCGCGCTTATTCATTAATTGATTCATAATTTATAGCGTTTTTTCCCTTTCGGTGTGGAGGAGTCGGTAAAAATGCATATCATTGCACATTATTTTAGGTACCTAATAATGTTCAGTGTTTAATATTTGTTATTTTGTTAGGTAGGTATCTACAGAAATTGTATTTTATTCATTTTATGAGAATGCTTCATTATCGTTGTTGTTTTTGATATCACTAGATACATAATAATTACCTACCTACCTATACATAAAAATAAAGAAATGGTGTATGTATATTATCGTTGACCTCTTGTTACCTTAGCGGTGTAGATGCTGGTACTTTGTACGCTAGCATTGGCGGGAAAGTTCTCAAGTTGCCCTGTTTTCAGGTTACAAATTTGCAGCGTAGCAACCATTGTATTAGGTGTGTGTTGGTGATGTGTTGAGTTTGCTACTCTTCTTAGGTCTGTGGTATATTTATTTATTTAATAATATACATAATTAATCTGCTTTAAAAAGTTTGTGTCCCGTTATTTTCTGTTTGTCCCGTTTTTACAGCTTCAGCCCTGTTTTGACGTAAAGCAGATCTTGAGACTGATAAACATCCCAGGTCGCCAGTTGCTAGTTTATCCTTTCTTTATAGAGACAATTAGTTACCGACCATAACCATTTTGACTAATTAACATAGTTATTAGTGTTATTTCTAGTGTTAATACTCTTAATAGTATAAACACGCAAAGCTATCTATCTATCCGGAACGCTTTAAAGGTAGTTGCAGTCACTTGCCCATCTAGCGTGAGACTAGCAAACTAATTACAGTTTTCTATAAATAATGAATTTACATAGAAAATTATAAATTAATATAGAATATATAATTTAGTAACATATGTTGTTTTAAAAGTGAAACGAAAATTGAAACTTAAAAGCAAGCGGTCACGGCCCCCAAACAGGGCAAAACTTCTTTTGCTTTTATATAAACAAGAAAATCGTGAACCGAATCTTGACTAAATTTGTATCTATGTATGTATAATCGATAACCTCGTTTTACCTTGCGGTGTAGAGGCTGATGCTTTATGTGCTTGCATCTGGCGGTACAATGCTCAACTTGCCCGGATTCGGGATACAAAGTTGGAGCGCGCCTTTTATGCTTGCACAGCAACCATTGTGTGAGGGTCTGTGTGTGTTATGTTGTGTGTTAATGTGGTGCCCAACTGTGAATGGTCTCACCAAGCCCGCTTCAAATCGCAAGGCTGCGGAAAATTTCGGCCCTCGCGGGATTCGAACCGAGGACTTGCTTAATGCAAGGCAAGCGCTTGCCCATCTGAGCTACTCGGCTTCTGACTAAATTCATAATAATTTAAAAACAGATGCAGTTCAAATATAAATAGGTAAATTGTAATTTATTCTCACTTCATATGGACACAGGAGGCACATGGATTAAGTCTAGTTATTAATATTAACTTCTATTTCGTTGTTTTGTATTTTTTGGTTTATACATTATAAGCATACAGGATGTTTCTTAAGTCGGCCGTGTGGCTTCTGGAGGTATTACACAAAAGGAAGTACAAAATTCTTGTAGGGTTTTTTACCTTAGATAGGTATGTAGTTTCCAAAATACAACGTGTGCCAGTTTTCTAGTCATGTTTCAAATTTGATTATAACAATAGAAAGCTTTAATCGATTTGAATGATCTTCGGTATGGCAGTCCAAATTAGTGTAGGTCACTATTTGACATGGTATTGACGGTTTAGTCTAGTTGCTTGTATTTTGAGAAACAAATTATAAAGAGAAGAAGTAATACTAGTTACATAAATGAATGTAGAGTTAATACTCCACTAATACAATTTTACCACTATTTTCATGGGTAAAGAGGTTAATTCTATGTTAAAAAATTGAACTCCACTTTCTGCAACATTTCTGAATTATTCTTTATTAAGAAGTTTGACTGACAACGAATCCACTGCAATTTAAAAAAATGTTTCTTGGCATACAGGACAACTAGATTACACCTCTTTCAAAATGAATGTAGATTGCTGGATTGCTAGAAAAATATTACAACTTATCACCCTATCCATGAAATAATTAGCGTCTGATCGACGTGGCGAAACCCGTTTTATCCACTACCAGCCTGCCAAAAATAACGAATATCACCTCAAAAATAATTTATACCAATTTAGACTGTCATGCCGGATATCAACCAAATTGATTCAAGCGTTCTATTGCTATAAAGAAAATTCCAATTTGACTTCAAAACTTGAACACGTTGCATTTTATAATATGCACGCATATCTATAACACAATTCATCGAATACAATTAATCGAAACGCAATTCATCGAAACGGCAAATCATCGAAAGGACAATTAATCAAAATGCAATTTATCGAAACACAATTCATCGAATCAACAATTCATCGAAAAGAAAATTCATCGAAATTTCGCATTGTAGGAGTTTCATCAGGTTTTTTGAGGATAATATATTTAATTTTTTTAAAAATTTGTTTTGAGTTTAATTATACCGAACAAATCTACCTGAACTATCCTTCACAGTTTATCACGGCTTAGGACTTGCAGCATGTCGCTGCCGTGTTTAGAAGTTTTTGTTGTTTTTTAAATATTTGTAAAATTCGGGAAACGATTCCTTTTTCACCTTTTTTTGGTTTTTTGTTTTATTTTTTTAACTGATATTGTAAATAATATGTTATGGGTGCATATATGTATTAGTACATTTTCTAAAATCCTCTGTTGTGTGCTATTCTATACAAGAAATCGAGGATATTTTCTTGATTATAATTATAAATCAGCTAAGATTTGTTGGGTATAATTAAACTCATAAGAAATTTTAAAAATAATATGTAATTATTCTTTAATAAAGTTGATGAAATTCCTAAAATGCGGAATTTCGATGAATTGTTGATGATATGAATTGTGTTTCGATAAATTGCATTTCGATTAATTGTCCTTTCGATGAATTGTAGTTTCAATGAATTGCGTTTCCATTAATTATATTCGATGAACTGTGCTTCGATGAGTTGTTTTCAATGAATTTACCTAGACCCATCTACTCCATTCAAATGCTTTGAAATACATTTTAAAGTGAAATAGTTTAATAATTTTTTTTATTTTATTTTATATTAACATAGTGTAAATATTAACTATATTTATATCGTCAAGTGCCATAACTAAATATGTATTGTTTAATATTATACCTATCTTGATCAATAAATTCCCGTTCAATTTATTCTTTGTTTTATAAAAGAGTGGGGTAATATCTATTACTGCACTGACGCACTGAGTGGTACTCATTTTAATTTGGTAAATAGTCTATAACAACACCGATAAAGATAATAGTATATTTCCAAAAGTGACATATACCATGCGAGAATATTCCACTTTCGAGAAAGTTAGTATGTGCGCCAGTTTTCCTACGACCACATAAAACACATATTGGCAATTTAATGAATGACAGCTTTATTGTGAAAACTAATAATGCCAGTAATGTTTAGGTTAAAATGACATAATATCACCAGTTTTTTACGTTGAAATGACACTGTCAGTAGTTTTTAGGTCAAAATGACATATTGTAAGTAGTTTTTAGGTTAACATGACATATATAGCCTCCTGTATAACTGTAAATTGGGCAGTATTTTCATAACAAACACGTTCATTATGATAACATCCGGGTGAATAATATTGTAATTTTTCGTGGCTACTTCACTGTACGGAAACCGCCACTTTCATATGTGAGTGTGGGAAAACTGTATGAAATGTTTCACAATGTATTTAAGTTTTTGCGTTAATTTTAAATCTTTTCCTTTAATTTGAACTTTTTGTGTCACAGTGATTTACGAGAGTAGCACTCATAATTTTGCACACGAATAGATCAAGTGCACTATGAAAATCAAACTTGCCATGAAACAAATGTTTATTGTTTTCTAGTTTGTCAAATTTTGTCTTATTGCAACAGTTATTATGCAAGGTAATTTTGAAATAAGTGTTGTGCAGCAAAAATGAATTTAACGAGAGAAAATTTTAGATCGGTATTTACTATTACTTTAAAAGTTCCCTATCTCCGATAGAAAGCTTTGGACGACTTCGTGCTGCATTTGGCGACTAAGCGCCTTCGCAGAGGACTGTTTATAGCTGGTTTAATAAATTTAAATTTGAACGAGCTTCACTTAGCGACGATTTTCCTGAAAGAAGACCAATTTTTGGAGTTACCGAAACAAACATAGACGCCGTGCGAAGAATAATTCAGAAGAACAATCGAGTCACATATAGAATTAGTAGGAGCACCTTGGGCATTGACATGATTGCAATAAAAAAGATTTTACATAATCATTTGGGTGTAAGAAAATACTGTTATCAGTGGATACCACCAGTTTAACAGAAGCGCAAAAACAATAACATGTGGAATAGTGTAAGAAAACTTGTAAGATATATGATGAAGATAGGTCTAAAGCAGTTTACAACATCATAACTGGTGATGAAAGCTTGATATATGCATTTGAATCCGAACCTAAGCAACAGTCTGCACAATAGGTGTTTCCAACAGATCCTAATTCAGTTAAAGTAAAGCGATCTGGAAGTGTTGATAAGAAAGTTATTGTTTGATTTTTTTCAAAATCAGGATCTATCACAACTGTCGTGAGACGTTATTCATTCGTTTGCGGCGCCCAAGAAGTGAGATCGTTCTTCACCATGACAATGCTTCAAGTCATACCGCACATCAAACAAAAGAATTTTTAGATGCTTCCGGATTAAAACTGCCAAGTCATTTCCCATACAGTCCCGACCTAGAACCTTCAGATTGCTTTCTATTTCCTCGATTGAAGGATAAAATACGTGGTGTGCGATTTGGAACTCCGAAAGATGCTGTGAAAAGCTTCTTAAGTGACTGAAGAAGCGGATGTTTTGAAAATTGGTTTTATAGAATGCATAAATATATAGAGTTTAAGGACGAATATTTTGCAAAACAATAATAAAGCTAATTTTTGGCTATAAAACTGTTCAACTGTGCTCAAAACGAGTAACGCGTAACGCAGTCGAAGCTGTCTGTTATTTTCATTGTTAGCATTTCTTCTTACGTGAAACAAACAAAAATGCCGCTACTGCCATTTATATTGCAAAATGCATCATTATTGCGTGCAACAATAATAAGTACAGTAAAATTACGTAAGTGGCACAGCATGTAAACGAATTCTTACTAACCATAACATAAAACAGTACTAATTGCGTGGAACCTATAAATGTACTTCGAAAGCACTTAATCAAACCAACACAATGCTTAATAGCTGTGACGTTGATATATGTAATAGAAAAAGCGACATAAATATTAATTTGCTTTATACAAAAGCTATGATTGGTTATGAACAAAAAGTGCAAGTTAATTGTCGGCTTTAAATTGATTATAAACCTTGACCTCACTCTTGCGTAAGTTATTGATATAGGCAGCTGCTCAACTTTTAAGAATTATGTTTCTTTTTTTATAAATTGAAAAACTACCCCAAATTGCATTTTAAAAAGCTATTTAAGGACAGAGAAGATGTTTTCACTTATAGGTATTTAGCTAATTCTACAGAATATTTACCTATGCACACAGGAAAAATTTGCCAGATCCTGCTCTTGATATTCCTTCCGGAAGGCATTTCTCGATGTAGATCGGGCAGGAACAAGACTGTTTGCAGGCCATTGCTTCCATTTTTTATCACCTCATTTCGTGTTGACATGCTAAATATTGCCGCAGTTAGCTTCACCAATCAAAGCTTTAATTAAACTATAAGCTCTTAATTGCAGCTCGTATTTACGAGTGCAGCAACACCGTCCTATTTGTACTTTCGATTTACGACCCTGTTTTCGACTGTACAGGCCGCTTTCGAATTTCTCCCTAGGACGGCCAAGTAGAACACATTTTTCGGTTGCTGCAGATGACTGGAACCCAAAAGCCGACACTTGAGGTAGGAACTGGAAACCCGTTTGGAGGCTTGCACACTTGGGACTCCCCACGCCTGGTCGCACTGTAATCAAGCAAATGCACTGAGCACTGAGTAAATTGAAGTAACGCGTATTACAATAGACAAGGCACAGCAACCAGCTGTCGAAGCGATCCGATTAATATTTAAAATGTACTAGCTACTACTCACAGAGCAATTATTACTCAAAGCATTGCGGCGGCCTTGAATTATTCGCCTTTAAACTTCGTGATTCGTAGAAATTTCGTCTGATTAACAATGTGCTCGTGCGAACTGAATGAAGGTGGTTATTAAAAAAACATTAGTTCTTTTTGATTGGGATCATAGAGATGGCACACATCAGAGGAGTTGTCGCCATCAAATTGAAATGTGATCAGATCCAGCTATCGCTGACGAAATGTTGATAGAGGGTTTCAGTTTCCGCTAGAAGGCGTTCTCTCTCTTCTCTTGTTAACAATTATCAGCAAAGCTTTATCGCGCTGTTAAATACGTAATTGAGAATTTGTGTATCACACAATATACACAAATGGACGTCTATCGAGTAAACATTATTGAATAAACGTGCTAATTAAGTGTTCATTAGGTGTGGCAGCTTGATTGGAAGAATTGAGGAGCTTCCCTAAAGTGTCTTTGTTTAACTGTCAAGGTCATATTAGTTATAAGGTCACACCAGGCCTTGACCTAGGAGCGACAAAAGAAGAAAAAACTGTATATAAAGAAAATGAAGTTCTGCAACCTATGTTTAAGTACATTTTATTTCTATGAGTAAATGAACTGTAAACTGTTTTCCCAATGTTGTATCTCTTTCTACTGTATTTTATTTCTTTAAAGGCACACGATCACATTTCTATGCTACATTATTTCGATATTAAGAATGACGAAATTTAATTAAAAAAATAATTTATCAGTTTTAAACTACATAGGAACATAAAAAAACAGTTGAACACATACAAAATAAATAATCATATATACTGCTATAATGTTGTACCCAACGATGGTTTATTTAATCAATGTTAAATTACAATTCTCTCCACGTTGCTGTGCCATTTCTTTGCTATGCCTCTTACCTTTCTTTACTGGTACTTTTTAGTTTGTTTAATTTAACTAGCTCAGGTACAACAAAGACTATATAAGCTTGTATAATATTATTTTCAGATTGAAACAAATTTTTGTTTAGATGCATTTATGTAAAATATATGCCGCTTTATATAAATTATTGATTATTAAGTTTACTAATTTTGCTAGAACCAGTAGAACAACCACTCTCAAATCAGGTTAGGTTCATGCATTATCATAGTATATTACATTACAAGGCATGAAAGTGATACTTTGCAGATGAGGAGGCTTGTTGAAGAATACGAGGATGCGAAGCGTCCGAGTACTTCTTCAAAGCCTCCGAGTCAAGCATAGACACTTTCATGCTGTGTAATGTAATACATTTTTTCTGAAATCCCTCTTTGTAATACCTAGCTCGAGCAGGTTCCGACAGCACGGATCTACACCGCTCCACGGTTTCAGCCATCGCCAAGAAAGGGCGCCAAGCGCACCGCTCGCAAGTCATGTTACAACGGCGTTCGCTTAAAGTCTGGTGCGCAAACCACTAGGGATACTTACAGTGACAGCATCCTAACAAATATCAACACTGTCAAAGACACTTGATATTGTATGTACCTAGGCTAGACACCGAACCTTATGCAAATAAAGAGTCCCGGGGGAAGCTGGAGAATTTTAGTTTTTCTGACATATTTAAAAATAAAATCCTATTGCATCAGTGTTGCCGATCGTCACATAATTATCAGATCCTAACATAATTTTTTCGGCATTCTGGTAAAAAATGATAAAGTAACATAATTATCAATTTTAACATAATTTTGTTCATGGATGATTTATTCTTTATTATCGTATCGTCGGCTTTCTGCAATTTCTAATATTTAAATGCGCCATCTCGTATCGTCATTGTCAAATTTTGTGTGAATATTTTGAAACCTATGGTTGCTTCACAATAGAGGGTCCAGGCAGCGGCGACCTCCTAGAGATCCTGTATATAGTTTACTAACCTATATACAGGGACTCTATGACCTCCTAGAGTACCTGTATATAAGATTATACAGTTACGCTAGGAAGTATACGGTCACTAGATTAATACACCAATGTTAAGTCTCGTGTTAGCTAACGCGACGTCAAAGTGAACAAAAACCAATCAAATCTCAAATGCTTATGGTAACTAATACATTAGTAAACAAAATTTGATGCGATTTTGTTCACTTTGACGCGACGTTAGCTAACACCAGACTTAACATTGCTTTCTGCAACCGGCCCTAAGTGTAAGGTACCGCCATTTCATTCCTTGTGTGAGAATGTGAGAAAATTCTGAGATAAAGATAACAAATACACATTTCCCAAGTGCAATAAGGAAGACACTAGTTTTTGGGGATTTTCTTTTTGGTGTAATGGCACTGCTGTAAAGTCAAATTCTTGTTAGTTTTTGTGCGACAAGAATAGATAAATAATGACTAATGGCGGTACCTTACACTTTAGTGTGCTGATCTAGTATGGCGACGTCTATTATCATACAAGCACAATTTATGTTTAATTTCGCGACGTTAATTTCAATTAAATGGCGGATAAACCGAAAAAACTGCTTGCGTTTTCATCTATAGGTGTTAACATAATTTAGAGCAAAATCTGATAATTTTGTCTCGGCGATTACTTAATTTTAAATCGTACAAACGGCAACACTGTATTGCATCAAGGTGCATTGGTGAAGGTGACCGGTCACCTAGGTAACGCAAAGTAAAAATGCCTAATCTTGCAAAAATCTCAAAAGTGACTAGTCTTGCAAAGTGACACTTTCAAGATCAAACTGAGGCTTGACATGGCCCACTTTCTTGACGATTTCAGGAAAAAATTATTACTTGATAGTTGATTAGTACAATAAAAATTACTTCAAAAATATGACAGTTCTACAACTGTCAAAGTCAAAAGTTATGAACGGGAAAAGTCAGTCGAAATCATATCTGTTACAATTCTTACCTTTTTAAAAACATGGAAAATGTAAGTAGTTTCTTCAAATACCGTATTTACTTTATTTTAACTTATTACTCGGTAGTCCGACGTTTCCCGGAATAAGGTATGGGTAGAACCTTAACTCGCCCATGATCTATGATCTATGGTGAGGTATAGACCTTACAAAGTGTTGAAAGAAATAAGCTAAAATGAATAAAATGAATATTACTTCCCCAAGCACTTTATAATCAGCCTCCTCTTCCATCCAAGCGTGTGCAGTCTGCTCGCAGATATTTCGGTATGCCCATGTAAGTACAGCCTCTTAACTAATTGCAAGACTCGTCGTTCTTCATTGCTCCTTATGTAGCTTCAATGCGAACATCAAACGGCAAGCTCCAGGTCTGCAGGAATCGCCTTTCTTTATACTGTGTCTCAACTGCCTCCACTTGTAGATGTAATTAACTACCAGTGACTGCAATGCCCTTTTGTCCAAATACGACAGGATACTTTTCACTTCCTCCAAGGAGCCCGATGACCTTATCACCACCAGTGATTGCAGTGCCTTTTATCCAAATGTCACAAGATACTTATAACTCCCAACAAGAAGCTCGATGAGGTCCACCACCAGTAGCTGAAATTCCTTTTATCCAATTCAGATGTAACCAATCAACAATAAACTTAGTCCAGCATCCTCTAATTCACTTCAGGTATAAATGTTAAAAATTACCAATTCCAGAAAAGACTATTTTTGTAGATTGCTGCAGTTCAACTTTTCCTTGTACTACTAGAGTGCTTGCCATATCTCAGCGACCCTGAGCAGTGATCGTAATTCTGTAAATACGTCATAAGCAAGGCTACAGACCAACCTGAAAATATAATTGCGATTGTGCTGCGTTTGATATCGTTTGTTATTTTCGTACTTATAAGTTAGTTTTTGCGTTTTTTATCTACTTATATTTCCGTTTATTATAAAAAACAGTTGGATCAAATAAACACGAAATATTGACACAACCTATTTTAAATTTCCCGCCTGCAAGCTAGCCTGATGTTCGTAGGTTGTACTGAAAACACCATTTGGGCATCTCGCACAACAGTTTTCTCCCTTGCTCCACTGCGCATTTGTGGTCACTGAGATATGGTAAGACCTCTACCATACCATTTTTTTCTCTATTAGTCCATCATACCATCTGTTTTTTTAAATTTTACCTTTTCTCCATCTCGTTAATTTATCATGTAGTATCCCCATTTTATATGCCAAGCAGATAATTAAATCATTTAATAAAAGGGGTTTTTATTATCAACCTTTGCTTTTAATCAAAATACGGTTACACTTTTAAAATCAAAAATTTGTAGTTATTTTTAAAAATTCATCATAGTAATACTAATCCATCCATTTTTCAAAATTAACACTCCTAGACTACTTATTAGTACAATTTATTTATTTTTGAAATTTTAAATGACTTTTTCAAATAATTATTCGACTTGCCTGTCATCATTTCAAATTACCTTATATTTTATTTTAATTTTTATCTTATATCAATTATGACTTGAACTCTAATATTACCAAACAACTATCCTTACTAAATCTAACATTATTTAATCCATATGTTAGAACCTTTCTGTTAAAATGTTAATTGTATTACTTGATTTGAATTTTAGGCTGTAATTTATTTAATAAATTTTGAATAATTATGCTGCTCTTTTACTACTTAAATTCATCTTTGCATGTTTTAATCATTAGGTATTTTTTATTAAGCTATAAGTAATCTCATACCTAGAGATTAACTTTCACAAACAAACTAGCACAACAATAAATTAACTAAAGAAAATGAGATGCAGAAACTAACAACGTATACGAGCAATCGTTGAAAAATCGTAATGAAGTACCAGACCTTCAAATATTGATAGACTGCCTACAAATTTTAATCGCTAGAAGCCAACATCGAAGTCGCACGAAGATCAACTCAACATCAAACCATGCCTAACACTTCATGATGGCAGTAGCCTATTTCTACGTCCAACTTCATTTGTAAATACTGCAAACAAAAACTCCAATCCGTAAAAGACGAGCAACTAGGTTTCAATTGCCAAAATTATGAAGCCAACCAGAGATTGAAACGCAGTCAAACATGCAGCCGACCACGTCATACGCTTCTGCACAAAGATTCTAGAAAAACCACAGGACATTCAGAACAGTTGCCCACACCACCACAGAAATTGACGCTGCTCGAACAACCCCATCACAACCACTAATAATCAACTCCAATGATGCGGTATAAGAGAAGACTGTACTATTAGCACAGCGTTAATTCAAGCAAGATCCTCCACGAGAATGCTCCACTACTTACGAGCACTAATAGATTCAAGATCGCAAGCTTCCTTCATGACTGAAAATACTGTCCGATTACTATAACATCGGAGGACAAGAATTCGAGCAAGTCAGTGGACTTGGCATCGGAGAACATCGGTTCTGTAGGGAATTTTTACTGAACATCGAATGTTTGATTCTCACAAATCTAACTCAGACATTACCCAACAATCTATTTCCTAGCACTAACGAGCCTGTCTTCCGAAACCAAATAATTGCGTATTCCACTTACAGGTTGCGATAGACCTGGCCCAATCGTACTCTCCAACATCAACATAATTGCATGATCAGTGCCAAGAGGCAAGGTAGAACACACTCAAGACAATATTCTTGTATTTGGATATTTTCTAATGACATAATTGACTGACTTTATGCTACTTAAAGTCACACCAATTCCACTAAAGATAGGCAATGGATCATATTGGATGTTGAACATAATAAGCGATAGATTGGCAGTTGGTTACAACAACCAGCTCTACTTCTAACTAGCCCAACTTGTTTATCAACAACAAGTACTTTTGCACACCAAATTCCAACCACAACATCAAAACTAGCCCAAGCTGTTTAATCGACGAAATTTACCAGCGTGTTTAACAAAAACATACAACATCACCATCAATAACAAATTTGGAAACCACCCTACAGAACAAACTCTTAGATGTTTATCATAAAGTTATAAATGTAGCCGTAACTTGCAGCGAACTGAAAACAGACGTCATCCTACAAGTTTCACCAAACTGCAACGTCAAAACAAGAAAAAACCTACTTACTCCAAAACCAACAGACCATCCTTGGTGGATACACTATGCTTGTGACTATCAACATTAATTCTGACGACACCTACAAGCACTACGACGAATTATCGGAAGAACCAATCATGAAGATATAGGATCAAGTGGAAAAATCAAGAACGACGAAGAGTAAATCCAAACCGAGCTACAATAGTCAAACTGGGAATCCATAACTCCACATATGGTAGGAATCAACCTAACGATAACCATCATGTTACTAATTCTATCCATAGCGTGGGCATATTAACATATTCGCAAGAAAAAAATCTTACTGGAGGAAACAAGCACATTAGAGACAATCGAAATGCAGCCCCTGAAACCATGCCTAGTCTACTCAGAGCACCAGATGGTAATGCTACAGAACTTTCGCCCACTTTAAGGCCACATCACAACTAGGGATTCCTAATGATAAGTCACTCCTCACTTCGGAAAGTGACAAGATGTTTAACTCTGTTAAAACATTAGTCATTAGTATTCAAATTACAAAATCATTTTAAAATATGGGTTAATACTTGCATCAAACTGCTGAGAAAATTCGATTGGTATAAAAGCCACAGGTGGGCGAGAACGAGTCAGCATTTCTAATCAGCTCAACACCACTAGGTCATTGTTAGAAGACACCACTCAGCATAAATCCATGTCTGAAGCAAGTGAACGAGGTGCAACAGTTTGCTAAATATTCAGTTCTTCTTTTTACATCATCTCCTTTCGGAGGTTGGTGATCCAAATAGCTAACATAGTTTTAGACACCGCTGCCCGGAAGATGTCAACTGATGTGCAGCCAAATCAACGGCGTAGATCTTTTAGCCATGAATTCTGGCGCCTGCCGACTGATCGTTTTCCCTGGATTTTTCCTTCAATAATAAGTTGAAGGAGTTCTCATCGGTTTCCTCTCATGATATGGCCTAGAAATGGAGTTTTCCTTTCCATAACTGTAAGCAGTAGTTCTTTTTGTTTCTTCATTCGGATAAGTACCTCGACGTTAGTCACTCTTTGCACCCAGGAGATCTTAAGCAAACGCCTGTAGAGGTACATTTCGAAAGCTTCAATTCTTTTTTCGATTGTGGGGTTAAGGGTTCAGCTCTCGCATCCATAAAAGAGAACTGGGAATACATAACATCTTAATATACGAGTTCTCAATTCTAAGGTTAGGTCAGGCCTGAGTACTTTCGCATAGATGTTGTCTGGGCCTGTAGCTTTTTTGTTTTTCTGTAATTTGATTGCATGAATGATTTCTTCCTTATTTATTTTCGGTCCTAGTTCGTCTACATCTTCCAACGTTGGTGGGGATGATCGGTCATCTTGAAAAAGTGTTTTGACATATTGAGTCCACCTCTTAAGCTTGTCTTCTATTCCAATTATTATTGTGTTATCTGTATTTCTTAAGATTGCCGTCTGATGTTTTCGACCTCTATTTCCTAGTTCTTGAACTTTTTTGTGAAAGTTGAACGTATCGTGCTTTGCTTGTAGGTTTTCTATTTCTTCGCATTTTTTCATCATCCATCGTTCTTTAGCCTCTCTTATTTTCCTTCTTATTGATTTGTTTATCTCTTTGTATTTTATGAGATCTATATTCTTATACTGCCTTCTCTCTTCCATTAGTTTTAGGATTTCCGATGTCATGCATTCTTGTACTTTGTAATTTTTTGTGAACCCTATTTGGTTTTTCTGTATGTTATTTAATGCCGCTTCAATTGTATTCCAGGTTGTTTCTACTTCGGTTGGTTGAGGATTGCTTATTTTCCTAAATTCATTTTCAAGGGCTTCGCCTACATGGATTTTAATAGCAGGGTCATGAAGTTTCTCGACGTTTATGTTTTCCGTGATTTATCCATTTCAACTAATTTAAAACGACGTAATCTGAAGTCGGCTACGACTGGGTTGTGGTCAGAGCCAACATCGGCTTCTGGATATGACTTCACCGATTTCATATGTCTTTTAAAACCATGGTTTAGCAGTACAAAATCAATCTGATTTCTTACGATGTGTTCTTTTGTGTCAGCGGGGGAGATCCACTTGTACAATCGTCGTGGATGAAGTTTATAGAAAGTGTTAGAGATAAATAAATCATGTTCATTGCAAAACGTACGAGTCGGTTGCCCCTACAGTTTCTTTCGCCAAGACCATATCTTCCCACTGTATCATTCACCGACGCCAACTTTGACGTTAAAATCTCCTATGACAAATGTGATTTCACCTTTTTTCGCATAAGCTCTTCAATACCTGCATTAAATTCATTGTGCGGTGTGAAGTTTGTAATCTCAACATCATGACTCTATCATTTAGAGGTACATAGTCTGTAACTGACCTTGTAATGTCCGATTTAACCATCACCGCAACGCCATGCTGGTGTTGCGTGTCAGATCCTCCTGAGTAGTATATGTATCCATGATCTGTTTTCTGACACCCTTTGCCGGGCCATCTGACTTCACTTAGACCAAGAATACTGATGTTTAGCCTATTCATGTTGTTTTCAGTGTTTACTAGCTTTCCAGCCATGAATAAGCTTCTTATATTCCAGGTAGCTATACGAACAGTCTTATTATACATGTGGAGCTTTCTTTGATTATCATTACATCCTATGGTAGATGGTATTGTATCTGTGTTTCTTCTACAGGGATTTCGCCGGATGACGACCTGGGAACCCCTACAGTTTCTTCCCCTGTCGGATCTTGGGTTCCGATGCCCATGATCAGTAATATTTACTGTGTCATCACTATTCGCCATTTTGATTTGCTAGGGATAAATAATGAGGTAGTCATTCCGAGGCTTTCCTCATCGCAGTACCACATCCATTAAAACTGTTTCAGTCATGCTTGTGGTATTCCAGCGTCGAACCGGTCCAGGACCATTTCCTCTACACTTCGGACTGGTACTGGTAATCGCTGCTGCCCTTCACCAGGGTTTAGGATATAGGGGTGGGATGTTAGGGAGAGAGAATGATTCAAGATTGGGACATGATTTCCTCCGGTATATGGGGATAGAGAAAATCAAGAGCTCGCGTCGTCAGGATCGCTAGGTCCCTAGATCTCCATCGAGTTCATCGAAATGTACCTACCGCTACCGGAAATATTCAGTTGCGTGCTTTAATTATAAAGTCATAAGTAAGTTACTAGGTTAACAAGTTTATTGTTCCATTATGTGCACTTACGATGTAACATTGTTTAGTATAATAAGGTATAGGTTTTAAAATAATAAATAGTATTAATCTATATGATTTTACTGATTTAACATCTACAAAGAGCTATGATATCCAAACCATGAAGTTGGTGTATGAGGCTGTACACCGGCCTAACCCCTTAACCCAAAAGATCGCTTTCCAGAGCAAACTACTTGGCCTTTAAGGCTGGAGTCCGGCAATCTCCTGCAACCACCATTTACTACAAAAATGCACCGGTATCTGCAGCCCCACAACAGTACAGTAACTGTAACTATATTAAATAGGTTAATTGGAAGGTAATGATTAAACTGTATAGATATTCAATGGTTTTTCTTAGATGTCAAATGAAGAATTCAAAGTAGAGTAAAGATTTTTTATTAAATGTTTTCTTTTAGTAAAAAATATCTGCTGGCGCATAATCCATCAATCACCCTCTGTATTTACCATAATACCAATACATGCCGTTATGACGCTACGTTTTTTTTTCAATTCTTTACGATATCTCAACCAGTCATAATAATTAATCAGTAACCTCTTTTACATTTCGGTGTCGAATTTTAATCACATAAAATAAATAAACGGCTCAACCAACCGTGAAACAATTTACAGTTATATGAAAGGCCTTATGAAACTACAACAACCGCTTTGGAATTAAAGGAAAATAGAAAAAATAATAAATGAGTACGTCGAGCCGGATGAATGTAAACACAGTATCTTGGGAACGGCATAACCTATCGGTATAAGTTTTAGCCAGATTGTGTAGAATAGCTAAAAAGCTAGGACCAGATCGGCCGCTTTTCTTTGAATGTGTCGATTTGCATTCGGGTTACCAGTAATAGACGTTAAGGGCTCGCGTAGCTACTCTGTCAGCGTGAAGTAGGGACACATTCCCAGACTGCCGAGCTAGAATCTTGGTCCTGGCATGGTTTTTTTTTAAGTTATTGAAAGATGTGGATGAAAATGTCTTCCCTTCGTCATCTTTGAAGCTGAAATACCATTATCGACGCTTTGTAGCCCACCCCCACTCTTTGCTAACATAAAGGTAACCGATTTCCTCCACCTAAGCTTCGCAATAATTGATTCCCGTCTCCTGTGCGAATTCTCTTGCTCCGAAATCGTCATCCATTTATATTGAACAAAATATTATGACAACTATAACGCAATGAAAGCATCGGTTCAAAAAACTACGAAGAGTGAATGTGTCTGTGGTTCCATAGAGAGCATGGCGAAACCCACTTCCTGCCAACAGTGTGCCAAATTATCGGTAAGGAGCTTGCAGCGTTTCATTTTGTTTTACCTTGTTCAATATAAAGGCCACAAAAACTATTTAAGAAGAATTCGGGAGTAGCATTTTATTAATGTCTTAAAATAACAGTTGGCCATAGCAGACAATTGCTTTTGACTGTACTAGTGGTAGTGCACAAAACTTTGTTTACAATGATATAGAACGATGTAAGTAAGACACTGAAAATAATAAACGATGTATTTAATTTACTCTTACATTTCTCATTTTTTTGTGTTTTTTGCCCTTATTCTAAGGTATTTTTCAACAGCCCTACCCTAAGGTCGAAAGGTTAACATTTTCAAAACTACGGATTCTTCTTTATCCTATACTGTGATAGGCGAAGAAGTACACAGCGAATCTAGAACATTAGGTGAACAAAGGTAAAATAATGCGACATAATTGGCGGGCTGAGTCTTTCTATACGTTACGGTGACAACATCTTGTCTAATTGTGCATATACCACACACACTATCTAAAAATCAAACAAGCAACAGCTAATCAAGCAGCCAAAATATAATAAACTAGCGCTTAAGTAGCTCTTAAAACAATTTGCAACGGAGAACGTAATTGCAACCTGTATAAGTAGACAAACGGATCGCGTCCTAGCTTAAAAAGTTTTAACTCGCCGTAGCCCCTAAACAGATACCAGGGGAGTAAAAGCAGAAATCCAAAAGCTTCCCAAAACTAAATATGGAGAGAATAGAGAAGAATTCTAAAAATCTGTAAAGGACTTTACACGAAACTTCCGCCGCAAGTAGCGTTCAAAACGATCGCCACACATTTCCGCCCCTTTTACAATGCGTACCCTATATCTGTTCGGTCTCATTTTTGTCAATATTTGAAAGCTTATGCGGTTTCGAGTCAAGTAGACATTTCATCCGCATGCAGAATATTGTCTTCCTCCAACAAATAGTTTTTGAACTATACCGCCAACAGACAAACAGACGGACGGTCAGAACGGCAGAAGTATAGACGGACAGACGGACACATAGAGGGACAGACAGACAAATGCAATTGAGAAAACCTGTTTTTCGTCATCCAGGAACCCTGAAACGTGAAGATCTGAAGAAATCTCGAAATGCGACTTTTCAGGATTACAATACTTATTTCGTCTCTTAGACGAGGGAAGTAAAAGATGCAGAAAGCATCCGATAGGTTGTATCTTGTATTTTAAGAATAGCGACACCGCCTCGCTCTGATATAAGTATAGAGGAAAGGTCTGAGAGATAATTTCAGACTGACTAAAACTTGGAGTCATGTACTTCACTATCTAAAGCACCACAGCCACTCTCTTTCAGCCCCTTTTGCGTCACCAACTCCCTGCGCACTGGACTTTAACTGACACAGAGGGTTGTAATACCATCACGTCCCCCACGAGCTCTTGCAATAATTTTGACTCTGATGATGCAAGCTGCAATATCTTGCACAAACAGCAACACTATCTTTACTTTCTTCGTCTAAAAAACGAAGGAAGTATTGCAATCGTAAAATATTACCTTCCGAGATTTCTTCAGATCTTCACGTTTCGGAGAATTTGAATGATAAAAAACATGTTATCTCAATTCAGTCTGTGTCTGTCTGCCCGGCTGTCTGTCCGTCTGTCTGCTTGTTGCCGGCATAGCTCAAAAACTGTTTTTGGAGAAAGATTTTATTTGGCACCGAATATACTTTCGGTCAAATATATACAGGGTGAGCACCTTAAAATTATAATGTTATCTACTTTTGCTTGAATGCAGGAATAGATAAAAATAATATTTTGTATATAGATCGGCTTTTTAGCCTTAGTGAAAATGGGACCCAATAGATACATAGTGAACATCGTAAAAAATATAAAAATGTGCAAAGAACGCCGCGGACTGCGGCCAACACAACGAAAATGTGTAGCGATCGCCGCGCACCGCATTCATTGCAGACAACAATGTACAGCGATCGATGTGCGCTGCACTTACGGGGTAATTTCCGTGTACAGTCTATTACAGACTTTTTGTGGTGTTTTTTTCCGCGACGATTTGCAATATATAAATTAATTTACAGCTGCATTGCACTTTTCACAGAGCAATATTTAGATACAACTTAAATGATTTTGCGCCATCCTGCAATTCTGAAAAACAACAATAAGGAAATAAGTAATTGATGCTAGCATTAAAATATAACAAACTAAATTAATATACAAAACATTTTCGCGTACTTATAGCTCTTTCAGTAAATAAACTTGATATTATTAAAAACTCCATACGATAATGCATATATTTAACTAGCTCTGACGACTATTAAAAAAACTGTAAAAGGTTTTAACGGAACTTCCCTCGCACGTGCGACCGCAACGATCGGTGCACATATCTATCCGTCGAGAGTGTGGTTTGCTCTGGCTGCGGTGCACAACGAACGCTACACCTTTCCTTTTACCATGTTAACTGTGTATCTGTCCGGTTTTATTTTCGTCAAGGATAACTAAAAACCTAAGCTATATGCAAAATACTACTTTCATCTATTCCTGAGTTAAAGCAAAAATAGACAACATTTTATTTTTTAAGGTCGAGCCAGGTAGACATCTAATCCGAATACAAAACATCGTCTTCCTACGATAAATATTTTTTGAGCTATACCGCCAACAGGTGAACACACGAACAGGCAGACGGTTTGACATGAGAAAACATGTTTTTCGACATCTAGGGACTCTGACACGTGAAGATCTGAAAAAATCACAGAAGGTGATTTTTTTAAATTGCAATACTTTCTTCGGCTTTTAGACGAAGAAAGTTAATCTAAACATTTAGAAATTGTAGAGCCACAAAAAATTACCAAAATCTGCTAAAACAGTGCTTTAGAAACAATAAAACACTTCCGCGTAATCGTTGATTATAGATAATCGAATTATTTTGAAGAAATTCAATCTGAAAAACATCTTTTCTATCTGTAATCGGAATGCACATACATATATTTTGTGTCAATCGCAGAAATGCGCTAATCTGCCCTCATGGTATAAACTGTGCCGAGCAAATGGGATTTTTCTTCATTACGATAAAAAATTAGGGCCCAGTAAAATTTAAGTGATACCTATCAGATGCTCGAAAACTTGGATAATCTACAACAAACAATCGAATAAAAACTAACAATTTTCTGGCTTTTGTGACAGCTGACAAAACTGGGAACCATTATTATTACACGTCTAAATCGTAGCAGTAGTCCAAATTTTAAGCAAACTGTGGAAAACCAAAGTCAAAGATGACGAAGACAGTTTTATTGGCAGAAAAAGGAATGGAATGAATTGTTTTCGACCGTTTACTTCGGCACTACCTGCCGAAGTATTGCTTTCAGCTTCGACCTTTTTTCCAAATTTACAATTCTTGTCGCAAGTGCTCAATTAATCGCGACTAACCCAAAATTATATTAAAGATCTCATGAAATTGCTTAACTTAATGTGAAGGTAGCAACTGCTTTGGCGTTAAAAAAGTCACAAAAATAAGTTTTATGAAGTACATCACGCCGGATGGATGTAAACCTGCCAACTAGAGAACAACATAACCTGTAAGGCTGATTTTTGAGCCAATTTGTGTGGAATGTAATACAAAGAACTGAAAGGTATTTGAGCAAGGTTGATCGCCTTGTTCTTTGCATGTATTTGTGAATTTGTATTTGTGTTACCTGTAATAGACTTTAAGCGAACGTGTAACTCTGCTGCCAGAGTGGTGTAGTGGCACATTTGTGTACTGCCCAGCCTATGGCCACAAGTACGAATCTCGGTCCGGGAAAAATTTTTTTCGGCCTGTCTTATAAATACCACTAATCCGTGGTTAACTTTAATTCGTTGTTAAAATACACAAAAGCACATCAAAACGTTAGTGCTTATGACATTTTATTCATCAGTAAACAAATTTTGATGCGTTTTTGTTTATTTTAACAACGAATTAAAGTTCACCTCAGATTAGTGGTTTTTATAAGACTGGCCGTTAAAGTTATAGATACGGATACAAATGTATATCTCTTCTCACCGTTAAATATGAAGTGCCACATTATCAGCGCTTTCTGCCACATTCGCATTCTCCGCTAACGATATCGATAAATTGCCAACTCAATTTAAAATGGAAAGAGGGCGTAGCCGGGAGGTAAAGCATTCTAGCGTGTAATCGGCACGTAGTGAGTTCGACCTCACGCCCTCCGGTCACCATATAAACTTTTTTAATAGTCGTGACCCCTGTGGAACACATTGTGTAGTTGATAGCAGGCACTCAGCCTCTAGTAAGAGGAAGAGAAAGAAAAAGAAGAATTTAAAATGATTTCCGTCTAGACAGCGCAATAATTAGTTCCTCCTCCCTTGCGAATTTTCTTTATATAACATAATATAATAACGGCCATACCATACTGAAAGCACAGTTTTGACAATTTACAAAGACTAAGCGTGATTTGAGAGTGAGCGTCTCAAAAAAGCGCATGGCAAAAACCGCTCCATGCCGACACTGTGCCGAAGTATCGATAAGAAGCGTGCATCGTCTCATCTTGTTTAGACTTATTTTGAGATAAACACAGCTAGAAAATGGCCAAGTGTGGCTAAAAAAAGTTCATTTTTAACCAAAATTATCAAATTCACCTGCACCTTCAACTATTCTTGGCCTAAACTTGAAAGGATAAAGGTTTAATTAATTTGTAGTCATACTCTTTTTTCACTCCTGGTGTAGCACTACCAGACTTCAAATTCTCCCTAACGCGTACTTTAGTTCTTGGGCGGAACACGACGATTGGTCGCCACTATACAGAGTCTGGCAACGATGCGGGGGTGAAAGATATTAATTCTAAAAATACGAATTTCAGGAGGCTGCTGTAAGTAATAAAAACCAATTGAATAAGAGAAAACGTTTCCAATTTTCCTTTTGGAGTGTAAAATTCCAACTCTAATATCTGAGCAATGGTTGAATTTAGGGGTATTAAGTAATACAAAAATATATAGGGTGTTCCAAAAAAATCTTAATTATTGAATTTGCAGTTCTTTTAAGACAGTTGTGGAACTCGTTTGGCTTTCATGATATTTAATCCTTAATCGTAAAACTCCTATTATTGCGTAAACTTTAATTAGTATACGTATGGTTGTCTGTAAGTAACGACAACTTAATGACATAATGTATCCATATCACCATGAAATTACAAGATTAATTAATGCACCTACTTAATTATTACACAATTTATAGTGGACGCCGAACTGTCCTAGCAGCCAATTTTACTGACGCCGAACCATTCCGCGCCATATCTCCGGACCCGAATTATTATGTACCGCTTCTTGAGGGTAACAAATTTAGTTCCAGTGACGAGCTTGCCTAGCTGTAAACGTATATTTTAAGGGCCCCGAGAAAAACTACTCCAAGACTTAGTTGTCAAAAACCGTCATATTGTTATTATACATATTTATTATTATTATTATAAGATATAAATCTATAAAGACAATCTAGTATTGTATAATAGAATAGAAAAAGTATAAATATACATTATCATTCATTTATTACTTTCCTGCAAAAATGTTGAAAGATTCAAAAAAGAATTTATATATAAAACTTGACAATAACAATTTTTTTAAGTTAAACCAAATTTTGTTTGTTTATAAATACATTTGTAATAGTTGTTTGAATCTAATATTCTTAAAACGGCTCTTATCTTTATTATTTGTCAGTCTTAAAACACATAACAAAAGTACCCCACTGGGCTTCTAATTTTTCTTCATTTTGGCTGTTGTTCGTTTAAGAACATTGTGGACGTTTATGAATTCCTGTATACAATATCGCATCATATATATCGGTTTTCTGCTGTGAGCATACATCACCTCCTCGAGAGACAGGTTTGCAGAATCTTTAATTAGTCGACTTATCGATTAGAAGAACATCCTCTCCACTGGAGGAGTTTCTTCTATAACTTTTCTAACGATCCACTCCCAGTCGATTTTGGAGAGGAGTGATGGTAAAATGCAACCTGTTAGGTTACGCCACTGGTGTTTCCGACTTCTTGGACTTCTTTATGCGACAGCAAAAATGTGACACCAGATTGCTTAGGGCGCCGACGTTTGCATGGGAATCTTGCTGCAATCCACGCGAGCAAAGATCATGCATCTGGAGTTTTGCAATTCGACATTGAGCTGGGCTGCGGCATTTTCGTCTCTACGAGTCATTCGAGTTTTCACCGCCGGGCCAGCATGTCGCCGCTAGGACGCAGCCTTCTACCGGCTATGGCAAAATCACCCCGTTTTGGCATCGATGGCAAAGTTCGTTGGGGTTAAAGTTGTCGCAGGTGAAGTACGTGTGGTATTTACAAGCATAACATTACTAACCGTAAGGCGCTCGATTTGTTCGGATAACCAGTTGTGCTATGCATCGTCACCTTTGGGGTTTCGTGCTTTTCTACCATATAGTCGTTACGCGAAGCCCCGAAGATTGATTTTATATTGGATCAAAATATCACACGACTGCGATGTTCCTCCATAAAAGCTGGCTATGCTCCACCGCCGCAAACTCTTTTCCGTTGCATCTCATGCCCCAGGTGCCCTTTCAACAGCTAGGCTAATCTCTGTTTCTTTGACCTGGCGACGACGCCTCTCTTTCTCTTTTTCTTGATCGTTCGATATACACTAGGCTGCCAGACACTACTTTTCTTTCATGGTTTTGAGGTATCGTAATAATATCTGCATTTCCGCTATATCACTATGCATGCTGTTTAGATTTTGTTTCATGTCGCAAAATTATCATACCTTTCGAAGTATTCGTGTGCTTGCATTTTGGGTTTATGTTCCCCTTGTTACCGTTTACATTTGTGTATTGCTGTATTTAAATATTGGTAGAACCTTCAGGAAATTTGAATGCCTTATTGGCCGTTGTTTATACATTTAAATAACTTCATAGTTTGTATTTTCGGAAAAACTAGTCTCATTATTACTTAACACGAATTTCGTGTAACTGGATGTGTTCATTATGGCGTTTGAATATTAGTTTGTGTCTTGTTAATTTTATGTTATAAATCAAATGTGCGAAATGTATTTTTCTAGCGAAATTAATAATAGAAGGCAAATGTAAGTAAACAGACGCCCGTTTCACCATTTTCATACGACTCCGTTGAAGACGTTTCAGAGACCTGGAGTTTAATTAGACAACTTTGTGGCGCCTGACTAAAATTGTCGACATACCCTTAGTTTGAAGTAGCGAACAAGCACATTTCAGGTACCTTAAACCGTCTTAGTCTCGACTGTTAGCCAAAGCAATTATTATTACACATTCTTTCAATTGCCGTTACCGCATTTCAGGATTATCGGTGCTTTTTATCGACGAGCTTCTTTTAGAGCTTCCATATTCTGGTATTCATTTCCAGGCATCAGGGTTTCGCAATATAGGCGTCATCTGTACAATGTCAATATAAAATGTACGTTGACAGTTTACTTAATTTTGTAATTCAATAGCCCTCAGCTTATTTCAGGTAAGTAATAGTTATGGATTCCATGGTTGAATTTATGTATCATATTATAAATCGTTCAGAACAATTTTAATGCAGTCTCCCATATACAAAATCGACCTGACCTTTTTATGACCATCTCTGCTACTCAGAAGTTCTCTGCTACAGCTAAGGCATGAACTTCTACAGGTTCACTCCAACTTCTTTTGTTATTTGTATCATACTCAAGGATGTTGACACTCCCATTATCAGGTACGTGTCAAATGACAACACGTTATTATTAAAATTTAGTTTAATAGGCAATTATTCAATTAGTTATGATTGAATACAATATAATTTGTTGAACATCTCAAAAATATGTGTATTTAGATTCGTTGTGACAAATACACAGTTTGTAATTTTTAAATAATCCTTTGAACAAACACCCAGGCCAGTTACTATAATATTCTTAGTTACTGTCTAAATTTTGACATATCTTAAACTAAACTGACATAATTGAAAATACTAAATCAATTTAATAAATATTAAAATATGAACCCTCTTCAAAACAACATTTCAACCTCCATTCTCAATTTTAAAAACAAGTCCATCTGGCACTCCCGATTTCAAACGTATCAACTCTTGACCTTTCAGTACTGGCGCCCTCTCGAGACACTTCATCTGTTATATTTACCTTTCTGCGGATTTGTACAATTGTTTATGTTATTGCACCTAAAAGACTACTATATCAAAATATTGTATCGCCCTATGGGAAGCTATACGTATATCGTACTTAATGGAGGGAAACAAATCAATGCATCAATGTAAAATTAGGACTCGTCAGTATATTTTTCTTTATTTCGAGATAAAAAACGTAAGCATATAAGCTAGGTATTTACTAAAATAAATGAATATAGGACACGTTTTCTAATTAATCTTAATCTTAATCATTTCGTGAGAAAAGCTCATGTTATAAACACAATTTTTTTACAGTTTTTGCAAAAATAGTGTGTTTTTCTGTTAACTTTTCAGAAATTTCATAATTTATGGTTCTAGCTAGTGGTTCCAGAACGTTGTGTGTTCTAGCTTAAGCAACTGCCTGTTTTTTTGGCGTAGGTACCTACTTTTCTGCGTAAATACAATGATATTGTTATTTTATAAGTAATTTTATTGAATTTTATTTGAAAAGTCTTTGTGAGACTATATACTACTAAAACTCAAGGTTTCTATGCAAATATACCTAGCATTTTTCTTGCCATAAAGATAATCGACTGTATAATGCGTAGTATTCAAAGTTCAATATTAATGACACGACCACTGGCGCCTGACGCACAGGCCTTTTTACTAAATAAAATATCAACAAACTCACAAATGGCTACGAAATTTTGATCAACGAAAGGAGATGTGAAAATAGCAAGCTACTGGAGCAGCCAACCTCCTACACCTTACACTTCAAAAATAATAAATAAAAATATATCACAGGTGTCTCTGAGACAGGGCACCAGTGGTGGAAAGTTAACACAGTTTACAAATATACACATTTCTGTGGACACATCCTGTCCAACCTAATTTTACATTAACACTTTCCTTTCTTAATTTCATTGTGCCTTATTCATGATATTCTCTTGCAGGTCATCCGGCTGTTTGTAAATGCCTTTCCTGCGTCGTTGAGTTATCTATCATATTAAGAGAATAAACAGAAAATAAAGTGGCTTATGGTCACCTTCACATGAACAGAAATTCTCTAATTTTGGCCTCATTCTACATTAAAATTTCTAGTATTAGCTTTATTTGTTAAACATAAGCCAAATAATGTCGCGTTAATAAAAATGTATTACTATTGAGCTAGTAAAGCTCAATAAATGTCGCTGTCCTTATCTTTTAATACAAGTATTCCCTTAATATTAGTTTCCGAAGCACAGAACCACCACAATATGTTTAAAGACAGGCAATTTCAAATTCTTGAGCATACGAGTAGTCGACTGAAACTATTTTGGACGCAGATAAATGATTATTGATTATATAAATTCCATTCCACAATTTCACTCATGTATCACGTTGTACCCTAAATATTAACTTCCGGTTCTGCTTATTCTTTCAGATTGCTGGTTTATTTTCTGTTATTCAATAACTTAATTTAAGTTACTACGTTCCAGTGACAAAATAATGTGCAATTATCTAACTAGAAGTTGCAACGTAATAAAAATAGTTGTTAAATTATCCGTAGCAAATTAAAGTTTGGCATGCAGAGAGATTACTTGTCAATGCCATTCGCCACAATTATGGAACTATAGCAGCCTGAAAACTATGAGTAATATAATAATTGTTACTCTTAATTTTTGATAGTGACTGGTAATAATTATTGCTATTGTAAATAATTAGTTGTTGTGTGCTAAATCGCAGCTGCAGCTATTCATTCATACGATACGTTCAAAACATACACAATACCTACATCGTTTTCATGTAAAAAAAATCGCTCCCAATTCTAGGCGTAGAGTAAGTGTATAATGTATGATGTGTATTGTTATTTGGCTCTTGGACAGTTTTGTTATTTTTGTTTTTATTGCAAAAATCCGCAATTTAGCTAGAAAAAAATACAATAACCACTAGCCTTAACTACTCGGAATAACATATGCTATTTTATTTTCAAACGCCCGAACTAATATAAATAAATATATATTTTACAAAATTGAATTATCGAGAATTTACGTCTATGTCAGTTTTCGACAATCAAGAATACGAATGTCAAAAATATTCGAGCTACTCACATTTTGCAGTACTTTGACTCCGTCGGCGTAAACGTAACCACTATGCATTTATCCTGTCTGTCAAGTCACATAAGTTGTCACTTGTATGACGTTTGAAAATAATAGTATATTATGTTATTAGGAGCAAAAGTTATACTTTATGTGGCGTTCCTGGACGGTTTATCAGTCGTTTTACAAACTTAAAACTGCCAACTAAAAGTCAAGTTTACACACTGTCGTGGATAAATTACTTTATCTACTCCAGTGGGATAAGTAACTTATTACGTCACTCATTTGACACTATTTCCGTTAGGTAATGGAGCTCATTACACCACTCAGTTATATAATGGCTTCATTACCTAACTGAGTGGTGTAATGGCTTCATTACGTAACTGAAATAGTGTCAAATAAATGACATAATGCCATTTGCCTACTAAAATATTTTTGAAAATGACATCTGACATTTCTCTTAATGCACTTTTCTCAATTTTAGGCAGTTGTAGATAAAATTTGGACAATACATGTGTGACAATGCACCACTAATATACTTGTGTGCCTACATACACGCATATTAATGATGTTCTTATCCCACTTGTATAGTAAATAACTATTATCTCGTCTGAGGAGATAATAACTTTTTTCTACAACCACTACTAAAAGTAGGCCTTTTAGCACTAGCTTGTTTCACTAAAAATGACGTTTTGTAAAATCAGTGTATTAGAAGTAAAATCAGCTGTTTACTTTTAGCACATGTGCTAAAAGTAAACAGCGGGTGTTTAGTTTAGAATTTTAAACAGGAAGTGAGGTTATAAAGTTATTTTAGTTATTTCTTTCGTTCGAGGTGAAGTGTGAACTTTGACAGCTACCGACTGCAGAAACAGTCACCTACGCCGTCACGGCCATCTCTTTACTATGACATAAATTATAACTGTCGTAAATGCAAACCTTTGTTAAATCGACATTTATGGATTAATAACAGTAAATTTAATGTCGTAGAAAAAATATTGTATACAAACTCGTGCTAAAAGTGTTTATGCACGAGACATGTTATGAAACTCAGCCTTCGGCTTCGTTATACTTTTCATGTATCGTGCATAAATATCCACTTTTAGCACTTGTTGCACAAATAGCTATTCACTATAGTCCCGGATTGTCAATATCAAAATCCAATTAAAAGCAATCCTTTATATCATGGTTAATACTTTTAAGTCAAGCTATGGGTAACTAGAAACAATTAATAATTAAGTTACTAATGTCAAAACTATAAACTATAGGTTATGGTTAAATCAAAATATTTTTTATTTCGAACTGACTTAAGCAAAAATGAATAAAAGTTGTCAGGTAACAAAAACTCAAACTTTAAAAATTACGCGTTTGCGTTGTCCAACCTAGCAGTAACAAAAAAACCAATAGAAATTTAACAGTGCTACCATTCACTATTGTGAATAGAGTGTTAAAGTGTTTAGATGCCATGGTAATGAAGTGACAGTTTAGCATCAACAATCAAGCAGTATTATGTCACATTTTACTGACGTTTGAAGAAAAAATACGTTATGAACTTTATAACACGCAACAAGCGCTGTCATTTCCTATTTTAGCAATCGAAATGAGATACTGATTAGCTTATAATCTATTTACTCCTTGTTTGCATAAAGGTTGGCCTTGAATTTTCGTTGTCAAGTTGCACATAAACAGACCCGTAATTTTTATTTTGTTATATAACTTGTATAACCTCCAACAAATTCACTATCATTTGACAGAATCAGAGCTGGGCAGTATTTATATTTGTAAATACTTTTTTTATTTAAATACTTTGTAGTATTTAATTACTAGGTATTTAAATACTTTTTAATGGGCTGTATTTGTATTTGTACGTACAAATATTTTGCAAAGTATTTAGTATTTAAATACATTTTTGAAAGTATTTAAATACTTTTAGGCTATTTAAATATTTTAGAGTATTTAAATACTTTGAGAGTATTGGACGTTTAAAACTACGCAAAAAGTATTTACTAGTTAGAAATATATTTTTTGAAGAAATAAAGGTAATTAAATACCTTTGAAAGTATTTAACTATACGACTATTTCTTAAAAAAATATATTTCTAGCTAGTAAATACTTTTTACATAATTTTAAACGTCTTTTCGGTCATTATTTAAGCTAGTCTGGCATTATTAGGCATTACACGTTGGAATTCACACTATGAACCCGCAATACAAATTTTAGCAAAAAAATACTTTTTTCGACGACTGACATCGAAAGTAGATTTTTCTCACTGTCATTTGACAACAGAAAGTTGACATTTGCCGCTGAGCGTGCGTTTTCATCTTTTTGCCGCTCGCCGAGCGTTTTGGGTTTCCGCATGAACAAAATAGGTAGCCACGTCCGAATGTTTCCTTGACAACGCCCGTCATTTGTGGAAATAATCGCGTCACATGTCATATAGACTGCGCGAGTAATGTTAACTTGATTGTCAATTAATTTTTGCAATAAAACGAAATTTGATATTTTCCTTTAATAATATGCTCAGTCGTCGAAAAATTAGTATGTATGTTTCGAGCTAAAAGTGCGCTTGCCGCTTTTGCATGATTGCTGGTTTCGACTTCGTCTCAACCAGCAATATTCATGCTCAAGCGGCAAGAATGCACTTTCAGCTCTTAACATACAATATACTATTAAATTTTAGCATATGAAAAGCTTTCAATTAAACAATATTGCTTTAATAAAAATGAAGTGGAGTATTTATAGGTTTCTAAGTCACTGGTTTTAGGATTAGATATCTTGAAAGGACAAGCTAATATATGTATATTATGGATTCGTGATACCAACAATCTCCAGTATGAAAATTAATCTGGGCAAACTAAAAACAGAAAATCTCAAGTATTTTTAATTCTCAAATATAAAAACTGTAACCTCAGATGCTAAATTTGAAGAACAACTTTGTATTTGAACTGAAAATTTTAAATTGATCTTCAAATTTATTATTAGCTGAATGCCTACAACTTATGACAAAGATGTAAAGGAACTGTGATGTATATGAAAACGAAAAATTAAAAAAAGAGTCGTAGTGTTTTAAATTTATATTTGTTTAACTAACTTTGTTTTACTTTTTTGTTACTATTCAATATAAGTAATTTTGTCAAAAAAGTATTTTCTAGATTTTAAGATTTTTTTTGCCAAAATATTTATAAAATAACATCTAAACTATGCATTCACCACAAACCAATATTTATCTATTTTTGGGTTTTTAATAATTCATGTAAAATACTCATAGCTTAAGTTATGCCATCTATACTACTTGGCTTACTACAATTATTACAAGTATTCAAATGAAAAGAAATTATGAACTTTAAATTTAGTTTTGAGAAATTGTTAAACTGCTAAAAAGATTATAAATGCTGTATTACTATTTAAATACTTCACAAGTCTTTTTACATTTTAGTGATATCTAAAAACTAAAAGTATTTAAATAATTTTAAAATATTTAAATACTTTTAAAATATTTAAATAGTTTAAAAATATTTAAATACTTGTAAAGTGTTTAATTACTTTTATAAAAGTATTTAACTATTAAATATTATAGGCATTTATTATTTAACTACTTTTTGGTCATAACAAGTATTTAGT
Organism: Agriotes lineatus; assembly: GCA_940337035.1. Lineage (NCBI taxonomy): Eukaryota > Metazoa > Arthropoda > Insecta > Coleoptera > Elateridae > Agriotes > Agriotes lineatus. The sequence goes on along the minus strand of OW679200.1, from coordinate 115,390,488 downwards.
ATTTAAATATATTCGATTTTTATAAAGTATTTAGTATTTAGTAGTTAAATACTTTTATTTTGCCCAGCTCTGGACAGAATAGAATAGTGTTGCCAGATGAACTACTTATGTTGATGGTACAGTAGGCGCCATCGAAATGTGAACGGATTGTCACTGCCATGGCATTTTTTCTGATTTTCAGTATAGTAAACAATAAAAATCAGACAAAAATGTCATTGCAGAGAGAATCTGTTCACATTTTGATGGCGCCAACTGTACATGTGGAGAAATACTTAAAATATAAAGTATTGTAAGACATTCCATGTACTTAATTCAAAATGTTTTCAATTACACAATTACTGAAACTGGATACATAGATAAAAATTACTAGAGTATTATTTTCTGTTCTACTCAAATATGGCAACTTTGCAGTTGAACGTCTTTGTCACGTTTTCTAACCAAAATGCATTTGGAAACCGTGAATTCACACTTAAACCTCATTTAAACACAACAAAGTTTTACACAGCTAAAATGGGGAAACTGCCATGGCCAAACTTCATGCAAAATAGATGTGAACAGAGTATACTTTTATAACAATTAGAAACGTGATTTATATGATAGCGTCTACAAGATACGCTATTTTCAGATAATTGAAATAGGATCTGGCAAGGATAATGCATTTACTGGCGCTTCCTGTGGCGCAATAAATTAAGTATCCAGTAAATAGTAAGTTCCCAAGCTTTGTACATCAGTAGCAATCACCATGCTAAAAGCAAAAGACAGTATAGTCCAGATAAAGATAATACGCAAATAAGTATTGTACTGCTCTTGGTACCCTTTTTATAGCAATTTGTGCAACTAGATATTCTCCTTGAAATAAATATTCATACTTGAACTTGGACATATGAACCAGTTGCTACGAATTAAAATTAGGGTTTTTGCAAAAATAATTCGTGGATTTAAATCGTCCATGAAATTCTGACGCCACCCATTTTTTAGCTTTCTATAAAATATTTTAACAGCAATGATTCTTAGAAATCAGGGAACTTTTAACCATCTACACAATCACGCAAACAAATAATTACACTCATCAAAAGTATGTGATGAACTTTAGAAAATTAAAACTTCTTTAACTTCAAGTATGAATGCATGTGTCAAATTATTCAACTAATATTGACTACTTATGGTTTGATAACTTAAAAGGTATAGGAAATGTATATCGCTTTAAATTATAATATTCTAAACAATTTTTCTGTGAAATGCACTAAAATATCTACATGATACAGATAGTTCAAGGTAAATATTCCAATATCAGTTATAATTTCTTAAAACAAGGTAAGTATAAAGCTAGAAATGGATAAACATAATAGATTTGAGTACGCTGATTCTCAATATCTAGGGTTGCGGGCTGTAAGGCCAAATCCCAAAATGCTGGTCAAAACCTCAGATGAATTTATATTCAAGCAAAAATTGGTATACAGGGCGTTTCAAGGTCGCTGATTACAAATTCAAAGTCAAAATTACTGTATATAAATTGTGGGAATCCTCTATTTGTTGATGACTTTCCATCACAAGACCTGGATTATGGTTTTGTTCTATTTTGTCATTGGCAATGTATTTAGTTTGGCTTATGTTTTCCCTACATGTTATTTGAAGTAAAATATATCTAGCATTCTTGTAATTCTTTCTTGCTTTCACTGCATCAGTACTTTCTTCAATAAACTAGAAAAAAGAATATGGACTTGCCAGGGTTCAAATGGACAAACGAGGAATGAAGTAGATTGTATTATATCTAATAACGAAAATAGAGTTATGGACACAGGTGTAATTAATACCGTAGGTCTAAATAGCGATAACTGTATAGCACAGATATTATGAACATAGTAGAACATAGAAAACTAGTAACGAGTCCAGAAAAAAACACCAAAAGTATATGGCATCAGCAAATAAAAGACACTCTCGATGATTGCAATGAAAACATAGTACGTGGCAACATACAAAGATCTCAAATGATATCAACAAAACAGCCACAAAGCAAGAAAGCACAACTAATTACACAATCGTATCTGTGTTATAGGTGAGTCTAATATTTAAGTCCTTATTTTCAAAAAGGCGTTAATTAATATTCAGCAAACTTACAATAACGTACGTTTATTTTCAACATGTTTCTGTTGGTATCCTCATAGATAAACGGGTCTTGTCCCTGCCTGGGTGCATGTGTCACGTATTTAGCGGGGCATTTCGTCTTCAATCAGAAATGTAGTCACCGTGTGCTATATAATGCAATGATAAACAAGTACATTATGCAACGTTCTTTAGCCGAGCGGGTAAAGTGTCGGAGTAGCAGTGAGATTGCTCATGTTATTAAGTGTTTCCTTTAACTTTTCAATATTACTAAAAACATTAAAATATGTTTACTCATTTTGTACACAATTTGGAACACTCTTCAACCGGCATTCACTTTAACAATAGTCGTTTCCGCTTTCTTTATTAAAGACGTTAAAAACTGATTTATTTACAATTTAATTTAAAAATCAGAAACTATTTTAATTAAAGTGCAGCCACATATGAGGTAAGTTAAAAATCTAATATGTAGTAATTTTTGAGTACACATTTTATTCTTAATTTTGAAAATCTAATTTTTCCCACAAAAATAACTTCATATAATTACTTCCAAGACGATGGCTACAACTCATTACGCATGTGCTGCAACACTACTGGATCTCATTCAGTTGGTCATAAACTACCAGTAGCGGCTACTCCTTAGGGACCCAGGGGCTCGAATCTTCCAGCCGTCAAGACCCTATCTGAAAATATCTAAAAATGTGCATGACGTACAGAGCAGATCAAAGAAATTCGAATCAGTTCAAGAGTAAAGTACCTACTTGGAGTATTTTTCTTAAAGATACGACAAAACTTTGTAATAAAAACTTATCCAGAATAGAAATTCCAAACCAGATATGAAAATCTGCAATTGTTTGAAGAACTCCTGGTAATTTTTTTTTTAATACTGAAGGTAAGTAGCTGTGATTTCATATTTGGACATGTCTTTCTATTCTGAATTATTTTTACTTTTCAGGTTTTATCATGTTTTAAACAGTAAGTGTACACTAATGGCATGACATCAATATGCGGTATTTGCTATTACAGTCAGACCTCGCCGTTCGCGACTTTGCGGTTCGCTGATTTGATTTTACCCGGGGCACCTTTGTGCTTCCTTTTCCTTGCCGTTCGCGGATATTTGCTTTGCCGTTTGCGGATGGAATTGCCAGCATTAACTGTTTCAACTTTCACACACTAACGGCCGGCCTTATAAAGGCCACTAATCTGACGTTAACTTTAATTCGCTCTTAAAATAAACAAAAGCGCATAAAATTTTTTTTACTAATGAATAATTTGTCATAATTGCCAACATTTTGATGAGCTTTTGATTAATTTAACAGCGATTTAAAGTTAACCTCAGGTTAGTGACCTTCATAAGACCGGCCGTAAGTAAATAAAGCAGACGTGTACGGTTTATGCCATAAACACCTAAATAACATTATTTATCAGGAACTTGTAAACACACTTATGGAGCCTATTCCTTTGAATCTCTTATTACCAAATCGAACCTGAAATAAATTGTAAAATTATAACGTGAATAAACAAATGGACATTCGAGCTGTAGATTCAAGTGGCAGACTTATGTTACGTATGGAATTTTAGGTCAAACTTTACTGTCTTCTCGAGCGTTTCTGCCAAAAATTCAATTCATGTGGTCGAAGCGTAAGGTTTCTGCTTCAGATTTGCCAGACAAAAAACGCAGAAATGTTTTGGTTTTTTGAGGTTTCATAGTATAAATAAATCTAGTTAATGGAACCTCACCCCGTTTTTATCATTTATGTGTTTACTTGCGCATCGCGGGTTTGCGCTTCGCGGCATTCTTCTGGAACGTAACTCTCGCGAACGGCGAGGTCTGACTGTATTATGTTAGAATTTGGTTAAATTAATCGTCAAAAAAGGCGGAAATTGCATAACTATGCCTACTCTACGCCATTATTCAACCCGCACCCCGCCCCAAAAAAGACTGCTAGGTTGGTAATATAAATTTGGAAAATGATCAACAGATCTATATTTATAAAACCTTCTGGGTCTTTTCAACAAAAAACTATTTACAAGACACATATCCTCATATGATACACATAACTTAAAATATTGACAAACACACTTTATCTAATGATATTGTGTTTGAAACGGTATATAATAACGAATTTGTAGATTTAAATTGAATTATTCAAAATTAAGGCCGAAATAAAACAAATGTCCACGCTTGGACTAAAATTTAATAGTTTGTTTATTTACAAAAAAAATCATGTCGTATGGAACAGGGCGGTACTTTGATTTTGAGTTATTTTTGATTATAAAACTATATAAATAATTATAACACTAATAAAAGCTGCTGCTGCAAATTTTCTGGACCACACTGTACCTAGAATTCTAGGGCAATTCACCGAAAACAGTTTACCGAAAACATTTTACCGAAAACAGTTCACCGAAAAACAATTTACCGAAGGAACAATTCACCGAAAGAACAATTCACCTAAAATCCATTTTTCTAAGGTATGTTGTCGTTATTGTAGTCTCCAACAATTCTTGATATGTTTTCGACACACAAAAATTTAGAAACCTTAGGGCCGGTTGCAGAAAGCAATGTTAAGTCTGGTGTTAGCTAACGCGACGTCAAAGTGAACAAAAACGAATCAAATCTCAAATGCTTATGGTAACTAATACATTAGTAAACAAAATTTGATGCGATTTTGTTCACTTTGACGCGATGTTAGCTAACACCAGACTTAACATTGCTTTCTGCAACCGGCCTTTATAAGGTCGTTAAAAACTAATCGTTCAAAACAAAACTATAAAAACAAAAAAACAAAAAAAAAACTATAAAAACAAAAAAACAAAAAAAAACTATAAAAACAAAAAAAAACTTTTAAACACGCCAGAATTTGCTGCAAGTCCTAAGCCTTGATAAAGTGTGAAGGGAAGTTTACACCAATATATGTTAGAAGGATATTCTTTACAAAAGTACCAAAATAATATATAACATATCTAAAATTTTAGGTATATTTATATAATATAAGGGATTTTAGGTGAACTGTTCTTTCGGTGAATTGTTCTTTCGGTAAATTGTTTTTCGGTGAACTGTTTTCGGTAAATTGTTTTCGGTGAACTGTTTTCGGTGAATTGCTCGGAACCCCTAGAATGTATATGCTGTAATTTATCAGTTTTGTTTAAAATATCAATGGGCACACTTTCAATACATTTAAACTTTTAACTCAAGTTACGCCCTCGACACCGAACGATAAAAGAGGTTATAGGTAATTAATGAATGAACTCAATTTATCAAATATATTCCTGAAGAAACTGCTTTCCACGCACAGGTCAGTAATAATATTTTCAAACCACTGGCAACTGCCACATTTGAATTTTTGAAGAATAATCTCTTAAGCTTGCAAACACAACCTTATACCCGATTTGGAGATACAGCAACTGCAAAGCTTTTAATTAGTTGAATAAGATTATATGTACTGAATTTATTTGTTTCAATTCTGGGCGTGCCATACTTGAATCAATATTTTCTCAATTCAAAAATTTTAGAAATGACAGAATGCCCCTTTTTAGTGGAATTTTCTTCTAAAAGCCGAATTGTTTTCTTAAACGTAGATTTCAAGTACCAGTGAGTGGAGCAAGTTGTATATTTTCGTTTTGGATACTTTTTTGGTACCCCGTCCGTAGAATTTTACGACCATGGGCGTCTTGTTTGATGACGGAAATTTTTTCCTCTTCTTCCGAGAACTGAAGAATTGTCTTCCTGTATTGCTAAAAAGCGGTTCGCTGTCGACAGAGGCCTAAGTAAAATTTCCCCTTTAAGTCGTCGTCATTTTTTTAGGAACAACTGCTATGGCTTATTGACGTTAACGTAATCATGAATCTTCCTTATCTTTGGGCAGCCTGCAGATTTTCCATTTTTATCCGGCAGTTTTTTACCTACAGGTATCAATTGCAATACTTTGTCTCATATGGCTTAACAAAGGATTAATGCGTATGCAGGCATTTTCTGTACTTCCGACTTTGTGCTTTTGGGGTAACCTCCTAAACGTTTCACATCTGTCTTATAGACCCTAAGAAGTCACCTACCACGACGCGGATGTCTGGCCTAAGCTCTTGGATAACACTAGGTCAGGGTTTTTGTTTACTACCCTAACTACACATGACATCGCTGCTACTCCAGCGCTAAGTCTCACTAACTATGCGCATTTCCGTTTAACTACCAGGCGTTTACAATGCGCACGTTCGGAATAATGTAAAACAACATGGTCCCAAGAACGGCTCTTTTGAACATTGTTATTATTGGTAAGCATCTAAAAATTATGGAGAGTGACGAAATCAAATGGCTCTCTGCAATGTTTAATGACATATATGAAACAGGAATAATACCACCTGAATGGCTTAAATCCACATTTATAACTCTACCAAAAAAAAGCAAATGCAAAAAAATGTGAAGACTATAGAATTATCAGTCTAATGAGTCATCTTCTCAAGACTTTTCTAAAGATAATACATAGGAGGATATACAAAAAATGCGAAGCACAACTAACTCGCACACAATTTGGCTTTCGCGACTCGCTAGGTACAAGAGACGCTCTTTTCGCTATTCAAGTCCTCTTCCAACGCTGCAGGGACGTAAACTGCGACATATATGTGTGTTTTGTTGACTATCAGAAGGCTTTCGATAGGGTCAAACATGACGATTTAATATCAATCTTAAAAACAGTTGGTCTTGATGAAAAAGATCTGCGTATCATTAACAACATCTATTATAACCAATCAGCAGCTATCAAGATAGGTAATAAACTGACTGAGGAGATCAAAATAGAAAGAGGTGTGAGACAAGGCTGTGTGCTGTCCCCACTACTTTTTAACATTTACTCCGAATACATTATGAAACTAGCCTTAGAAGATATCGATGAGGGAATACTGATAAACGGAGAACGTCTCAATAACATCAGGTACGCAGACGACACAATTATGTTTTCAGATAGCCTAGAGGGTCTACAAATCCTAATATCACGTGTCGCAGAATCAAGCCAAAACTATGGTCTGAACTTTAACATACAAAAAACTAAATATATGGTCATCAGCAAGAACGTAGTACCACCGGGACGTCTAATAGTTAACCAACAACCGATAACAAGAGTCGAGAAATACACGTACCTGGGGACAAGTTTAAACGAACATTGAGACCACTCAGCTGAAATAAAGCAGAGAATTGAGAAAGCCAGGGCAGCGTTCATAAGAATGAGCACAATATTTAAGAGCCACGACCTCCCGTTACAAATAAAAATTCGTTTACTGCGCTGCTACGTATTCACGGTTCTTCTCTATGGAGTGGAATCTTGGACGTTGACCAAAGCATCTACCAAGAAGCTGGAGGCGTTTGAAATGTGGTGCTATAGACGCATTCTGAAAATCTCATGGGTCGACCGGGTTACAAATAGGGAAGTACTGCGTAGAATGCAGAAAGACTGTGAAATACTTACCACTGTGAAACAACGCAAAATGGAATACCTGGGCCACATAATGCGTAATGAACACCGATATGGCCTACTACAACTCATTCTACAGGGAAAAGTGTACGGAAGACGAGGCCCAGGTCGAAGGAGAATATCGTGGCTGCAGAATCTAAGAAAATGGTTCTCCTTAACTACAACACAAATCTTCCGAGCAGCAGCCAATAAAGCTAGGATAGCCATGTTAATAGCCAACATCCGAAACGGATAGGCACCGCAAGAAGAAGAAGATTATTGGTAAGCGCTAACTTTGCAATTTATTTATTTATAGTCAGCGACCTTTACTGCCTGCTATTAGGTGGATATTTTAGTAAAATTTAGATTTTACTGTCTCTTTCAGCATGCCGCTTTAATTAATTTTGGAAGTCATTCGATTTGTATAATTGTTTGTTAATGTAGCATATGAGATTAATTTTATCTTAACGTCCATGGCGTTGAGATAATGGGCTTGGTTATCCAAAGGCCTTTGTGATAACGTTTCGGATCCGCAGATTACGTTTAAGGAATTTTTTTAATGCATGAGGAGACTTATTTAAGTAGGCTTATATTCGCTTTTAGGATTCAGGCAAACAATTAATTCAACTCTTTTATTAACTTGTTCAACTCTAATGCAATTTCACTTCATGATTTTGTATCGACAACACCATTCCACTATTAACAATTTATAATTTTAAATTTTTTACATTTCTTGTTTTACGAACGCGGCGTACTTAAATATATATACTTATAAGTAATGACTTAATGACAATGGCCGTGAAAGCCTCCGAAATCGTATGTATTTATACTTTAACATTAACCTCCTAGGTGGTTTTACATTTATCGAATCCAGCATCATGTGTGTTATTTAACCCACTTCGCTGTACTCGATTAATTTAAAATCCATTAAAGCCTTGTTACTTATATTTTATTTATGATATTTTCTTTAGTACGATCTACCGATACCTTTTCGTTTTTTAAATAAGTTGGTGTGAGATATACGTTTTCCACGGTAAGGTAAGTTTACTTTGTCTATTGGTTAGTCGGAAGCTATTGTTATTACTGTGCCACAGCTGCCACCCACCTTGTTTTTTATTTAGTAGCTATAATAGCCATTTTGTCTGATCCTTACTCATGATCATGTAATCGCCGACGATTCGAGTTAGCTTGGCCAGTGAGCCTATCCAAGATTGAATAAAACGGGATAAAAATAACGAGCAACATATTACATTTTTGAGCTAATGCAATAAAATAATCTAAAATTATGGCCCATAAACACAAATAATGCATATAGTTGAAATAATAAAAACAACAGCCATCTAATACCATAAAATGTAATATGGTGTCTACTATACGAAAAATTGGCTTAATGGTTCTAGATTTTTTTAAGCGTCTTATAATATTAAACATAAATGGCAATTTCTTTAAAATAGTTCTCACAGAATTTTAAAAAATCCAAGTAAAAGCGGCTGAAGTAAAAATTAAAATACAGTACTTACAAAATGTTAGAAAACTTCTTCTTGCGATTTTTAAAACTCAGAGAACTGGTATAGGTTTTATTTTCTTTTATTTAATCGATTGTAAAATATCGGGTCAAAAATATAAACATTTGGTAAGAGTACGCCTTTAAATAAAAATTGTGTAAAACCCTAACCTTTGATTTTACAGTACTGGTTAATGCTCAAGTGCTAGCTACGTCAGTTCTTTAAAAACTAATCTAAAGATATTCACGTGCTAATTATAACAGTAATGTTACGCAATTTTTATATTTGTTTGTTACTAATGTTGTTGACATAACAGCATCTTAATTTAGTGCATTCTAATTGTTACACCATCATTCGAAAACGTTTCATTTGGCAACTTTTCCAGTTCAAATTAATAATTTTAAAATATAATCTCTCATAAATATCTACTTAAATCAAAATTTATTACAACTCTTCTCAAATGTCTATGATATTTGAATAAGAATGGTCGTCCGTTCATTCATTTTCTGTCGGTCAGCTACAGTTGTTTGTTGTTCGAACTATGGTACAATCTTGCTGCAGTTTCCCAAGCATTTCGAGGGAATTTTTGTGAGTAAAATAGTAAATAGGCGGTAAACTTAAATAAGTAATGAAGAAAAACCTAATCTGACATTTGTCTAAAATTGTAACTAATAATAATATGTCTCTACTTACTATTTCAAAAACTCAAGTCATGAAAATAAAACCTAATTGTGGACAAAGCCTCGATAGTAAACAAATGCGAGTTAATACCATTATATCAGTGATTTATATCATTTCTAAATGAAGAAAGCCACATACTATTATTTGTTGGGAGAAAATTATTTGAAACAACTTCAGTGTATTTCTCAGTCGAATAGCAAGTGGGGATGCAATTTGAAGCTAAATCAATTTGTTAATGAACTGAATGTCGATGAAGCAATGGATAGCAGCAGCGATTCTCTCTTGATTTATTTATTAAATTCTGGCATAAACTCAGTAGTCGGGAACTTACCATTTATAGCTTTTAAGTTATTACTACCATTTTATAATCAAAACTAATTTACAGTTGAAGGATTGTATTGGGATTTGCACTGACGAAGTTTTAGGCTGAATAATAACTTGTTGATAGTTGAATAGAAGTAACTTTTAGGAAGATATTATCAATCCAGATGGTTATCAAGCCCACGTATGGACAAAAAACATGAAGCAGCGTCTATCTTAAATGACAAATTCTAAAAAAGTTTGGGTTTTAATGAAATTACCATCTTAGTGGACAATTTGGAAGATTGAATGCAGTTAATTTTCAGCTCTATGAGAACAATACCATGGCGCTTTCTCTAAAAAACTCAGTTATGAAACGGCAAAATAAAACAAAGCTCTGAAGCGATTTATCCCAATCAATCTGCTAGAAGAGAATCAGAATTTGTAGCAGAAGAAAATCGTTTTCTATTTTTTTTTTGTAGAGGGTTTATAAATTAGCTGATTGCAACTAATCGGAAGACCATGAACATTTTATCAACTAATTAGCAAAGCTCAAAATTTATTGTAAAACTGTCTTAGATTTCTGGGGTGAATTAAGCACCGAATTTTCTTAACAAAAGCAAACGCTTTTCGCACATTTTCCCCTTTTTCAACTCCTTACTATATCTAGCTACTTGGAAGACTGAATATCCACCAAATCTTAATGCACAAAAGGAAGTATTTGGCTTAAGAGACTTGTTTTTTCAAAGCGAGCCCATAAAACCCTCGAGATAAAAATGTATTATGTAAATACTGCATTTCGTATAAAATATCATCGTTAGCCTTAAAAAAAATAGCGCATACCCCCGTTTCACACTTCAGTAAAGGGGATCCACAGTTTGAATAACGCTGCTTTAGACACTCTTTTAGTAATTTTGGCATTTAATTTCATTTTAACTGTAGTCTAAAAATCGTATTAATGGATGAGAACGTGCTATGTACGCACACTAATATTGACACAATCCGACTTTATAGGTTCTATTAGAATGTCTGACGTTCATATTATTTGTTAACAAACATGGTAGGTAATGACTAGCAAACCGTATTGTCTTAAGTATCTAAATAACACTTATTTAATTAACTAACCACCAATGTTGTGATGTAGCAGAAGCGTGTTTAATAATTTGTCGGAGTTGAGAGTAGCACGAAAGTGATTCATTAATTTGATTATACGGGACTGGTGTAACATTTCTTAACGCAGTTTTTGATAACAACAGAAATGTTGCGGTTTTGAAATATAAATACTATGAATACTCAACACGTGTTTATAAAATTACAGTGAAAAGAAAAGCCGTCGTTTCCAATAAAACAAATTGTGATTGTTAGGCTCCAGACTTTAATATATGTGTGTGTACGAAAACGCCAATGATAAATTTTCTTAAGAATCGGCGAGGGCCGTAAATGTCTTGTGCTGCTTTCCACTAATCTCTGATCGCTTCCTGTATTTATTTTATTGAGTACTGAAACACCTTTGACTATATGTTTGTGTGAAGATATAATAAAGTCCATTCATTTCACACTGACGTCAAAAATTACATTTTTAGGACTATTTATGGTACAAAAAATGGACCATCAAAGTCTTAGTACATTAAAGTAAAATATTAAAGTTCAAGTACTTTAAAACTTATTTATGCTACAAATTGAACATTAAAGTCCTAGTACTTTAAAGTAAAATATGAAAGTACTTGAACTTTCATATTTTACTTTAAAAGTACTTTAAAATTATACGTCAGTTGTTGACATGAAATTTGAAGTGATTTACAACTTTTTATTTAAAATTCATTAAACTTGCAGTATGCAATAAACCGTTGTATTCGCCACGAACGAAAAGTGTTTTTAAAGGTCCTCGCAAGTGATTCCGTCCTCGGCTGACGCCTCGGCCGTAAACAACTTTCTCGTCCTTCAAAATGTCACTTTTCGTTCGTTCATCAAGACTTATCCATGTGCATTTGCTTTTTTGTCCCCTCCCCCTTCCATTTTCCCCATATTCCATTATCGCCTATACAGTCTTCTTTTTGTCTGCGTCCTACCTTTGCGTTGAAATCACCCATGATCAGTAGGTATTTTGTGAGGTTTTATATAATGCATTGACTTATTTCTGTACTACTATACATATTATACGATGTGTAACCATTTAAGATGTTTCATATTTGCACTTATTTTCTTGTTTATGAACAAGTCTACACTTCCTTGGCTGATAGCTTCTTGTCCCTTATGATTTGTGTCTTGAATTAAGTTTTAAGCATTGCTCGCCCCCTCTCCTTATTTTACTACTTCTAATATCATCCCATTTAATATCTTCCACTTCCTCTTCCAATTCTATTAATCTGTCACCTCCTAAGAGGGATCGTATATTATACATCCTTACAAATAACTCTGTTTTCTTCTTACATCGGCAGCTTATCGCTATAATAATAGTATTAACATTGCGGATATTTGGCTTAATACACCACGTTGGCTTATCGCCTTGACATGTGCATTTTATACCTTCTTCCAGGATTTAATTAAGTCTCCTACTAAAGTACTGCCACTATTGTATTCTTCGTTTGGTCGGAGAATTTCCCATCCGCCACCTGGGGACGTACAGCGCCTAAGTCGAGGTCTCCGATCCAGCTTCACATACACAGTGTATACCTATATTAAAGTTGTTTCTGCCATAATATTATGACTTCGTTAAATAGTTTTAAAAAATTCAAAATCAAGAAATATTGCTATGGTATTGTACTCGGAGGCTATTCTGTTCAACTGATTATTTTAAGTTGAGAGAATTATTAAATAACAGGATTGGTTATAGTTTAATTGTTAAAATGTTAATGCTAGAGAAAATAAAAGTTGTCTAATAAAATGATACATCATATGTTAATATAAAAGTTAAATGGGTTTAGGTGGACAAGGTTGACTATAACTTGGCAGCAGGTTTTCATTTGAGCTACTAGTTACTGGAAGTGAATATCAATAACTGATTTTACATCAGTACAAGTCTGTGTCACATTTAATAAGGATGGTTATGCTAACGTGAGGTAATTCAGCTGAAGTGATGCTAAATAATGTTAATACATGCTAAAATTAATATTGAATTACAAAGTAAGATTAGTCACATAAAAGCATGATGATAATTAAATGAATGACAGCAATTTAAGGAATATTTGCGCATAAAGAATGTGTAATTGTAAATAAGAAATAAAGCAGAATGTACCTGAAAGCCAGATTAAAAGTGTGATCCGAAAAGAATCGTTATTGTGTGTTTAAGTGAACAATTATCAAATTTTCGACATTTGCAAAAATTAAATTGAATCTAATATTAAGTGAATGCAAAATAAATAATATGTCGGTCACTAGTTAATAAAGGTAAATGGAGAACCAATAAATAATATAAGATATGCAGACAACACCGTAAAAATTACTAAAACCTTGAAAGGTCTAGAAAGGGTAATAAGTAAAGTAATTGACTATAGTGAGGAATAGGGCTTATCTCTCAATATCAAAAAGTTTATAAAGATAAATAAAGACAATAACAACAATAACAGCCTAACAATTACAGGAGAACAGATAGAAAGACTTAACGGCAGAAATAAGATCAAGAGTCAAAAAAACAAGAGCCAATTTTCTAAAAATGAGAAAAATCTTATGTAATAAAGATGTTTCTCTGCCACTGAAAGTACTGTGAGATCTTATATGTTTAGCCTGCTTCTATATGGCATGAAGGCTTCGACGACAAATCAAGCTGCAACAAACAAACTGGATTCTTTCGAGATCTGGATTATCGGAGGATTTTAAAGATATCGTGGATGGATACAGTCATAAATCTAGAAGTACTTAGAAGAATGGGAAAGGAGAAAGAAATTGTGGATACAGCCAAGAAAAGAAAGCTTCATTATCTGGAACATGGCATGCGTGGAGAATGGTACAACATACTGCAACTTATAATACATAGCAAGATCATGGGTAAACGAAATATTGCCTGAAGACGAATGTCTTGTCTATAGCAGTGTCAAAAATTAGAATATCCAATATAATTCCCACCTCCGTAGCAGAGAGCACACCTGAAGAAGAAGGTAATAAGAAAAATAACATAAAACAATAATAGTACCAACAAGTAAAAATTGTTATTGTTGGGGATAGTTTTAATATTTTATCTGAATAAACCCCAGTAATGAAGTTGAATTGTGCTTTAATTGTGAAGGTTATATCAAGAGATATAAATTAACACATGAACCATATGTAATCAAGAGGTTCGTGATTGAATGCAAGCCGGGGCCATTAGTGGAGCTCGTCCTCAACTGTATTGTGTCGCTGGCAAAAGAAGTGGACCAGAAGGAGGCGTGCAATACAGGTGGTACAGTACAGCCAACTAACGTCGGCAGAAATTGCTAGGTTTGGGATTCGTTGCGGTGGTGGTTGCACCAACTATGGTCGGCAGACTACATAGCCCAGCTGTGGAGTTGGAAGTAGCCCCTAGGATAGAGGATATTGAGGCCGTGTTTTTGCAATTCTGGGGTTGGTTGCTCTGGAGGCAAAGAATAATCGACAGAAGACGCTGAGCTTGTGAACCGACGTTGACGTGGTGAATAGATACACAGGTACCTAATATGAACATTTTTTTATCACATTCACAATAATAAATACAAAGAAATATGACTTCCCTGATTAAACGTTGTAAGTAGTTATTTTATTCAATATTAAAGGTAACCGAGGTTATTTTAAAGCAGAAATAAAGTACCAGTCGGAATAATGCGAGAATATAATTCAACCAAGTTTGTATTGGATCTAATGGTAACTTCATCAAATTATAATTTCACCCAAGTTTTAAAACCCAACCCTTGTCAGGTCATTTTGTATTTTAATTAGCCACCTAGGCTTTAGGGCAGCGTGCCCGTATGTTAAACCCTTTTAGTTACTTATTTGGCTTCACGCCTAATTCCATAATAATGATTTTGCACATATTTGGCCTCAAGCGCAGTATTTCTCGTCATCCGGGGCACCCCTTTGTTGGTACTTTGACAGTCGGGTGTTAACGCTCGCAAGATTTCCGAACCTTCTAGAAATCACGCTGTTGGTGCGACTGCGAGGCCTTGCGCTCTCTTTGTCACCGGAACTTATTTGTTTTATTGGGCGCATCGCCATTGGCTGTCGAGAGTCACGTGGTAACGCCGTTTTGGCTCACGCCACTTCGGGCGTCCGAACGCTCCTTGCGGGGCATTCAGCCGAGAGCCGTCGATCTAAGAGGTCGGATAGTGTGTGTGTTTGTGCGGCGCTCCCGCCCTTGGCGAGGGCGTCAGTCTTTTCCCGTCTCGTGCTGCTTCAGCAAGTGTTTGATAAACTGTTTCGCCTTAAGCGAGAGTCGGAGTTCAACTCAGGCCATTGAACAAGGGAGGTGTGTGTCGTTTAGCGGCGATCTTATTACGCCAAGGCGTAGGTGTGATGGAATTCCATGCCCGGTTCTACGTCGTCACGTAAGGGAGTGTTCCCTTTAGCTCGTTGTGCGAGGATTCCGTTGAGGTAGGACTTGATTGGGCTAGCTTGCCGTCATAGCGGCGTTTGTTGAAGCGCCAGCCTTTGTCGTCATTTTGGACGCATCCAGACCATTCCACACCGTCGGCCGTTTTAGCGGCGAATTAATTGCCACAGACAACCTGTTTCCCGCCAGCTGGACCGCATGCCGATCTCTTGGGACGTCACCAATAAAACTAAGGTATTTGTAACCATTGAATCATACTAACTTCTTGTGCGCGAGCTTTGCGCTTAACCATGTGAATAATTGCTGAGCTCTTGGCATACGTGCTGTAAGGCGGCATCGCCAGTTTGGTCGCAGTAAAATTGCATGTGCGCGAACTTGATGTGAAATCATGTGCACCGTTAAAAATGTACCCTTCGCATCTTAAACTGTTGTCGCGAAGTGGCGTCGCTCGTTTTTAATCTAATCACTTCCCTCACTGGGGCTTTGCTGTGTTTGCCCAAATTATCATGTGAGCCAGATCACTTCTTATTAGGGCGGTGCCATATTCGCCAAGTTTTGTGCGAGACCTTTAATATGTTAGCAACGGCGTCGTGTCCGGCTCGTTGAGTGTTACACGAAGTTATCGATCGCTTGGGCGGCGTAGCACCAGCTGTGTCATATTCTAAATTCGCCTGCGGGCGTTAGGCTATGTAAGCCCCCTTTTCGGCCAAATATATCTCAGTAACGCGGCCCCTTTTTGCCTTGCGAATTGGGTTTCTAACTAATTCGCCGCATCTCTCTGCGGCGCCGGATTCTGCAGACAGCTACGCTGTTCGCGTCGCCTTTGCTGTTGCGTAACTGGATTTTTATGAACAAACGTTCCCTTTGTGGGACTCATATGTCAAACTGGTCTTGATTTTGTACAGTTATGGGTGTTGTTTAATAACAGTAGTGCGCCCATCAGCTGATGCTTATTTATAAGAATTAACGCAATGTTTGCGGCACGCTTTGCTGCCCCAATGTAAGAATTGAATAGTAGACGCTTATCTAATTAAGAGACGCTTTATTCTTGGTCGATTTGTGCATGTTCTGTTTTAGCGTGCGCCCATCATTGAGAAGATAAATGTACGGTGGGGCCAGTGAGATCAGAGCGTGCAGGTAAGCTTGGTGGTGACATTGCCGTGGCTAAAAGAGCCCCACTTTACGATCTAAGTATTTTTGCCATCACGAAATCGTTGTGTGAGTTTATAATTCACGAGTACCCCTATCGACGGAGTGTCTTGAATACTTCGCCCCCGTCTAACCGCCCAGGCCCGGTTATTAGGGTTAAGACAGGCTTGGTGGCGCCCTCTTTATTTTACCGTTATTTACCTACCCTCTGGCCATTACCCTTAGATAATCTCGTTAAGAACCCGCCCAACTCCACTGAAAGTCTAGCCGGCCTATCTTGTTGCGGCTGGGTAGCGGCCTAGGAGAACTTTCGTCCCGATTTCGTCCATTACGGCACGCGCCGGCCGTTTCGTTTATGTATGGGCCGGTGCGATGTCGTAAAGTCAGTTCAAGACCGTAACACCCTGATTTGAGTTGTCATGTTCTACCGAGCTAGTTGCTTGAAATAAATATTTAACGATTAAACTAAAGAGCAGAATACTATTCATTCAAATATCTACCAATATTTATACACGCAATTTTTGAGTAGCTACAAAAAATAATAATACGAGCATTCATTGCAATATCCAATTGTATAAGTAATAAAATATATCATGTAAAACCTAAAAATAAAGTGTCCATTTGCAGAAAGTCATACTCAGTTAATTTAGTTATTTATAAATTTTAAATAATCTTTTAAATGTAAAAAAGGATTTTTTGGTTTGCTATAACAAGTACATGTTATTTTGACTTAATAAGAGTTGTATACAACGAATAATACGTTAGTAACCTTAATAACCGTCAATCAGCTATTTGAGCAATTATGTAGGAGCATATTAAACAATGTTTTTACTTCCATAGTCTAAAAAACTAAGTATTGTGATTGTGAAGAAATAACCTTCCGAGATTTCTTCAGATCCCCACGTTTCAAGGTGTAGAAATGCTTTACGCACCATAGGGATTTCAATGGTAATTTTTTCATATGAAAATATTTGCTAACTTTTTTAGAGCAAACTTGTATGTAGGTTTTTTGTAGAGAAATTTTTTTTTATCCATTTGTGCCAACATTTGTCATTTTACATTTACGACAACCGAAAATTTAAAGAAATAAAATTGCCATTTTTAGACAAATCAGTGGTGCCTTGAAATTATTGAAGCATCTCAAAGCATCAACAAATTAGTTTGCTGTTTATTTGTTTACATCTATCAAATGTAGCTGCAACCATGGCACTTATTGCACCTGATCTGCTTCCAGCATACCACCACTTCACAATTTGCACTGCTTTTTGAAAAAATGATAATTCTAGTTTATTTCATTATTAGGTTTTCTGACGTAAAATGAGAAAAATGATGGCATAAATGGATGCAGAATTGTTTGCTCTACAAAAAACCTATTTAAAAGTTTGCTCTAAAATAATTACTGAAGCAAATATTGTCATATGAAAAAATTACCATTGAAATCCCTATGGTGCGTAAAGCATTTCTACACCCTGTACATATAAAAAAACATGTTTTTTTAATTCCCTCTATCTGTTTGTCTGTTGGTCTGTCTGTCTGTCTGTCTGTCTGTCTATGTCTGATTCGACATCTGGCTCGAAGCAGAATATTTTTCGTCAAACATATGCAGGGTGAGCACCTTAAAAAATAAAATTTGTCTATTTTTGCTTTAATTCAGAAGTAGATAAGAGTAATAATTTGCACATAGCTCAGGTTTTCACCCTTGATGAAAATGGGGCCGAACAGATACAAGGTTTACATCGTAAAGAGGGCAGAAATGTTTAGCGATCGTTGCGGACCGCAGTTAGAGAGAACAGAAAGATGCGGTGGCCGACGCGAACGGCAACCCCGGCGCGGCTGATGGAAATGTGTAACGACCGTTAGGGGGCACTTGCGAAGGAAGTTGCGTGTAAAGATATTTAGAGATTTTTTCTATCAAACAGTTATTATTTAAAATATGCTTCTAAAGCGTATGCTCCTAATTGGGATAATTTTCAGAATACTTCTCCTCATAGCTTTCAGAGCATATGAGTATAACTTCAGAAACCATTATTTGGAGTGGCAGGAGATACTATCTATAACGACAATACATATCCGCTGTAAATTATCACCAAACACAATAATACTTGAAACTGATGGCTAATGGAGGAGAATTGATTACGATATAATCAAAGCACTTGACAGGTCCCCATGACAAAAGTTCTATAAGTACAGTGTACTCATATTTCTTTCTTAATTAGATTGGCGCCATGTGAACATGTAAAAAATTTAAAATAATAATCGAGCCTAAATTTATATTTGATACTACAATTTGGCTCCGTTTCCATTCGCCGGAATTCGATTCGCCTGAATCCGTCACGCCGGAATTCGATTCGCCAGAAGTTTTTTGACCGGAATGCATTTCGCCGGATATCAAGATCGAGGACACTATGCTGACCGTGGGGACAACACCAGCCGTGGTAGTGAAAAAAATGTATCAAAGACTGCAACTAACCTAGACAGGCTAGAACGAGACACAGTATTTGGCCGAATTTAGTTAAACAGGGTGATTCATTAGCCTCTTTACAAACTTTGGCAATCAAAAGCAGATTTAATTTCATGAAGAAATTTCATATAAACATATGTCCTATCTTTCTTTGTTCAGAAGTTATAGCTCTTTTAACATTTTTTCTCTTTGAACACTAATAAATAATCATAATTGAAAGAAATTAAAAACATTTATTGTAACAAACAGAAAGCAAAATTTACCTACAGTAAATGTTCAAAAATTAGTCCATTCTCCTGAATACATAATTGGCAACGACGAATTACACTCTCTTGCATGCGTAATAAATTCATGCTATTTCTAATATGAATTGCAGCATCTTGAATCCTCTGCAATAACTGATTGCGATCATTTTTTCCACGGCATTAACAAGTTGCTTGAAGTGACCGAGTAATCTAGGTGGCCATGGTATAGGACCTCCCTTGCCAATCCATTTATTTGGGAAATGAGTATGCAGCCATTGGGCCACTTGTCTTCCTCGGTGAGGTGCGACCCCATCACGCTGATACCACATATCTTGTAGCAGGTGGAGTGGAACATCATTCAGAAGATCAAACAATGTGCTGTTCAAAAAGTTATGGTACCTCTCTGCATTTAAGTTTCCATTTACATTTATAAGTAATATGTTATTAAATAAGCCACGCCAAACATTTACACTAAATCTCTGCTAGAAATTAAGGGTTCTGATTGCATGTGGATTGTCCAAATACCAAACATGGTCATTATGGAAATTATTAATACCGTCTCTTGAAAAACTGGATTCATCTGACCATAGAATTTTAGAAATAAAATTGTTATCTTGGACGTGTTATAAAATCCAGTGACAAAAATTTAATCGCAGTTCAGCATCTTCGTGATGCAACGCTTGTACACGTTGTCGATGATAAGGGTGCAGTATTTCTTGATTTATTGTTCGTCATACAAAACCCTGTAATGGCCTCAAATTACGTGCTATGCGTCTGGTACTAATTTCCGGTTCTCCAATTACAGCATTTATTACGTTTTCACGATATTGAACATTTACATCATGCGGACGAATGGGTCTAGATGGAATGGCAGTATCATGCGAAGTCTTCTAAATTATGTACTGCATATGGGATGCGACGGTTGACGTCTATGAGGAAATCTATTTCGATATTCTCTCGCTGCATTACGAGAATTTCTATTGCAAAGTTCCTACCCAAACACAATGTCAGTATATTCTTCATTAGAAAATGGATTCATTACTATACTTAGCGCAGCGAACAAATAGAGCGGCTTATGCAACCCAAATGACATGTTACAAAGCTGACTGGATCAATAATTTAATAATAATTACCAAAGAATCAGAGATAACGGTCCTTATAATTACACCTAATTTCAACTGACATTTTTTTGAGGTTATGATACAAATACAAATTATGCCATTTGTGCACTTGTAATATGCAAGTAATAATGAGATTTAGCTAGAGCCAGGCCACATGCCTACATATTACAAGTGTACAAATATCATGTTTTTGTTGGCCGAAGTTTCTATTTGTATCATAACCAAAACATATTTAATGTCAGCTGAAATTAGGTCTAATTATAAGGACCGCCATCTCCAATTCTTTAGTAATAGTTATTAAAAAAACTGATCTAGGCAGCTTTGCAAAATGTTATTTGGGTTGCATATGTCACTCTATTTGTTCGCTGCGCGAAGTATAAGTAAAATTGCACAAATACAAATTTCAACAAATAATGACAGAACGCATTAACATAAACAAACTATTTTTGACAGGTGATTATTTAAAATGACAATTACTAAATTTTGTTTTGCTGCATCATGATTACTACGATTTTTCAACTTAAACATTTTAAAAGCGCTATAACTTCTGAACAAAGAAAGATAGGACATACGTTTATATGAACACTTCTTCATAAAATCAAATCTACTTTTCATTGCCAAAATTTGCAAAGAGGCTAATGAATCACCCTGCATGACACCCACCCTACAATCCGGCGAATAGCATTCCGGTGAAATAATTATCCGGCGAAACGAATTCCGGCGAGTCGAAATCTGGCGAAAAAAATCCAGCGAATGGGAAGGTCACGCTACAATTTCGGTAGTTACCTAAAACCCTACTCTCTTAAATCTCTGATTAAGAAAATGGTAATAGTTTAAACAAAAGAAATTTTAATTTAAAAAAGAGGAACGCGAACTAGAACTTTCCAGCCATTTTCAATATTAATTACACGTTCAAGTGGTTTTATTTTATTCTCCAAATCTTTTTAAAATCATGAGAAGGGGTAATTGAAAATCATCCTCTTCTTGGCGGAAATCCTAATTTCAGTAAATAAGTACTAATCAAACCATACACAGCAAAAATAACAAAAAGGCGTGCATGGAATAGACTTTACAACTGATTCTGAACAAATTAAACAAACAAGAATAGTTGTTCTTGAAATTTTATGAGTGTCCAACAAAATTAAAACATAGCGCCCAGGGAGATATTTTCAATCAGAAAAAATTACAAACCATGTTAAAATTATGAAATGGAATGCTTAAAGCATTGTGACGTGTATGGTATGGATCTGGCATGTAAATAAAGCGAATAGAAAAAAGAAATGAAACAATCAGGGAAAATATGAAAGTAATTCATACGGTAATTGATGACGTCATGACTTGTACAACATGACATGTACAAAGAATGTCCGAATCAAGACTGCCCAAGAAAGTTATAAAGTTGAAACATGAGACAAAAAAAAACGTGGAACGCCCAGAAAGAGTTGAGGAGACGGAGTAAATAGCGAGGTGGATCTTAAAAGGCGGGAAAGCCCACGTATTAGTCAACAGATTTACATAAGTTACCGGATCGTCTAGATTTTTTTTATTGTTTCAAATATATCTGCAAATATTGAAAATATTATTAAAAAAGAAAATAAGCCGACATTAGGTAACAGACTGGCAGATTGAGAGAGCTTCAAACCAAACCTTGAGGAAAAAATCGATTTGCCAGTCCTCTTAATAAGTGAGCAACAAAAAGAAGACGAGTTATATAGATATCCAATAAGCGGCATGTGATAACACTCCTAATATTAGATGAAAAATAATAGAAAACGATTATTCAAAAGAAACAAGGGACTTAACCACAGCAAGAAAGAATATTAAGACGCAAGTGGCACCAAAACTTGAGCTCCATAAGGTAAAATAAACTTAAATTACGCCAGACAACGCTAAAAAAATGCAAAGGATTCAAAATGAAACGATTAGTGCTGAATTCGGATAATTAACGGATGATAGTAATACCGATTAATCCCTTTTAAAAGC
This sequence comes from Agriotes lineatus, assembly GCA_940337035.1. Taxonomy (NCBI): domain Eukaryota; kingdom Metazoa; phylum Arthropoda; class Insecta; order Coleoptera; family Elateridae; genus Agriotes; species Agriotes lineatus. The sequence goes on along the minus strand of OW679200.1, from coordinate 115,367,999 downwards.
TACTAAAAACCGAACAACCCTATAATGCGTATTCTTCCTACATTTGACAATAAAACAAAATGGGCAAAAACAACGAACAAAAAGCTAATAGGTCTGTAAACCATCTAGAGAAGGCATTCCATCCGAATGAAGAACATAAGGATATCCCAATCTTGGCAATAGGAGGAAGTAACGATCCGACTTACATCTCTCAAAGAAGTAATTTCTGAAATAAAAGAAAATATTAACACAAAACAGTCCCAGGGTTTGATCTAATAACCGGAGCAGTGCTAAAACAACTTCCAACGAAAGCTATTGTTAAGACCAGGTGAAAATCCCGCGTTTCCTTTACGAAGTCAGACCACTCGTTCACGTAGAGGGCATTTCAAACCCTGTGCCTGGGTGCGCCAATATAGTCTGTTTCAATCCTACGGTCGTCCGTTGCTTCACGCCAAAGTTGCTGTCGGAAAGCGGCGTTAGAATTAATCAGTTGAGGGGAAGAGAGAGCGCAAACGCATTTACCTCACACCCCTGTCGTTTATCGAGACAGTTGACCATGTGTTCGTGCAGCTGTACATTTTACCAAGCTTATTAGCGTCCTGCCCGTGCGTCTCTCCCCTCAATTTCAGTAGCGTTTCTTCTTTTCTCGTGTTCGTTGATCTCAGGTAGCCAAGCAGAGTTATTCTGTGCACGTTCCCTGCGGCTCCGGCCGTTGGAGCCCGCTTTGGAGGATTCGAGTTCTAGCTATCGAGCAGTGCAGAGGTGCACCAAGTGTGGAAGGCGGGTTGATAACCCGTCGAGAAAGGGATCCGTACCTTTCGGTACAGCATAAAGGGTATTACTCGGTTTGTTGTTGTTGTATCACGTCGTTACATAAGTTACACATTAACCGGTGGTACGGATTATAAAAGAAACCGGCTCGAAGATATCTAAGTTTCGTGGCGGGGCACAAATTGTGCCACGAATTTATGTGTTTCTCTAACTGTAAAGATCAATGTAAGGTGGAGCGACGAGAGCTGGTTAACCACTGCAGGTTAATCCCTGAGCCAGCTGGAGACGCCACCCAGGAAGCTGATGCAATTGCAATCCCTTATACAGAGTCTTGCATAAATATTGTTCCCACTCCAATTAAAGCCCTTGGCCCCCTAATACCCCTTTCTTTTTACTTTTCTCAGTATGATCACCCCTACTACAATGGCACTTCTCCCTAATTAACAGGTAGTAGGTTTAAATCAAATATTATAAGATGGAGTGTATAAAGAGAAAAATATCGTTAAGCACTTTGTTTTGATTATTGAGAAATAACAAATTTTGAAATTGTAGCAGAAATAATTTGGTGTAATTAAAATATTGAGAATAAACCCTATTTTGTTGATAAAATGTTTGGATAATAAAAAGGGCAATAATATAATTTGCGTGGTGAAGTAAAAAGGAAATTTAAAATGAGAAGAATCAATTATTCTTCTCATTTTAAATTTCTGCAGCATTGTTTGTCACGTTATATATCAGACTATCTGAATGACTAGCACACGCTGTATCGCCCCTATTGGATCTTCAAACAGTTCAGTTTTGAAAAAACTAGGAAACATATTTTCTTCGTTCTCGTTTGGTTCTATACAAAAATATTCTTTTTCAGAACAAGCACTGTGCTCGCCCAAAATATGTCATGACCCATTTAGAATATCATTTTCGAGTTCTTTTACTTTTTCAGTGTGAGATATATTCTGCGATATCGTCTTTTCATTTCTGTTATCACCCACATGTGAAGTATTATTATTTCTCGGACTGTTGACTATGGCTTTTTATTAAGCGTGCTATTTGCTTTAAAGTAAATTGAACACTATCTTCTGTTAAGGTATTCTAAACACATAATTATTTGTCTAGCCGCATGACTTAATCGCACAACGGGTCTCTTACTCATTTCTTGTTCCTCATTTTCTAAAATTTCTTCCGTATGAAAGTCATTATTCTAGACCGGATTGTGTGGGCTGCCACATTTTCAAATTCTCAATAAAATTGAAAACGGAAAGCACAAACCAAAAACAGAAACGGATTAATTACAAGAAGGCGTTAGCATCCCTTTTTACATTTTTTTAACCAATACGTACCTGATAATTAACGTACGGTTAGTTAATTAGTTAGTATTAGTTGTGGGGAGACTGATTTCAAGCTAGTAGGCGTTCATAGGCCCTTTTTCCAACCCCGTGGACAAGGTTTAGGCATGCAGAGTACCAGGTGCCTTGGTCCAACTTAGAATTTTGCCGAGACTAAGGAGTTCCAACCCTAGCAAGGGATTTTTTACATGCTACACATCGTAGTAACATGGGACCCACGGCTTTACATCACTTCCGAATGATGGCACTCTGTAGAGGTTTTCATCCGCATTTTTTATTTTTTAAAAACATCACCGGGATCGGGAATCGAACTCTCGACCCTTAGATCGGTAGCCAGAATGCTTTAAACACTGAGCTATGGAGCCCGGCTAACGTACGGTTGCTTAATGCTTTATATACATTTCCATGAAGAGTGCATAGAAAAAAACAAATTTGACATATAACCTTAAAAAGAAAAAACACGATTTGGATTTTCAGACTATAACCCCTTGATTATTGTTAAATTGTTTTGAATTTTAGCATGTAGTAGCTAGGAGTAACCGTTTTTCAACGTGTTAGGTAGGGGAGGCCTAAATATCTTTGCAAATTCCTTAACCTCTTCAAGGTCTAACACATGATTTCACCTGGTGAATTGTCTTGATCTTACATTTACCGTAACTATATTTCTTAAACTATGTAAGTATAGCAAAAATTAGATAAGGTTCGTTTTACTACTTAATTAATTCTGTTTGCCTGAAGATGATCTGTCGTCGAAACATGTCGCAACTGTATTTCTAACTTCTTTTTGAAAATATATACAATTTATGCGGAAGTTTTCATATTTATAATTCCCTCCTACTGTTATTTAGCCCTATTTTGAGAAAATCATGGATTTAAATATTCGAAATTTTAAGATGCTCAGAATTTAAAAAGTGGGCAAATTTTCACTTTAGGATACTGCAGCTTTTTGTACACTTACTTTTGGGACAACCTGTATAATAGTTCTACTGGACAGATATAAAACAAACAAAAATCAATAATATAAACGTTTGAAACGTTTTACTTCTGTTATCTACATTAGGTTCGGTTAATAAGCCTCGATGTTTTACTTAATCATGCTGCATTAATAATGCTATTTCAAACGATGCAATTTTATAAAATTTTATTCGATTATAATGTATTCAATTCGATTTTATTAAAATATATTTGATTGTACTAAATTCGTTTCGATTAAATTCCCTTCGATTGCATATTGTTAAATTTCAATTTATTCGATTGTATGGAAACCAATTCGATATGATTTTATTAATGCCGATTCTGCTGCCCGATCCAGTCGAATGAAATACAATCGATTCATATATTTTCTCGTAAGTCTAGAATCAGCACACTTTTAAAATACATATTTACTAGACGAACGAGTAAAGAACGAAATGGTTATGTAACAAATACTATAAACTGACCTTAATTCTAGGCGAAAGAACATTCCAATACACGTTTGATAAAATTACTCAATTTTTGTTTCACACTAGACCAGAAATGAAGGCTGTATGCATTTAGAACAATGGTAGATCTTTACCATCAACAAGCTACAATGTCAAAGGCGCCGGATGACCAGTTTTTCATACTTGTTCTCTGCTGGAGTTATGATCTGTCCGATAGTTTGACCAGTTTGTTCGACGTTTTTTTGTTACACTCATTTCACTCATCCAGCGTTCCTAAACAGAGGGCTTAAATAATCGGGTGGCGGAAAAAATATCCCCGGAAAAAATACTCTCGGAAAAAATATCACCGAAAAAAATAACCCCTCAAAACTAATCAGCTAGGCGAACCTCTACATCAAGGTACCCGAATTTATTCTAAATTTTTAATTAGTTACCGGAATTAGGATTATTTTTCCCTAATTATACCAAATACCTAAGTACATACTTGCATGCCAAAAAAACTGAAAATATACAATCTTCCAATTCTAGAAAGTTTAAATTAGTTACAGGAATTAGGATTAGTTTTAACTAATTATACCAAATACCCAAGTACTTGAATGTTTTGAATGACTATATAAAGCAACATTTTGAAATTGCGTTCAATTTACTTTTAACCGTGGAAGTAATAACCTCTAGCAAAGGTGGTGTGAAGTGATTGTGTAATGGGTATATGTATGTGGTGCATAAAAACGGTGCAAGTGGTATTCGTTGGCAATACTGCAAATACGGCTCATTGAAGGTAATTATTAACAAACAATTTAATTCATGTGACATTGTAATCAAACAAATATAATAATGCACAATAATTCTTAATTTTTAATATCCCGCAGTTTTTACTTACTTATTTATTAATTACTATATTGTTTTACAGTGTAGAGCGATTTTAACTACAACTTTAGAAAAAAACAAGCCCCGTTTTGAAAACGGAACACAATCATTTAGCAAATCAAGAAGAAATTAAAGTAGCAAAATGCGTACAGGACATGAAGAAAAGAGGTAAAGACGTCTTGGCCAAACTAGTACAAATATACGCAGACGCTACTCTAGAAAATTATGTACGTGCGGTAATGCCTTCTGAGGAGTCGGTTAAGAGAACGTTGAGAAATCATAAGGCAAAAAACGTTCCTAGAACTCCAGTGTATCTGGAAGATCTGACTATTGAAGGTATGATCTAAACTACTTTTATTCTAATTTTTTTAAACAATTTACCGATTGTAATATAACCAAATTTTTATTTTATTCAGGGAATTGGTGTACCACCGGTGAACCAGCCAACAAAAGGTTCTTGCTGCACGACCATGGAGCTGAAATAGACGAACGAATCATCATATTTGCTACAGACGATTGCCTTACGCACATTGCCAGTGCTATAACCTCGTACATAGATGGTAATTTTGAACTTGCGCCTTCTTTATTTATGCAACTGTATGTACTACAAATAAAAGTGCAAAGCGTGTTTATAACTGCTGCATATGTTTTATTACAAATAAAAACGCAGTTTACATATGAAAATATGTTACGCACAACAGTAGGGCAGTGCGAAGACAGAAATCTTTTTTGTGATACAACGCACATCAAAATGGATTTTGAAAGAAGCGCGATTCAAGCAGCGAAAACAGCTTTTGGTGACCAAATTCACGTAATTGGCTGTTTTTATCATTTGTGCCAGAGTATTCATAAGAAAATTCAGGAGCTAGGTCTTCAGCAAATATATAGAGAAGACGAAGCTTTCAGAAGACCAAATGAGGATATGGATATCATACCTTTCAGAACTCTTTGATGACAATAGACCTGCATCTGAGAGAGATACGGAAGACAACGAAGAAACAGGACCGAACATCTTATGTGAAGAAGTATATCACGCTATGAGACAGACAAGGGGAAATAGGGCAACAGGACCAGATGAGATCCCAGTAGAACTATTGAAGCTAATAGACGAAGAAAACATCGACATACTAGTCACGCTGTTTAACGATATTTATAGAACAGGTATAATACCAAAACAATGGCTGGTGTCCACGTTTGTTACCTAAGAAGAAGAATGCGACAGAATGTTCAGAACATCGAACAATTGCACTAATGAGTCATGCCCTTAAGATTTTCCTGAAAATAATACATAACAGACTATTTAAGAAATTAGATACAGAAATAAACGACACTCAATTAGGATTCAGGAATGGAACAGGAACAAGAGATGCATTATTTGGGTTAAACGTCATCATACAAAGGTGCCTGGATATGAATCAAGACATTTATACATGCTTTATTGACTTTGAAAAAGCATTTGACAAAGTCCGTCACGAAAAACTAGTTGACATATTAAAAACAAAGAACATTGATAGCCGGGACATCAGAATAATATCTAACCTTTACTGGCAACAAAAAGCAACAATAAGAGTGGACCAAGAATATTCAAATGAAATAGAGATTCTTCGAGGGGTTCGTCAAGGATGTGTCCTGTCCCCGATGCTATTTAATGTCTATAGCGAAGCTATCTTCCAGGAAGCCATACTAAACACCGCAGAGGGTATAAGAATAAACGGAGAAGTCGTTAACAACTTAAGATACGCAGATGACACCGTCGTGATAGTCGACAGTCTGCAAGATCTTAAAAATATGATGGAATGTCTAAACATCTCCTGCGAGCAATACGGAATGAAAATGAATTTAAAGAAAACCAAGTTTATGAAATTCACAAAAAAAACAAGGAAACACTCAAGAGGACCAGCCGTGGCGGACACACAAATAGAAAAAGTAGAGCAATATAAATACCTGGGGACATGGATAAATGAAAATGGAAACCAGACAAAGGAAGTTAAAACCCGCATAGAAATTGCTAGAGCTGCATTCGTTAAAATGCAGAGAATATTTTGCAGTAGAGACATAAACTTAGAACTAAAAACTAGATTCCTACGCTGCTACGTCTTCTCTACACTATTATATGGAGCCGAATCTTGGACCCTGAAGAAAAGGGAAAGTAAAAGGCTAGAAGCATTTGAGAGATGGTGCTATCGAAGGATGCTTAGGATTTCTTGGGTGGATCACGTCACAAACATAGAGGTGCTTCGCAGGATGAATAACGAGGAAGAAATAACAATAACCCTTAAGAGAAAGAAACTAGAATATCTGGGCCATGTCATGAGAGGAAAAAGATATTCCCTGCTTAGACTAATAATGGAAGGGAAAATACTAGGAAAAAGAAATATAGGAAAGAGAAGAATGTCGTGGCTCAGGAATCTAAGAGAATGGTTCAATATAAGTTCTAACCAATTGTTTAGGGCGGTAGTGGATAAAATAAAAAATGCCATGATGATGTCTAACCTCCGTTAGGAGACGGAACCTTAAGAAGAAGAAGAAGCTTTCAGAAAATTTTGCGGAATGATGGACGGTTTGGCCTTCTTGCCAACTGAAGATGTTCACAGTGGTATGGAGTACCTCAAACAAAATATTCCCGCTGCGTTGGTGCTAAAGAACTTTTGAATTATTTTGACACTACATACCTTTCTGACACTTATAGACGGCTGGGGAATAACGATGGTGTTTTACGGCTTCGAAACATTCGTGCAATGTTTCCACTGAGAGATTGAAATGTTCATCAAACAACATTGGAAGACGGAGAACGTATCAACAACCAGACGGAAGGTTGGAATCACCGGTTTTCTAATTTGGTGGGCCAGAAGCACCCCACTGTCTGGGTGTTAATCAATAAGGTAAGGCAGAAACTTGCTTGAGACAGAACCAAGATTCAACGACTGATTGGAAGGCTTCCACCAAAGAAAAAGCGGCCAGTCTATGAAGTACTGCAAACTCGCTTAAAGGCGCTATGTGAAGACTATTTAACGGACACCAGAGACTTAGAAAATTTTTTAAACGCAATAAGTCACAACATGAGAACTATAGAAACTGTGTAAATGTAAGTGTGTGTTACTATTACTTCAGTGTATAATTTGTAGTTTTCAAATGTACAAGTACAATAATAAAATAATAACATATTTAGAAGCTTTTTGTCAAATCTTGTGCTAATGTATTATAATAGAAGTCCAACTAAGTTTAAAAAAAAATTATTTTCAAAAATAAGTGAATAACTGATAGTAAGCAGTAAACAAATTTGAGTAAAAAATGTGGGAAATCTCCTCAAAAACGAAAATGTGTAAACCTGCAACTATTTTGAATGAGGATATTTTTTCCGGAGGTATTTTTTCCAGGGGGTATTTTTTCCAGGGGGTATTTTTTCCGGGAATATTTTTTCCGGGGTAATTTTTCCGGGGGTATTTTTTCCTAGATTCAAATAATCCTCGATATGTGCTACTATTACTGCTTTCCTTTCGCGTGCATCAAACCCCGACGGCTAGAAGCCCGAGTCGCTCGGTGCGGCTCGTGAATGGAACGCGATTTAGCGGCATAGCGCAGATCTAGCGCGCGCCAAAAGTTTTAAACAGTCACATAACCTTAAAACGTTATTTTGAGAAATTTTTGTTTGGTGCTGAACAGTAACAAAAACTGAAATTCATTTTCATTTTTTATTATAACCAAAAATATTCCAACACTTTAAGAACTTATAGTATACTGAAAAATTAAATCTATGCACCCACTATTTTACTACAATATCACAAGTGAATTGTCTTCTTCTATCAGTCTTTGTTTTCCTAATAGCAACTGCTTTAGAAAATGAAACAAATTTAGATGTAGGAATGGTAAGCGTTTAATAAAATGTTTAATTAATAACTTAGTTATATACAATTTAACAAATTCAAAATCCTAACAATTACAAAAAAATTAACATTCCTATAGCTAAAAGTTCTTTTCATGCGCAAAGATGAGGCTTTATTTCAATGATGACATTTTTTCTTCAAAAAATTTAGCACAGCACCTAAAACCAGGGAGAAGTTGCACCTAACCTCAAATGATTTCGCCTTCGCGCCTTTTAAAAATTAAAAGTATGCCATGCTGGCTGGCTGTGGCTTCGCGCCCCGACCAACGAGCTGGTCCTTGAGAGGAAAGGGGAAATAAGCCCAGAGCGACTCCGAGGTTAAACGCCCTTGTGAAAGGAACGAGGTGCGCGAGAGTTTGGAGCCGCTCCGAGCTGCTCCCATGGATGAAAGGAAAGCGCCTTATATCCTTCGTGGGTCAGCATAGAATATTACGATACATGCAATTTCAACGAAAATCATGCGACACTCATTAATGGCCAATAGAAAAATTAGTTCACGAGCCGTATCCAAGACAACAACAAAATTTCTTGGAAATTTTTTGTAGGTAGATCAACCTAACTGTGAGGGTTTGTGTCGTTACGATTTTCTTACCGAATCTGCATTCGATCATTAATTCATATCCGGAAATTATTTTTCGTGCAATCCAACAAAGTCCTAATTTTCCCTCGCGTCCCGCTCGGGCAAATTAATACGACGTTGTTGAAACGCACTCAAAAAAATTTTCCGGAAAGAATTAATGCTCTTATGAGATTATATGTGATAACATCTTTTGGTACAGAATACAGTGCGGCCAATATTAATTATACCAGGTATGGTTTCTAAAGAAAATTCGTGAATTCTGCTGCTAGGTTCTGCACTGGGACATTGGCTGGTTATGCTATCTATAAAAACATAAATATATTACAACGCTTTAGACGAGCACTGGTTGATTTTAATGAAGACAGTTGCAATAAAAAGAAGGGGTATCAAAGAACTACCTACGAAGAGAAATGGTGCATAAACTAGCTAACGTGGATTTCCCAGATATGCAGCTACAAACTAAGAGATTGACAGCTGGGTAGATTCACAAGGTGTGAGTCTACATAGCTTCTTAAATCGTTCGCTCACCCTTTAGAAATAAAAATACCAACACCTGTCGCATAAGTTACACATATCTGTCCTGGTGAATACGTTTTGTCAAGGCTACATCCCTACCATCTGATTACCAATGATCACGTGCTTTTGCTATATCTACTGCATTTTTCGGAAAATAAAGAAAACAAATCGTAATATACACGCCACTTAACAAAGTGTTTATAAAAATATTGGTTCTACAACAGGTGGTGGTTTATCGCTAGAATTAGAAACTGCTAATAGATAATACGGAAAACAATGACGAAAAGGTCGTAAAGAACAAAAAGGATTTAACAGACTTCTACAGCAAACAGAACCAAACCATAGACATTTGGCGCAGGTCGTTTCGGAATTACATCATATACAGTGAGAGTTGTTTTCACGCCGAACATATTCAATCCACACACAATTCAAAAATTCTAAGTAGGACTTTGACCATATGACTATACACCATACCCGTCGGTGTCTAAGGTACCTGTCACTCCGCATGCCTAGACTTTGTCCATAACAAACATTCAAAAGGATTGTGTTTTCCAAATCGAACATAGGTAACCATGGAGAGACGGAGACCCTTAATGGTATCTAGGTAACCACTATTGTCAGTTAGCAAACCAATTGTTAGTTTGAAAAACTTCTCACTATATAATCGCTAATATTTGCCTAATGACTTAGTGTTGTTGGTGTATACGTTAACGTTGTTTACTCAGGTAAAAAGTGTGAATGATTGTCAAGAGGGCTTATTCATTTACGCTGCAATTTAACACATTAGCTACCGTAATCCTCGCAGACCGACTGGGAAACCTATAAAAATGATCTAGATCGTAATCTGTCGAGAATAATCAAGACGGTAAATAACAAACAAGAGTTAGAAATCGCTGTGCAGCAGCTGACAGACGTAGTCATTTCTGCCTATCACAATAACTGCCTTCCCGTTGTAAAGATCACTAACAGAAAAGTTCTCTGGCGGAATGCTGACCTTAAGAGGATGAGGAGACAGATACGAAAACTCTTTAATAGAGCAAAATCAAAAGGAGATTGGGAGGAATATAAAAGATCCTTAGCTGAATATAGCAAAGCACCGAGAAAAGTCCAGAGAGCATAGCAGAGAAGGCACTGTGAGGACATTGAAACCACTCCAGAATGTGCCAGACTTCGGAAGATTCTGTCCAAGGACTTTCAAAGCTTAATAAACACGTTAAAAACGTTAAAAACTAGAACAGGAAAGGAAACCATGACCGAACTATTTCGGGTACACTTTCCTGAATCAGTAACCATTGATTCATCGCTATCAGATTGAAGGAACCAAGGACTCAATGTTCCTACAGGCAGGGCATCAAGAGAAGACTGCCAGATTGCTAGAAAGATAATCGCTTTTTCCAAGATGAAATTGGCAATAGTCTCATTTTGAACCGTACAAATTTCCGAACCGGACGGGATTTTTCCAGTCATGCTCCAGAAGAGTTCGGATCTTCTACTTGTTAGAATCTGCATAGTATTCAGAGCCAACTTAGATCTAAATTACATGTCCAGAATATGAAGACTACCCAGAGCGGTTTTCATAGCAAAGTTTGGCAAAGCAAACTATTCTCAGACAAAGTCTTTTAGACGCATTAGTCTTATGCCTTTCGTACTTAAGACAATGGAGAAACTGCTCCACCGGCACATTAGGGATGGTGATCTGGTAAATAGGATCTCTACACCAAAACCAGTATGCCTACAGTGCAGGTTTATTTACAGAAATAGCGCTCCACCATCTTGTCAAAAGGGTGGAGAAGACGCTGGAAAACAAAGAGATCCTTCTAGGAACTTTCCTAGACATAGAAGGAACATTTGACAACACATCCTTCAGGTCGATTACACGAGCCCTACAAGATCGTAGGCTAGAGTAGACCTGCTGCTGAATAGACACCAGAAATGGTGAATTAGCTATACATCAAAGTGGTCAGACCAGCTATTATGTATACGGCCCTGTTGTGGTGGCCCAAGGTCAAGCAAGAATCCACCAATCTAAGTATTTTGAACAAATTAAAATATTTATTGAAAATAAATACTACTTCCCTCGTCTAAAAGACGAAGGGAGTATTTTGAAAAATACACCTTCAGATCTTCACGTTTCAGGGTCCCTAGACGACGAAAAACTAGTTTTCTCAATTCCGTCTGTCTCTCTGTTGGCGGTAAAATTCAAAAACTATTTGTTGGAGAAAGACGATATTTTGCATGCGTATTATACCGGGTGACAATGAAACTACTACCCACGGTGGCATTTCGAAACGGGTTGAGATAGAAATATGCAATTCGGTATGTCGATAGGGTTAAAAATACTTGTCAAAATTTAATTGTTTTTAAAAGCCATAGCAACCTCTGTCCTGGCCTACTCCGTTTTTCCGTAAAATACAAACAAATAGGAATTACGGCATATTTTTAAGCGGCTCTATTTCTAAAACTATTAATTTTAGACATAGGGTATTCTAGACAAAAGTTATTTAGAATTATTCAAAGAGTCATAAAAAAAGAAAATATATAGGGTGTTCCATTTAAAATAACAAAGTCAAGGTCATTTTCGGTGAAACCGAAAACGACATTCAATTGTTTTTATGTTACAATTGTTCACAATTTTCAAACCTATCGACACACCGAATTGCATATTTTTATATCAAGCCGTTTCGAAATGCCGCCGTGGGTAGTAGTTTCATTGTCACCAAGTATATCTACGTGGCATGCAACCGAGAAAATTTCGGAAAAATATATACGGGGTGGGCGCTTGAAAAAATATGGTGCTTTATAACGCAGCAGAAACTCGCTCACTTTGAGCACGCCCGTGGCTCAGTTATTCTAGCGGCGAAACCTCGGAGTGCAAATTCCACCGGACTACCTTTTTACTTTCCTCGTTTAAAATACGAAGGAATTTTTTATTTGCAAAAGAAAAAATTTATAATTTGCACATACAGCTTACAGAATTTAGATTGACTCTCAAGGTAGGCCATGTGATCATATTTGATTTCACTGAATTGGCTATATGTGGAAAGAAGTAATTGTCAAACATACAAACTTTAGTTATATTTTAAATGACAAGTAATCAGTAGCGGTGGGTAGAGGGATTTCGTTTGTGTAGTGACTAACGTCATATGACATATTCTTTGTGCTTTAAAGTGGGAAAATTGCTGTTGCTGTTGATTTTGTTAATCCTGTTATTTGGTTATTGCTATTGTTATTGTTGCTATTTTTGTGTGTGTTGTTAATCCCGTTTTGAAATGCGCCATACCACAGTGTTGAGTACTCCTCTGATTTATTGTGTCATTTAGCTTAAATAAGGTTAACAATTTAATGTCAATATGATAGATGTCAAAAGTGTTACCTATACAAAACTTGGAAATTACTAGATTCTAACATTAGTTTCGCTTCAATCTAGAATCTGTAAGCTGTAGCTCAGGCTTTATCATTCGCGAAAATGAGACCTAGCAGATACATGGTAAACACTACAAATGGGACAGAATAGTATGGTGCTTTATAACGCATTAGAAACTCGTCCAATTCAAACACGCCCGTGGCTCAGTTATCCTAGCGGCGAACAAAAAAAAATGCTTGAAATATTCGCCTCGCAGCGCGGAGTTCGAATCCCAGCAGACTACATTTTTTTATTTGAAATTTGATCAAATTCACGTTAGGGAAGTTCCGTGTAAATCCCGTGACAGTTCTTTTAACATGTGCAACTAAATTTTGAGCTGTATTAACTTGAGAAATGGGTTTGGTTCACTGAATAGTTTCCCAAATACCATTTGTTTTCAATGTTAAGTAGACTATTTTTGGGTTTGTATCACGCATGTCCATTGCATCTGCAAACCCCAAACGCAATGGACTTTCGTAATACCTACCACCCCAAAAATAATCGACATAGCTTTGAGTACTTATAGTATTATATATGACTATTTAAAAAAAATACCTTGGTAAATAAAGCACAATGATCTTTTGTTTTGATATGTATCAGTATTAAAGCTTGCATAGTGCAGCCATTATACGCTGTGAGCAGTAGCAGTTGGCACGCGACTAAAATTCCAACTTTTATTTAGCATCGACGCCGACTATCTATTTTAGTAACATAGAGAAATAAGATGATTTTATCTAAACTGTATTGTAATTGTAACTCCAATTACCATTAAATCAGTTACGTTATGCCTAGGTAGGTACTTACCTTAGCTCGTCCTTAATTTGATGTTAAACTCCCATTGCATAATTGATTCACAAAATCTAAGCACAATTAGTTTAAACATTTAATTGTTCATATTTTTCGTATCAACGCCGGTATTTGCTGTCACTAATTGACTGTCGTTTATTCTCACATGGTACTTCGACTTAGCCAAAATTAAACTTGAATAAAAATAAGCTGCTTCAGGACAGAAAGCTTATCTAACTACACCAAATTCCGATAGTACTATCAAATTAACCAGATCATCGGAATGTCGACAGGTGCAGATAATGACAATGGCTTTTACAAAATCTCGATTTTCATCAGACCCAACGAAGTTGACAAAAACTGTAAATGACATTGACACCGAGATTTTGCGATATATTATCCAATTAATAACTGGAGTTGCATAATTATCACGTTATTGCCACGTTTGATTACTTATAGCAGTGAAAATAAATCCATTATGTTTTATTTTTCTCAATGAAGATCTCTGTACTGTAATCCATTTTTATAGTGTCAAAATAAAATTTATAAACAAAGATAATAATCTATTGCTTTCGAAGCAAAATTAAAATATTTACGTATTTACTTTCTTACGATTTAAGAACGATGCTTAATAAATTTTCGCCGACCTGCGGTATGGGTCACCTAGTATAGTCGTTTTGGCAATATGAGATACAGCAGCATTTATTTGTTGGCAGCACACTATTCTGTAATTTTAAATGTTCAAAGTTTTCATCTTGCTTGGAGAAAAATTTAAAGAGTATCAATACAGATAAAAAGACGTTCGTAATTTCTGATAGCGACTTATGTCAATCAAAATAAAGCTTAATTTAAGTCAAAATGGTTTCCGATCAACGAGTAACATTATGCATGCTGATGAATTAAAAGCAGCCTCTAGAAACTGCTAATTTTAAAAGGTGTGCGAATGCACAAATCATTTCGAAATAATTTAAAAAGTTGGAAAACTATTTTCTGTAAGTAATTGAACTTATAATACCCGTAGAAAAACTTTCAACAGAACCAAGAGATAACTACTTGAATAATGATTTTTATCTACGACCACTACTAAAAGTAGGCCTTTTAGTGCTAGATTGTTTCACTAAAAGTGACGTTTTATAGTTTACCGTTTTTAAAGAAATCAGGTGTTTACTTTTAGCACACGAGCTAAAAGTGAAGTGAGGTTATAAAACTACAATTTCGAACTGCAAGTGCGTTACAGGTAAAGCGTTTTTGAAATAATTAAAGCGTTATGTAATGAATACAGTCATATGTGGAGTATCAATAATTACATTTCGTAACTCACCTTGACAGCACGGGCGTGGCCAAACAATCGCCCGCGATTTAACTTTTCTTTACGAAGAAAACTGTTTTTTAAAAAGTTATACTTTTTATTCACAGAAAATACGGAGCAGAGTTACAGCATTCGATACAGGTGCAAGCTACTACTGACTAAATTATTCCCACAGGGGCTTATAAATGAAAGATAACAGTCTGTATGCAATATTATATCTAATCAAGCGGATGCAGTCCTATCTATAAAAGCACAGCAAAATAGATCACGTAATTCCTCCATCCCTAGCGATGAATATAATAGGAGATTATATTCAGACAAGTCTGCGAAATTAATTAATAAGTTCAACTAACGGATGTTAGGCATTACGTTCACAATAAAACGATAACAATAATTTTTTTGTGATTACATATATAGCTTAATCTAAGTTGGCGTGCACTGGACCAAGGGTATTGAGTTAGAATTTATATTTTCAACTTCTCGATTCGGAGGTATTGCTAATTTACATAGGTTATTCATAATTGATACACGTTTATAATAAAAGTAAAGAGTTATGCATATTACAATAATTACCATTACAATAACAATAATTAGGGAGCTAAAACTTAAGTATTCGTATTTAATAGAGTCTAGATTTTCAAGTGTTGAAATTTCTTTAGTTAATTTTGCTTGGTTCTGAACAAGATTGTGGACATTAACTGGTGACAAGTCAATTTTGGCTATTTCAGGTTTATATGAAGGATTTGATCGTAGTTTTCCAATAGACATTAATTCAATTTGTTTTTCCTCATTGGGAGACGATTCAAAAGTAGTCAACAGTTCGTTTTGATTTATCAGAGCTGAGCAACCTTTTGTGACATGTAACACAATTGATCCGGTAATGAGTTTTCTATTTAGGGAATCGATGCATTTTATATCAATGATAGTTTTGTTAGGAGAGCTAACGATCCAAGTTGATCGATTTATTTTTACTATCTTTGTGGAGTGTAAATGAAATATAAGAGGTTGGCATGTTTGATCATCTTTAAGTGTTAATAATTGTGTCTCGCACAGTTTTGAATTTGGTATTAGAAAGTGGTCGTTTTGAAGGCAAAAATAATGAGAAGGAGTGACTTCTATACAGCGATCCTTATTAACAGGGGTGCTAAATTCTGTATTGAAAAGAATGGTGTTGTAAGTAGGTATGATCATTTGAAAATAATTGGTACTGAATGCAGGAAATGGAATCAATTGTATGTATTGGTACTCGAAATGTGGTTTTATCAAGGGAACCTCATATAAAAAGGTAAAAGTGGTATCTTTTTGATAAGCTTTAATTTGGATTAATGATTCATATAAATGTAGATTTTCATGAGTGACGGGATAAGGAATATCTAGAACTCTCTTAGCGGTTGTCTGTAAATTTTGTAGGGTTTTAGAAATTTGTCCTAGAGCAGATAGCAGATCATCATTATCGATCAAAAATAAATGTAACTGGTGTGTTTGAGCAAATGTTAGTGAAGTCTCGAGGTCAGTACATGTTGAAATGAATAATTGCAACGATTGGATTGATTGATCCAGGATAGCAAAAGTAGAGAGGGTTCCTAAAATTTCGTCAATTTCCAGTTTGGTATCGAGAATGAGTTTATTCAAATTTTCATTCAGAAGATTTTGGTTGTCGGCCAGATTTTTAATATTGGTGGCAAAAGTATTAATTGTATCGTTTAATATATGCGCTTGTTCTTGCAAAATGATTTTTTGTGTGTCAGTGGATTTAGTTAATTTGTCTATTAGCTCGTCATATCGTCTACCGTCGTCGGCATTAAGGTTTCCCGTGAGAAATTTTACTACGTTACCAAGCCCATCTATCAGTCCTCTTTTAGATCTATGTTTTATATAGATTCCAGGAAATAATTGATCTACTAGTCGATCAGCTTTACCTAAATATTGTTGTATTAACATTAGTTGGTTATTGTAATTAATATGAACGTCCATTGTTACATTAAAACGTGGGATTTGATAATCTTTATTGTTTAACAAAGATATGGTATTGAACAAATTTGTTTTGAATGATTCGTAATTGTGCAGCAAGGGAGAATAATCCAAGATTTTTATTAAGGTCCATGTGCTTTCTTTTAGGAGGGCTTTTCCTTTGACAAAAGGGTAAAGTCCGGGGTTGTCGTTCAGTGGGTGGATCGTTACGTCGCAGTGGACGAAGGTCCAGGTGAGGACGATGAGGGTGGTCGTCCTGAAAAGGGCATCAAGTCGTTAGCATGCCTTTTTATTAATGTGTTTGTGGGTATGTTTCGCAAATCGTATGTGTCATGTTCATGGGCCTTTTCGACTACGTAAGGTCCCATGAAGCGTGGTTTTTTCTTATTTCGGGCATTTGTTTTAACATATACTTGGTCACCTATTTTAAAAGTTTTTGATTTACGAGATTGATTGATTTTAGCAGTACGGTTTTCTTTTGTTTGACGTTGTTCGTTTTGAAGGTTATTATAAAAGTATTTCATTTTTTCTCGATGGTCAATAACGTAATTTTCGAAAAATTGTTTATCATATTCGAGTTCAAAAGGGTTTCGGCTATCAGTATGACCAAATAGGATTTCGTAGGGGGTATATTTTAAATTAGAGTGAATAGAGTGATTGTAGGCCAAAATGCAATAATGGATTTTTCTTTCTTCTGGGGTGTTTTCAAGTAATCTATAGTGTTCTAGTAGGGTAGAGTGTAGCCTTTCTACTATTGAGTTTGATTGATGGTTGTAGGGGGTTGTTACGTGTATTTTGATTTTGTGTAATTCTAGGAAATGTTTGAAAGGTTGTTTATTAAATTCTCCGTCGACAACTAAAACATTTGGTGTCGTATAGGTCGTTATGAAATAAAACAATCTGTCTGTGATGTCTATAATGTTACTCGACACTAAAAAGTATGCTTGTGCGAACTTCGAAAATGCATCTATTAATGTAAGATATTTTCGTCCGTTAACTTGAAATACGTCCATATGCATAGTATGGAACGGTCTGTTACAGGTGGGTGTTAAATTAAGAGGTTGTTTAATCGGGTGTCTATTGTATTTGCATTGTTTGCATATTTCACAAGAGTCTATATAGGTTTTGACGTCGCTGTTAATCCCTTTCCAATAAAATTTTCTTTTTAAATGTTCTACAGTTTCAGGGATTCCTCGATGATTAGTTTTTCCTTGGTGGTAATTTTGAATTTGGTTAATTCTCTCGTTTTTATCTGTTATGTATGTAACTTGAGTTAGGCATTTATAAAATTTAGGGGTATTTTCGTTAGATACAGAAATAATGAAATGAGAAAAATCGTTGTATAAAGAGTCAGTGGGAAAGAAGCAGTGGTAACTGACTTTAGGTAGGCACTGTTCGATTAACAGTTCGTGAAATTTTTCGTTTTGATTAGACTGATTTAGGTAAATTTGTATTACTCGATTTCCATCGATACTTGTGGATTTTATTTGTTTAGGTAGTGGTGTTTGTATGAATTCAATTTGATTAGGAAAGCATTGGAGAGGTTTTTCGCAAATGGGTATTGCGGGTGTTGAATCTTCTTGCGTGTGCATTGTGTTGTCGTCTGATTCTACATCATCGGGGTTGTGTGCAATTTGCGGTGTTGGATTTTCGTTGGTGGTGGTAATCGGGTTAACAGTTGGAATATCGAATAAGTCAGTAAGATTTGGTGTATCGGGTCTATTAGGAATCATGCTACAATTGTCAATGTTAAGTTCGGGAGTATTAATTCTTTCGGTGGTCTGTAAGATGTCGTCTATGTCGTTAATGACATCTTCTGAGACAGTTAGGGGATGTAGTTGAATACGAGAGAGAGCGTCTGCCACTTTGTTGGTTTTTCCCGGGAGATATTTAATTTCGAAATTAAATTCTTCTAATTTTAACGACCATCTGGTCAATTTTGAATTTGGCTCTTTGAGGTTTCTCAGCCAAACTAAGGGCCTGTGGTCAGTGTACAAGATGAATTTAGTTCCGTATAAGTAGGGGCGAAACTGTTTGGTAGCCCAAACGATAGCTAACAATTCCCGTTCTATCGTGGAGTACTTTTGCTCGGTTTCATTGAGCGTTCTTGAAGCGTAACAAACTGGTTTTTGGTTTTGGGATAATACGGCTCCTAAAGCGATTTTCGAAGCGTCTGTAGTAAGTTCAAAGGTCTGGGTAAAGTCAGGGTATTGTAATATTGGTTCGTTAATAAGAATATTTTTGGTGTGATTGAAAGCGTTTACAAAGTCCGGGGTGTGTTGGACGAGATTATTATTTTTTAAGCATTGAGTTAGGGGTTTAGTTAGTTTAGCAAAATCTTTGATAAATTTACGGTAATATCCTAATAGTCCTAAATAACTCTTGATTTCTGTTTTCGACTTGGGTATAGGAAAGTTTTTTATTGCATGAATTTTTGAGGGATCCGGTCGGATTCCTTCAGATGTTATGACATGTCCTAGGTATTTTACGGATTTGTGTAGAAATTCGGACTTATCTAATTGAATCTTGAGATTGGTGGTGCGACATCGTTGAAATATGTTTTTTAGTCGGGAAATGTGTTCATGTAAGGAAGACGAGTAAACAATGACGTCATCCAAGTAGACGAGGCATTGTATAGGGGTTAAACCTTTGAGAGCTGTGTTAATCATTCTTTGAAAGCAGGCTGGGCTATTTTTGAGCCCAAAAGCTAGCCTTTTAAACTGGTAATGGCCTTCCTCTGTGGAAAACGCCGTTTTCTCCCTGTCCTCATTTTCAATTTCTATTTGATGGAAGCCCGAGGCTAAATCTAGGGTGGAAAAATAGTTAGCACGACCTAAGTGATCTAGTACTGTTTCGATGTTGGGTAATGGAAATTTGTCCTCGATGGTGTTTTCGTTTAATTTGCGATAGTCGATTACTATGCGCCATTTTTGTTTATTGGAAGCATCGAGCTTCTTAGGAACGATCCATATAGGAAAATTGTATGGACTCTCGGATGGTTCGATTATTTCGTCTTGTAACATTTTTTCTATCTGCCTTTTGACTTCTGGACGATGTACATGGGGGTACCTATATGTTTTAGTAAAAATAGGAATTTCGGTTTTTGTCCTAATTCGGTGTTTTACGAGGTTTGTAGCTGATAAAGGAATTTCCGGATGATAGAAAATTTCTTTGAATTCAAGACATAAATTTGTTAGCAAAGATTTTTCTTCGGGATTTAAATGTTCCGTTCGTAGGTTATTTTCTAAGTTTTGTAGCAATAAATTTTTTGTACGATTATTATGTGACGGTTGATTGGTAGTATTATGGTTGTTAATTTGAACCTGATCGATATTTTGGTTGTCAACGTAGTCGGTTAAATACAGTGGATTGTTGATGGTTAATGTTTGTTCTTCATCAGAAGTATTAATTACAGTAGTGTAAAACCAATTGTTATGTAATCGAACTATAGCTGATGGCATAGCCAAATGTTGTGTAAAATTTAGTTTAGGTGAAATTTTGTTTCCATTTGTACCTACTGCGGGTAATTTGACGGTTTGTTCTGTCCTAGGTGGCACATGAATGCAAGTTAGTGTGTGTTGATTAATTTTGGAAAAGTTACATTGATTTCTTTTTTGTATTTCTTGCTTTACTCGGGACTCGTTATAAAAGAAAGGTACTGTGGTTTTTTCCGTTTGGATATGGTTCCAACGGTAATCGACATTTGCAGGTAGATCTGCAAGAAGGTCTGATCCGATTAAACCAACATATTCTGGGTGAAAATTGAATAAATAAACTAAATGATTTCCCTCTTCTTTAAATAAGCTGGGTATGGGAATTTCGGCTACTTGGTTATGGTGTGTTGTACCATGAGATGTTATTATTTCAAATGAATGTTCATAAATAGATTCGGGAAAATGTTTTTGTACAAATTCGGGTGAAAGAATGGTTCTGGAACTGCCAGTATCGATCAAAAGTTTTTCGTTAGTTTGGGGTATTATTATAAAAGGTAATGAAGATTTGGGATTTATAGAAAAAGATTCTAATTGTTCTCCGAGGCATCTATTTGAAAATTTGCATCGTCATAGCATTCGGGATTGTCATTTTCGAAATATGTGGGCATTTCGTGCTCATTTTGGTAATATTCTGGGTACATAACTTCCGGTTCGTAATTGTTAAATTCCGGGTTTTCTTGTGTATTTGGTTCTTGAAGGTCTGTTGAATACAGCTCTTCTGAATAAAAGTTGCGTGGTTGTGAACTTTGTCTGATGTAATTAGGCTGATTTGAAATTTGATTGAAAGTATGATTAAAAGGTCTCATAGGTGGATTAGGGCGTTGGGCCTGATGAGAAGCCGGTCTTTTTTGAATGGTGCTTGTTTGCATCGGCTCTGGACGATTTTGGGGTTGATAATTCCTTTTTGGAGCAAAGACATTTTGATTGGATTTTGCAAATTTAGATTGGGCGACTGGGAATTGCTGAGGTGGCTGATTAAAATTAGACGGGTAAGTTGGATTGAAAGTTTGCCTAAACTGAGGGGCAATACGGCTTCCTATATATGCTGCATTGTGAGTTTGAGGGCGATTTTGGAAATTAGGATATAATTTGTTAGGATTTTTTGCCTGAACTGAATATAAGCCATTAATGACAGGTTTATGTTGGTAACTATTATGATTAGAATTTTGGAAATATCGGACGTCTAATTCGTCTTTTATATACGCCAAAGCTAATTCAAGGGTGTTAGGTGCTCTGCTACGCAGAAAGCTACCAAGGGGTTCCATTAGTCCTCCTAAGTATGTTTTGAGTGCTAAGTCTTTTGCGTCTTGGGTCTTGTAATCTTTTATTACTTGTTGTTCGTTTCCTAGTGAAATTTTAGAGTTAAGAATAGCTAATAGAGATCTGATTCTATTGTAAAACTCAATAGGGGATTCTTTTGCCATTTGTCTCATTCTGGTTAAATCGATTCTAATGTTAAGCTCAGATCGTTGGTCTCCGAAATTATTTATTAAAGTTAATTTTAACGATTCCCAACTATTATAAATTTGTCCGGTGACGACTTCTAAAGCGGCACCCTTTAGTCTATTTCGCGCTGATGAAAGTAAAAGTTTATTTATGTAAGCATTTTGATCCTGTCGTTGCCAAAATTGATTAATAATATCCTCAACGGCCCTAATGTACTCGGCGAGTTCAGCAGGGTTTCCGTTGTACGTAGGAATTTCATTTAATAAACTGGTGTGAAAACCAGCGGGGTAGCCAGCAAAAGGCGGTTGTTGTTGTTGCTGCTGCTGTTGCTGCACAACAGGAGCTTGTAAGGGTGGTACAAAGCCTTGTTCATTCGCCATTTGACCTAGTGTTAAACGAGGTGGGCGTAAGGAAATTTTTCCGATAAATGTCGATAAATTTGTGTTTCGGTCGTGCTCGTTTTCACTATCGGACGACGTGTCCGTGTCTATCATGAGCGATCACTTTCACTAATTTTTAAATTCGAGTTATGTTAGTAGGGGCCTATCCAAGGGTCCTACCCATTGCTCCAGAGTATCGCTAGATATTGAGTATCGATAATCGATACGCTAGCGGGTCACGCTTACCAAGAGCAACGTGAACTTATAACTAAATTGCAATGATTAACAAACAGTCGATCGATCGGCTTATATTGTCTATCAATATCAAGGCGATCAAGTAACTGGTTTGGTAAATGCACTTAAATTAAAATTAATTACTGTTAGTAGACGTTTAAGTTTTTAGTTTAAATATTTAAATTTTCTTACTCTATCCTCATGTCGAGGGCGGCTGCGATTAGCCCGGTGATCCCAATGATCAAGGTATCCTCGATGGATTGATTTGGTTCCAATAACCAGGAAACTGCAACCAGCGATGCTATTCACCTGGGGCGATGCTTGTCCCCGTGGCTCGGCCTCGGCGGTGCGTATGCAGTTGGAGGAACGGCTTGTAGTTCCAGATGAACGAAGGATCGGGTTGTAGACAATTAAGAATTGATATTCAAAGAGCAATTACTTGATTTTAATTTTCGAAAATCTTGTAAAGCCCTTTTGTCTATCCGAAAGACTGCGCCATTTAACTTTTCTTTACGAAGAAAACTGTTTTTTAAAAAGTTATACTTTTTATTCACAGAAAATACGGAGCAGAGTTACAGCATTCGATACAGGTGCAAGCTACTACTGACTAAATTATTCCCACAGGGGCTTATAAATGAAAGATAACAGTCTGTATGCAATATTATATCTAATCAAGCGGATGCAGTCCTATCTATAAAAGCACAGCAAAATAGATCACGTAATTCGCGCGGCGTAGCCTACTGTTCATTATGACATAAATTACAAGTGTCGCAGATGCGAACCTTTCTTAAATCGATATTTATGGATTAATAACGGTAAAATTAAGATCGTAGATAAAATATTGTATGCAACGCGTGCTAAAAGTCGTTTATGCGCGAGACATGTTATGAAACTCAGCCTTCGGCTTCGTTTCATAATTTTCATGTCTCGCGCATAAACGTCGACTTTTAGCACTTGTTGCATCTTCTTCTTCTTCTCTGTCAGACATTTCGCATCCAAAACTGGATATAATCCTCCCCTTTTCTTTTCCACAGTTCTCGGTCTCTTGTCATTCTCATCCATTGTTTCCCAGCTACCGCCTTTATGTCATCTGCCCATCTTTTCATGGGTCGACCCACACTCCTTTTACTCATTCTGGGCAGACAATTCAAAATAATGTTAGTCTACCGTTCTTCGCCTCGTATTAAGTGGCCTGCCCAACTCCATTTCTGTTTTGCTATTTTTTCTACTACATCGGTCACACCTGTTCTTTGTCGTATCCATGTATTTCTTTTTCTGTCCATCAGCGTTGGAATATTATAACAACCCATTTTAATTGCGGCATTAGAATCCAAATTTCTCATAGTGAGGCCTGCTCCCTGTTTCGGAATAAATTTCTTAGCTCTACATAATTTTGATGGGATGATAACGAACTCCACGCTAAATTTTAAGCGACGCGTGTCGAATTTGAAAGTCTCGTTTTCCATCTCGTCTTCGGTGAAGAAAAGTTCTTCATTGGGCCCTCATCGGGATTTGAACCCGCATAGCTGCCGTCGACGTGGTTCTAGCCAACTGGCTCTGTCCGCCTTCGATCACGAAGTTCTTTTTCGTCTGAATGCTGAAGAGATACCCAATTGGTGCAGGAGCTAGTAGGGAGCGTTGAAGGATTCCTCAATCCCCAAAGCGGCTGAAATCGCATTTTATTATCCGAGATGTGTTAGAGCTGCACCATTTTTTATGTTGTGCCTTGAAGTAAGTACTAGCACATGCTTGTTTTTTGCTCATACACCAGCGGAATTTTTCTTATTTGTACCGTTAGGCGCAGTAGCCGGCAATAAATGCTCGCTGAAACCTAGTAAAATAAGTCGTTTCACACCTCTCAAATAATTACGGTGCGATATTGGCTATCACGTGTGCCAGAACCTGTAAGTCAATTTTAATAAATTTTCACCTTTTTAAATTTAACTTAGCATCCAAAGTAGTTTTTTGGCTACTATTAATCTTGCCAGGCGTCTGCACTTGCGACCCAGTTGTTGCATGTTTTTATTTTATCTGTGCCTTAGCACACCAGGCTTAATTGTGACATTATGAATATTGCCTTGTGATATATTCTTAACTCCTATTAAAGCATCTTGCTATGCCGTTGTCGTCGATTTAAACGTTTCCATGCTCACGTTATCAGCTTCTTCAGAAGTTTTATAAAAACTGATGTTGGTGCCCCATATTCTTGTTTATATGCCGAGGAATCGTTACGGTTGGCTGCTCATATAAATCTTGTATGTTTATGGTTGGATTGGTTTTGCAGAGCTACCTTCCATGTGTTACTAAGGCGGTAACTGTCTTCTCGATTGAAGTTATTCGACTTTATAATAATTTCTAGGGATTCCCAAACAACACGAGGAAAGTATTTTGTAGTCCTGGTTAATATGTACACGGAGTCGTAATTTATTCTGTGGTTCCCTGGTCCTAATAAGTGTTCTGCGATGGCTGATTTTTGTGTGTTTCCAAGTCGTGTGTGACTGTGATGTTCTTTTACTCTACATTGGATGCTTCTTTCCGTTTGTCCGATGTAAGATCCAACAGCAGAAGCACGACACAATGTTGAAAAATGTGCAAATTATCAGTTTGTCGATGATTTTGTATTAATTATGTCCTTCCTGACATAAAATTAATGTTTTGTAAACATTTTCCACAAGGGCCTTTTTGTTATTCTGAAATATAAACCATTCACGATGTTTCCTCCTCGCAGTAGGCTGCTATATTTTTTTTATTAGGTTGCATGCATGATTTGTGATAGAAGTCAAACTGTGACTTGAAAAAACGGTGACATTATTTATAACTGATTTATTGATTGCAATTTTCATGTCAAACTTCCGAAAATTTTACGGAAGGAGAAAAATGTAACTTGCAACATTGCAAGCCTTCAAAAATCATATCCCAAATTTGTCATGTCTAGTTATTTCGCATGTGTACCAACAAAAACGTCACCCTAACATACTCTGCTGGAAGGAGGAAACATATGGTGAATGGATTATAGGTACGATTTAGTTTGACATAGGATATCTAACTGACAGGTAATTCTAATCACAATACTATAACAATAATAGGAGACGAATTTCAACAAAATAATGTTGATATTTCCACAAATCTGTAACATAACCTACAATTATTTAATGCTTTGATTAAAGTATGACATGTCAAGATATAACTATATTCCAGTAACCGCAACCCAAGCACAAGAAATTATCTTATATGTATTGTTAAATATTATATGACAATTTAGGAAATGTGAACATTTCAATAATAGTTAAGGGAAATAATCTTATATACAGAGTGTTCCATAAATATACCGAAAAACTTTTAGGGGTAGTAGGGGACATCAAAACAAACATTTTTTGCTTGATAAACATATGTCCAAAAACGCTTCATTTTCCAGATACAGGGTGCTAAAGTTTGTAAAAAATAATGGTTTAAATTTTTTTCCTCGAAAACGAAGCAAAATACGCAAAACCTTCAAGTGGAAAAAGTTATGTTTTTAGTTGCTTTACCTTAAACAAGTTTAAACATTGCAAAAAAACCATTGAGTGTTATTTTTCTAGGCAAAAACACCAACAGGTTGCTCCGTGAGCACGCCCCTGGAATTACTGTATGAACTGTAATAGATCCAAAATATACCTCATAAAGTTACCAACAAACTGTGAAAATTTCATTAAAATCGGCTGAAGCGTTTTTTTTTCTACAAATTTTAACACCCTGTATCTCGAAAACGAAGCGTTTTCGGACAAATCTGTCCGTTTATAAAGCAAAAAATTTTTGTTTTTATGTTTTCTACCACCCCTAAAAGTTTGTCGGTTTATTTATGGAACACCCTGTATATAAAGCAAACTCCTGACTCACTGACTCATCAACGTCCAACCCAAACCCTTGGACCTAGAAAGCTGAAATTTTGCACAGAGGTTACCTTTATGATGTATACAAGGAATAAGGAAGGATATTTCAAAATTCAACCTCTAAAGGGGTAAAATGTTGGTTCCAATTTTGTATGGAGAAATAATATTAAATAGACATTTCGACTTGAAACTTCGTAGACGTACTAAAAACAAATAAGCAAACACGTATTTCGTGATTTTCCGAAAACGACTTTAGGGCGATTATCAATCGCCATGAAAACTATCTCATTAAAATTGAGTAGTATTCTTGACAAGTAAATAATGAAGTGTCAAATTAATTTGTTAGAAAACTGGTTTCTCGCTTCCGTAAAAAATATTAATTTATTTAAAAACCTATCTTCCGGAATTCACCGCGGCCAGTGATAAATCCTTATAATTTTGACAAATAATATCCCTCAAGTGCGTTAACTTTAAGGAATATTTCTAAACAACGCACGTTCGGGTTATTATTTGTCAATATGAGTGCGGGTTATTATTTGTGAAAATTAGGGCGGGTGATTATCACTGCCCTTGGTAAGCTATAGCTGAAAGTTATTCACATTGTTACTGAGTGAGGTAGCGATCACCATAAATCAGGGTTAAGGTGATTCATTCAGAGAACTTTGGGTTATGTTCCGGGGACCACCTTAAAAAATAAATAAAATTTAACTACGTGGAATAAGTAAAATATAATGCTGTGAACCTTACCATTCTTCGTGCAAGCAGAGCCAAACAGTTGAGATGTATGATGGAGTTGCAAAACGGGATTGCAAAAGGGCAGAATTGCAGAACGAAAAGACGAGCAATAGGTGGCAGGTAGCCATTTTTGGGTCCATTGAGCTGAAGTTAGCAGATATTCTGACACGACGGTGCGGTTGTGACGAAGTTGGAGCTACGGTATTGTAAGGTTGGGTGAATTTTTATAAATTAAGATCTCAGGCTTCACGTCGTTCAATTAAAGTTTAAATTATTTAAAACGGGAGGAAGCTACTATAAAATTTTTCCAACCCTGGGAGTAACGCTGAAGTCTTTTATTTATCTTTGCAAGGATTTACTTGTCCAAACTTTACGTGCTTGTAAAACTTCAGTTTTAAGGAGTCTCATGCATAAAAATATATGTTACTCTAAGCGGGGTGTAACCGAATGGTACAAATAATACATTAGAAGTAAATTAAAAACGTCCCGTTCTCCTTCTCATTATAATAATAAGTTTAACTTATCGATCTGAGAGCTGGACGATTCGGGATAAATTTAGAAACAAAATAACTGTGGGGAAGATGAAATATTTGAGAATACTGGTGGACAAGACCAAAAGAGTAAGAAAAATGTGTCGAAATAAACGTAGGAAAAATGAAAGCTAGAAACAAGTCCGCAATACGAACGAAGTAGAGAAAGTAGAGAAACATGGGAGAAAAGTTTAGAGAAAAATGTACAGCGAAGAAGTAAAAAGAATGGGTGCCGACCGTAACCAGTACCGAAAATGAAAAAAGAACCCAACGCTCTGAAGGGGTAAACGGGAAAGGAGAAGAAGATATTTTTTAACAATAACTACATGTAACGTAAAATTAGCACATAAAATCGTCTAAAATACACATTAGCGCTCATTGTACAACATACGTCTGTTGTGACTTCAACCATTTACTTCTAGACAGCAAGTGCAATTGGAGACTGAGTCAGAACATCGCTAAAGCAGACAATTTAAAAAATCGCTACAAACACACTTCTTTCTGAATATTCTTTATCCTGCATTGTCTTTAGAAATTAATATAAGGAAGATTTTCATTGTATCTGTAGAAATCTGAGAAATTATTACAGATAGAAAATATTGCCCTGTATAGAAGCGACAAGAAATGTTATGCCTTGTTAAAGCGTAATCGTTACGTTAAATGATGTCGCCAATGCATAAACCACTTCTTGGAATGTTTCAACTATGAGTATTTTTAGATACAAAAAATTATAATATATGAATATGTCAATAAAATAGTACAACCATAGATATCTACTGTTGGCTTTTGGTGCAGTTTTTCATACAAAGACAAATAATCCCTTTTAATTATGACGCGATATTCTTTTACATTATCAAGTTTGATTCAATCATTTTTTAACAATGTATTTAATCATTCCAAGACTGATTGACGCATACGCAACTAACGAAACAACTTTCAATCGACGTGAACCATACAAATATCTAGACGTTAAGGTCCATGAAACCTATTTTTGTGAGTTTCCCTGGAAACTTGAGGTTCTATTTGCAACTTGAGAAATTTGACACGAGCACTTCAAATCTAAACCACAACTCATTCCACGCTGTTAAAGTTTACTGAATAACTTCACATCAAGATGCCGACCAACAAAGCGGTCCCGATGTATTCAAAGTTCTGCAGCAGTTGGCGAAATGTTATTTCATAACTCCATTATCAGCTGCACGAACGTGAAGTTCCATTTGCAGCCTTGCCATGGGCGCACATGTATTCACGAACTTCGAAACTATGCATGAAACTTGGCTCAGCTAAGCAAAATATCGGTAAATGCAAATTATTTCCATTTATTGCAAATTCTGCCCCCAGCTATTTACAGCTTTCATAATAATTTTCCTTCTTGCTGTTTTGTTTGATATTTTGTCAAACAAAAATGTTCAAACATGAAGAGAGAAAACGTTTCGGAAAAAGTTATTGCTGTCATAAACGCAAACAATGGAACTAATAAAGTAAAATTGTTAATTAGCTTTTTTACATTTTCGGTGCCTTTTACATACATCAATGTCCGACAAGTTTATGCCAGGGGAAACCTTGAATATCTCTTTTAAAACATCAGTTTTAAAAGAAATTAAAATTATAAAAATAAATAATTCTTTATACGTATAGAGGGTCTTTTCAAATGTATATTGGAAATTTCAACTGCAAATAAATGAGATCAGAAGAAAAAAAATGGTTTTTATAAACGTTTTCTTATTATGTAGTGTTTTTATTATACAGCGTGTTACCGAAATCAGTGCAAATATTTTAACCCGTAATAGAATTCGCTAAACTGAACAACTCCATTTATTATTTTTTCGAAAACGCCATCAAAGCTGAATTAAAATTCAAACAATTTTACTCTAAAACTGCATACCTATGGAATAATATTTTAATTTAATGGCACAAAACACAAGATAACATTTCTTTAATATGAAAACAAGAAAACCTGCTTAGATACTGATAAAACATTTAGTTCACATCTCTTTTTCTAAACAATTAGGTTGTAGTTCTATGGATTGGTTAAATTTATAAGAGTTGTTGTTTATTCAAACGAGTATTAATTTGTTTTTTAATAAATCCTATAGGATATGCATTTTTGATTAATATATTAGTCATAAGTTCTAAGTTTTTTTTTTTGTGAAATTGTGTAGAATGTGGCTGAGTGTCTCTTCCTACTAATTTGTCTATTACATTTTTTTTTAATTTAATAGTTGTATCTGAATTAAAATGTAAATATCTATTTGTTTTTATATTTTTACGGTACCAATTTGTTAATATTTAACCATTAGTTTATCGGATTAATGTTAAATCTAAAAAGTTTATAGGTGCGTTATTGGTTTTATTTTTAAGTGTAAATTTAAATCTTGCGTGTACATCATTGAAAAGATTTAAAAAAATTAAGTTTGTTTTGGGAATCTGTTGCCATTATGATATCATCAACGTATCTTAAATAAAGGGGAAAATCAGTGTTTTGTTTAAGAATTTTATTTTAAATCTTTTCTAATTCTAAATTTACAAAAGTGTGTGTGTATATTGTTGTATGAACAAATGTGTGGTGTTTAAAACAAACTCAACTGCTTGAATGAATTCATTTAATGGAATATCGGTGTGTTGTTTATTCTATTCCAGTTATTTCTAATAGTATTTAGGGCATGATCAATTGGTATGTTGTTATATTTATAAGGAAACTACGTCAAGTGAAAAAAGTTTAATATTGTTAATAAGTTTTTTGCATTCCCAAGAATCTAAAATGCTAAATTTATTAAGTGATGTTACATTAGTTAGAACTTTTGATAGATATTCGACAAGTTGTAAGTTGGGCTCATGTAAAATGCAGCAATAGGTCTTAACGGTATATTTTCTTTATATAGTTTAGGTAGCCCGTATATTTTAGGTGAAAGACCATTATATGAAATTAAAGTTTTATAAGTAAAGTTGTCGATGTAATTATTGTCTAATAAGTTTTTAATTATTTTGTTTTTGGATTATTAGAGTAGAGCCTTTTAATTTTATGTATTTTCATCACTTAATAACAGTGTCATCTTATTATGGCAATAAAATTTATTCATAATAACTGTTTTCTGACTTTTGTGGGCTGACGTTATACTTAATTCTTTTTTTTAAGGTTTTGGTTTCATTTATATTTTTTGTAGGTTCTTTATTGTATTGTAGTTGTGACAAAGTAAAAGCTTGATGCCTGTAATTACCATTTTTAAAGTTAGTACAAATATTACAAATACACGCACTTATGGAATTTCGTTCAGCTTGGCATAAATATGTAATACCATTTTCCATGCATATTATATTTTCTATAAGAAGTTTGTTGTTAGGATTATATTAATAACATTTTGGGTCTAATTTTAGATATTTTTAACATTTTCTGGAATTTGTTTATTAGTCACATAATAAATGGATTCATTTGGGTTTTATATTATAGACGATACTATAGGTGAAACGCTTTTTACTCATTTAAAAGATAACATCGATTTGAAAATTAGTTTGTCAAATTAATTAAGGTAATTCTGTATACATAGGTGAAACAAAACAACTATTAAAAAATAAAATTAGTCAACACAAAAGCCCTATTAAAATTAATATTGCATCACCTTCCAACAAAAAACTGCTTCAACTGACCATGCCAGTGAAAATAATTTTAAATTTTTATAAATTTAACTTTAACACACCTACAATGTTAAATAAAGAAGACAATTTAAAAAAGGCTGATTTAGAAATGATTGAAATACAAAAAACCCTAATTCAATTTATCCTAATATCAGTTATCGACAACTTAAGGCCACTTTACCATAATTTATTTAAATAAAATAACTTCATGGATTCAATTTTCGTTTCTGTAGCAAATAATTTTCTAATTAACATGATTGACAAAAATTTCTCTTAATTTTAATACCGGCCAGTATAGTCGACTTTAAGCTTCAAATTTCCTTCAGTCTGGGCATTTCCGATAAGAACGTAAATAAAAGTAACCTTGCAGGCATTTATCAACAGCTCTTCGCATTCCATCTTGTGCATTTCAAAGCTGTACTTTTACTTAGTAAAGTAATTATGAGAAATTCATAATTAAATATTCAAAAACTTAGTCTTTACACAGTTATAAATTTGAAAATGTTAAAAATATAATAAAAAGTCGTAATTTATTTCATTACGTGTAATGTTTTAGCTAATATAGTAATTAACGTATTAAGAGGGGTAACCCAGTCTTAACATTCGAGCATATTTTTACCACTCGAGCGAGCGCAGCGAAGCAAGAGTGGTAATTTATGTGAGAAATGTTAAGACGGTTTCCCCTCGAAATGCGTTCATTAGTTTATTGTTTATTCAGGCAATAATTTTGAATCAATAATAATTACTAAAAACTGTTAAATCGAAATCGGACTACCATGAATATGTGTGATGTTGCTATAGTGAATGCATGTTAAATGAGTGGATGCATGTTAAATGAGTGGATGCATGTTAAATGTATCTTAACATTCGAGGACGCGAGTGGATGCATGTTAAATGAGTGGATGCATGTTAAATGTATTTTAACATTCGAGGACGCGATCATGTTAAACACTGTTTAACATTTCAGTGAACAATAAACCTAATTTATTATTCGTAAGTATACACTTTCAAGGAAACTAGGGGCCGGTTGCAGAAAGCAATGTTAAGTTTGGTGTTAGCTAACGTCGCGTTAAAGTGAACAAAATCGCATCAAATTTTGTTTACTAATGTATTAGTTACCATAAACATTTGAGATTTGATTCGTTTTTGTTCACTTTGACGTCGCGTTAGCTAACACCAGACTTAACGTTGCTTTCTGCAACCGGCCCTAGGAATTTTATCTCTAACCTATATTCGAGTTTTAGATATGTAAATTTTTTATTAAATATTTTATTTAATTAATTATTAAAAAAATCATGCTTTAATTAAAATTTTAATATATTTGTTTTAGCTTAAATCTCCTAATTATACTTTTCATTAAATAATTGAAATGCCAACGTTTTGCTTTTAACTAATCCTCTCATTATACTTTCCTGCAAAGTGTAAAGGCATGGCAAATTGTTATTCTGAAGGAATTAGATCATATTCCTTAGGGATTATCGAAAGTAATAGCCATTATAAGTCGGTAAACATAATTTAGGGGATATTAATGAGAGAGATTGCAGCGATTTACAAAGTCACTTACAGGTAATATGTTGTTATTATTCTACATGAGGCGTTTAGGTACACAGCATTAATAAGGTTATAACAGTTTTATTATATAACTATTATTTCATCACATCATAACTAACGAGACCAAACTTTTAGTAAAATATATATGAACATACCTCCCGTTTTTTTGAGAGTTTCTAGAAATTTAGTTTGTTCTAGCAAACTGTTCTCCACTGTGCCCACTCAGTAAGATGATTTGTGAGAGACAAAAGGAAGAGTGTTTTCAGTTAAGTACAGATTTTTTTCATGAAATTATATTTCGGTAGAAAATAAAAAGTTACACCTTGATGTGGCTAGTCTTTCTAAATTATAGACTTCAATAGTCGAACCGTGAAAATTGATTATTAGAGCCGGATGAACAGCTAGTGGACATACACTAACATTTTTTACTTGTGAAGAAGCAGTGGTAGTACTTAACGTTGGACTTGCACTATGAGTGAGGCAAGGGAAGGGTCTGATGACAAATTGCGACGGACTGAAAGGTCAAACGCTGATATTCCTTCGAAGGGGTACAGGAACTGGGCATAAACGGCTGGACAAGCCAATTTCCAAAGACGGAACCTACTTCAAAGGTCAGTCTCAGAGCAAAGATTAAGCACAGAGCTGGCATCAGTCGCATCTCAAAAATTAGCCATAGGTCAAAAGTTCGTGCTTAAACAAAAGCTAAAAGCGGTTGAGGAGATGGCCGCTGTTGATGCTCAGGAAAGAAGAAAGGCAAAAGAGCTCTTTCAACTCAAGCTGTCTATCAGAGTTTCAAATATGCCAGGGTGAAGAGGACGAAAACAGCAGATTCAACCACTTTTTCAAATGTTGGTCATGTTATACAATAATCAAGGTCAGAATTCTCAACATTGGTGCATAGAGTGACATCAAAACCGAAGATTACCGTCTCACGTTCCTCAATCCGATGCTGGTGTCAGTCAATTGGCACAAGTTCTCAATCCATACTGTTGCAGCAGCTCTAATCCTAACAAGAATGATCTAGACAGATACTACCAAAGTGTGGGCCGCGAGCTGATTTTGGATGGGTTGCGTTAAATATTAAAATGTAAGAGTGGTTTATATGTTTATTAGGGGAGTTTTATTCATAGAAAATAGTCCTATCTGTCACAAAAAAACGAACAATCGAAGAATGATTATGATTGATGAAAATCCTTCAACAAGTTTTACTAGTACTAAAATATGACCCTGACTACATAAAATTTACTGTGAAATTCTCACGAATGAGTAGAAAGGGGACGGTTCGCCCCTCCACTTTTTATTTGATTCGCGGATTTTCGGTTTAATTCGCGGATTGACCTAATTAATTTCGCGGTTTCATCTAATTAATTTCGCGGTTTGATCTAATTAATTTTCACATGTGCTACTGATTAAATTACGCATTAGCTTCCGATTAAATTACGCGCGGCCATTTTTAATTTGCTTCTGAAATTACACGGCGGCCATCTTGGTTTTCTGGCGCGAATATTTGAATTTAAATTTTTTCCGATTTTTTCTAAGTTCAATTTTTTGAATTTAAACTTCCCGGGGTGTCGGCCATCTTTGTTTTCTGCGCGCGCACTTCTCACGGCTGTCGTTTTTAATTTTGAATTTTCGCGGAAATATTTGAATTTCAAACTGATAGATCTATCTCGCTCTTCTGCTCCTTGGTTGTCTCTCTCTCTCTTGCATTCACAGAAGGGCTACTTATATTTAAAAAAGCTATTTGCGTCGGGCCCCAAGTGGGATTTCAACCCTAGTTTTCTGGCCATCAGTCTTAGGCCCCTTCCGCAGAGCCACCGAAGCTTCTTGGATATAAAGGGTTTGAACAAAATGTTATTTCCCTGCTCTGACGTCACGCTGCCAGAATTTAAAACAAACTATTTTTTGAGAAATATGATTTATAAGAACGGGAATGTATAGCTTATTGTGTTTAAAGGTAGATACAATTTAAAAAAAATTAGATTTGTAACAGCTTTTGCTAGAAATAATTATTTTTATAATTTGCAATATTCTCATATAGGTAAGAAAGGAGGGTTGCGTTGCTCTCAGCGACCGTGTTTCGGCTACTTTTCAAGATCGCCCATGTAGGCTTGCAGAGCTATATGAATAGAAATAATTACTTTATTTTTATAATTTGCCCCAACAGAACGTTTGCTATCTAGTTTATGCGCAAATTTCATAATAATATCAATTTTTACTAGAGCAAATACATTTTGCTGTTTTCATATTTGAAATGCTAGAATATGATTAATTTTATGCTGCTATGCGTAATTACAAAAGACGTTATAGCCCCGAGGAGGCTTTCTATTTTGTCATCCTCAAATGGCCTAACAGGTCGTTGCCTGTGGCCACAATTATATATATCGGCAATAAGATAACATGAACAAGAAGATACACGTATTGCTTGAGTAAGAAAGAGATAAACATAGTAGCAAATATTCGTTGTAACACCGAGATTGACATGTTTGGTTTATTTTATAAGTAAGCGTCTGAAATTGTGTCATTATACAGTGTGTCCAAGATAAGGAGGGCCAGTATGGGGATCTCGGTAATGGTAAGAGATACAAATTTGGTCAAATGGGAAGAAAGTTGCGCAATTAAAGGACTAAAAAAATGACGCCTAGAAATCCTTGATATGATTTTTCGTTTTTGAATTATCTCAAAAAAACCGAATTTTTGGATTTTCTTTTTTATTTTTTTCTAGCGTTAATATTAAAGTTAGAGCGAAACTGATTAAACTTCTTTATAGCAACTTTTAGTGGACTTAATGATTACGTTATCAATTTTTTTATCCGACGTTTCGTCTTCGAGAAACCATCATCAACTTCATTTTTTTAAATACGGTCCTGGTTTTTTGATGCCAAATTTGCAAAGCCCTTGTTACTCTGAATTCAACAATGTACCACATATTATGATTTCATTACGTTTCGAGCTTTTTTCTGATCATCATCAGAAAATTTTTTAGATACGGACCTGCATTTTTGATAATTTTGTAAAAATAAGTTCATACAGTAAGATAGGCGTTTTTAGATGCCGTTAAAATATTAAAATGCACATCATAATGTCATAATTCTGATACATTAATTTAATAAGCAACCAATAACTATTAACAATAAACAAAAAAGAAATGAACAAAAGATAGACAGAAAGAATAACAAAACGAACATCGAAACCATTTAATAGGTATTAAATTTACAGAAGGTATTCAAAAAGGTTGCCATCATTCTCCATGCATAAATAACATCTAACTGTAGAATCTAAAACATTATTCAACAATACTGGCGTTATACTCGGAAAGCCTTCAAGAACCAATCTTCTAAGTTCTTCTTCTATTTCAAAACGTTAAATACCTATTACATTGTTTCAAGGCTCGTTTTCTCATTCTTTCTGCCTATCTTTTGTTCATTTATTTGTTGTTTATTGTTAATAGTTATTGGTTGCTTATTAAATTAATGTATCAGAATTATGACATTATGATGTGCATTTTAATATTTTAACGGCATCTAAAAACGCCTATCTTACTGTATGAACTTATTTTTACAAAATTATCAAAAATGCAGGTCCGTATCTAAAAAATTTTCTGATGATGATCAGAAAAAAGCTCGAAACGTAATGAAATCATAATATGTGGTACATTGTTGAATTCAGAGTAACAAGGGCTTTGCAAATTTGGCATCAAAAAACCAGGACCGTATTTAAAAAAATGAAGTTGATGATGGTTTCTCGAAGACGAAACGTCGGATAAAAAAATTGATAACGTAATCATTAAGTCCACTAAAAGTTGCTATAAAGAAGTTTAATCAGTTTCGCTCTAACTTTAATATTAATGCTAGAAAAAAATAAAAAAGAAAATCCAAAAATTCGGTTTTTTTGAGATAATTCAAAAACGAAAAATCATATCAAGGATTTCTAGACGTCATTTTTTTAGTCCTTTAATTGCGCAACTTTCTTCCCATTTAACCAAATTTGTATCTCTTACCATTACCGAGATCCCCATACTGGCCCTCCTTATCTTGGACACACTGTATAGATAAAAACCGCATTTTAGTTTAAAAAATTCCAGTATAAATGCAAACGGACGAAAATAAAAACGCAATTGACTACAAAGTAACATAATTTTGAATAAAAACACACAATTTTGTTGAAAAATTTGCAAATGTTTTACACTTTTTATAAAATGTATCGCACAAAATTAAAAGAAATCACAATTTTTAAATTATATCACGCCATTATGAAATCGTTGATTTTTTTTTAAATTTTACACTTTGTAACTGTAAAATAACTTCAAATACTAATATTTTAGCTTTAGATTTTGTAATTATTGCAGATTCGTGAAAAACAAAAGCAGAGTAGAATTAAAAAAACACAAACACTTTGTAATAAACAAATATATTGTTCTTATTTCGTATAATACTTAATAATATAAAAATAAATGTACAGCTGAATGTCTTATTTTCTAACAATTCGCTAGCAATTTACAAAACTGTAGTTTGAAGTGCACAACATTTCTTATTAAAAAGGCTGCAAGTAATAAAATCAGAATTTCATTGTGTCATTTTAAAGTTTAAGATGCTCCCAATCTAAAATTCCCTTCGTTTTTGATGTTGATGACATCTGCCTTAGAGGCATTTTTCTAACGGCCCTTTTTTGGAGGCGTTTCCTTATCGGCGTTCTTCTGACTGAACCTTTTTGATGTGGACTTGGATGAGTAGCTGGTGTTTTTAATTTATATTCTAAATGGGGCTCGCAGTTATCAGTTTCCATTTCGGGTTTTTCTGTAGTATCAGTCGGGGTTGGCACTTTTTGTTGCTTAGGTTTAGGCAGCAGCACATGAGCAACGTTAAGGTCTTTGATGTAATCAGCAAACTGTAGGCGTCCGGGTGGATTAATAGTTTTTCGAGGCCTCAGAGTGTCGTGAACTAAATCGACTATGTTAGACGTCGGTAAAATTTCACCCTTTATAGTAACGGTACCCTTGTGATCCCAGATCAAATCGTTTGAGGCACTCAAAATGCGTAGGAAAACTTCAGCTTTTTTCTTAAAAGTTTTGAGAAGTGTAGATAAAATAACGGCATTTAATAGGCTGTTACTGGTTGATTCAATAGGTATTTTGATTGGCTGCCGTGCCTGGTTTGTGAAATGAAGGAATCTCTGTAAGACTTGGTTGTACTGCCCCCATTTATCGTGATCAGTTAATTTGTACTTTAAAACTTTTTGCATTTCGTCATCAAGCTGTGATAATATATTTTTCTCCGTATTCTCGCTAGACTTAAGACGTTGGACAAATTCCGGCGATACAATCAACATCTTCCGCTCTTGGTCCATTTTAGTCGAAAAGGAGCTCAGTCGTTTGTTCTGGTAGAGCCGTCGTGAATAAACTAACTTAAAATCAAGACTTTCATAATAAATATATTAAAAAAATATGGCAGGTACGGGAATCGAACCCGTATTCTCTCTCGAGATCAGAGCTTAAATCGGACGCCTTAACCATTCGGCCAACCTGCCTCCCCTGTATAAATGAGAACTCTCTGTATAATTAAGAAAACATCTAGTTTAAAACCCTTCTATTTGCAATTTCAAACAATATTTCATATAAATTAAGCCATGTACAAATTTCTAAATAGGGTTTGATATGCCACCCCAATGGAAGACTGCTACCGTCACTCCAATTTTCAAAAAAGGCGATAAACTGCTCCCCGAAAACTATAGGCCAATAAGTCTCACCTCAGTAGTCTGTAAAGTTATGGAACGAATAATCGTTGACACATTAATTAAATTTTTACTGAATAACAACATCATCAGCCACAGACAGCATGGATTCTTACCAGGGCGATCTGTGGTTACCAACCTGTTAATGAGCGTTAATGACTGGAGGATCAGCAACAACAATAGCGAGCCATTGGACATTTTATACCTCGATTTCGAGAAAGCATTTGACCGGGTTCCGCTGAAAAGGCTTTTTTACAAATTGGAGTTCTACGGCATAAGGGGCAATTTGCTCGCATGGATCAACGACTTCCTGAACAATAGATCATTGGCAAACATGATGTCGATTTTGTAAAAATTTATGTGAGATGATGTGTAATGCGTGATTTTTGTTCAATTTTCGTCGTATGTTGAGTAAAAAATGTCGTTTTTTTTGTATAATTTCAAGTGACATGATGTCAGTTTTTGTAAAAATTTATGTGAGATGATGTGGACCAGCACATTTTTCAGCGAAATTGTGTGTTTTTATTCAAATCTTACTAAAACTACTGCAGAAATTGCTGTTTTTTATTCAAATCTTGCTAAAACTGCAACAAGTTAGAGAAAAAAGTGTAAAACATTTGCAAAATTATGCTTAGAAAAAACTCTTAAAACTATTTTTACCTCATTTTCTTTATTATAAAGCGTTTTGTAAGACGAAATGTGATAATTTTTAAGTGAAATAATGTGGGATGGCGTATTTTTTATCGCTTATTGGATAAAAATGTCGTTTTTTTGTATAATTTCAAGTGACATGATGTCAGTTTTGTAAAATTTTAAGTGAAACAGAACATTTTTTCAACAAAATTGTGTGGTTTTATTCAAAATTATGTTACTTTGTGGTCAATTGCGTTTTTATTTTCGTCCGTTTGCATTTATACTGTAATTTTTAAAACTAAAACAGAACATTTTTCAACGAAATTCTCTGTTTTATTCAAATTTATGTTAATTTGTGGTCAATTGCGTTTTTATTTTCGTCCGTTTGCATTTATACTGGAATTTTTTAAACTAAAATGCAGTTTTTATCGATATAATGACACAATTTCAGACGCTTACTTATAAAATAAAACTAAACATGTCAATCTCGGTGTTACAACGAATATTTGCTACTATGTTTATCTCTTTCTTACTCAAGCAATACGTGTATCTTCTTGTTCATGTTATCTTATTGCCGATATATATAATTGTGGCCGACAGGCATCGACCTGTTAGGCCATTTGAGGATGACAAAATAGAAAGCCTCCTCGGGGCTATAATACCTTTTGTAATTACGCATAGCAGCATAAAATTAATCATATGCATTTCAAATATGAAAACAGCAAAATGTATTTGCTTTAGTAAAAATTGATATTATTATCAAATTTGCGCATAAACTAGATAGCAAACGTTCTGTTGGGGCAAATTATAAAAATAAAGTAATTATTTCTATTCATATAGCTCTTCAAGCCTACATGGGCGATCTTGAAAAGTAGCCGAAACACGGTCGCTGAGAGCAACGCAACCCTCCTTTCTTACCTATATGAGAATATTGCAAATTATAAAAATAATTATTTCTAGCAAAAGCTGTTACAAATCTAATTTTTTTAAATTGTATCTACCTTTAAACACAATAAGCTATACATTCCCGTTCTTATAAATCATATTTCTCAAAAAATAGTTTGTTTTAAATTCTGGCAGCGTGACGTCAGAGCAGGGAAATGACGTTTTGTTCAAACCCTTTATATCCAAGAAGCTTCGGTGTCTCTGCGGAAGGGGCCTAAGACTGCTGGCCAGAAAACTAGGGTTCAAATCCCACTTGGGGCCCGACGCAAATAGCTTTTTTAAATATAAATAGCCCTTCTGTGAATGCAAGAGAGAGAGAGACAACCAAGGAGCAGAAGAGCGAGATAGATCTATCAGTTTGAAATTCAAATATTTCCGCGAAAATTCAAAATTAAAAACGACAGCCGTGAGAAGTGCGCGCGCAAAAAACAAAGATGGCCGACACCCCGGGAAGTTTAAATTCAAAAAATTTAACTTATAAAAAATCGGAAAAAACTTAAATTCAAATATTCGCGCCAGTAAACCAAGATGGCCGCCGTGTAATTCCAGAAGCAAATTTAAAATGGCCGCGCGTAATTTAATCGGAAGCTAATGCGTAATTTAATCAGTAGCACATGTGAAAATTAATTAGATCAAACCGCGAAATTAATTAGATGAAACCGCGAAATTAATTAGGTCAATCCGCGAATTAAAACCGTGAATAAATCCGCGAATTAAACCGCGAATTAGCGAATCAAATAAAAAGTGGAGGGGCGAACCGTCCCCTTTCTACTCGAATGAGAGTAAGCAACCACACACAATTACTTCGACGTATTGAGTATGTAGATTTGAGGAACAATCCGCTTCATTTTTGAAAGCAAACTAGCACAATTGAATACTTTAAAAGATATATTTTTTCATTTGCAAATAAAAAAAGTAATCCGCTGGGATTCGAAGTTCGCGCTCCCAG
Source organism: Agriotes lineatus (assembly GCA_940337035.1). Lineage (NCBI taxonomy): Eukaryota > Metazoa > Arthropoda > Insecta > Coleoptera > Elateridae > Agriotes > Agriotes lineatus. The sequence goes on along the minus strand of OW679200.1, from coordinate 115,327,041 downwards.
GCAGATGAAATTAATATTTCCCTGTTTCTAGTCCGCCACTCAGGTCCGCTGCATGGGCCGTTTGACAACTGAGCCACGACCGTGCTCGAATTATACGAGTGTCTGCTGCGTTATAAAGACACCATACTATTATGTTCCATTTATGATGTTTAAAAATATATCTGTTAGGTCTCATTTTCGGCAATTATAAAGTCTGAACTATGTGCAAATTATTACCTTTATCTATTTCTCAGTTAAAGCAAAACTAAACAAAATTTATTTTTTAAGGTAGATAGAGGGGACTAAAGTGAATATTTTTTATAAATATTTTTTTAGAAAATCTCAATAACTAAAAAGATACGAGTTAAAGCTTAGTTAAATAAGACGTAGTTGTTCGGAAATTAAGTAGGTAATTTAAATTGGAGATATTTGAACCAAATTTAGTTAAAAAATTATGTAGAATAAACGTAAAATAGAAATTAGGGCTTCTTAATTTTTCCTTTTAATGCCCAATAATTTTTGTAGCAACTGTTAAGCGCTGCCGAATAATAAAAACATAATAGACAAGTTACCGTTGAAATTTAGGAAAGTGTCTAATTGACATTTCAGTATATTTGACACATTAAATTTAAGATTTGTTATTAGTGGTTGTTGTTAAGTTATTAGTTCGGATAAAATGGTGAATTACACTAAAGATGAATACATGGACATGATAATAGTTTATGGAGCTACCCATGAAAGTGCTGCACCAGCAAGGCGTATGCATCTAGAAAAAAATCCAAATAAACCGACTCCTTCCGAAAATAGATACATTTCTCCGGGTAATTCAACGGAGAAGAGAGAATGGGAATTTACAACCACAGAAGGGTTATGATGGTGGAAAACCAAATCGACACACGGTTGATATTGAAGAAGAAGTATTGGAAAGGGTAGATGCTGAATCGACAACTAGTACACTCCAAATTGCCCAAGAAGCTAATGCTTCTCAGAACTTTGTTTGGCGCACATTAAAGATGAACGGTTTGTACCCTTTTTATTTCCAAAAGATACAGGGACTTACTCCCAACGATTATCCGTTAAGGCAGCAGTTTTGTGAGTGGCTGCTCAATCGTACGGAAGCAGAAGCGGGTTTTCCACCAAACATATTGGTAAGTGACGAATGCTGTTTCGCCAGGAATGGTAAGCTATGGGCTGATGAAAATCCTCATGCGATCCGCCAAAGTAACTTTCAGCAACGTTTTATTTTAAATTTATGGGCTGGAACTGTGAACGACGCCTTTTGAATTGCCAGCGCGTCTCAATGGCGAATCTTACTTGCATTTTTTACAGGAAGTTTTACCAGGACTCCTAGAAGATGTTCCATTGGTTGTGCGACATAACATGTGGTTTATGCATGATGGCTGTCCATCACATTTTAGTCGTCCTGTAAGAGATTACTTCGATTATACCTTTCCGTAGCAGTGCATCGGCCGGGGTGGATTTATTCAATGGGCCCCACGCAGCCCTGATCTAAACCCACTGGACTTCTTCTTATGGGGATACCTGAAAGACCGGGTACATGTAATTGAAGTTCATACCACTGAAGAGTTGCACCATCGAATCAACGTTGCTACAGAAGACATGCGAGAACAATTTTCGCAAATGTCGAGAAATTGGATTCGTTGCGCTACTGTGTGCTGAAAAGCAGGGCAGCATTTTGAACAATTTTTCTGATTTTGGTACATTTTCATAGTTATGTATTTATTGTTCTATTTCCTTTTCATTATTTTTTTTCTTTGTTAAACTTGTTAGGTATTTTTAAAACGTGCTTAATGTAATAAAAAGACATTTTTTCATTATGTAAAATTGAAAATTAAAATTATGTACACCAAGTTTTCAAATAAGTTCTAAAATATATTTTTTCTTAGTAAACGATAAAAAATTCCAATTTGTTCCTTTTTAATTATAAGACAATAATAAGTAATTATAAAAAATTAAGAATGACATCGAAATAGAAATTAGTTTTAGAATTTAGCGTTGGAGTGACCACATTGTCTTTGTTTCTTTATGTTTGAAATTATATCGTTTCCAAAGAAACAAAGAAATCTTGTTCTTTTGGAAAAAATCTCTGCAAAACAATTTAATTTGGCAGTACTTAATCAGTGGGAAACTTTTTTAAGACCTTTAAACCACTGTAACTTTTTTATTATTGGTTTTTCATAAAATGTTTGTTAATAAAAAATGTTTACTTTAGTCCCATCTATCTACCCTAAAAATATCCTTCGTAAGTTATAAATCACCCTGTATATTCTCCGAAATTTTCTCGGTTTTATGACAGGTAGACAGATAATCTGCATGCAAAATATCGTCTTTCTACAACAAAGAGTTTTTGAGTTATACTGCCAACAGACAGACGGAACTGAGAAAATCTGGTTTTCGTCATCTAGAGACCCGAAAACGTAAAGATCTGAAGAAATCTCTTGAAGTGATTCCATTCACAATGTTTCCTCCTTCCAGCAGGCGATGTTAGGGTGACATTTTTGTTGGTACGCATGCGAGATAACTAGACATCACAAGATTGGATTATGTTGTTTTAAATTTGTGGTTATGATTTTTAAAAGCTTACACTGTTACCAGTTAAACTTTTGCCTCCTTTCGTAAAATTTTCGGCATTTTGACATTCAAATTGCAAAAATGTCAATAAATTAAGTGTAAAAAGTGTCATCGTTCCTTCATCTCACAGTTCGACATCTATCACCATTCATGCATGCAACCTAATAAAAACACATAACAGCCTAATGGGAGAATAAAGCATTGTGAATGGATTATATCCATCATACACAATCAGCCTCACCCCATTGCGAGATTAGTACTCCCAGCAATGAACGATGCTATTGAAGTTATATTTGGTGGCAAGAGCTTGAAATAAGTTACATTAATTCCGCTTTTGAGCAACACACATGTCCGCAGAATTGATAAAATATCCTAGTGGTCAAACCATAAACCTATCAACAGAGTTAATTTGATTAATTTATTTCCTCTGCAACTGAATGAGTCAACAGATAAATAAGATTTATCCCAATTGATTGTTTTTATCAGTTTTAAATGGAACCATGACCCGCATGTAGAAATACTATTTTGCAAACCAGTTTTTTAGGTACTAGCGTGGAAATTTTCGATGCTCTGGAAACTGCACCGGATGAAGTGTGTTAATATATTGTTATGATAAACCCCCAGTCTAAAATTATGGGGCGATATAGGTTTGTAATAATATTATAAATATATAGGGATATCAAAACAATTAAAAATAAGTTTAAATATGAATTATTCTGCTGAACTCAGGGCTTAATTAAAAATGTATGCATTGTTTTATTAATTACAATAATTAATTGTATGTTGCCCGTTACATTTTAATTATTGGCAACTGATAAAATTAATGCGCCGGCTAGCTTTTGAGACCTGAATCTCCAAGGTCGGGTTGTAACACACAGTATGAAATTTATTCTTTTATAGCAAATGCCCAGTTGTAAACGAGTCACAGATAACCTCTAAAATTGAATAGTAAACACAGAGCTAATCGGACACAAAATTTAGCGTAATAGATCGCAAATCAAGCAATAATTAATAATTCCATTTCACTTAATTAATAGCAATGCATTATTAACTATTTAAATTGTTTAGCTAACCTGTAATTGTTTCCTTTGACGTCACAGGAAACGCGGACTGACAATTGTTTTGTTTGATGGCCAAAGTATTTTTTGCTCCCTACACAATTTGATAACGCCAACGCTGTAGGTTCCCTCTGGAACGTTCCCGGCGGCTGCTGCCTATCCCTGGACCACGAACGGTGTCTGCCCCAGCTGTTCCACATTGCTGTAAACCATTCGGAGCTCAGTGCCTTTTGGTATCGGCCTTCAAAAGTGGACCTCGTACCTGGATTACACTTCCAAAGGTCGCCACCCTGGTAATTTCTTTCTGGAATGCCTATCGCTGCTGCTGTCTTGTCGTATGCCACAAGCAAGGCCCAATCTACACTCTCCACACTATTGTCTGTTATCACAGGCTTAAAACTCTCCGAAATATAGCACCGAAGTCAAACTCAAATGGGTGAAGTTTGAGAATCACTTTATGCTGGTACTACACCTTATAACTTTGTAAAAATTATGCACAAATTGACTGTGCACACTGGCGATTAAAGAAAACCAACAACTGTCCCAAATAATAACTTTTAATGTACGAAATTCAAATCAAACTGGGAGCCAATATTATCAAACAGCTTCTCGCTTGGCTTCCCTAATATACAAAAAATGAGCTTCTAGTATCATAGCAACAAGTTAACAATTGTTTCAAGTAAGTTTTTATAATGTTTTTCCTTAAATACTAAATTGTTTTTGCATAATTGTCAATTCTGGAACACACTAACCTCACTTTGATTGCTATCACTTTTTAGTTTATAAACACTAGTTCATACGATATTTAGCACTGTATTGTAGTCTTCTATCACTTTCAGGTTATTTTTCACATACTCTTTGCATTCCCTTACATCCTTACACTGCTTTGCAACCCTTCAGTAGCGTTATTCATTGTTGGCATAAAGATATGATACAGAATCGCTGCATAAAACTTTTGTAATGCCTCGAAACACCGCTTTGCTTAAGTAACTTCACCTCTTTGAAGGTTCTGCTGGGCACAGGTTATGATGGCAAATACCTCCGCCTGGAATACAGTGACGTATTTTCCTAGGGTAACGGTGAGTTTGACCCTCGACCTCGACCTATAGTCGTAGATGTCAGCACCGAATACCCCCGCCATCCTGAAGCCGTATGTGTACCAGACAAGCCCCTTTGGAGTGAGGAAACGCTGTTGTTGACACCAATCGTTCCTATCAGAAATGAGTACCTGAAATGTTTGTGGAACATGTATAGCGGAGCCATGAAATCGCTTCTTTTGAGAAGCTCTGGGACCTTCTCAAAGTGTTGGATGATCCCTGAATGTCTCATTAACATGTTTTTTATCATTTAGGGATCCTGCAACGTGAAGATCTGAAGAAATCTCGGAATGTTTTTTCACGATTACGTATAGAAGCCTACTGGGAGGAGGAAACATTGTGAGTTGATTATAGTTTTCATAGAGAAACTTAGCAACTAAAACTATGTCAAATGATTTGAAAAACGTTTTAAACATTGCAGTTAAAATGTAAATTTCATCAAGAGTGAACAGTTACAGTTACGGTTATTTGAAAAACTGTGTAACGAGATGGAAAGTTTCCATAAAGCTATTTTTCTGCATACTGAAGTACGTTGACCCTCGATAGTCAAAGTTAACAAGGCTTGTTGAACTCCGCAAAGAAGTCACAATATTTCTGTATGGACAAAATCTTTGCATGATGCGAAGTTTGTTCTGAAGTTCACTTATTTGGCAGATAATATATTTTAGAAATTAATCGCACTACATTTATGCTTACAAAGAACGGATGGAACTGATATCTTTGCGGTAGATACTCGATAATCGAGGTTTTACCAAAAAAACTTTATAAAAAAATTAAACGCTGAAAGTATGATTTTTCGAAACATTCGAAACCTTTACTATTGAAAAGAAAGTGACACCGGCTGATGATTTCTTCGTCCCGTGATGCTACAATCCCATCTGGACCTGGGTCTCCCTCAAGTTTTGCCTCCAATCATCTCTCAGCTGCGCTCTCTCTTCTTCCAGTTCTGGATTTTTAGTATTTTTCGCGCATTCTCTTCTAGGTTATCCGCCCATGTTTGTCTTAACCGTTTTCTTGTTCTTTTGTTTTCTATTTGCCCTTGGTTATTTTCTTTGATATTCTGTTGAAATCAATTCAATGTACATGCATAGCCCATTTTAGTCTTAGTAATTTCGAGAACTGTGCTATATTTGCTTCATTATATACTTGTTTCAACTGAAAGATATATCGTATTCTTCAACTGCCATCTTTTTGTATTAATCCAAAGATTCTTTTTAAAATTCATCTTTCAGATCGTAATAGTGTTTCTTCATCCTTTCTAGTCATCGTCTATGTTTGGCACCCATATGTTACTGCTGAGCTGATTAGAACCTTTTTAATTGTTTACCATTGTCATTTCTGATGTTCTAAATATCAGTAGTAGTGTGAAAAATACCCTGTTTCCTGCAGCAGTGCGTAGCTGAGTTTCTTGTGTTATTTTATTCCCACTATTTATTTGTGCACACAAATACGCGTGTAATTGTTGTGTTGTGCTTCTGTAATCACTTTCTCTAGTGCAATGTTAAAAAGAATTTTTCCATGGTCATTCTTGTTAGAATTATGAGCTTAGTTGGAATACCCAATTCTTCCATAACGTTAAATAACTCTCCGGTATATGCTGTCAACTTCCCCTTTAAAATCTGCGAATAGTTGGTATAAAGTGTTTCCCAAGCTTTTGTCCGGTATTTGTCTTCTAGTGAAAATGTGATCGATCGTTGATCTAGACTTGTTTAAATCCAGCTTGGTACTCCCCAATTATATCATCCCCATACGCCATTATTCTTTGTTGGAGAATGTTTGTAAATATCTTATATGTGATGCGTAGTAGGCATATGCCCCGATAGTTATTGCAGTTGTGTTTGGTCTCTTTATGGGGCAAATTACTGCCGTATCCCATTTTCCGGCATCTTTTCTTGATTCTATATTAATAAGATTACTACCGCGTTTTGTTAATTCGCAGGGGATAGTTTCTATCCCTGGCCTTTCTTCATTCTTTGTATTGCCTTTGATACTTATTCTAAAGTGGGCTCTTTAATCTCAGGCTGTCTTATTATATGTGTGATTTCTTCATCTAATCACTCTCCGTTTTGTTTTGACAATTAATTGTGCGGAGTGTTGGCTCCACCTTTCTAGTATCTCCTGGTTTTGTGTTATATATTTTCCTTCTTGGCTCTTTCGCTCTTTGTACATTGACATTGTCTTGATTAGAACTTCTGAGTGTATTGTACATTCTCTTAAGTCTGTTCTTTTGTCGTGATTTTTCTATTTTCTTCAATTTGTTTATATAGGAACTCTCTTCCTTCTCAACAACTTCTTCGCCTCTCTTCTTAGTTTCAGCTGGCGACTTAAGCTCTGTAAAAAACACCTGAATTTCGAAGTGATGATGTGGCTACTGGTATATCGACGAATTTGTCTAAAATGATTTTTGGTCGATTGATACAGTTTTAGATGTCACCTCAACACACGTATTCAACTCTTTCTACCGCAGCTTAAGAGTGCTGCTACTAAAAAACTGAAAAGGATTAAAGCAGCGATATGTTTTATTCAACACCCCCACATTCTTTTTAAAGTACGCATTGAAAGCGAGTAGGTCGCAAAAGTTTACCATTATCAAAAGTGGTTCTTGGCTACGGTTGCCAGATGGCCATGATTTCCGGGAAAGTTGCGGAATTCATACAGGAATTTAAATTTTCTGTCCCAGAAATGCATAATTTAACGTCATCCTAAAAGATTTATCAAACGACAAAATTTGGCTTATTTCTTTAGAAAGAGTAGTTCTCAAGAAAATACTTTCTTTTGTTTGCTCAATTCCGATTAAGCGCGCTTTTTGTGAGAGAGTTTTCAGCCTCCTTAACAATTTATAAACTAAAGAAGGAAAACGCTCCATGTCGGAATTACCGCATAAATTACGAAGAATCTTATTCTGACATTTTGTTTCTGTTAAATATCTCTTATAGTAATAATCTAGTAAAATTAGCCAAGTCTAATGACAAATACAAAAAATGGTTAAGTAAATATTAAAAGTTACCAAAATAAATCAATAACTAGTCTGAAAAAGCCAAAGTCCTTGTTTAGGTTATTTTTTAAATTTAATTCACAAACGTCGTACTACATGTACCTAACTACATTTTATATAGAATACTGGACTACTTAAAGACTTAAATTTTTACCAAAAAATATAATTAAGTTTTTTTTAATGTTACTCAGATATGATGTATGTAGGGTTGATTTGCACAGCATAAATTGTCTATCTATGATAACAAATAATTTATTTTTTCAAAATAACTTTTATTCTATTTTTCCTATGAAATAAATTGTATAGGTACGTACCATGGTTTAATACAAGATTTAATGAAAATTCTTTAATAAACCAGAGATGGAAAGTCCCATTAGATCGAAGTATTGTTACAAGTTTAAGTCCAAGTCAGTGCGCGACAGGTAGACACTGGTGCGAGGGAAGAAATTACGCTTTGGATGCCCAAACAAAAATCATCGCTCGTCTAATGCAAGAAGAGATAATGTAGGGGTGATGTCTTTAAGAGGAACCACAATCTGCTTCTTCACTCAAAGGAATCAGCGCAGCGGAGTGTTCCTAAATCTTCGACCATAGATTCATCTGAAACAGCAACATTAACCCAAAGTATGGATTTGGTTTGTTAGATTCAGACAGAGTCAACTCAAATCTTTCTCGAGATGCTTCCTGTTATGTTGAGAGGATCGAAATGTGAGGTGTCAACATTAGTCCAGTTACTATGTCATTTTTGCTTGAAAGTGACCCGAAACTTGAAATTCCTTTTTTGGGGTGTTGTAGGAGGGGGGGTCCAGCAAAGCTTAACTTCAAGTTGTCGGCCAAGATTTCCTATGTGCTATTTCCGCCATATTAAAAAAAGATGCGTTTGATTTTTTTGCGATAACTTGCTTCCCGTTAACGGTACCTGAAACTGAACCGAACCTTTTATTTTTTGTGCTCTACAATTTATGTTCAATTACTTTTCCACGTACGAACGATATTAGTCGAAACATCGAACACGAAAAGAAAGCGTGAACGGGTCGAGATGTTTTTTCTCGCTTCTTTCCTTGTATTTCATTTCTCGACCTATTTAGCGAAAAAGTAGTTATTATAAAACTTGTAAATCTTGAAAATACATGCAATTTGATATATTATAAATTCAAATGCAACTAAAATTACGACTTGTAGAGCGGACCAAAATCGTCAGGTCGGCCCGTAATTTGGATTTCGTGTATCGTACTCTTACATAAATGACATAATAAACTTCATTACATTATTAGAATCATTATATTTCATAGAACATCTTAGTGGACAACTTGAAATTCAACTTTCCTGAACCTCCACCATCCCAAATAAGAAGTTTAAACTTTCGGTTCTTAAGAATTTTTACTATTAAACATTGTTCAAAGTACTACGTGCACTTACAATACGAGCTTCGAATTCATATGTGACTTTTGCAGGATATAACATGTTATTTTATGATAAATATACTTCATTAAGTGTGCGGTACATAACATTATATGATTGCATATTACTAAACATTTTCTAATTACTTTAACTATTTGGAATAACAATTGAGCAATACATAAACTATCTTTTTCTCTCATCATGATCGTGATTGATTGGTTGCGGTCGATTACTCATTCAGCATTTCAACCCATGGAAACTGGAGGTAGTTCGTCTAATATTGCCCGCGTGATATCAAGCCGTCGGTCGTTTAGAGGATCTGCATCTTCGTCTTTTGTCATGTGGTTTTCCTTGAACAATAGTTTTTTCTAGATTGTCAGTTCTACTGACAATATGGCCCAAGAATTGAAGTATCTTAGTGCAAACGATGTTTGAGAAGCGTTTGTTTGGCTTTGTTTTCTCTAAAACCGAAGCTTGGTTCTATGCGCAGTCCATGCGATCCTTAACATTCCACCGCCAGCAAAACATTTCGAAGGCGTCTTTTCTTCTCATAAACTATACAAAACATCAAAAATATATAATTTAAAAATATCTACTCCAAAGACTAAGGTGATAGCCTTTAAAGACCAAGATCACTTTTGAGCAAAAATTATTTATTGATGATACGCCAATCGCACGGGTCAATTGCTTCAGTTATCTAGGATACAAAATTAGATATGGAGAACACAGAGACATCAACAGCAAAATAGCGAAAATCAACTACATGTGCGGAACAATAAAAAAATATCTAAAAACACAAGGACAGGGACACGCCTTAAGTTTTATAAGGTTATGGCTATTCCCGTACTACTATACAAATGTGGAAATTGAACGATTACTAAAAGCCAAGCAAGGGTCCCGAGTGGTGTAGCTTGAACAAGCGTCCACGTTCGATCAGCAGAGTTAAGCAACGCTGTCTCTGGTCAGAACTTGGATGGGAGTTCCACGGCTGCATCTCTCGGCGCCTCGTGGTACGGCTATCACGGAAAAAAGTTGGTCCCGGCGGTCATACAACATCATGACAGTCGTTAGTGGGGTTGGAAGTCCTTATAACTGCACAGCGACGCCTATAATTGGCCTAACGGCTGTTGGCTGAGTGCGAATTAAATAAATAAATAAATAAATAAATAAATAAATAAGAAGAAAATTTAACCATAAACACAATGAGGAAATTAGACAAAAATTAGATATTTTCAATCTAAATAAAAAGAAACAATACAGAACCAATTGGCACGAACATCTCTTTAGGATGGATGACTCCAGTATACCGAAACAACTGCTTTATTACCAGCCTACAAGCGGATGAAGAAACCACGGATGACCAAAAGGACGCTGGAAAGACCAGCTTTAATCTGTGAGACCCGAACAAATCAAAAGGTTTAATTGTTGACGCTGATGATGATGAATGATAATAATCTTTATCGGTTTTGTGTACAGAAGTGAAGCTAAGTTTTCGCAATTGTAAATACCCATTTTTTGTAATTCGTAGTTTCCGACATTTTTACAATTCAGAAAACATAAAATAACATGTTATATCCTGCAAAAGTCACATATGAATTTGAGCCTCGGATTGTAAGTGTACGTAGTGCTGAACAATGTCTAATAGTCAAAGTTCTTAAGAACCGAAATTTTAAACTCTTTTTTTGGAATGTTGGGGGTCCAGGAAAGTTGAATTTCAAGTTGTTCACTAAGATTTTCTATGAAATATAATGATTCTAACAATGTAATAACGTGATTTATGTAATAACACGATACATGAAATCAAAATTACGCGCCGACTTGATGACTTTGATCCGCTTTATAGGTCGTAATTTTAGTCGCATTTTAATATACAATAGGTCAAATTGCAGGTATTTTCCAGCTCTATAGATTAGATGAGATTTAGATTCCACGACTGCCTTTTGCTGGCATGCGCACGTCAGCCCTTTGGGCTTTTTGTACTGTCGAGAGTTTTCAAGTTAGCAGGCCGACATCCGTATCTTTTACTAGATTTTCAATGTCCCCTACTAGCTTGCGGTTGTCAATAGAGTTAAGGCTCCAATCGAGTTGGTGTCTTTTACTCTCTAATGCTGGACATTCAAAGAGGATATGATAGGCTGTTTCATCATCCTCTTGGCATACTCTGCAAACAGGTTCATCTCTATAGATATTGATCCTGTGCATAAATTCTCTGAATGCTCCAGTGCCTGCTAGTAGACTGACTACTTGCTTGATTCGAGTTCTGTTCAGTCTCAACAGGGTTTTGGTGGTTTGTGGATTCGGAGTTTTTAGCAATCTTTTGCAGTGTGTTGCTTGATTGTAGTTTCTCCACCTTAGTTGGTGTGCGGTGTTGACCCATTCATTAATGGCTGAGCGGACTTGGTTTTTCTGAATGCTTAGACCAGGTTCTGGACCGGTCATTGCATTACGAGCTGCTTCTTTTGCGAACTTCTCCGTCTTTTCGTTTCCTTCAATACCTTGGTGACCTTTGATCCAGCATAATTTTACTGTATTTCCCTGGCTTAAGGTTTGAAGTTTGGATTTGTATTCCTTGACCAGTCTCGATGAAGTACTGAAAGCGTTTAGCGCTTTCAGTGCTGCCTGACTATCTAAGAGAATGTGTATGTCTCGATTGAGCAACTTCTTTTCAATGCTGATGTATGCGCATACGTTAATAGCTTGCATATCAGCCTGAAAAATGTTACAAAACTTTCCTAGACTGACTTTTTCGTTGGTTCTAGAACTGGTACTGTACACACCGGAGCCTGTACCCCCTTCAAACTTAGATCCATCAGTGTAAAAAATGATGTTCTTATTTGTTGGAGTTGGTAGTTGGTCCGGATTCCAACTTGTGTGTACAGTAAAGTTCTTTTCAAAGTCATAGGCTTTGATTATAAGATCAGAACCCATTTCTAATATTGGGTTGTGGATGTGTGACATGATCTTGCCATGTCCTAGATTATTAGCTGTGGTCATCCAGTGACCAATACTTTGTAATCTGTAGGCTGCCATTCTGGCTTCACCTTCCAAGAAGACGTGCAGAGGTGGCAGATTTAAGATAGCATTCAGTGCTTGTCCTGAGGTGCCTTTAAAGGCTCCAGTGATGCACCGGTTAGCTAGATATTGCATTCTGCTGATTTTGTGGATCGCAGTTGCTTATTTTATTTTGGGCCACCAGGCGATTATTCCATATGAAATTATTGGTCGAACCATGGTTTTGTACAGCCAGAAGGTCAGTTCCGGTTTGAGCCCCCACGTACTACCTATGGCCTATGCACCTGGTGATTGTTTTGTCTAAGTGGGAGTTCCAAGTTAGTTTGGAATCGATGATTAGACCTAGGTACTTAACTTCGTTCTCCCAGTTGACATTTGTCTCAAACAGTTTTATGTTGATTCTGTTTGTGATGTTCTTTCTACGAGTGAAAGCGACGAGAGTGGCTTTGCTGGGATTAATTCTAAGATCATTCTCTAGACACCACTCTTCGGTTATCTTTAGTGCTGATTTCATTACATTGTCTACAGTTCTTTGGTATTTACCTTGAATCAGTATGACAATGTCATCAGCGTATCCTTGAGTGTAGTAGCCTTTGTTATTGAGTTGGATCAGCAGTTCATCAACTGTAAGGAGAAAGAACTCCTCCCTGTGGACATCCCCTTGTCGCCTGCACTGTTTTTTGCTTGTCAAATAACTTGACTTTTAATACTCTAGTGTTGAGCATTGCCATAGTCCATCTTATCATGGTGTTATAGATCTGATGGTTTGTCATTGCTCTTTCAATAGAGTGATAGGAGGTGTTGTCGAAGGCACCTTCTATGTCTAGAAATGCTCCGACTGCGTACTCCTTGTACTCCAAGGTTCTCTCAATTTTCCCCACTAGTTGGTGTAGAGCGGTTTCACATGACTTCCCTGTTTGGTAAGCATGTTGATATTTGTGAATCGGGAGTGAAGTTAGGGCTTCCTCCCTCCAGCATCTGTCTACTAATCTTTCCAACGTTTAAGGAGGAATGACGTTAGGCTGATAGGTCTGTAAGATTTAGCTTCTGCATAGCTGCTCTTACCAGGCTTAGGGATAAATACTACTTTAGTCACTCTCCAGGATTGGGGAGTGTAACCCAAGGCAAGACTTGCTTGGAACATGTCTTTGAGTGGGTTCAGCAGTATATCTATCCCTTTCTGCAGCATTACGGGTTGTATGCCGTCGTTTCCAGCAGATTTGAAAGGACTGAAGAGGCTAGTTGCCCATCTAATCCTTTCTTTGCTGACTATTCTCTTAACTGTTTCCCAGTCTTCCCTCCTAGGGGTCTCCTCTTCCGTTGTAGTGTATTCTCCGCTTTCTTTTTTAAGAGTGCCTACTGGGTTCATGGCTTGCTTTGAGATGATTTTGTGAAGTCTAGCTGTGGATCTCGTGGTCTCCACCACCTGGAAAAACTTTTTCCAGGCTGCTATCTTAGCTGCCTTGATCTTTTTGCCATAGTCTGTGAGAGCCTTGTGATAGTTCTCCCAGTTATTTGTGGCTTTAGATCTGTTAAACAGACGTCTGACTTCTTGTCTGGTCTTTTCTAGGTCTTTATTCCACAAATTTGTGTATTTTTTTGCTCTTTGCTGACTTGGGTCTATTAGAGGACAGCTACTCTGAAAGGAGTCAATCATGGCCTCTTTTAACCGGTCAGCATTTGAGTCTAAAACTACTTTATTGGGAGATCTGAACTTTAGGTGTTCTATCTTCTCTTGTAGTTTTTGTTTATATATGTCCCAGTCTGTCTTTCTTGGGTTGTAGTAAACTCTTTCGCTTACTTCCCGTTGAGACAGTTCAAAGGTTATATAATTGTGGTCAGAGAGTGATGGTTCGTCTGAAACTTGCCATTTATTCACTGATTGACTAATTCTCATAGTAGTTATGGTAGCGTTATAAAAGGTTGGAGTGTTACCTTTATTGACTACTACTAGATTGTTAGTTAAGATAAATTCTAAAAGTGACCCACCTCTTATGTTGCAGTTGGTGCTGCCCCAAATGGTGTGGTGAGAATTTGCGTCGCAGCCTAGGATGATGTCTAGATCGTCTTGGGAGGCAGATGATACTAGGTTCTCTAGTTCCTCGCTAGGCGGTGGGTTCCTGGAATCGGATGGAAGGTAGACGGAGCTTATAATGGCTTGGTCACAGCCTTCATCGTTATTCCATTTTATTTTAATTGTGGCTATGTCTCTAGAACAGAATTCCATTAGTGGTAAACAGTCTAGATTATTTCTTATAAGTATACATGTTCTAGGACTTGCATGATTATAAATAAGCTTACCTTTAGCACCCCCTAATCCACGGACTTGTTCCTTAACTATCCATGGTTCTTGGATCAGTGCTAAATCGATGTCATCTGCTAGCAGCTTTCTGCTTAGATTTGCAGTGGCTGCTTTGCAGTGGTGGAGGTTAATTTGCACTACTTTCAGGTGCTTCTTTCCTATCCTTGGAGCGGATAAGGAAAGTGACCTTGTTGAGGCCTAGGTGCGCTACACAGTTGATGGATGTTAGTGCTTGTTTTGCCCTGTCATCTATCATTGCTGCAAACGTTCTACCGCCATCTTCTAGTGGAGTGACGTTGAGTATTCTCCAGGTATCGGTCTGGAGGTCTGCCTTCCGTTTGTTCTGTTTCCGATCAAACGGAGAATAACCTCGGGCTTCTGTTTGTCGTACCACTTGAGGACGTTAAACACTACCCGGACGGAGTTAATAAGTTTTGCCCGCTCTTTTACCTCCAGCTTGGCATTGGTCCACGGATGCAGCTTAGGTACTTGCTCACTTAACCAGTGTTTTGTGAGTTCGTCCTTGCACGCAACCACGTATGTACCAGCTTCGAGATAGTGTCTGGTAAAGAGGGGTGTGTTCTATTCCTCTTCCATCTGGAAGATGAGATTAATCAGACTGTCTCTGACACAGTCTGACTAGGTCACCTTGTTCCTTTGTCAGTTTGACGTCTGGATATGCAGCAGGGTAGATGGCCATCTTCACCGTAGTGGCTGCCTCAGAAAAATCAAGCTTGCTGGTGCCTGCCTTTGGTGAGGTCGGCTTGTCTACTTTCTGCCTGGGCCTCTTTTTGGCGTTTTCCGGGGCGGGAGTGGCTTCGTCAGAGCGTTGCCTCTTTTGTCCCTGGTTGGTTGCAGTTTTTTTCGATTTCGAAGCTGGGTCTGCTGCCCTCTTCTTCTCCATCTTCTGCTTTCTTTTAAAGTTTGGGTCGTACTTAATGCCCTTGGCTTCGCAGGCTCGCTTGGCTCGTTCTCTGCGTTCCTTGGCTGTAAGTTGGACCTTTTTGAGGGACACTTTTCCAAGTTGATCGGCTATGTCCGCTCCGGTTGCGGCTTTTTTCTGCTCGGAAGACTGTCCTTGACTGGAAGTCTGGACTGTCAACTCTGCAGTAGAGGCACACTGTTCCATTTTTGTCTCGGTCACCGAAGTCTGAGCATCAGTGATCGGAAGCGGTGATGACTCCATCGGCGTGTCGTCTTCACCCTGTAAAAAAGCAGTTGTTAAATCCATACAAGTGAGTATTTAATGCAACTGTAAGAGGTTTGGCTAAATACTTCTGGAGGACGCCTGGTATCCAGAAGGCTCCGTTCATGACGCATATTATAAGCCCCTGCGCCTACACTTGCTGGTGCTCTGCTTTGCACGGGTCGCATAACACATTCGAAAAGGGGATTTTGGAACCAGAAAGGCTGATCTTCTAGACAGCCATGCATCTCTTGAGCCTGGTCCCCCGCCGTGAGATTTAGGATTTTTATTGAGGTTTTCTCCTCTTGGTCCGGGCGGTGAAACCAAGACCCCCAGCACAAATATCTCCCGTAATACATGCCTACAGCACAGATATCCATGTATGGTATAACGGCAATGACGTGACCAGAGGTTCGTCTTTGCCGGCATCGTTATCTCAAGTGCAGACCCTTAGCCACGACACGACAGCTGGGCTTGGGGGATGTTTATCGACTTCCCAGTCTAGATCCGCAGGGTTCAGTCTCAACGGGGCCACCACGAGAAGGATGCAATCGCTAGGATCGCATATCACTGATCGTTCCCAGTGATACCCTGCGGTCTTCCTTGTTGTCAGGCGGGAGGTGCAAGACCTGAACAACTTGGCTGCGCTGCCTCGGCATGAATCTTCACAGCGTTTATAGCCGTTCAGTTCAGCTGGCAATGCTCGACCCCCAACTATAACTTATAATAACTACTTTTACGGTAAATAGGGGTCCTCGGGTCCCGAGTGGTGTAGTTTGAACAAGCGTCCACGTTCGATCAGCAGAGTTAAGCAACGCTGTCTCTGGTCAGAACTTGGATGGGAGTTCCACGGCTGCATCTCTCAGCGCCTCGTGGTACGGCTATCACGGAAAAAAGTTGGTCCCGGCGGTCATACAACATCATGACAGTCGTTAGTGGGGTTGGAAGTCCTCATAACTGCACAGCGACGCCTATAATTGGCCTAACGGCTGTTGGCTGAGTGCAAATTAAATAAATAAAATTAAATAAATAAAGAAACGAAATACAAGCGAAGCGCGAAAAAAAAAATCTCGACCCGTTGTAATAGCACAGCAATAGCCTTGTTATATATCTAGCTCCACTTGAGGTACCAAATTTGTAATATCCCTCTCTCTTACGGTGTTATTACAAATAATATTAAATGAAATATACCCTTTTTCTAATTAATAACAAGAGGCACTATCAGGTATAGCCCCTTATGTACTTACCTTACTTTTTAATAAAATAAATAGAAATTGACATATCTCATTCATCAATTTGACATTTAGAATTATGTCATGCGATTATAGTTTTTTTAAAACCTCGGCTAGTCAGTTCAATCAATGGAATTCCTGTCTCCCAGCTGAATGGATAAATTTTCAACTAACAACTTTCTATTGTAGTTAAAAACTAAATTACTTTTAAAATATAATTGTTTGACTTCGTGAATCAAATACACTGTTCAAGTACTTCACAAAATTAAATTCATACTTCAGTTTGTTAGTATGTCTTTGAAGTTTGATCTGACATTAAAAAAATAAATAGATATTGTCAAAAATAGTTTAATCAAATGTTTAAATATCCAAACTTGATTTAAATGATGATTCTAAAAAATAACCTAATCCAAAAATGTAAATTTCAAATTATAATGGTCGAAAACCGTCGAGTACTCGAATCACTATTAAATTTAGAAAATTAATTATCCTAAATTAATTTCTAAATATATATTTACAATTATTTTAATGATTTTCCGCACCAAACTTGCTATATAACTACTTAATATTTCATAAGAAATGGGCACTAACCTTCTGATTGCATATCTTGTACCTGATTGTGTTATCTCAGCTCCTAACTGGATAAATAATAGTCAGCAAACACCTCCCTGGATTGTTCCCGACCAAATAAAACTCGTAGCGCTTTGACACCTCTAAGATGTGGATAGATGGTTCAACGGCATACCACAACACTCACTTGCACTGGATTTACTGGTTTAGTAGTAATATACCAGGTTAAATGGACTTGAATTCTATATTTGAATAATACTTGTGACTTATAGTCAAATTAGATCATAAAGAATACTATATTGCTATTACGTATCAAATCATTATTATTCACAATTAATGGGAATTTAACCCTTAACGTGACTATTTATCGCAGATTATCAATTCAAGTTATTTTTTACTATTTAATATAAACAACAACTCTAGTTGCCCTTTACAATACCACCAGTTAAAACAAACAACTGTTACATCACATGATACCCATTGGATATCTGGATATTATTATTAAATTAAATTTATGATTCATACGGTAAGCTACATTACACCATTCACGTTTTTCTTTCGCGTTTAATAGCTCGACTAATATCGTCAGTGCTCAACAGGTTTTCAGTCGGTAGCGATCACTAAATGACGAGAACAGAAGTGATCGTCAACACTAAAATAGAAAAAAAACTAATAACAAAATCGAGAAGAAAACATTGTCCCAAAGACAGAAAAACACAAGAAAAGTTGTGCATACACAGCCAAAGACTTATGAGAGGAAAAGGGAAACTAAAGGACAACTACAGTGAACAATCTAGCTGTTTAGAAACCAAAACATAATTTTTAATTTTTTGATAATTAATTGGACGGTTATATTTCATAACGCAGCATTTGCAACATAAATACTCCTTTACTGAACTGTACCTACTGTAATTATGCTGAAGTTGCTGATGCTAATATTACCGTTTGTTATGAAATGTAACACGTTAAATAGAATTGCAATTTAAACTGAATCAATGTGCTCAACCTTTAGAATTTACGTCATAAATTTAATGTATATTGTTATGATACATGATATGGACAGAGATTATAATAAAGGAATGTTGAAAATTGAACGAGTAAATTTGAACAGTTACAGAAATTGAGTCTAAATAGATAAAATAAAAAATTTAATATTAATTGATGAAGATCAACTTTGATTGCATTATTCATTGGGATTCATAAAATACTGGTAGGCTGATTTGAATGCATTGAAATAAATAATTAATGAAATAAAAAAATTCAAACTAAGGTTACATCGACAATTGTGTTTGTTAAGAAAATTATGATTAAATACAGACGCAAGTATCAACGTTCGTATATTGTTCTTTCAACATTACTTAACAAGATACAAACAATAAATATGCTGTAAATTAACGGTTTTCTTGAGTAACACCAAACCATTGAGAAGATTACCAAAATCGAAATGTGATTCATCACTTAAAATGTAATAGAAACTCTGTTAGCGCTCGAATACCGAATTTTAGCAGCGCGTGTGCCCTCCATTATCATCAATGACAACGTGACATCATCGAGGCATGTTGCGAATAAGACGTCTTAACATGTCTTGTGGTAAATTTCACAATTCTTCCATAAGGACCTCGTCCAACCCCTGAAGAGTCTGAGGTGCAGCAAGACGCTTCCTAATACGCCTGTCGAATAAATCCCAAACGTGTTCGATAGAATTTAAGTCCGGACTCATGGCTGATCACCCCATTACCTGGATTTCTTGTTCCTGGAGAAAATTTGTTGTTAAATTTGCGGTATGTAATCTACCATTATCCTGTTGTAGCATGAAGCCATCGCCGAAATTGTTGGCAAATTGCACAAAATGCTCTTGAGGAATCGTCTCAACATAAATTTGTGCATTGAGACGTTGGGGAACGACAACCAAGTGGGTGTGACCGTCTATACTGATGCCACCCCAAACCATGACCGATCCAGCTATGAATCGGTCCACTTTCTGTATACACGCCGCAGTGTATCGCTCTCCAGGACGTCTGTACACTCGTATACGACCATCGCAACGAGTTAGACAAAACCGCCACTCGTCAGTAAAAAGCACAGACTTCCATTGTGGAAGTTGCCATTGCACATGTTCACGAGCAAAGTTTAGACGGATAACTTTGTGATTCCTGATCAAGCGAGGAGCTCGCACATGCTTGCGAGAAGTCAGATTAACTTCTTTGAGTCGTCTTCTAACCGTCTGATTGGAAATTGTTACACCAGTGGCACTTCGGAGTAGGTTTTGTAACTCACGAGCAGTAGCAGTTCGTCGGCGAAGACAAGAATTCACAATATACAGGTCGTCCCGAGGGGTAGTTTTTCTTTTACGGCCTTGTCCAGTTCTCCTGGAATATCTACCCGCTTCTCGGTACCCATGCCATCCTCTGCAGATAACAGATGGAGGTGATTGGAGATTGTTTGCTACATACCGCATATATCGACCATCTTCAAGCAAAGCAACAGCCCTCGCGACTTCAATGTCACTTAAATAATGCATTTTGAACTCAGAAACAGTGAAAAAGTTAAAACTGACGTTTCCTGTGTCCAATGACTAATTTGATGAGTTTCGGATGTTTGCTTTGTGGTCAAAAACTACTTTGTTTTGAGACTTTCTATACATTTTGGCGTCTACGAAGAAAACGAGCAAACTAATCACCGTAATTCTTTTTGTACTTTGTCAATACAAATCTAGAGAATAATATAACAAGAAAATATCCTGCTTCCATTATTTGCTGGAAAACTTATACGCGTTCAAAAGAGTGTTCCCCTAATTTTTTTGAGTAGTGTATAACAGAATTATTTTGAAGGCATAGTTTCCTTAAATAGGGGCTATAGCACAATTTTTGACGCAACAACGTGGGGCAATTTTTGCAACGTTTGTGGGGCAAAAGTAAATAAAACTAAACAGAATCAATTTGTAACTGATAAACCAAGTTTATGTGTAAATTTGTTATTGATAAAGATTAAAATAATCAGAATAAAAGGAAATATCATAATTGAATTCTTTTGGAAAAGATTAGAGTAACAATTAATAAAGTAATTAAAGCAGGTTATATAAAAAGTTAATTGGGGAATAAAATAGAAAGGTTTACAAGCTAATATACAGGGTAGCAATTAAAAATAGGCACATTTAGAAATTTTTAAACTGAAATGGCTGATAAAAGAGTTACAAGAAAAAGCAAGAAGACTGAAGAGGAAAAAGACGAAGCACAAGAAGAGATGGAAGCAGTGACGAGTGGTGCTGAAGGTGAAGTAGAAGAAATACAGCAAGGTGATCAGGTAAGAATTCATGAGGAACAGATAGTAGAAGAAGTCAGCATGCAACAGACTATAGCAAAGATGTAGCAGTTCATGCAAGATTCAAAGAACGAGGCAAAGAAGGATGCTGAAGAGTTGGGAAGTAGGTTGCAAGAAGCAATTGCAAGAACTGCAGAAGAAAGTAAGAAAGATGCTGAGGAAAGGGAAAACAGGTTAAAGCAGGATGCGGATGAAAGGGAAAGTAGGTTACAAGATGCAATTCAGAAGACTGCAGAGAAAGTTGAAGAACAAAAAGACCAGGCAAAAAGGATGGAAGAATCAATAATTGAACTAAGAGAAGATTTTAATAAAGTACAACGTCAGAATAAGCAAGAATTGCAAGCACAAATAGAAAATATTTGTGTAACATTGGAAAATTATAAGGATGAAGTTAAAAATGATGTGAGAGAGGAGAGGAAGGAAGAATGTAAAAAGTTAGAAGACAATTTAATAAATATCATGAAAGATAAGTTAGTAAAGAATAATGAAGAGGTAGATGGAAGAATAAAGGACATGCAAAGGCAAAATAAAGATGTACAGAAACAAGTACAATTTATTGACGATAAGATAGATAAAAATAAAACTGAACTACAAGAAGAAATTAATGACAGTATAAGCAGAGTAAATGTATTAACAGAAAATCTGAAAAGGATAAAAGATGGAATGGAAATGTTCAGTACTAATCAGATAAGTAATGATATTAGAATACAGACTGAGATGTTGCCGATATTTGAAGGAAGACCTGAAGAACAACCCATGGGTTATATTGTGAAATTGGACGATATAATGAAGACAACATATGATGAAAATAAGAAATTACAAGTAATAAATATGACTTTGAAAAATAATGCAGACAAGTGGCACAGTATCATAAAAAAGAAGTATAACAGTTATGAAGAATTCAGAAAATTATTTATAGAACAATACTGGAGTAATGCACATCAAGCATTAGTAAGAACTCAGTTAACAACTGGTAGATACGTGGATAAAGGTGGTAGTACACGAGAAAATTATATAATACAAAAATATAATAAAGCCCAGCATTTAACACCTACATTAGCAGAAGAGGAGATTATTCAACATTTGTCCAGGCATTTAGAAAGTGAGATAACGAGAGCAGTAGCTGTACAAAATATAAAAACATTAAAGGATTTCTTAGAAATAGTCCGAAATTATGACATGGCTATGAGAAGTAACAATAGGGAAGATATCAGAAGAGAGAATTTGAATTTTACAAATTACAGTAAACGAAAATTTGAGGAAACATATCAGAATAAATTTACTTTTGGAAAAAATAATTACAATAATTATAGGTCAGGTGAGCAGAACTTCAATAATAATTATAATAGAACTTTGGACAGATGGAGGAATAATCAGTACAATAGGAACAATGAAGGAAATTATCAGAACAGGAATGATTATAATCAAAATGATAGAAAGAGATATAGGGAGTTGATTGAGGAAAGAAATCATGAGAAGTCAAGACAAGAAGAAATAAAGAATAAATATCCCCAAAGACAGTATGTAAATACTTTATTCAGAAATGTATATGATAGAGGGAGACAAATACAAGAAAATCCAATACAAGAAGCTGAGGGTTTGGAAGATTCCTCAGAGGATAAAAAAAACTTCAATTTTAAATGTTTTAAAGAAGAACGTCACGATTTTTAACAATATTTATGAAAATAATGGAGAATTTTTACTGGAAGAGGAGGAAGAAGAAGAACAGATTTCAAAGTTACCATTTTTAAAAGTAAATTTAAATAATATTGAATATTTAGCTTTGGTAGATAGTGGAGCTATGGCGTCCTTAATAAATGAGAAGATAATTTTAGATAATTTAGATGTTCTAAACAATAATATCATAAAAGTGAATAAAATAGATTTGCTATCGGCTACTAAGAGGAAAATTTCAACAACGAACAGAATGTTAAATATTAAAATAATTATTGATCAATGGGAAGGTGTTGTTAGGTTGTTTATTGTAAAAGGATTAATAGTGGACCTAGTGTTAGGAATTGACATTATTCAGCAACTAGAAATAAGTATAGACGGTGCACAAAGATGTATTCGTTTAAAGGGGTTAATTAAATCTTGGAACTGTACCAAAAGAGTCAGCCAAGAAAATAAGTGTAGCCAATTAGAGAAAATTGGAAATGAAATGAAGTATAATGAAGGTATAATTATTAATAATAGTATAATAGGTAATATTGAGAATAAATATGATATAAAGGGGGTATTGCTGAATGAATTAAAAATAGGCGAGAAGAATAAACAATTTGCAGGTGAAATATTGGAAATAATTTATAATAATAAGGAGATTATTAATGAGAAAGTAGGACAAGCTCAGAAATACATTCACAAGTTACAGGTTGATGAGGAGAAAAGTTTTTATAGCAAATCGTATCCAATACCATATAAATTACGAGAACAGGTAAGGACGGAAATAAAGAAAATGGTAACAGATGGTGTCATAGAAGCTTCAAAAAGTAATTTTATAAATCCGTTGGTAGTAGTTAAGAAACGTGACGGTTCTTTGAGATTATGTTTGGATGCACGCAGAATAAATCAAATAACTAAACCACAATATGAATCTCCACAAACTATAGATGGATTATTAAGTAGAATTTGGGATAAGAAGATTCTTACAAAGTTGGATTTGAAGAATTCGTTTTGGCTAATACCATTACATGAAGAATCGAGAAAATATACTGGTTTTAGTATTGATGGAGAAATTTTTCAATTTAGAGTGGTACCATTTGGTCTTTCAACATCTTGTGCAGCGCTGGTAAGAGCAATGCAGAAGATATTAAACCAATTTTAGAGCTTTTGTGTGCATTACGTAGATGATATTTTATTGTTTTCTGAAAACGAACAACAACATTTAAAGCATATAGCAATTATAATTGAAACATTAAATAAAAATGGATTAAAACTTAACATATCAAAATGTGAATTTATGCAGGATAAAGTAACATATTTGAGATATGAAATCAGTAAAAATGGAGTAACTATAAATATGAAACGTCTTGAGGAAATTAAGAAGTTACTCGTCCAACTAATTTAAAGAAATTAAGAGGGTTGTTAGGTGTTTTTAATTATTATAAAAGATTCATAAGTAATTACTCAGAGTTGACATTATCGTTAGTACAATTATTAAGAAAGGATGTTAAATGGTCATGGAATGAAGAGAGGGAAAAAGCATTGAATACTATCAAACAGAGGTTTCATGAAGGATTATTACTGAAATATCCTAATTTTAAAGAAAAGTTTATTCTTCGTACAGATGCATCTGATCAAGCAATTGCAGCCGAATTAATACAAATACAAGATGGGATAGAAGTGCCAATATGTTTTATTTCAAGAATATTAAAAGGGTATGAAATTAGATATACCATAGCTGAGAAAGAAATGTTAGCCATAATATTTGCAATTAATAAACTAAAATTTTATTTAACAGGGAACAAATTTGATATTGAAACGGATAATTCAGCAATTTCGTTTTTCAAAAATAAAACTTTTCATAATGATAGGTTATACAGGTGGGCATTGTATTTACAACAATATTAATTTGATATTAAACATAGGCCATGGAAGTTAAATGTAGTGGCAGATTTCTTAAGTAGAAAAGATGTACCTATGTATGAAAAATCAAAACAAATCTTAATAGGAATTGAGAAAATTTATAAGGAAGGAAGATTATCAAAACAAGAGATGTTAATTATTCAGACAGCAGATGAAATTGAAGAATTATAAACTTTAGTATTACAAAGTCAAGATAAAAATTATAAAGGGTATCAAATTAAAGAGAATTTGTTGGTAAAGGTCTTAGAAAATAAAGAATTGATAGTTTTGAGTAAAGAAGTTATGTTAGAAATTGTTGAAGAAATTCATACAATATTTGGACATTGTGGGACAAGGAAAACTTGGTTAATTTTTAGGGAATGTTTTTATACGAAAAATGATATTAAATTAATTAAACAACTAATTCAAACTTGTCAAATTTGCCAATTTGCTAAAGAAAAGAATTTTAAAAATCAGAATTTTGTTCAAAGTATTAGAGTAAATGAACCAATGGAATTGGTAGCTATTGATTATTTATCAAACCTAGTTACAGGACAATATGGATACAAACATATTTTGATTATGGTAGATGCATTTTCTAAATTTATAAAACTATATCCAGCGAAAAACTGTAATACTAAACATGTAATTAAGTCAATTGCAAATTTTGAAGAACAAGTAGGTAAACCAAGAAAGATTTTGGCAGACAATGCAACATATTTTAGGAATGTACGATTATCAAATAATTTAGATAGAAAGGGAATAAAGATTTGTTTTTGTAGTATCAGACATCCACAAAGTAATATTGCAGAAAGGTACATTAAAGAGGTAATTAAATATTTAAGGATACTTACACATGAACATCATAATAAATGGGTACAATATTTGCCTGATGTAGAAAATTTTATAAATAATGTTCCAAATACAACGACAGAAATCAGTCCAATTACTTTATGCAAACAAATAATTCCAGCTAGACCATGGAGAAGAGAACAAAGTAATGTTGAAGTAATGCAATTGTTAGATAGGGTTAGAAGAAGATTGGAAATAATTAATGACAGATATGAAAGGAAGCAGAACAAGAAAATTTTAAAACGGGTGCAATTCAAATTAGGGGATTTAGTAATTGTAAAGAAACTCAGAGTAGCAAACAGGAAAGAAAAAAAATGTGCAAAACTGTTATATGCATATGAAGGACCATATAAAATACATAAAATATTCAATAATAACAACACTTATGAATTAGTAAATGAAAGAGATGGAAGAGTAAGAGGCAGATTTCATATATCCATGATTTATCCGTATAAAATGTAAATAGAAACATGTAAATATTTTAATATTAAGGTTGTTGTTCGTTAAATAGATTTAATGTGTTGTTTCCATAGTGAGTTGAATAAAATAAAGATTAATTGTTAATAGAATAAAATATTGAACGTAACATGGGATACAAAACAATGCAGGAATAAAAGGGGAATGCAGAAAAGAGATTTGAACTAAAACAAGTTTATTTAAATCTTTTCCTTCATTGGGGAATTGTGTTATGATACATGATATGGACAGAGATTATAATAAAGGAATGTTGAAAATTGAACGAGTAAATTTGAACAGTTACAGAAATTGAGTCTAAATAGATAAAATAAA
This sequence comes from Agriotes lineatus, assembly GCA_940337035.1. NCBI lineage: Eukaryota > Metazoa > Arthropoda > Insecta > Coleoptera > Elateridae > Agriotes > Agriotes lineatus. Next base: position 115,301,091 of record OW679200.1, on the reverse strand, counting down.
AAATTTAATATTAATTGATGAAGATCAACTTTGATTGCATTATTCATTGGGATTCATAAAATACTGGTAGGCTGATTTGAATGCATTGAAATAAATAATTAATGAAATAAAAAAATTCAAACTAAGGTTACATCGACAATTGTGTTTGTTAAGAAAATTATGTATTGTTAGTATTATTTTAAATTAATTAAATAGTGTGCATAAATAATCGTTACTAGTATATAAAAAAAGTTGTTTATAAGACAGTTGCCAAATAAGTACTCATAAAGGCAGTTGTAAGAAAATTTATGGAAAATTAAATATTAAAAATTAATGGGAATAACTGCAATAATTATTTATTTAATATGGTATTATGAATAGTAAGATTAAAAGCAAAGAAAAACAGTTATTGAAATATTGGTAAACAAAAATAATCATCATCGATTGAAAGTGGATTGATTGCATTGAACTACAAGTGATTGGAAGTAATTTCATATTGACTATGTGAAGAATTGGATCGATACTTGGAATATTAAGTTTGAGATGTCAGCGTACCTGAAAATAATTGGACAAAGTTAATAGTTGAAAATAACAGAAGGAGAGAAACTTACCTGGACAAATAGATCGTGTGATAGCAGGATTGTGGTCTGCAGCAGTAAATAGGACGAGGTTTTGGAGGCAGTTGAGTTGGTTGGATGTGAGCGAGTGAGCAGAATAGTAACGGGAATTGGATTGATGGTACAGGCATACAACAGGAACTGGTGGCTGTGGTGATTGGACTAGAGGAAGCGGTAGCTGCTGAAAAAAAGTGTTCTTTTCAGTAACTTACAGGGCTAAAGGTAGGAGCTGGTTGTGACGCCTGACATTGGCAGCTGCAGGAGGTTGGAGCTTGCATCAGTTCATAGGACCAAGGAAGGATTAGCTGTTGGAGGTTTTGAAGGTGTTACCTGTTCGAGAAGGCTGTTGGTGGTGAGTGTTGTGCGTGGTGAGGACGTAAGTAACAGAAACAGGTTTGTTAAAATAAGTTTAGATTGAAGTTTTGAATACTGTCAAATGTTGAAAGTAATTAACGGAAACTGAAGCAAAAATTATCTAGAAAAGTCAAAAAATTTTAAATGTCAAATGTAAAAGCATAGTTGTCAGTACACCTTAGTGTGAAGAGTTTGAAAAGTAAATTTTGACATTCAAATATAAAGCTAATATTAGGTTATAATATTTCATTGCAATATTAGATAGCATGCTAGATTCGATGAACCCAGCCCAATGAGATAAGAGGTCTTGATTATATTAAATATTATTAAAAATATAACAGAATTATTTTGAAGGCATAGTTTCCTTAAATAGGGGCTATAGCAATATATAGAAATTTTCTATTGAATAAACTAATGCAATTAGATACCTTTCTGTGTTCACAAACCTCCACCAAACGGGTTCAAGTCTTTACTAACCTCTCTACTCTCTACTATGTAAGACTCCATGCGGCTGTTTGGTACACCATCCTCTACCAACAGGACCAAGTCTGTACTACCCTCCTTATGTGAAACTGCATAAGACCGTTGGAATCGCATCATTTTACATTCCTCCAACCCAAAGAATTATCCTGTAACTATCTAAGCCACCCAAAGTTAACATGCAATCCACTACAAGCTCACCCCACAGTTTTCAGGTACCTAGTTAACTAAAAACATTTCCAAATCTATTTGAGCCGGCATAAGAAACTTTAATACAGAAATGGTCACACGCGTCATAGAAAACAGCGGAAGCTTAAAAGTACTAAGGTAAAGGTTATCTCAAGAAAACAAAAATGATCAAGTTTAAGAGATAAAGAAGAAAAAGTTATAATTATGTTACGGTCTAAAACGACTTTAACGACACCGCGCCAGCTCATGCAAAAAGTCACGAAAGAGCTAGGCGGCCAGCGCCGGAGATATTACTCAAAATTGCGACAATGAATTACATAGGACCGTTGCCCTTCTCGTAACAAGATATGCCGACTCGATTCAGTGAAGCAAGACGTGGTTCTACACGCGATAACACGCGGGAAACGGCCTAGTGGACGGTAAACAAATATAAAATTAGATTGAGCGCCACCCAGTTTCATCAATAAGAACTAAAATGCAAATATAGACCCACAGTAAAACCGGGAAGCAGATGTGCCTACCTTTTAACTTTTTACCCTGGCGAAATCCAAAGGCTAAACGGAGAATAGCAGAATTGGTGTGTACATCCTCATGACTCCCAGCACTGGGGCGGCAAGCGCCCTGACCTACCTGCGACGCTTAAGAACTTCTTCCAGGCGTGAATAACTAACACTGAAAATAAGCATGCACAGGCACGGGGAAAAATCACAAGACAACATATAACAAACCGATCTATTGATCTAGCACTTGGATTGGTATATATACAGGCGCCGACGTTTGTCAGCGTATACAGTAAGAAACAGTAAATATGGGACTACAACTATGGGCCCAGCTGGGGTTACTAATCTTTAACTTAATGCGAGAATATTGATTTGGATGTGAGCCCAGAATGGCTTACCAACAGCTATCTTAATGCAAGAATGTGGTTTTTCCATACGCGCCCAGAGTGGGTGGCTAACATTTATCTTAATGCAAGAATACCTTGGTCGTTGCAGCTTCGCCTCACCGTTAGTGTCGGAAGCTCGCCTGCCGGGCAGAAAAGCCGTGGCTGCAGCTGTATTCGTTGGTGTTGCACACTCCGTGATCCCTGACTCACAAGGATTGCTGAGAGATTCTCATGGGAAAAAGAAGACTGGGGAGATCTTTTCTTTGCCCGTCCTTAAAGATTGGATCCCAGCTGTTTAGAGGAAAAATGGTCTTCCAGGCATTCGAGATTTCAGGACGGCGCGGCGGTCAACGAGAGGAGTCGCACAAACACACGTACAACTTGACACTGCCATGGCCAGAACTGTTCTAGAACAGGCCGCCCACGCACCCGAGGGCGCGGGACGGCTACAAAAGCCACGCTCTAAGACCCTGTTCGCAGCAACCGTCAGCAGCTAACTCTCCACACCGATCGCCCCAACAAAACCGGCTCGCGGTGCCGATCGGCAGACTCTGCGGATTTATGAAGTAGAATAAGTCAGTAGTAACCTCTGCTTCAAGCAAAGAACCTGCAAAAGAAAGCTCATAACCGCAGGGGGCTCGATAATCTCTCGTACCCCTAGTCCCTGGCAGTAGGTAAAATGCAAAAACCCATGAAAAAAATGGAAGAAAATAATAAAATTCAAATGCGTGCTGTGTCTTACACCAAAAGACGAAGACCGTAATTCCACTATACTTTTCGGCTCGCAGGCCCTTATAGGAAGTGCTGCACAAACGATAGTGCCAAGATAACGCTTAAAATGGTGTAAAGAAATTCATAGAAGTTATGCGATCATTATATAGTGTTAATGAAGGCAAACAAAACACTTTGTTCCAAAACGCGATTCATTTAAAGTTGACTTTTATCATACCTAATTATTACTGCATGTTCTATCATTTTTCAGATACTGAATAAATATTTAATATTGAGTGAATATTATAAGAAATCAAGTATGTCCTTGCAAGAAAGCCCTTAAGTATAAGCGATTTATAAACTTTGATCTATAATATAAGAGTAATTTAAATTATAAGATCGTTACTAAGAACTTTGCGTGCAAGCACGATATCTAGCAGGCAAGCAATAGTGAACTTGTTATCTGTGTCAGCAGGTAAAATTCTGGTATGTATACATCGTTTTATGGTATTCTGAATCGAAATTTTTTTATAAAAAATTCTTCAATTCAAATGACGTTGCCGCTTTTTCTCTATACCTGAAGACGTAAACAGGTGTCCACAATTCAGAATACCATAAAAGTAAAGTTCAAGGCGCTTCATTCCACACGTAGAAATATGACCTGTCAGGGTTGCCGAAATATCTCTTTCCGAAACCCAGTCAATTTGGCACAACGTTAACGGCATACTGGGTGATATGGTTAGCATCATGCCTTTGACGACTGTCTTACTTTCCTTACTTCCACAACCGTGGTTTCGGTACCCAATTTATAAAGCAACTGGGTGGGCCGCCCGCCAGTTGCCAGATGTGGTGATTGAACCCCCAGAATATAATCAAATATTTATTATTAACTAAGTCACCTTGCACCTGCACTGTGTGTTGCCTAATTACAGAATTTCAGGCTTATGGGTTTTAAAACGGGTACCCAAATTAAAACTAAATTAAATCCGCTTAAATTTAGTTCAGTCAAAGAAATCGTGCAGTACAACAATATCCCTAAAATTAAGAAAATTAGCTGATAAAGATCTTACATTAATATGACCACACAAGAAGATTGGCACACGTATCAGAATTTAATAGGTACCAATTAACAATTAAATAAATTGCAGTAGAACGAAACAAGATTATTGTAATTTATAAGAAAAAGAAAGTTAAAAAAACACTAGCCAGCAGCGTGCATACCCAGCAATAAATCGAAAAACTATCCTCCGGGTTTCGCACTTTACTTATCCTTCCAGCACACTTATATAATAAATATGGTTCTGTCAACTGACCATACATCGCTGAACCCATGTGTTTGTTGTGCAAAGCGCAAAATGGCTAATTTAATCACAGTTAGGTCTTCTCGATAGAGAAATGGCTTCTTTGGGCTTGGTTTTGACCCTAAAAATTTGTTACCTAATGTATTATGTTAAGTATTCCACATATTTAATTACACTAGCTTACACTATTTGAAGAATGTTTGCAAAATAAAATAACATTTTACAGGAGCTTTTGCATTTAAAAAAATCACACAATTATTACTTTCAAATACAAGGCCAGTTAAACATTTGCTATAAAAATAAGTGTTATTTTGTGGTATGGACTCCGAAAGGTATCTATCTATCTATATACACAGTATGTCCCCAGATTGGGTTACAAAGAGGTGAAAAAAGTTTATTTTTGATTTCACAAAAAAATCACTCTTCATAAAAAACTCTGCTTGTTCTCAAACTAAAAATGCACTGGCCAAAATTTAAGTATCACCTTTCGTATACGGGGGAGGTTCGAAAATATGGAAATGGCTCAAGAATAAAGTACCCTTTTTCAAAATATACTATAATGTTAATTGGAAATATTTGTTATAATATTTCTATTAAAAATTATAATTGCTATGAATTACTATTGATGTTTGGATCGGGTATTATTATTTTTTTAAGATACCTGTGTTTTTGTTGACACAAATATGAGATGTTTAGCATCAACTTCAGATCACATAAATTTCAGGTTAAGTGAACGTTGAGTGAACGAGGTCTGCAGCAAAACTGTTGTGATTACGCGCTCCGGAATTTAACCAATTTCTAGGAGATTTCGAGTGTGTTTGCAACTTATTAAGTTTAAGTGGTCGTTGGGATAAGCATCAGTAGAACGCACGTATAAAATCTGTAAGTTTAAACATTTCTAAGTTAACAAACGCCGTTTTCTGTCCACGTTACACGAAGAGGTTACCTACAAGTTAGTTGATAAGCCAACACGAGACGGCCTTCACGACGCAGCCGGGCGTTGTTATATTTTATTTTCGATCGGGCGATTTATAGCCAACACTCCGCACACCTTCGTTAGTTGGCTAGCATAACAGCATACTTTTGAAAGCAACTTAGTTTATTTGTAGTACTGTTTATAGGAAGTAAAATCTCGTTACATAGAACCCATAACAAGTATGAACTGGAGGATTCGTCAAACGATGAAGGAAAAAGGAAGAGATGGACGGAAGATGTTGGCGAGGACGAAGATGGAAGTAACAGTAATGCCTACAAAAAACCGAAGAAGGCGTCAAAATCACCAAGAAAACATAAGGAGAGCACAGCAGATGATCTCAAGGAAATGATGAAAGAGCTAATAATAGAAGTAAAGGCGATAAGGAGGGAACAAACAAATTACCAACAAGAGATACGTTATTTAAAAAAGGAAAACTGTGAAATGAAGTAAAAAATTAAAGTGCTAGAGAACAAAGTGGAAAGCATAGATAAGCAACGTCGAGAAAAGAATATAGTATTAAAGGGATGCATGCTCAAAGAAGATGAAGGAGTTGATGTAGTAAACAAATTTATCGCGGACAGGCTGAGTGTTGATGTCAAAGTAAATGATGTAAAAAAAATTAAAAACAAACAAGGACAGATAATAGCAACAATAGCAACTGTGGATAGTTTTGAGGGGAAGCAAAGAATAATGAAAAGCAATAACAAACTAAAGGGAACACAATACTACATAGAAAACGACCTAACATCTAACGAAGCGAAACTGCAAAAACAATTAAGAGACTTAATGAAATCAGAATGGCAAAAAGGAAACACAGGGAAAGTTGGATACCAAAAAGTTTGTATAAACAATGAATGGTGGAAATGGAATCATGGCAGTGAAAAGCTAGAGAAGATGAAAGACAAAAAACTGGCACACAAATGACGATTCAAAAAACTAAGTGGGGAGAGAGGAGCGAGCGGACGAACGACCTTGGCCATGAACACGGATATGAATAAGGAAACTAATAATACGATATATAAAAAGTCAGATAGAGCCACAACGGTAAGAATAGGGACTTGGAACGTAAGAGCAATAAGGGGCAAAGAAGTGGAACTAACAAAGGAGTTAGAAAGATATAATGTGAAACTAGTAGGAATAACTGAAACGAAGAAAAAAGGTAAAGGCATGGAACGAATACACGGGAACCACTTGTTAATATATAGCGGAGTTGACGAGCAAGAACACGGTAGGGCAGGTACAGCGATTTTTATACACCGAGAGTGGGAAAACAAAATAAAAGATTGGAGAAACATTTCAGAACGTATAATGACAGTCGACATAAGATTAAACAATGAAGAATATACTTTTGTAGTAATATACGGTCCAAATGAAAATATAAATCAGACAGAGTTAGAGGAATTTTATGAGCAACTACAAGAAACGCTAGATCAAATACACAACACAACGATTATCTTGGGGGATGCTAATGGCAGGGTTGGCAACGATACAGGCAGATACGGGTGGGCTATTGATAACCATGGAGAAAATGTAAGCAACAAAAACGGGCTTAAGTTATTAGATTTCTGCATAGCCAATAATTTATTAATAACAAACACGGTATTTATGCATAAAAACATTCATAAATATACAAGACAGGAACCCAGTAGGAATGAGAAGTCCATAATCGACTATGTCATAATACGCAACACAGATAGAAAACAAATAAGGGATACAAGAGTATACCGTGGGGCGGAGATAGGTAGCGACCATTTCCTGATAGTTTCAGAACTAGTCGTCGAGAAAGCAGAATGTATAAAGGATAACAGACAATATGAAACAGTAAAAACGTACAAATTAAGAGAAGAAGAGAATAGAACAAGGTTCTTAGAAACAACAGAACAAATGTTAAGTCAGGAAAATAGAAATAACAGTAATGACATAAACGAGTTGTGGAAAACATTTAAATCAATTGTATTGAGTGCGGCAGAACTGGTATGTGGTAAAACAAAGAAGAAACCCAATAAAAAACAGACAGCATGGTGGAACAGCAAGATAAAGCTGCTGATAAAAGAAAAGAAAATTTTATGGAAGAAATATTTAGCAGCGAAATCTGAGGATTCTTATAATAACTACAAGGAGAAGCGAATACAAGTGAAGAAAGCGATAATAACTGCTAAGCGACAGAGTTGGGAACAGTTCGGTGAGTTTATGGAGGAAAAGGCTAATATGAACCAAAACTCCTGTATAAAGTACTGAAAACATTCAGGCATGGTAAAGAAGTTACCTTACCTCAAATCAAAGTCAAGGACGGACATATATTACTAGAAACCAAAGAGCAGTTAAATAGATAGAAGGAGCACTTTCAAGACTTGTTAAAGAGCGAAGTAGAAAAACCAACAATGAAGGACAACATGACGCAGGTTAAACAAGAGCACATAAGTAAGGCAGAAGTTTTAGAGGCAATAAACAGATTAAAGTTAGGAAAAGCTGCGGGAAGCGACAAACTAGTGCCCGAGTATTTCAAATACATGAGTAAAAGTGGTAGAGATTGGCTCCAACATATTATGAATCTGTCCTGGGAAACGAAAACCATTCCCACAGAATGGGAGTTAGCGATCATTCTCCCGCTATACAAAAAAGGGGACCCCAAAGACTGCAACAGTTATAGAGGGATCTCTTTGATTAACGTGGCGGCAAAACTGTATGAAAGCATCGTGGAAAGGAAACTAAGGCAAGTGACAGAATGACAACTAGAAGAGGGACAAAGCGGTTTTAGACCAGCTAGAAGTACACACGATGCTCTGTTTACTCTGAAAAAGTTAATGGAAAACACAATAGAGTTTGACCAGGATCTGTTCTTATGCTTTATAGACATCTCAAAAGCGTTCGATAGTGTGGATAGAGCTAAACTGTGGGACGCGCTAACAGGACACGGCATAAATGAAGGAACTATAGAAGCCATTAAGGGAATTTACAAAAATACAAGACACATAGTAAGAATAAACAACCAGACGTCTGAAGAATTTATTACAACTGCCGGGGTGAGACAAGGAGGGTCACTAAAGCCATATTTATTTATTATAATGATGAACAAAATTATAAGAGACATAACAAACCAACTCGTGTCTAATTGTTGCGGTTATCTACAACTACAACCGGTAATAATCAACTTTTTAGCTTATGCTGATGACCTTGTACTTATAGCGAAGGATGCCAAAACCCTACAGCACAATCTAAATATTTGGAATAAGGAACTGAGTAAAAATAACATGAAGATAAATACTGGAAAAACAATAGCGATGGTAGTGAGTAAGAAAAGGAGAACAGTAAAATTAAGGATAGATGATTTAGACCTGGAACAAGTAAAAACATTCAGATATTTGGGCCACACAATAAGTGAAACCGGAGGAATGGACACAGAAATCAACAACAGGATCGCAACAACAAACAGACTATTATATCAACTAAATAAAAAATTCATAAGTAAAAAGGAGATTTCGAGAAAAACAAAACTAACTATTTTCAGAACAATATTTACGCCAACTTTACTATACGGTTGCGAATCCTGGGCACTAACGGAAAAACAAAAGAAGAAAATACAAGTAATGAAAATGCGATACTTGCGAAGAGTTTTAGGAGTTAGAATAAAAGACAAAATAAGAAACAGTAATATAAGACAAAGATTACAAGTTAAAGAACTAAACAAAATTTTAGAAGAGCAACAACTGAGATGGTTAGGGCACATACTCAGAATGGAGACTTGCAGATTACCGCTCACTGTATTAAAAATGGGAACGGACGGGAGAAGAAGAAAAGGTAGACCACCAAATAGTTGGAAAAAATAAATCAACAAGATCTTGACTAGGAAGGGGATTAGTTGGAATGAAGCGGTAACAGTAGCAATGGACAGAAAACAATGGCGTAAAGTAGTAAAATGCGAAGTTTAACCTTAATTTAAAACATGTGAACTAAAGTGTGAACATTAGAGTGAACTATAAACTATTTACCTCTACACTGGATCACCGGTAGAAGAGGATTCGACTATGTATGTATGTAAGTGAACGAAACTCAAAATCGACAATACACTCTTATCGTATTCGTCAATAAATAAACTTTGAAGTATTGCGTTTGGTAGTTCGCAGGGTAGTAGAAGAAAAAGAGAAATCAGTGAAAATTGTTTTTTTAGATCAGGTGACTTTATATTTGACACCTACTTTTCATTCTTTTTCAAATAACATTATTGTATATTTTGAAAAATAAGAGCGTTTTATTCGTGAGCCATTTTCATATTTTTGAAACTCCCCCGTATACGAAAAGAAATATTTAAATTTTGGCAAGTGCATTTTTAGTTTGAGAACAAGCAGGGTTATTTATAAAGAGTGATATTTTTTGAGAAACCAAAAAATTTTTTTTTCATCTTTGTAACCCAATCCAGGAAAACTCGACAGAGTCAGAACAACAGTTTTGGGCATCTTACTTGATCCCTAATTACTTGATGTCGCTACATTTAATCAGCGGGCGATATCATCGCTACAGCAGATTGAGGGCAGACGACCGTAGTTTTCCTTATTCCTAATTACGCGGTTGTCGTTACAGGAGGTTGAGGGCGTCGGGCGCAATTTTCTTCACTGATAAATTTCCTTTACAACTCTCAAGTCCTTCTTTCCACTGACTAAGTCGCAGTATTGCTATTATTACACCAACAATTGAAGAGTATTACATTTCCCATTAAGACTGTGCCCACTACAGAAAGGTAAAGGGAACAATTTGGTTGTTTAAATTTAGTTTTTTATACGAGAGTATAGGGTTTATTGGTTTAATAAATGTATAAAGCGTTTTTGGCGTTTTATTTCATCAAAGTGTGTGTATGAGCCTACTTAAATGAAGAACTTGCAGTTACGAAGGTTATAAGAACCCTAACGGTGCACAAGTTACGAGAACTTGTTTAAATCATTCATAAAATCTGTTAAATTAAAACAAAGTGATGTACACAACGTAGAAAGTTATAGATCACTAGAGGCCATCAGACGACACCGGCATGCGCATTTACGACACCACAAATCTGTCTCGTTACAATATACAGAGTGTTTTTTTAATTGAGTTTTAAAAATTGTCAAGAGTAAACTAGTAAACCAATTTAGAATTAAGAGTAATGTCAAACTCTTAATTTTCAGACAAATCGGCCTACTTTGATTTTTTATTTTTTATACCAACATACTTTTTATCGTGGTTGTAGGAAGCACTGGTATTGGTTCACAAACTAAGATGTTAAAAAAACAATAGATTGCCTCCTACGGCCACGATAAAGGTATGTTGATATGAAAAATTAAAAATTAAAAATCAAAGTAGGTCGATTTGTCTAAAAATTGAAAGTCTGCCATTACTCTTAATTCTAAACAATTTTCTTTAATATTTTTTTGTTATCTCTTATAATAAAGGTAGTTTTCTCGTGACAATTTTTTAAAACTTAATTCTAAAATATAAATTAATTACCTTGATTTTTTTCAAAATTTTGGTTTAAGTACAAGCAGGAGCGATTCCGAGAATATTAGAATCTAACTCAAAATATTTTTGTCATTTACACCTTATGTGAACTCAATCCGCGGACACACTGTATATCTACTTTTCATTTGTTTTATCAATAATTCATTATCACAACAAACACATAGTATAATCATTAACCACTAATGATGAAAAGAATATACAAATTTAGTATATTATTATATGAGCGATTATGACAGCCATTATTCACGAAGATGACATTTGCGCCACAAGCCGAAGGCGCGTGGCGCAAGTCATCTGAGTGAATAATGGCCATAATCGCGAATATAATACGATATTTTATATACTCCTATGCAATAGGAGCCTTGAGTTCATATTTCAGAATTATGACATTTGTGACAGCTGTTAACTTCAAAAGTCATTTAATAATAAGAATGAATTTTGTGATTGGCTACAACCTATTGAATAATGAAAATAGAATTTTCTGATTGGTTGCAATTTGCAAACTATTGAATAATGAAAATAGAATTTTATGATTGGCTGCAAACCGTGAATTATGAATCATAATTCATGGCCATTGTGCAGTAGGAGTAGATAATAGTATATTATTATATGAGCGATTATGACAGCCATTATTCACGAAGATGACATTTGCGCCACAAGCCGAAGACGCGTGGCGCAAGTCATCTGAGTGAATAATGGCCATAATCGCGAATATAATACGATATTTTATCTACTCCTGTGCAATAGGAGTTGTGTGTTCATATTTCCCAATTATGACATTTGTGACAGCTGTTAACTTCAAAAGTCATTTAATAATAAGAATGAATTTTGTGATTGGCTACAACCTATTGAGTAATGAAAATAGAATTTTCTGATTGGTTGCAACTTGCAAACTATTGAATAATGAAAATAGAATTTTATGATTGGCTGCAAACTGTGAATTATGAATCATAATTAATGGCTATTGTACAGTAGGAGTAGATAAAGAGAATTATTTGTCTAAATTTTATTTGGAAGAATCAGTAATGTACTCGTAACAAAAAATAAGAAACTGAAAAACACATTTTACATAGTTATACCGTGTGAATAATGTAAGACTATACATTGGCAAGTTTATTTTAGCATTAATCAATTTACCCATGCTAGTAACAATTGTCCGTTTTGTTCTCTGAATGTCATTTTTTGGCAGTGGTCTATTATATGTTTTTCGGACATTTTCCACTGTCTAGGGTGTAAATCACACAACGTTTAGGGAGTTTTGTTCTACTCCAGTACAATATCAGTCCTTCTCAGGACTAACCAGGAACACCTGAAGACGGGAGTAGAACAAAACTCCCGAAACGTTGTGTGATTTACACCCTAGACAGTGGAAAAAGTCCGAAAAAAAACATATCATAATTGTCCGTTTTTTCTGTAGTCACTGTTGTTATTTTTTACCAACACCATGGTAACATTAAGTAAATTCCCTATATCTAATTTTGCATAATTTAGCCATGTACAGTCGTGTTCATTAAAGTGCTGTACAGCATTTGTGCTTTGTGAATATAAATTAATTACACAAAGTTCAAAAAAGTGTTGTATATAAAGATATTTTGAAAGTATACATCTAGGTCTACCTAGTTAATGATCCAGTGTGACTGTACTTTCTTCTTCTTCTTCTTGTGCCTTGTCCGTTGCCGAACGTTGACTATCATATTGGCTATGATAATTTTATCAACAGCGGCCCGAAATAATGTTGTTGTAGATCTGCTGTACCAGTCTCGCAGGTTTCGAAGTCAAGATGTTCGTCTTCGGCCTGGCCAGTGGCGTAGCGACGGGCCCGCAGGGCCCGCGGTCGCGGGGGGGCCGAGAATATTAGGGGCCCTTTCTCATTCCAGCATGTGTCAAACGTATCTATACATGAAGCTAGGTAATGGGTAATATATAACAATTTCAAGTCAGCACGCTGAGACACCTGATTTCACAGGTTTGAAACCTCTGAAAAATATTTCAGGGTTAATATTTTTTACAAGGCAATAGATGTTATAAAGATTCAAATTAATAGAAGGTTTGAGGGAATGCAAAATATAGTCAAATATTTACTATTTTTACAACCTCAAGTTTTAATTAGCTTAGATGATCTTAGCCTTTTTGAAAAAGCGACTCAGCTACAAGAGAGATATGGGGATGATCTTAGTGCTGCATTTCCAAATCAATTGGAATTATTTAACAAAACCTTTAAGGATGAAATTGAGAATATGAAAAGTGTAAAAGATTTGGCTGAGCTCATTATTTTGAAATATTCTGACATGAGCTCCAGTTTCACAGAGGTTATTTCCATTTTTTTATTATTCTCAACTCTACCTGTCACAGTGGCGAATGCAGAAAGGAGCTTCTAGAAACTTAAAATAATCACTAATCACTTGCGTACGACTATGACCCAGGATCGGTTAAGTTCATTATCCCTTTTATCGATAGAAGCAGCACGAGCTGCGACTATGATGTAAGCAAGGTAATTTCGGATTTTGCCCAAATAAAATCAAGAAAAAAATGTTTTGTGTGAATTCCAAACGTTATTCATCATATTTTTATATTACACTTATGAATTAATACAAATTCGAACATTGTTAATATTGCATTTACATTTACTTTTTCATACCCACTTTTGGCATGTTCATTTTTAATTAATTAATTAAAGTAATTATTATGAATTATTGTTTTTTTAGTTCTATTCTTCGTGTTCTTATTATTATTATTTTTATTATTATTACTATTATTAATATTATTATTATTATTATTGCCATGTCAAAGCTGTATAAGATATAGAGGGGCCCCATTCAAGTTCTGCGGGGGGGCCCGAAAATCATAGCTACGCCTCTGGGCCTGGCCCTCTTTTTTACGACTCTACAGTATTACATTATTCGCAATAATCAATTTACCCATGCTAGTAACAATTGTAGGTTTTGAAATTACAATGAATTAATCCAGTTTCAATTAGTTTCTCTAGTCACTGTTTTGTTTTTTCTTTACAAACACCATGGTAACATTAAGTAAATTCCTGTCTAATTTTGCATAATTCAGCCATGTACAGTCTTACATTATTCTCACTGTATAATATAGTAAAGTTAAGGTACATATAATATAATAAAGTTAAAACAAAAAAAATCCATACAACATAAGTATAATTTTACAAGTAGGTGCCTAATATTAAAAAAAATACAAACCTTGACTCGGGTCTCGCCGAGTCTTATATCGGGTATCGAGTCCGGATATTCCTAACTGGACTCAGCGGGTCCGAGTCCGGGTACCCGGAATCGAAAAACCCTAGTTGCAAGTACGACACCGGGTATTTTAAATCGCTCTACAAAACAGTTTTTAATGCAAAAGGAGTAAGAGTCTCAAGCTCTCCTTTTCGAGATTTACACTAGGCCCTCCCTTTCAAACCACCTAGACACATCATTTAAGGTCTGTCGAATGCGTTCCCCGACTATATTGAAGAATATCCCTTTTACTACTATGATAAGATCGTCAGCGTATCCTAGAAGATAAAACCATTCGCTGCTGAGCTCTCGTAGGAGCTTGTCTATGACAAGATTCCGTAACATGGGAGAGATAACTCCCACTGGGAACAGCCTCCTGCCACCCGAATTACTACAATCTTATCTCCAGCAATGATGTGTAGACAAGCATAGTCTATCCACCTGCAGCAGGTTTCCTCTAGCCCACTATCTCGTAGGGCTGTAGTTGATCTAAAGGATGTTACAAAATGCCCCTTCTATTTCTAGAAAAGTTTGTAGAGAAATCTGTTACTTTTCAGAGTCTTCACCACCTAAACATGTCGGTAGGAAAACTGGTTTTGGTGTAAATGACTGTTTACCAGAACACAATCCCTAATGTGCCTATCTAGCAGAGATTGTTTAAGTACAAATGACACAAGACGATCGGGTCGAAAGGACTGCCTAAAAATAGTTCGCCTTGCCAGTCTTTGATACAAAAACCCCTCTGGTTAATCTCCATATTCTAGGCATGTAGTTCAGAGCTAAGCTGCTGGCTCCGAATACTATTCAGACTTTAGTTAGCATAAGGTTGGAACCCTTCTGAAGCATGGGCAAAATTATCGATTAGTAACTTCATTTTACCTACCGGTGTAGAGGCTGGTGCTTTGTACGCTTTAACGTCTGGCGATGCAGTGCTCAACTTGGCCAGTGTTCCGATTGGAGCGCGCCTTTTGTGCTTGCGTAGCAACCATTGCGTCAGGTGTGTCTTGACCCTGTTACTCTATCTCTTAGGTCTACGGTTCTGAGTAGAGCACATCTATTTGGTGCCCAACTATGAATGGTCTCACCAGACGTAATACCGATCGCCAAGGCTATATGCTATATGCGAATAGATCCAGTTATCTCGCACGTAGGTATTTCCAGAAGCTAATCTTAGTTTTCTTTGATTTTTGTTTTAAAGTCCATAGTGTGTAAACAAATTGACTTTCCTTGTGCTTTCTTTGAAGTCAGTTTCAGCTCGAGAACACTATACAAGAAGAACCAGCTTCCTACTTTGGCAAATATTGACACTTTGCAACCATGACTGGAGTAATTTGGGGGTCATGTTCACTGAGTTAGCAAGGTAAACACAAACGGAAAATAATTATTTAAATATTAAAGTGTACCAGACGTTTTGTTTAAATTTAAAGTAACTACTGAGGGCCTAAATTTCACATACTGTTACACACTGCACCTAGTTTTCCCTTAGGACGAGAACCTGGATTAGTAACACTGCCTGGTGTATACCTCAGTGCAGATTCTACCTGATAAACCTCAATTTTGAGTCGCAGCACGCTTGGAATTATCACGTGCAGACTCAGAGATTTTTCTTCTGATAACTGAATATTTCCTAGCCCGCTTTCCAAATTTCTAGCGATCTACGTCGACCACAGAGCCCGACGTAGATATTTTGATTATTAATTGTTCTATATTTAACTAATGATACTCAAATTTATTGAAGGATATAGAAATCCAGATATTTCCATGGTTCAAATAGATTTTAAATATCGGTCCACTACTTGTTACCGTCAACAAGTGACTTTACGACACAATCGGGAAATTTTACACCAAATTCGCGGCCCTAACCCCATTACGATGGACGGTAACAAAAGGTGCCAGCATGAAACGCTCAGGGAGAAGAGCTGGTTATTTACTATCTTAGGATTAGGACTGCGATCCTTTAAACGAGCTAAAATATGTTAAATATTTGGAGCGCCACCACTTTCTGACTAAATCGGGAAAACTCAGCAACACAGGTGAGCTCACTCTGAAAGTGGAAGTGATTCACCTTTCTACTTCTAGCTTGGCACAGCTTGAGGCGGCGATTGCAACAGCTGAATTAAACTTACCTTTGGTGACATTGTCTTACAATCGTCTAAATTCCTGTACATAGAAACAAACCACAAATCTATGCATGCAAACATCAATGAAAAACAAGTAATTAACAATGAATTCTATTGAAAAATATGTAAGGGTGACAATGAACATCACAATAATTACTTAATACGGTTGAAAATATGCGAAAAGGTTAGTCAGGTTAAAGACGAAATGTTTAAACTAAACACTGGTAACGAACATGACAACAATGGACATGGCTACAGCCAAAACAGTAATGACTGTAAATTCTTCACAACGGGACTACGTTACATGAAGAAAATGAACAACAATCACTCAAACAGTGACACAACGACAATGTTTACTTGAACTTACAACACAAAACGACATATACCTAGACCTTAAAATTTGACGGCAAAAATAATCAACTTCAAGGCGGTAGTTTTTGTTCCATATCTTACAATTTAAATCAAAAAATGGCACAGCGGCCAAGATAACAGTTCACTGTAAAGCTATCGGCGTTACACGTACTATTAGCTAACAAATACCTGATGTTGAAGGAATTCAGATTCTTCATAATGATGTTCAATTCCAGCTGCGGGCCGCACCTCAACTATTGCCACGAAATACGAAAAGGAACTACTGAGAAACCACATGAAGGGGGCGGTATTCGAGCGGGTGTGACGGCATTGCATCTCCAAGACGAGGGTTAACTTGAATGAAGCCCGTACAACACAAGCAGATTTGAGACGGTATTCGGGACTTCACTTCACAGGCAGGCTTAGCACATGGTTGAGATTTCCACTTAAAATCCGCTGGGACAACGTTAAAGACGCTTAGCTTCATGATACGGAAAACTCGGCTAAAGGTTCACTAAATGACCACTACTACACTGGGCTCGATGACAGCAACTGTAGCTTCAAATATTTCGACTTTAAACTTTACATGCGACGCACGACCGACGGAGTCGGCGCCGCGGACACAACCACCAACACTTCTTAACGCAGGCGTGATTTAAAATCGCTCTTTCTAGCTTATGGGGACCATGCGAAAGACGTCAGGCCGATGAAATATATTAGCTCAGTACTGAAAACTTCGGGGAAGCACCGAACGTTTCACTGCAACTTCTTGTCTCTACGGAAGCAATAAAAGATACGATAAGCGAACTACGTCATTTCAACCGGTGCAGAAAACCTTTATAAATTTAGAACACGCATATCTGAACTTTAATTGATGATCCAACATAAACTGCGAAACGCTAATATACGAAATAAGCGGAATAAAGTATCGAATGGAACAAAGTTTTGACTAAACTACTAAACTATGAACTTGGGCTTAAATTATGCGGGAAACATACAGAAAGGTATTAATTTCAGAGATTGTTCTTACATACTGTATTAGAATTTACAAGCTTTGTGACGTTTCATCTCTTTAGTAAAGGCATCAGTCATTTGCCTTTCGGGTTAAGCTCAAATCGGAGAAAAACGTTCACTCAAATATATATGCGATTAGGAAAAAACATCAGATAATTACCAAAAATATATTATGTTTAGCTATAATTACAAAATAAGCATTAATTCAAAGTGAATCTGAATTGTACATTACTTAAATTAACATAATCTTCTGGGGCGGTTTTTCTGATTTCCTTGAGAAAACTGCAATCCAATGCACTGGCAAGCACTGCAGGCTCCTTTGGTTAGTCGGCAGGTACGATCGGCGGCACCTTCGGAGGTCGGGCTAAGTAGATATTTTATCCCGTAAGTCAAATATTCCTCCGGGCTTGACCTTCGGCTCAGCCGTTGTTTTGGTTTATTGTTCTGAAATTATCTGTTAAATTTAACAACGTTAAGGATTACCTGAGGGTGTTGATGGTGCCTAGATACTTGTGCGAGGGTTGCTGATGTCTTACGGTGGTTCTGAGTTGGTCTTGGAGCGACCAGAGTGCCAAATTTTACAGATAGAATTTATTCGCCTTGAGCCGGCAAATGTCGTTGACTATCCACCAGCAGCGAATTTGCGAGCTGCGGAGTTGAACTTTGAAGTCCAGGAATTCGCATTTTAATGGCCAAAATGGGCCCTCCAGGTGAGTTTATGAGGGGCGGCTACAGGGCTCTAGCCGCTCGCAAGCGGTGTAGGTGCTGCGATTCCTACACGTTCAATTATTAGTAAATTGAGGTTATGTGATGTATTCCACACATCGGAGCACCGGGATTTGCGCTTATTAAATAGGCGGTCGAAAATGACTTTTAAGCGGTTAGCCCTGCAAGACAGTACAACAAGTCAAGCTAGGGTTGTAGCCTCAGGGATTCCATTTCCCAAGAAAGTACAACAATCAAGGTAAAATCGAATTTTAGCGGCTTCGCGTTACTGGTGCGGTACGGTAAGTTTCAGCTTCTAGGGCTGACAGTACAGCAGGTCAATTCCCATGAAGTCTGGACTGGCAAGGGTTGGAGGTCTACTCCGTTAGACAGTACAGCATGTCAGACCGGAGGACCCAGGTAGGAGAGGGATAGTTGAGAATAAATCTTAAGTTGGAGACTGGACAGGACAGGTAATCTCACGTGAGTTGAACTGGCAGTGTAATTTTCTTTTATACCTTTTCTGTCGCGTTATCGTGGTACTTGTCCTAGCTTTCACTGCAGAGGGAAACGCCGCCGTCGTTCATACACCGCGACTTCGCGCATAGGAGATAGGGGAGTTGTTATCGCCAGTTCGCGCGCCGAATAGATGCAACACTCGATTAGGCGATGTATAAAATTTAAATACATTTCATGTATAATTAAAATTTAATGCAGGAGCTAGCGTTACAGCATAAATTAAGATAATACCAGCAATATAGTTAAATATGCTTTTATTTAGATCAGCATATATAATATATCGACGTATTTGAACAATTAATTATAATCAAATAATTTAAATTTATTATTGCATAAACTAATTTACCTCCAATTATTAATAAATATTTTTTTAATACTATATTAATCTCTCTTCAAATTAAATATCTTACAAAACCACAGAATCAGTATTACCTTCTGGATATTCAGTCAATATACTTTTCACCTGCAACAATTTTAAATCACTTTAAAGTTGTAACGACTTTAAATTTATCTTATCGATATAAGATCTACGATTTATGGAATACATCCAGTAAATTATACTTACATACGAAGCGCCCCAAAAGCCAAGTTCATTCAGTTCTTCAAGATGTCGATAAATATCTACATCACACTTCAATATTTCCTAAAGTAGATAGCATTAGAAAAATGGATTAAATTTAATTTCGAGCCATACCTTTATGTAGAGCTCCTGTTTTTCCTTTGTTAAATACTGGAGAATTAATGCGACAAAACAATATTGTTTCACTTCAAGACATTGCTTTGCTGCATATTCCAAATCAAGAGCAAATAAAACTGGACATGCCTGAAAACAAACAAGTACAGCCTAAATTCTAACTTTTCTTTAAAAACATGTGGTAATAATTCCCCTTCCTAGAATATACTCTTTAGAGAATAGTTAAGTCAGAGTTGCTCGGAAATTTTGTGAACGCAATATAGCCAATTTTACTCTTCAATCACTTATTATTGTATCAATTGTTAGAGCTTGGTGCATCCGAAGGTCAAATAATGCTGCTTCCAGTAACTTAGGTTTCCCAGCCAAGTTCCAAACGACTTGAATGAATACTAGCAATAAACACTCTGCATACCTGTATAACATAAAAATTTTCAATGCACGAGTTTCTTATGGTTGCTTCTGGTAGCTTTGGTGGAAAATCAAAGAAATCGTTCACCACCGCTTGCCAAGCCTCTATGTAGTACTTCTTAGTTTGAAAAGAAAAATATTTCTTGAAGAAATCCAAACACTCCTTTAGCTCTTGAACCTGAAACACATCCATTAGGTGGGCGTGGACAAAAGAAAAACTGCCATAATACCAGGTTGAGTTTCAGCATCGTGTTAATAATCGGCGCCCAATACTTCGACTCTTCCATTGTGTACGTTATACAAACTGACGCCATAATTTTAGCACCTATTGGGCCCATCATGTGGTAGGAGAGGCGGTTCAACAGCTCATACTTATTGCACTGATCTAGCGACTCGATTGTTAATGAAAATCCGAAACGCTCTAAGCCACTTATCAGCATCAGCTTGTTGATGTAAATTCTAAAGCAATAAAAATTTAGGTAAAATGTAGATCTCCAACAACTGAGCTACCAACCTAACTTCTTCATACGGAGTGTCGGTTAGATCCTCGACTATATCGGGATCGGAAATGTAACACAAGCATTTAAGAGCCATCGCTTTAAAGCTTGTTTTCTTTGACTCGCTCGTCTCGCATTGAGCTAGTTTTAATAACCAAGCACGCCATGTTGCTACGTCGCCGCTTGTGCAAATGTAAGATGCCCTGCGACAGTTATTATTGTAAAATGCAAGACGGTTCTTGAAAATGTGCCATGTTACCTTATCAAACTATCGGAACATTCATCATTTTTATATCTATTTTGGTCTCCCGTGCTCATGTAGATGCTGGTATCAAAATTTAAGTCTGCTGTGGTTGTGTCTAGCGATAACCAGTTGTTTAATAAAGCATATCGTTTTTCTTGAGCATTCACGCCGTGTAAAGCGGCTAACTCATCAACTGCTTTGTTAATGTCTAAAAGATTTAATTTTGTGTAATAACTACGCCATGAAGTGAAAAATGACATTCAAAGTACAGCAATCGATCGATAACGTAAACACCGGTTAATGAAAACATCGCGCTAATGTAAACACAAACAGAACGTCCAAAACGTAAACAACCTGTATGTATGTACAGTTCGATAATGTAAACAGTTCTTGGCAACAGTCAGTCGCCGATTTATGTAGGGGATTCCCCTCTGCGACACAGCTGAGTCAATCGGATAGGTGTTTATGATGCGTTTGCATTTCATTTTAGTCATTGTTGAACATAGGCGCTAATTTATGCAGAATAAAACAGCAGCTTATTTTTCTTCTCATTAAAAATGTGTAGTACTTATCGCTGTCGTAATATGTTTTGTTTTTTATTGTGTTATTAAACGTTTCTTTTAGTAGTTTTAGTAGCTCGCCAATGTAAACATTTCGACAATGTGAACACACTTGGTTTGAATTAGTTCACGTTATCGAGCGTCTGCTGTATTCAATTTAGAATTCGACAATTTTATAAGTGAAGGTCATGAAGTACATTTCTTCAACATGCCAATATCCCCAATCTTACCACACTATTTATCTTAATAGTGTCTAAATTTGATTAAAATATGTGATGAAAATATTAACTATTGAAAAAAATGAAGCTAATTTTAATATATAATAAAATATCTTTTCAACAACTTAAAAAAGAGACCACAGTAAATCTGTGATGTTCACATAACAAGGCTTATAGATTGTACCAAGGTTTTAGATGAAAATCTCGCATCAAAAATCTTGAAAGACAAAATCTCAAAAGACAACAGCGAAAATTAAATTCTCCAATGGTAAAAATCTCTCAAGCTACAATTCCTCACCAAATAATAGTATATTACATACCGAGGTGAAAAGTGTTTCATTCCTGTCGAGAGATTAAGTAGTTAACCGAGACACGTAGCGTCGAGGTGAACTTTATCTCGAGACAGGAATGAAACTTTTCACCGTAGTATGTATACTATTTTATTCACAACCACTTTATTCTAAACAATAATTGGAAAAATTATTATATTATTATACGACAGGTTGTGACGCGCATGAATGGATCAACGAGATGCACAATGTCCCAAAGAGATTTCCATTGTCCCTACCTACAGCGGTCGGGAATGGATTCATTTCCAACCGGCAATCACTTTTCCGACCGGTTGGAAAGTTACAAGTTGGGAATAGCTCATTTTCCAACTTTTTAAGTCAGTAATGATCTTATTACATATATGGTTGCGAATAAAAATATTTATAGTTAATTAAATCATAACGGAGAAGCCGGGTAGCCCAGTTGGGAAAGCACTAGGCTTGCGTTGTTCAAATTCCGCGAGGGCCAGAATTTTTCCACAGCGTTGGCGATTAGAATCGGGCTCCGTGAGACCATTCACAGTTGGGCACCAAATTAACTGTGCTCTACTCAGAACCACAGACATAAGAGGTCAAACGAGCACAAAAGATGCGCTCCAACTTTGTAACCCAAATCCGGGGCAAGTTGAGCACTGTACCGCCAAACGCAAGCGTATAAAGCACCAGCCTCTACACCGCAAGGTAAAATGAGGTTACCGACAATACATATAATACATACATACTGTAATGATGGCCCCCAAATATGTAATAATAATATAGATAAACAACTACGGCAAATCACCACAAATTACAATAAAATAGTTTTAATCAACAATTCTTGTGTAATCTCAGGGCTTATTATGTTATAATTAATATTTGTAAAATAAATGGTTTATTGCTCTTTCTATTTTATTAATTTGCAATCAAATAAAATAAAGCTCCGGTCTAGCATGAGAACAACTCTTTTTCAAAGGGTTAGATCGTAACACTTATATTACAATCACTTTTGAGTAGGACAGATTAACTCGTACGGCAATTGCTCGAATTCGTATCTGACAGCAGTTTAACCTTCAAAGTGACAGCAAAACATATATGGTTGTAAGGACAACCTTTAGCGTAAATTGACTTTTAAAAACACCAACAAATGGAAATATACAGTGAAAATAATATGACCTAATTTCTGGCTAACCTGGTTTTTGTTTCAGTGACGTGGAGACGCCAAGATCTGCATTTGCTTAACTTCCTGCAAATCTTCTCCAAATTTCTGGTACAAATTGCAAAATCAAAGGACGCTACCTCAATAAAACCTCTCTGGAACGAATTTGAGACTGGGGCCTGCTTCTACACCTCGTACAAAGTCTAATCTTGATGCGACCCAAAGCTAGTGAGCCCTCTGCAACTGCTTCCCTGTGAAATTTACCTTGGAAGGGCAGCTTCGCAGGCCAGACCATAAAATCAAATGACGCCATGGCAATTATAAACTTGGTGACGGCTTCCTGCTTCAAATCTCTGGATGTAGGGCGCGATAAAGGATTCCCTAATACGCAACACACACAATTTTTGCTGGCCGATGCTTCCAACTATTAGAACACTAGCCCGAGAAACTGGCCTCGCTGTAGAACGCACCTGGTCAATTCTTGCAGAGCTTCTCCTCTTCACTGGGGTGTTATAATTTGATGAAACTTTACACAACTACACTTTGCAGATTGGTGAATATTAAAAACCACTTTTCAATTTCAACAGAGAACTTTTTAATTTGAAAATTTATATATATCTGCGAGGACCTATTGCACACAGCACAATTTTACAAGGCTTGTTTTTCATTGCCTTATTAGCACTGCACTAATGTTCTTATCAAGCTTTCGTTAGCATTATCATGCTCTTTGCAATGTTTGCTTTGCTTTGCACCATTTCTTTACCCGTCAGCTGTCTTGCCGTTTGCTGGCTTCATAAACTTTTACTTATAACGCTCATATAATTTTTGCATCTCTGTATCATGTTAAATTCACATTATTGTATTGAAGCTACCAAATCAAACCTGCCAGCTACATAAATTAAGGTGCGCTTGCCATTCCAAACATCAATTATGAATAAAACGTTAAACGTAACTCTTTTCATTCTGCCTTATCTAATGCTAACTTTTCTCAATAAAATTATACTTACTGCTGATCATATCATGCATTTATTAGTGTAAAATACTGACTTTATCTTGCAACAAACAAAATATTAATTCTGTGCTCATTTTGAATTCTTTCATTTTCGTGTTAGTTAGGCATCCAGAATTGCTGTGGGCATTAAACCATTGTAATACATAAGTTATAACGGTTTATATAAAAAATAATTATTTATTTTCAAATATACCTATTTTAAAAATAATATAAAATATGAAAAATTTACACATTTAAGTTTAAATGGGCAATTAAATAATTGATGGCTCGAGTGCCACCATATCTTACAACACAATTCTGAAGCCGGGTTGTAACATCTCTGTAACATTTCTTCGTGGCAGGGGCTTCTCGCCTTTGAATATAATGTTCGATTATGGTCTCATTTAGCTGTTGCTCCTCTTTTATGGAGTCAAAGAGTTTTCATATGTTGGGATGTTTTACTGCAATCAATTCATTAAAATGATAGCAGTTCCAAAGATCACGTTGCAAAACGGGTTGCCTATGACCACCCGGACAAAGGCGCCCTACCCACATATCTCCAAACTAATCTGCTATATCTCGCAGATCTTGTCAACTAGTTGTGTATAGTAATCAGATTCTATTGTTATGATAGCCCATTCCAACATAAATCAATAATGTGGGAATATCACACAAATTAATAGTTTCAATAAGAATTCATGTTGTATCTCAAGGCTTATTAAAAATTATGCTCTGTATTAATTTAGTGCCTGTTCTATTCTATTTATTGGCACCCAAATGTAAATTAATGCTCCGGCTTAGCATGAGAAAAAATTCACATCCCAGGGTTAGATTGTAACATCCAGTATAAAATTTACTTTTGAGTATGACTTTTACACATGTATGGCAAACGCCCAACTTTTCTGCGAGTGACAGTTTAACCTCTAATTGACGGCAAAAGCAGATGATTGAAACACAACAAAATCCAACGTAAATGAACACAAATTTTACCAACAAGCACCAATTTCACCTCCGGTAATTAATAGCAATGTAATTAATGACGCAAGTAGTTAACCTGTTTTCTTTCCTAACTGACGTCACAGAAGACGCAGAGCTAGCAATTGTTCTACTTTCTGCTTTCTGGATCCAAATCCATCAACCGCAAAATCAAGAAACGCCAAGCTTTTAATTAATTTCTGGATCTCACCCTGCAGCTGGAACCTTTTTCCGGACCTTGTACGATGTCTGCTCTACGTTCTGCACGATGCTGAAGACACCTCGGAACCCCTTTCTATTTAAAATCAAGTTCTGAAAGTGGACTTGGACTCTGGAGAACATTCTCTAAGAACGCCACACTCGTAATTTTTCTCTGGACGGCTTTCTGCTCCTGCTTTCTGGATCCAGGCACCAAGAAAGGGCCAATCTATACACTGCACACCGCCGGCTGCTGCCTTAAAACATGACGAAAACTGGCCCCAAAGTTGTACTCAAGTGGGCGAACTTTCAGATCACTTCCCTCTTAAATGGCACTTTATAACTTGATGTAAATTCGTACAAAGGGGCTCTGCACACTGAAGATCAAATAAAACCACCACTTTTAATACTCAAGATTAATCAACTTTTGTGAGCCAATCTTTACAGTCTCTCGGTTGGCTTCATGAATAAACAATAATAATAATCGAACATCTAGGTAACCTAGCAACATGTTACAATTGTTCTCAAGTAAGTTTGTAAAATGTTTTCCTTAACAACTAAATTGTTTTTTGCATAAATGTCAAGTTGTAGCACTCTAACCTCACTTGGTTGCTTTTTTCCACATAAGTTTTAAAATAACACTGGTTTCACAAGTTTAATTAGCACTGCACTACTGTTTTTCTTCTATTTTAGGTTGCCTTTACAATGCTCTTTGCATTCTATGCCTTCTTACTCTGCTTTCTTACCCTTCAGCTGCACTACAGATGGTTGGCATTATAATTTTACTACTAAACGCTGCATATAACTTTTATAACGCCTCGAAACATCTCTGTATTTAAGCAAAATCATAATAGTCTTGACGTTATAATATCTAATCTGTCAGTCAACATAAATTAAATGCATTTGCCATAACGAGCACAATTAATAAATAATTATCTTAACGTAACCCTGCCGATGCTGTTTCATTCAAATGCTAACCTCTGTTAATCAAATTACAGTTACTGCTAATCATATCTTGTGTATTTATCAGTATATAATAATGACTTATTGTTGCAATAAACAAAATACCAATTCTGGGCGTATTTGAATCTTTCTTTCCTGTGCTGTAAGCAATATATCATTACACTATCTATTGTTCGAAGAGTTTCGATAGATGTGGAATTGGAACAAATGCCAATGCAGTCAACTTGTCGTAAAAATTATGAATCATTGGCATAATGTACAGCTTATTTGCAATTTTGTACTTTGCCATAAACACTGCGACATGTGAAACAAGCAACCTTAAACTTTGCAATGTCAGTCATCAGACAAACTTTCACTGTTGGTTAACATACCTCTTAAAGACACATCTGAGAATTCAACTCTCAATGCAGTAGCTACATACAGCCTGTTCAAAATCCATCATGGTTGTTTCTGGGTGTAAACCCGGCAGTAAATTCTTCACTTCTCGTAACATCCGCGCAAGTAGCCTCACTTATATACAGTAACACAAATGTGGAAGGAATAATATTATTAAATTTTACCTCATGAATCGTGTACAGTTGATGGAACAACGCTGACATTGTACGCTTCAAGTCTCGATATCAGGCAAGCCTCGCTGTACGGCATTTGACAAATTCTCCAATGCCTCAGCTACAATCATATGAGGTGCATTTTGTGTAGTCAATGCAACTTCCTTTATTGTTTTTTTGGCATCAATCCCAGCAGTATCAGAATCAAATGTTGAACTTTTTATTTTGCCTCCAGCGGTGATTCTATGAGCCTGACATTTTCTTTATTTTACCTGAGTACATTTCCGATAAGACTTGTTTTTGTGCAGGTATCCATTTTCTAATAGTTGGTCTTTGCCAACAACTGGAAAGCTATTTTAATGGTATTTCACATACGAATAAGAAGAGTGTATGTAAAAATTAATCCATCATAGTTGTTTAAATTTTAATGTTTACTTTTCTGGCTCTTCAATCTCTGCTGCTATATTTTCACTACAATTCATGGATGAAGAAATAGAAGCAACTGAGTTTCAATAAAAACAGGCACCCTTTTTATAGTTTTCTGGCGTAGCCTATAAACCAGTGGGTATTCGTAGTCAATTGTGTGTGTTGCATTAAGAAAACCCTTTAATATCAACAATTTGATTAGTGCACGTCGCGTGAAGTGAGCTTTGTAAACATCAAAACTGATTTGTGAACATCACGCCTATAGCACAGAGTGACAAACATCTTCCTCCAGTGAACTGCAGTTTCTCCAAACAACGGACATTCCAATCAACAAAAGCACTACGCAAAAAGGGTTGCTTTCTTGCCCTCTGCATAATGTGACAGGGCCATTACAATTGCAATAAACGACTTAAAAAGCTTTCCGATAACAGAGGGGATTCCAAACTCGAGAATTTATAAATAAATTGCACACAAATGCTACATGCTGCACTACTAGTTTTGGTCTATAGTAATTATATTTCTCGAGAAACATTAAATATCTATTATGAATAGCTAGAAATAATTTGTAATTTTAATTGACAAGTGTTTATGTGCCTTTCGAGATGTATGCTTTGCGAGATTTTGTCTTTCGGGATTTTTTTTTGAGCTTTTCACCGGACATCTTGTAGAAAAACCTAATACTTCATTAATGACAACCTCGTATTTCATTTGTTAAATATTAAATTCAGAGATACCAGTTTATTTGACCTTATTTGGTAAACTGTGAAGCTAATAACGTAATCAACACCCTGTATATCTTACTTGGGCAAAATAAAGTAACATAGGTGGTCTTCCTTAAAATGCGCTCATCCATGTACAACGTTTCGATCAATTCGTCAACTGGACGAGCAACCATATCCAAATACTTCTTATCGGCCAACTGATTTGCATATAAAATATGGATAGCCGAGTAACTGTAATACTTCTTCTGAACCTGCAATAAAAGGCTATACACACTGAAAGATTGCAAATTTCTGTTAAATTACCTTAATCACAGCTTTTTTCACATCGTCTGACTGAGGAAACTGTTTCTGGTACTTCTGTGCATATTTATAGCAAAGTCCTGCGGCGTTCACACGATCGGCCCCTACAAATCTTACATTATTTAAAGTATTTACAGGTAGTAACATATTAATTACAACAGTTCTTTCGGAACTAGATATATTTAATACATTATTGATTAGCATAAAATAATAGATCAAGCGATAATTACCTCCTGGGATATTTGTAATTAATGAATAAACAGCGGAAGTCGCTTGTTCATAATTGGTCATATTTTGCATGCACATGTCTATATCCTGCAGCAAACTTTCATGCCTGGGATGTAAAATCCAATCGTCGGCATTTTTGGTTTGAAATACGCCACTAGCTATCTGAAATTAACATATAGAATAATTAAACAATCTTGGCAATTAATAAATAATAGATTCAGAGACGGAATGAGAGATGAAGTTCAATATGTAACAAAACAAAAAAAAAACAAAAAGAGGCAAATGTCAAAGTTAGATATAAAGACCAAAAAGAAATTCAAAATAGAGAAATCAAAAATAAAAAACTAGATGAAGGCGAGGAAAGGATGGAAACACAGAAATCAACGAAGCAAAGAAACAGGAAAAAAATGAATGGACGGCAAGGGAAGAGATAGAAACCAAACCAAAGCCACAAACTATGAAAATAGGGACAGAATATAAACACACTAAATGGAAGGACAATAAAGATAGTGGAAGATATAAACAAATATGAAATACAGATACTAGGCATAGGCGAGACAAATAAAATGAGTCACGGTAGCCCTAAAATAACAGAAGCATACACAATTTACTACTCAAGAGTATAGAAGCCTGGCGAGTAGGGCGCATAGGGCAGTAAGTCAAAACCCAGTTCATGAATTTTAGCCATCGCAATAATGGACTTGTGAGACGGTGCATTATCTTGATGAAACAAAACTTTTTTTTCAATAATCCAGGTCTTTTCTCCAGAATTTTCTGTTGGAGCTGGTCAAGCAAGTTGGCATAATATTGTCAATTTATTGTTTTACCCAAGGTAATCAATGAAAATAATGCCTTTTGCGTCCCAAAATACCGACGCTATAACCTTTCCGGCTGATCAAACCGTTTTCGCCTTCTTTGGAACTGGTTCGCGTCGCGCTGCCTATTACTTTGATTGCCGTTTTGTCTCCGATGTATAATGTGAACCCAAGTCTTGTCCATAGTTATAAATCTGCGCAAAAAGTCTTTTGCATTGCGCTTAAATAGCGACAAACGCTCTTCCGAGACATTCATACGAATGAGTTTTTTCTCCGATGTGAGTAATCCTAGCACCCATCTTGCGGAGAGCTTTCGCATGCCCAAAATTTCAAATGATGCCATGTGTTCGCTCTTTTGAAATCCCCACAGCCTCAGGTATCCCCACCAACTTCAATCGACAGTCATTTAAATTTATGGACTTTTAAAACCATATCTTGTCGTAGTCGATTTTGGCCTACCTGGGCGCTCTGCATCCTTAGTGCTTGTACAGCCACGTTTAAAATCTGCAACCCATGTTTTGACCCGAAATAGGTCTTTGTAGGTCTCAATCACAGACTGGTTATAGCAAATATGGATAACAGAAGTGGAAAAGAAAGAAAAACAGAAGTATAGAAAACTTTAAACACATAAATTAAAATAAGAAATCAGGAGAATATACCAAAGGGCAACAAACAAAGCACTATCAGACTTTGAAAGAACAAAAAAACAGTATGAACATAGATAACAGGTACGAAAACCAGTTACGTGTCAAAAACGTAATTAACTTGAGAATTATTTGGCGTATAATACATGGCCGTGTAAAAGCTTCTTCATTGGAGCACAATCGTATAAATGGAGTTTAGCGTTTGGGATAGAATCTGTTTTACCGGCTGTCAAAACAGTTGTTATATAACAAGGATTTTGTTTTCAGTTGTTATTGCGACAGGATTCTGTGTATTTGTGCTCCAAGTTTATCTCGTAGCTTCAGATTTCGTGAATTATTATGTGAGGAAGCTTTGCTGGTATGCAGGTTAAAGAATTGGACACATTTTTGGGACTTTGGTCCACGTCTTAGGGCAGGTAACAGAACACAAAATTTCCTTGTCATACTGGCGGTTCGCCTATATAATTATACAAGTGTAATTTCTCCTATTCAAATTGTAATAATATAATTTCATTAAACTGACTTGTATGGGGTTTTAGCGTCACCTATGAGGTGAAATACTTCAATTTCATGGTACACAACTACAAACGACTCCAGCTGCTTGCTGTATTCTGCTACAAACATCACCTGAGGATGTAGAGGTTTCGGCGATCAAAACAGCACCAGGAGAGTCTAGTTCAAGTTTGGAGCATTCTCCCCAGAAGGCGTTTGCTGGCATTGACTGCCTGCAGATGCTGTTGTAAGCTGTTTGGGGCCTTTCAGCTTACATCTTGAAACTGCTTCTTCGAGCCCTCAGGCACAAACTTAAAAACTCTCAGATAAGTAGTGCGATCTTATGAATGGCGTTGAATGATTTTCGTACCACAAACTCGATAAAATAAACTGTAATTGTATCTAATATGGAACAGAACCTATTATTATTTATCTTGTGTAATTGAATACTGCGATTTACTCTGAGTTTATACGTTGTTGATCTATCTGAGCATATTTGTTGTACTTGAAAAACTTATTGGCGCTCATGTTATTCAAAAATTACATCATTTAAAGAACGGCACGCCGTCTCCTCTGCAGCTAGCTGGCGAGCCCTCAAATATACTCTCGTAGCATTACAATATTTGAATATAATAAACTAAAGAGTGAACAACTAAGAACGCTAAAAAACCTAAAACAGTTCAAACTACAGGATAACACATGGTAAAAGTAAAACAAACTCAAATCAAACGAGAACCAAGTGGTGGACAATACACTTACAACTTCTTTTATGACGTAGCTGCAGATGTCATCCTTGCTCAAGTACTTCTTCAGAATGGAGATCGCTTTGAACCACTGGGTGTAGGTTTTAAGATTAATTTCGGGCCGAATGATGCTCCAAATCTTGTTAGTGAAGAGTGTGGGTGTGAACGGCAACCGCCACTCAGATAGGAAGTCGATGGACTGTGTATCTGGATATAACGTGTACCACTGTTCGATCTCTGTCTGACCTGGCTTGCTGTCACGTTGGTAGTTCTTCAGAAAAATAAGCAGGACGTTCTTGTGGTCATTATCATCACAGGACTGTAAGGCTGATTGTATTTTCAAGATGCACATAAATACTTCGTAGTGGTAGAAGTTTATCTGAAAATAGATTACATTTAAATTGATCAATACATATCACAGTACATACAGTAATATTTTGCACCTTCTTACAATAACACAGAACTTGATAATTTGAGCTTCAATTTTAAGCCAACCTGCACCTGCATGTTTAGTAAGGCTTGATAAAGTGAAAGTTAATTTAACAATCCAAGTACAATTACGAACTGTGCAAGTTGCACGTCAAAGTAGTGCATTTTGCGAAATCTGAACGACCAAGAAAGAGATTCAGGCTACTGGACAAAGGTTCAGAACGCCCAGTGAAACTTCCAATACAAAAAAACTGATCGTCCATCGAGCTACAAGCCTCATGGTACTACCAGCCTTAAAAGAGCATAGTTTGTAAATGGTTAAGGTTTTTTTTTCAACCTTCTTCTGTCTACTTTGAATATTCTGAGAAGCCATTCCATCAACTTCCTAGTCCCTTTTCATCTTGCTTGTGTGCTACATGTCCTGTCCAATTCCATTTTAGTTGTGAGGTTCTTTCTATCATATCTTTAACTTATGTCTTTGCCTAATATAGAGGTTTCTTACTTGGCTTTTGAGTTTTTTATCCCTAACATGCTTCTTTCCATCACTATCTGAGTAGTTTTTAGTTTTGATGCACCCTTCTTTGTGAGGTTGGTGGTCTCTAGACCATAATATGTGAGAACTAGTTAAATACAGGAGTCAAAAACTTTTCTCCCTCGACTGATTGGTATGATCACGTTTTTAATGTCATCATTTATTCTAACTCTTCAACATTTGAACCAATTATAACAATATCATCAGCAAATCTTAGACGAGTCCGACATTTGCCGCCGATATTTATACCCATCTGGTACCAATCAAGTTGTTTGAAGATGTCTTCTAGGGTGAAACGTTTAAGAAATTACCTCTCTTTGAATTGGGATTTTACGAATTTTGTATCTTCATTTAGTTTGGCCTCGAGTCGCATTGTTGTAGATATTGTATGCTAAGGTTGTATATCTAAAGTCTACACTGGCATCATTTAGCACTTTGATAATGACTGATCACCACTGAAGATTGGTAGAAATCCATTTTGCAGGTAAGTCTCTTTGTTGTTGTTCTCATAAATAGTTTGCAAATTGAGACATAAATGCGAAAAGAGAATCAGGTAGCATATCTTTCATAAACCTGCGAAAGCTTTCGACAAAGGATACTTGGGGAGTATTGAAGAGAAAAGAAATATAAGGGAACATACTGAAAAGTGTACAGAGTCTATACAGAAATGAGATATCAGAGATGTTCGAAACTACTAGAGGAGAAAGACAGGGGTATACTGTGTCCCTTATTATTTACACTGCTACTAGACAAAGCCATAAGTGATACGAAAAAAAGAAGCTAAAATGCATATAGCAGGAGACTGGAGAATGGAAAACATAGCATTACTGGAGTAATGTTACGCAGCTGACCTAGTTTTGATAGTGAAGCATCAAGAAACACTGTATGAAAATCTAGAAATTTTGAAACATCTAAAGGGTATACGTATAAGATTTAACACACTAAGAAAACGAAAAAAATAGTCATGAGTAAAAAAGAAGAAAAGCATACAATCAAATTAGATGGAGAAACACTAAAACAAGTCCAAGACTTTAAATACCCGGGCGGCTCAATATTTACACAAGATAGAAGACAAAAGAAAGAACAGGAGCATCAAAAAGACTGTTTAACAGTGTTAAAAACAAAATACTGGCAAACAAAAAATACCAACAGAGCCCAAGATGCAGGTGTATGAAAAAGTAGCTATAGTGACACTTACCTATGGCTAAAAAAACTTGGACAACCGCAAAACAAAACAAGATAAATAGCACAGAAATACCTGAGAAAAATAGAAAGAAAAATTATCATGGTCAAAGTAAGAAATAGAGATATAGAGAAACACTTAAAATGCAATCAATGGAAAACATAATAGAGTGAAAAAGAACATCAAAGAATGATTTAAAGCATCGCACCAGCCTTACACCCACAAGGATAAAAAAATTTATAAATGAGAAAGGAAGCTTACTGGATTGAAGCTTTGCCGTCCTCAAGGCATTTATTTAAGAAACCTTCAAGAGTAGATAAAAAAGTGGTGGCTCCATATTATTTCATCTTTGTCTAATGTTCGTCCATTTTTCATGTTTCAGTGCAATTTTGATTTCTCCAATAGTAATTTCAGATACCTAGGTCTTCAGAATTTATATTTATAATCTTGGAATTACCTATATTATCTAATATTGTAACGGGCCTGATTCGTTTCACCACAGAGCTATTTAATATTTACACATGCTAGAGTACAACTGTGCTGTGCTTTTTTATATTGTAGTAAGTAGGTTAAGAACGTATTTGAAAAGCACGCCGTGTAAGTTTGTACCCCAGTTTTCTTGCACTGACCCTTCTGAGGTCTCAAATAAAAAAAAAAAGGTTTACTGGCTATTGGACCAAGGATTATTGCTTGGCAACTCCATTGTTTGGTCAATCAACATGAACCAAGTCCACACGCACTTAAACCTCAAGATGGGCCCTTTGTGCTACTTGTGTATATGTGTTGTGTGTAGTCTTGTTGCTCTACCATAGACCAATATTCAGAGGAAAACGACGTTAACTGTATCCCAATAACCAATGATCAACCGGCACAGTACCGATCCAGTGGATTCCTGAACAAGTTCTGCCTATTCGTGGAATTGAAGCGAGGACTTGTTTATTGCACTCTACCCACTAAGCCACCTCGGTAGTTAGTTTTGAATATTGGTAAATTGTATATAATGACCAGGAAATGTAAAAAACTAGCGCATTACTTCTGACATTAACGTCAGGAAGCAGATGAATACGCACCACTTTTACACATTCACTACAGGAACCGGACGAATTCACATATCTTTAGTTTACACTCACTATGAGAAACTTATGATTCCGCAAAGCCAAAATTCTGGACAGCACGTTAGTCAACATTTTTCCCGTAGAGAAGGAGTTAAGAGTAGACATGTTAATTATCTATGATTTCTTCATCTGTTTCTTCTGCGTTACCAAGTAGCGCGTTGTGCTCCTCTTTAACTATTTTCCCCTTCAATAATTCGAGTGTTGTACTTAATTGTAGCGTACTTCTTCTTCAAGGGCTTTCGATCCTTGTGCCTGCTACTAAAAAGCTTACAAAATCCATTTGGTTTTGATCAGATTAGTCCACACTGATCTTTAATTAGCTATTCGTCTATATTTTTTTGCTTGTTTTTGTTTCCTCTAAATTTTTCTCCATTGTTTTCTGTCGTTCACCTTTTGCCACCAGTTTACTCACATTCTCTTCAAGTCTTATGCTACATTGTCTTTTCATCTTATATCTGGTCTTCCTCTTTTCCTTGTTATTTCTGGTTTCCATTGTGTTACTACTTTTGGTGATCTCTCTTCCTTCATTCTCAGTATATGTCCGTACCATCTTATTCGTTGACTTTATAAATTTAACTACGTCCTCTCCATTTGTTTCCGTATATATCTCATGATTAATTTTTCTTCTAATTTGTCCATTCTCTTCTATAATTGGTCCAAGTATTTTCCCCTTGCTTCTTCTTAATATTTTCTCATCCTTTTCTGTTAATCTCCATGTCTCAGCTCCATATGTCATCACCGGTCGAATTAAGCTCTTATATATTTGTAATTTTGATTGTTTTACTTGTTATTTTATTACACAATACTTTCTTATTAGCATAGTAATTTTTATTTGCCGATTGTATACTATTCATAACTTCTATGGTTACATTGTTGGTATTGCTGATTATTGACGCTAGGTATTTAAATCCCTCAACTTCTTCAAAATTATTTCCATTTTATTTCTATGCTTTTCAGTTCAGTTTGCTTAGTTTTCTGTGTTCTCATATATTTTGTTTTCTCTGTGTTTACTTGTAGCCCCATCTATTTTCACTAGGCTTCTTTTAATTCTTTCTTGGTTCTACTTATGATAACTAAATCATCCGCATATGCTGATATCTGTAACATATGTGTTTATTGTTCCTTGGAATTTTGTTTTTCTTACAATAGCTTCCATTATTAGGTTGAATATGATTATAGACAGCGCATCTTCCTGCCTTACTCCCGTGCCCGGCCTTATTATTATTACATGGTACATCTCCAAGATGTTCTTGGTCTCCCCATTTTCCTTTTGTCTTGCAGGTTCCAGTCAACTATACTTAAGCAAAAGTTCAGCATTACCAATTTTTCTGGAGAACTGTAGTATTAAATTTTTTTTATTTTAAAACTGCCACTGAGTTGATTAAAGCTCCATATGTTTGTTCTTCTGGAAAACACACCTCTGGTTTTATTTAATTTCTTCTGCATATCAAGTTCTGTACCGCCATCCTCTGTTAGTGTGCATCCCATACATTTTGGAGTGTATTTGATGCTGTACTGTTTACGCTTAGTAATTTTGTTTGATTAATGTCTCCCCTTTTCTGATTCTTCTTTTATGTTTGTAAGTTTAGTTTGTATATCTTACAATCTATTATTCTATTTGCTATCAAACACACGTCATCAGCATATTTCTACATCTTCCAAAGTTCGCGTCAGGTTCCAGGGTAGTCCTTTTCCTTATGTAGTTTGGGAGAATATCTGACCTACAACTATTAGTTTATCTCTTGTGTAGACAGTTTTTCAGAAACTTCCACATTTGCAGGCAATAAATTGTTATTACTTCAGATGTCTAATGTTACTTCTTCTTCTTCTTCTTCTTTCACGGCTCCTTCTGCCCTCTCAGGCGTCAGATTGGGAGTCCCGGTCCTTTTTTGCCCATTTCATCCATGCTTTCCTATCTCTTTCTAAAATTTTCATCTCTGCTTTGGTTTTTCCCTTTGATCTCCCTATTTCCTCTATCTGATCCATCCATCTTCTACGTGGTCTCCCTCTTCTGCCTCTGATCAGTTTTCCCATTTCCATTATCTTTTTTGTTAGTCCCTCTCTGTTCATTCTTGTGATATGCCCGTACCAATTCAGCTGTTTTTCATTAATTTTTTCTAGTATTGATGGTTGTTGTAAAGCT
This sequence comes from Agriotes lineatus, assembly GCA_940337035.1. NCBI lineage: Eukaryota > Metazoa > Arthropoda > Insecta > Coleoptera > Elateridae > Agriotes > Agriotes lineatus. The sequence continues at coordinate 115,264,631 of OW679200.1, read as the reverse complement.
TCCCTAATGTACTCATTTCTGGCGTGGTCCCATTTTGTTATCCCTATGATCTTCCTCAGGTGTTTCATTTCCATCGCATTTATCTTACTTTCGTGTTTTTTCTGCCAGGTCCAGTTCTCTGCAGCATATGTAATTATGGGTACAGTTATTGTGTTGTGGATTTTTAGTTTCCCTTCTGTTTCTATTTGCTTGTGGCCTAACATTGTATTATTCAGCGTGTAATATAGTCTCGGAGATTTGTTTGCTCTGTTAGCTAATTCTGCGTCGATTTTTCCATCATTTGTTAGGATTGTCCCTAGGTATTCAAAAGTTGTTACCCTTTCTAGTGCTGCGTTCTTGCATATGACCTCCCTGTTAATATTTTCTCCCTTTTCGTTTATAATCATCACTTTTGTCTTGTTTGAGTTAATTTACATCTTCATATTTTCAATTTCTCTAATCCAGTTGTCTAATAGATTCTGCATTTTTCTTCTGGAGTCAGCAATTAATACCACGTCGTCCGCGTACATCAGACTGCTTATTGATATGGGTTTTAGGTTATTAAATCCTATCACGGTATTTAATTCTGCTTTAGTCTTGATTTGTTTTAATATTTTGTCCATTATAATCACGAATAGCAGTGGGCTTAGACTGTCCCCTTGTTTAATTCCTCTTTTTATTTCGAACTCTTCTGACCGATGACCTGCTATTTGCACTTTGCCTTTCACTGTGCTGATCGTGTTTCTAATTATTCAGATAAGTTGTCTTGGCACTTCTAACTCGGCTAGAGGACTCCATAGGGCTTGTCTGTTTACCGTATCAAATGCCGCTCTTAGGTCAATAAAGGTTATGTACAGTTCTTTCCCTTCTTCTATTGTGTTTTGTATTAAGGTTCTTAGGATGTATATATTTTCGTTTGTTTGTCTTCCCGGTCTAAAAGCTGTTTGCTCCTCTTCTAGCTTGGGTTCTACGTAAGCTCTTAATCTTTTCTCCAGGATTCTTGTAAATAGTTTGTGAGTAGTTTGGGCTAGGCAGATGGCTCTGTAATTCTCGCATTTCGCTGTTTCTCCTTTTTTATGTATCAGCAAGATTAGATTGGTTTCCCAGTCTCTAGGGATTCTTTCCTGTTTCCACACTTCGTTCAATAATTCCCATAACCATTCCTTTCCTTCGTCTCTCAGCCATTTTATCATTTCTGGGGCTATCTCATCCTCTCCACTTGCTTTCCCAGATTTTAACAGTTCGATTGCTTCCTGTAGTTCTTCTTTTGTTATTTCTTGTATTTCTATTGCGTCTACATTTTCCTCCCATTCTTCCCTTATTGTGCTCCCAAATTTTTCCACGTAGAACTCCTTCCAGGTTTCCATAATTTCCTTTGTTTCCACTTTGAGTTCGTTGTGTTTATTCCTTATGGCTTTTATTTCTTTGCACTTTGAACCTCTTAGTCTTTTTACGGTTGTCCAGAATTTCTTTGTATCTACTTTGTAATTGTCATTAATTTCTTCTCCGAATTCTCTCCAGCTTTTCTTTTTCGCTTCTTTGATTGCTCTCTTTACTTTGTTTCTCTTCTCATTATAATTTTCTCTATCTTCAGTTGTTTTTGATTTCATGTATTTCTTCCATGATTGTTTCTTATCCTTTACTAGTCCTTTTATTGTTCCATTCCACCATTTTGTTTTCTTTAAATGTTTGCTGTGTTTTCTTCTACCGCATATTTCTTCTGCTGCTTTTAAGGTAGTTTCCCTGAATATTGTCCATTTTGTCTCTAGGTCCTCTTCCTGCCCTTCGTTTTTTCTGCTGCTAAATAGGGTGTTAGTCCTCTTCTGGTACTTCAACTGGTTTTCTGGTATTTTTAGTTTGTATGTTGCTATCCTGTTATAGCTTATTTCTTCTGTTTTGTTTATTCTAGCTCGGAGTTGAGCCACGACCAGTCTGTGATTTGAGCCTATTTCTGCCTCTATTCTTGTTTCTATGTTTTGAATTACCTCGTTGAGGCTTCGTGTGTGTACTATGTAGTCTATTAAACTTTTTCCCTTCCGTTCTTCTGCAACGAAAGTGTATTTATCCTCTTCTTTTTATCTCCACATCGTGTTGCCTATTATTAGGTCATTATTTTGGCAGAATTCGATCATTTTTATACCATTCCTATTTAACACTTGTTCTCATTGATTTCCCATACAGCCCATTCCTCTGTTTTTGTCTCTTCCTACTCTTGCGTTCCAGTCTCCCATTATAATGGATGTTTCTGTTTCCTCTCTCACTTCGTCTAGTACCTCTTGAAGTGTTCTATAGAAATCTGCTACTTCTTCCATTGGTGTACCCTCTACTGGTCCGTAGATTTGTATTATATTGATTACTTGTCCTAATTTCATTGTTATCGTCATAATTCTAGAATTGACTGCTCTATATTTTAATACTTGTTTGTGGATGTCGTTTGTCATAATTATTCCTACTCCTTCATTTGCCCTACTTTCAGCCTTTACTCCTGAGTAGTACATTATATGTTTATTTGTGATCCTAAGGGTCCCCTCTCCTTTTTTCTTCGTTTCGCTTATGCCGAGTATCTGAATTTTATTATTATCCATCTCTTCCACTAACTCCATGTCTTTACCTGTCAAAGTGTTTATGTTCCAAATCCCTATTCCTATGTTTCTGTCTATTTCCTGTACTGTTCTCCCTTTATCTCAGTTTTCCTGAATTTGCCTAAAATGTTTTCTCCCTTGTCCATTTCCATTGCCATTCGTTGTTGGTTCCGTCCGGTTTTGGTTTTCTTCTAGTTTTTTGGGGTATGATGGTGCTGTGTTGTCTTCATGAAGTTCCTGAGGGTTTTATTCAATTCTTCCTCCTCCTTCCCTGGCTTTGCTTTTCTGAAGGGTGTAAGTATCATTTGTTCCCAGTTTTTCTTTTTTGGGATTGTTCCTTGAGGGGATTTTCCTTCTTCTCCATCCGTGGACCTACCTCTTTTCATCCTTTCTTCGTTATTGTTTTCTGGTTCCGTAGTTTTTTCCGTTTCCTTCGTTACTTTTTTGTGTTTCTCTAGGTCATCGATCCTCCATTCTACTCCATTTATTATTACTTGTCTCTTATGATTGTCGCATTCATTCCCTTGTTCCTGGCTTCTCTCATATGTGGTAATAATTGTTTCTTCGTTTCCCTAGTCTTTTTATCCTTGTCTTCGCTTACTCCTATTTTTGTTCCCTTTAGTCCCTTTAAGCTACGTAGGATTTCCAGTTTTTTCATTTTTGTTGTGAGTCCACCTTTGATTGGTCTGCTTTCCCTTCCTTTATGCCTTCATAGTCTGTTTATGACGTGTATTTCCCCGTCTGCAATTAATACTCCTATTTTTCTTGCTACTTCTCTTAGAAATTTTTCTTTTAGTGTTTTAGTGTCTTCTCCATATTCTTCTGAGATGCCGAAGATTATTAGGTTCCTTTTCCTTGTTTCGTTTTCCAATAGTTCAATTCTGGCTGCTTGGTTGATTATATTTTCTTCCAGGTTTTTTATTTTGGCTGCTTGTTGTTTAACGATCTTGTTTGATTGGTCGATTTTTCTTTCCATGTTAACCAATTGCTTCATGATGCCTGCTAGTGTGATTTCTTTGTCTTCCTCTTCTTCCCCCATGACAGGCGCTCACTCTTCCGTTGCTTCAAAAATTCCGAGTACGCCCCTGTGCGTTGTTTACTACGTGACGTCAACGACACCTGCGTAGCCGCGTAAAGAGCGCAGGACCCGGTCAACCCGTCGATGACCCCGCCCTTATAGGATCCGCCGCCTTCAAAATCTTACTGAATTGTTTGGGTTTTTTCTGCCTATTTGTTCACTATTCCTACCTTATTTCCTGCTTGCTTTGTTAGCTCCATCCCTGATTTACTGTTGTTACACACTTTTATAGAAATATTTGCACTAAATCACGTAAATTTGTAATTTATTCGCGGAGAGCGGCTTCACCTATATCACTTGCCTATATTCCAGAACCGGAATCTAATGTTACTAAATAGTCAAAAACACTGTTAAATCCCAATGAATTTTAAAAAACCAAAAATAAATCACCCGCCAATGGAGTGTGGTACTTTCCTTTTAGCTTTACATTAAAAAATTGTCAATGATTACTTCCAGCATTTTACACCAGATATTTTTCCTTCAAAACTTTGTTATATAATAATAATTACCTTGTCCCATATACGATCCATCATGCTAAACACAGACTCTTTGTTCTGAATAACATCAATCACTTCCATACAATCCGACAAGAGCTGATCTTCATTGTTCTTCACAACCAGGCACTTCTTCCCATGAAGATCCGTTCGAAACTCATGGTCGGCCTTCCAGTTTATCAGCAAGTTCTTCAAATACAAATGATAATATTTCTGCACCTCCAACGCAAAATTGCAGCAAAATTCCTCCACCAGAGGGATGTCGAGGTTGTTGAGTCCGATAAGGTTCTCGAGGACCTGATCCGGGGACTTCCTGAAGAATTCGTCGTAGGGCACGCTGCACGTCTTCAGCTTCTTCCACCACTTAGCCAAATTCACTATGCTCGTGCAGAGGAACTGGCCGTCCTTGATTTCGTAGTAGCGCAAGAAGCGGAAGCAGATCTGGGCGATGGATTCGAATTTCAGGACGTCCCGCTTGAAATATTTCAGGCTTTTGAACAGGAAGCCCTTCGAATAGGTGACATCACATGACAACAGCAGATTGTAGGCCAGTTCTTTGTCGATGTGTCGCGCAGCAAAGATGTTATGTAATAGCTGCTTGGTGGACTGATCTATGATTTCGTTCAAGTTGTTGTGGAGATCTGCATTAATGTCAAAGTTTTGCACCAGGCCTCTCTGTAGTGTTACTAATAGTTTATAGGCCGTAAGGGCATGGCCCTCGGTGCACAAACATTTGATGGTTGACTGCAATGATTGGATCTCCATGACCACTTGAGTCTAAAATTGAAGAATATTTGAATAAAACTGATCAAATAAGTGATTTTAAAATTACCTCATTTAATTTGGGAATATCACAGTGGAAATTTGTTAAATATCTTGTATTGGGAGACTGATAACTATCTAAAACAAAAAATAAAGGCTTTATTACTGTAAACATTTTTTCTGAAAAATGAAGTGAATTAATACAATAATAAAAGGTAGTCCAACAGCTGCTTTTTAAGCAAGTGAAGATATGAACGTCCATTAATATTGAACCAGAAAAAAGTTCCCACCCATCTTTTTAAAAATACCACTCTGAAAAGAAAAAATCTGCATTTAGGCAAGTGGCTAGTGATAAGGGCAATAAAGAAAACTTTGCTATCATTCACCACTTAACCACTAGAAGACCAACTTTTTAAAATGTAAGTTGATATAAATATCTTGAAACCTATCTAACTGGTAGAGGTAGACAGCTTCATGAAGGTTTTTATGTGATTGAACATAAAGTAGGTTTTTTTTTTATAATAACTGTCAAAGTGTTACAATGTTGGTAGATTTGTGATTAAAATGCTAGGAAATTTTTATACCTCGTGTTGGTAGAACTTTTTCAAAATTATGGTTGCGTCAATTTTGAATATCAAAGTTTCTTAATTTGAACTCTTGACAAATTTCTTTTTTTAACATGGAATCATCATCATCATCAATAAAATAGGATAAAAAAAGAAAACCAAGAAATATTTTAAATGCAAAAATGAAGCAAGCGATATTAAATTATGACATATCTGTCAAAATGAAAATTATTTTTTTTTAGTGGAAGAAAAGAACTAAAAATCTATGTACCAACATTATTAAAACTAGGGACCCTGCAGGAATGCAACTTATCCCCTAGAAAGTTGACCTTCAAAATTATTATAGAAAAAAAATGTACTTTACAGTAATTTTTTAAAAACTGAATTGCAGCAAGCCCTGGGTAGCCTGAATCAGTTGGCAGTTCTGAAGTGTATTGTCAGTCTATGTCAAATTCGAGATTTGCAGGTTAAGTTTTGCGTCAGTGTGTGTCAAAACTGACACAAAACCTAACCTTCTAACCTCGAATTTATTAATTTCTTCTACACAAATTGTAGTAGAGAATAATCAGAATAAACAAAAACAAAACTATAAAGGAAAAAGGCAAATATATTTTCAGTTAAATGATAAAGTTTGGGTTAAAGATTTTAGAGCAAATAAGAAAAAATGTTGTGTAGGTTTAATTACAGAAGTTTTAGGTAATAGGACTTACCAAGTACATGTAAACGATTGTTCTTGGATAAAACACGTAAATCAGTTGAAACCACGTTTTGATTCACGGACTGAAGTTGTTTATAAAAATATTGTACCAAGATCGTCATTAATAAACGATAGCACAACTTCTGCTCGTGAGCTAAGACGTAGAAGTCAACTTCAACCTCCAGATAGATTTGTAGCTGGTTAGATTTACAATAAACAAATGTATGTCTATATTTAGGGTGAAGGTGTAATGTATGCTATTTAAATAATGTTAAGTTATAATTTCCCTGTATTGCTATGCGTGGTGCATACACCGGGCAGTTAATAGTTGGCTGTTGAACCAGAAAGTTCACTTGTTTATTGTCAACTAAATAAAGTATTTATGAGTTATTGTTGTATAGTATTGGCCACCTGGTTGCAACAGTTAACACTTACCAAAATAAAAGTGTACAATAGATTATTTTTCACAGTTCATCTCAAAAGAAAGCTTCAGTCTTTTGTTTTTAAATAAATAGATTCTTCTTGTTTACGATAATGTTAGGATATCAGAAGATCATAATAAATAACAAACTATACACATAGGAAAACAGTAGAGGCAGTACACAAATGTAAACTGCACTTTTTAAACACGGGTTACCGTTCTGTACAGTAGTAATTGGAGCGTAAGAGAATATTTTGGGAAGGGGAGGTATTCGGAAATTTCCTTAGTAACTATCTTGAAACGACTATTTTCCACAATGGCGTCCTGAGGCCAACAATTCCCACAAATTGTTAAGTCATATCGTGTTCAGTGTAGTTTACATATCACACCTAGGATGCAATAACGGCACAACTCAAAATATTTACGTTTTGAGATAAATGCAGAATTCAATCATACATTTTTCATGTTAGCTTGTGCAAAAGTGGCATAATATTAGTTGCACTGGCTAGCACAGAGCGCAATATAATGTCGGTATTGTAGGTTGCGTATGAGCATAATGCTCTCTGTGCAATTAGCCTTTTCCAAGTACGTCACAGTGATGATCGAGGACAACCTTTGTATGTTTTGTTATGGAGCTTGTGGTGATTTTTCAATTTTTTAGGCAAAAATCGATAACTTTTTAAATGTTATAACTGTAGTTTAGTTTATAAGTAATTAAGTTAGTGATTTTATGGATTTATTGTGTTATTTAATACTATCGTGATTTGTGGGTGGGCAGTAACTACCCTCTCTGAATGAAGGGAGGTAGAGGTAGAAGTATTTTTGATTTAATTTTTAAATAAATGTAGATAAAAACCTAGTCTGGATTAATTAAATCATCAGATGCCGTTGGTCTTCCTAGAAATTCTAAATTGATTCCAATTAATCAATAGAGATGTTTTGATAATACAAATCTAATCTTTTGTGGTGTCAAATTTTCTCTTCGGAGAGCGTTCACCTACAACTCTCTTCTTTTTATGCCCTCGGGAATATCTCGACCTCTTCTATCTCGTTTCTGTCTCTCGGTTACTTTTATTTGAACACCCAAACAGCACAAAATCTTGGCATTTTTGTCGGGTTCAAGGTTATGTTTTTTATTCACTGTCAAATATGTTCCTTAACCAACTTTTGGATTAAACTAGAGACCCTTTTATTAAGTCGATAACTTTCTTCAATTTTCAAATGTTTTAACCTGGAATACAAAAATATTAACAATTTGTCAGTGGTCATTGATACCCACATAACCTTCAAAAGTTGTAATACAAATGGAGTGCTGCCTTTATCTGTTTACAGGACTAATAAACAACACATAAACTACACTGCTGTATTAAATAAACGTAGTACAATGAACACAAAATGGAAAGCTTCCATAAGAAAATTAAAGTTGCTTGTCCACGATCAGCTGTTAGGGCGGAGCTTGTGATGTCACTTGGAAATACCCAATACCAACATATTAAACATATGCCAGTGTTGCACTAAATTAAAGTTTCTAACCTAGAAAGTGTGACGTTTAACACATGGTGTCAGTCATATTTTGCCTGTGATTTATCGGGAATTAAATACAAAAAACTGTTTAACGGTATGTCCAGAGGTAAATACATGTTAAAGTTGTTAAGTACCAATGAATGCCAGTCTTCAGACAAGGTAAGTTTGCATTTTATCTTATTGTAAACAAACAAAATTCCACGTTAAAAATAAAAATGCTTAATTACTCTACGTTTTTATTGAATAGTATCATAACGATTTGGTATACTTTTTAGGTATTGTATTGCCAGCCTTTGGTAACAATGCAGACACAATAGCACAACACGTTGCCCACAAAGACGGGGCAGATAAAAGTTCAGATGTTGATGAAGATCAAACTGCGTAAATGATGATGGTGATTCTGTTGATGACCCAAATCGGACACCATCAGAAGCAGAAGAGGAAACTGTTGACAAAGAACAAAGAATACGTGGCGACGATAGCACTGAAAGTGAAGATAATGACGAGAGAATACAAGTAAGTTTAGATGATAACAATGGGGATGATGACATTGGAGAAAATAAAGGAGAAGAGAAACTCTTTTAGTTTACAACCCCACATACACTAGGTTTACGATTTTTGTATTTCGCTTAAATGTAGGGGTGTAAACTAAAATAATGTTTACGGGCAGCTTATTTAGTTTACACCCCACTTTTTTCCTTTGTTTTGTATTGAAACATTATGATTTTAGTTGCGAGGGTAGGTTAGGTGAGGTTAGGTTAGGTTAGGTTAGGTAAGGTACGTTGACATGTTGTGCCTGGTGTGCGCTCACGGCGGTAGGTGGCACTGCTGGTGGCTTGACTTGTTACATTCTCCTTGCAAATAGCAGAAGTTTATAAACATGAATAATTTGTATTACTTAATCTTCAATAAAAAGTTTGGGGTGTAAACTAATTTAGTTCAACATAGACTATAGTTTAGTTTACACCCCCAAATACAACTGCAATTTAGCTTAAATGTGGCGATGTAAACTAAAAAAGTACCGAAAGATAAGAAAAATATACTGATAGGTATGCATATTAAAACATTTGTTCTAGTTCGTTCTAGGAAAAATTAAAAAAAGCATAGAGTAAATACCGGAAAGACCTACAAGGCAAAAAGTAATAAAGCAGTCCTGGCGAGATCTTAAAGAAAATTGTGAGAAACAATGCCGCCTAAAATGTCCAAATAAATTTAACGAAGTAGAGACACTGAAACTAAATGAAAATTATTGGAAAATGGGAGATATTGTTAAGTAGAGAGAATTTGTGGCCCGGCACATATCGGAGGTAAATTTAAAATACAGACACAGTACAACAAATAAAAATGGAAATACTCGTTCCCTGAACATGGCATACCATTTAATAAAATCAGATGATACTCGCATTAGGGTGTGTAAGGCATTTTTCAAAAAGAAAAACTACCCGTGGAGGACAAGTCTCGAAAGATCTGCTTCCTCCCCCTAAAAACGCCTATAATGCAGCTCCTGGAATAACAAAGAAAAAGAAGGATGGCTTGCTAGAGCTGTGCAGAAATTTTTTTATAAAAAACGCCTACCACAGTCTCCACGAAAATTTAAATATTTGTGAGGAAGAGTAATCATTTGTTTGGTTTTTTCTTATTTCTTGTAGAAATGTCCATTACATATTTTTGTGTTTCTTTGCATATTTGTAGCAATAAATATATTCGAAAATAAAATATTTTTACTCGCCCATATTCCGCAATAACGAAAAAAAATACAACTAAATAAATATTTTTGTGGTGCAAGAGTGGCATAAATCGATGTTTTTCTCAAAAATTTAACACCTATTAGATTTTTGTAAATATCAACACAAACCACGTTATTTAATGGTATTAACAGCCAGTCTTATACAGGCCACTAATCTGACGTTAACTTTAATACGCTTTTAAAATAAACAAAAGCGCATAAAAATTTGTTTATTAATGAATAATATGTCAAAAGCACCAACATTTTGATGCGCTTTTGTTTATTTTAACAGCGAATTAAAGTTAACGTCAGATTAGTGGCCTTTATAAGACTGGCTGTTAATCAATTAAATGTGTAGAAAATAGGTGATTCAAGAAGACTTCATAAAAAATATGAAGAAACGTTTAAACATTAAAAGTCGATTTTCTCAAATATACCAGTTTTTGAGTTATGTCGTTGTTGCATCTGAGGTACAATTTGTTCTTGGCTCGATTAACACATATAGAAGATCAAAATCAACGTAAGGAGACAAGTTCATACATTTTTTGTAAATTTAATGTAAATGTAACAAAAAATTGAGTAACGTTTACAAATTGTTTTTCTATTTTATTTTTAGTGTAAACTATAAACCTACAAATGTGCAAAAGAGTGTTCAGAATTGCAGTATGACGGTGTGTAAAGCTGTTTTATTTTTCTACGTTACACAACTGGTTTTGCTGTGGTAACTGAATCTTTACTTTTTGCGGAACCCAAGATATCTGCTTATGAATCTGCCAGTATCGATTTGATTTGAGACAGGTATACTGCTGATAGCTTAAATAATGGTGTTTGACAGCAGCGAAGATGTTGTACATGCCGACAACTAGCTCCTGAAACAAAACTATTATGCCTGCCTATGGTCGAAGTGAAAGAAATAAGCATAATTTGGGACAAGTTCATGCTGTCACAGACGTCGATACACAAATTTCCCCATCTAACAACTAAGACACATCTTTAACTGGCGCTTTGTTTGAGAAAATGGATGGTCGTCTGATGATACGTGATTGTGAGCGATATGACCTGCCATGGTGTTAAGCGTTCTTTGTATGATGAACACTGATGTTGTCATGTTACCAAAGTTTTTCTTTTGTGTTCTAAAATCCTTGGGACTAACTGAGATCTGCATCCTGTATCACTGCCACTTCCAGTCAACTACTTACACTGCAGTATAACGTTAGAGAACTCTAACGGTACACTGCAGTATAACGTTAGAGAACTCTAACTATATGGTAGTGTAGTGCTTGAACTGCAGACTGTTAACACAGCATGCAAATCGACCAAAGCTAAGCCCTTGCAAAGTCTTTTTCCCGCATCTCACACGTTAGCCCTATACACTCTTTAGACAGACATCAACATAACTGATATATCATTTCGAGTTCACTAGGGCTCGACACAGCTATGTGAAATGCAGCAAACCACACAACCAGCAGTTTGGCAGGCTTGCACATAGCTATTGCAATGTGGGTGTAAAGAGGGGTGTGCGTCAAGCAAATAATGACTGAGTGTTAGAAGAGCATAAAAAAGACAAAAACCAACAAGAAGATAATAAAATTGAAAATTTACAAAGATTTAATAAACCTTGTAATAATATATGTAGCAGAAATGCTATGCCCTACAAAGAAAGAAGAACAACTGGCAATCTGCCAACATAAAATAACATTACAGTAGAGACCGCTTATACCGAACCCGCTTGTAACGATCTACCGGTTATACGGAACTAAATTAAAAGTCCCGCCAAAATTCCCATTACAATGATGCTAAAATTTTTCTATTATACCGAACCCGCATATAACGAACTTTTGCTTATAACGGTCCATTTTTTACGTAAAAAGAAAAAAGTTTTCTTTTATAGCGAACCTGCTTGCAAGAACTGCTGTGAAGTCCCAAATTTATTATGGCTAGTGAATTGTTTAGGTAAACAGATTGTGTTGCCCTTGTCCGAGTGGTTGAATAAACAACGTAACAAAGAAAGTGATGACTCGCCTGTCTTTATTTCAACGATTGATATGGGCAGATTTCAGGAATGTGACCTTGAAGCTTACATACTTGTTGACGAAAATATTGCCACTACAGAATTTTTAAGCGACGAAGCTATTATTCGAGAAACCAAAAATAAGCAACTCGAAGAACTTAGCGGTGAAGATGACGGGAATCGGTTTCGGGGAAGGATCTCACCATTTCAACAGTACATGAGGCAATTAAGAAAATAAATGATATCCGCTATTTTCTGCAATCGCGTAATATTCCGGATAGTATACTAAATAGTTTTGCCGAAGTAGATGCTTACATAGACAAACTTTATTCGGCTAGTAATACCGTTGATTGAGGTATACCTCAATCAACGGTAATACTAAGCAGACAAAAATATCCGATTTTTTTAAATAAATATCTATTAAGTACGTGTTTATCGTTCTTACATAAATGTTTGTATACTTATTGTACAAATGTGGCCGATTATGGATAATAAAGTAAGTTTATAATAACTCGCATATTTTTTGTTGTTGTAACTCTTGTAACGAACTTTGGCTATAACGAACCAATTTCTACAGTCCCTTGAGGTTCGTTATATCCGGACTTCACTGTATATATATTGATGATATAATCACATTTTAGAAGCCTCATATGTGAAATAATAATTGTTAATAGTTTATAACAAAGCTAACGATACAGCTATTTGCTGTGAAAATATTTTAGTAGCCTCAGAACATATTTTTAAAATAATAATTATTAATAACGTATTACATAACCAACAATACAGATATTTATTGTAAAATGTCCAGAAGATATATTAATTTAGATTTTAGATTGGCCATAACATAGCAAACATTGTAAATAATTAACAGTATGATGTTTTTGGAATAGCATTATTTTTGTGTAAAAACAAATCAAAATCAAAGGAGGCTTAGCATTTCATGCAATTAAAATAAAACACTGTAAACAAAACAGTAAAGAGGTTGGGGGCAGCTTCTGGTAAGAGTCAGTTGTGTATTACAAAGCACCCCAATAAACGATATTTATGTGCATTTAAAAATTACCCAAGTTTACCAAAGTTGTGTTTTCATTGAGAGAGTGTGCCCGGGGTGATTTGTGAAAGTTTTCCCATTGCATTGAGCTTCAACAATTGGTAGAACAAAGCATCAATTGGTCAGAGTCAGAGTTGGCATGATTTTCCCCAGGCCGAAAAAATCCAGTGGGTTTTTTCGGGTAAAACCCACCTGAAAAAACCCGCAGGTTTTAGACTAAATCTGGGTTTTTTTAAATTGGCAAAAAAGTATTCTAAAGCTGTAAGTGGTATACAATCTTCCATTAATAACAATCTCATAATTTTTTCAAACTAGTGATTTTTGCAGTTTTCAAAGTGATGTCTGTCAGTCTGTGAGTCTGTCTGTCATCTAATGGATTGGCCTGAAAATGTATACCATCGTTTCTACTCTTGCTTTTTTCGGTTTTGTGGGGAAGTTTTATAATTGTTTAATAAAAATTAAATTTCATAGAACAGGATCATATATTATGCAATTATTTACAATTTTAGTTTGAACAATTGTTTTGTAGAAGGTAGTTTTTGAATAAATTGCATTTTTACCAAAATTTCCTTGGGCCCAAAAATTAATAATAGGAATATATATATTTTCCGCCAATCGTACTAGAACTGACACATTATTGACAAAATTTTGTTGAGCAAAGTCAAACATTCCATTACATCAGCCGTTGCTAGGTAATTTACAATAAAAATATACAGGAGTAATCCAAACATTCGATTACATCAGCCGTTGCTAGGTAATTTACAATAAAACTGTACTGGAATAATATTCCCGGCCTAAGCAGGGAATATTTGAGTACTATTTACGAATTTTTTTAATTACTCGTATCGATCGGCGGAAAAATAGTATGTGTATCTTGGACAAAAAGCAACATTCCCAGACTCCTGTGTTGTTGGGCTCAGCATTCGCCTCGCCCAACAATATTCACAGTCGTCTGGGAATGTTACGCTTTTCGTCCTAGATACACAATGTACTATTTATTCACAACCATATATGTAATACGATCATTACTGACTTTTAAAAAGTTGGAAAATGAGCTATTCCCAACTCGTAACTTTCCAACCGGTCGGAAAAGCGATTGCCATCGCAGCGGTTGGAAATGAATCCATTCCCGACCGCTGTGTAGGTAGGGACACTGGGTATCTCGTTCATCCATTCATGCGCGTCGCAACCTGTCGTATCATAATATAATAATTTTTCCAATTATTGTTTAGAATAAAGTGGTTGCGAATAAAATAGTATACATACCACGGTGAAAAGTTTCATTCCTGTCTCGAGATAAAGTTACTACTTAATCTCTCGACAGGAAAGAAACACTTTCCACCTCGGTATCTAATAAACTATTATTCACAACCATATATGTAATAAGATCATTACTGCCTTTTAAAAAGTTGGAAAATGAACCATTACCAACGTCTACTTCCAACCCCGGGCGGGAGATAGGTTACCATGGCAGCTGGTGGGAAGTAGTAATTTTCCAGCCGCTGTCATGGCAACAGATTTTATCCGCATTGTATTATTATTATTACCTTAACGGCAGTTTTGAAAAACTGTCAATTTCTGTTTACAATGAAGTGGTTGTGAATAAAATAGTATGCACACCACGGTGAAAAGTGTCATTCCTGTCTTATAAAGTGAACCTCGACGCTCGCATCTCAGTTAGCTATTTAATCTCTTGACAGTAATAAAACGCTTTCCACATAGCTACGTAATATACTATTAAAACTTTATTTTATATTACGTTAATTATCTATAACTTTGGTAAAGAAGTTTTTAAAAAATCACAAAATTAAATTTTCACAAAAATAATGAGAATAACATTTTTTACAAACTGTTTTAATATTAGGTAATTAACTATCACTTTTGTCAAAAGTTTTTTTAGAATGTATCGATTTTGAAAGTCACAAAATAACTTTTTAGAAGCAGTAAAAGAAAGTTAGATGATGACCACATCTAATTTTCTAAAGCAAATCATTGAATGAGGGAATCCCCTTGAAGGAAGCCGCTCAGAATCAATGGACAGTGGAAATCCCTTACTGTAGAACTTAATTTGATAAAACTACTTTAAATTATACATATAACCCCATTTACATGATTTACATGTTTAAAGAATGCTTATTTGCATATTTATAGGTAAATTACAAATCTACCTTTTACTTAAAAATAAAAATTAATATTCATTCAGATTTTTACATAGGATATGTAAATCCAAAAAACAGTGAATTTATCTAAAACCCCAATAAAACCCGAAAAACCCAGCGGGCAGATAATTTCTGAAAAAACCCAGGTTTTTGCCAACCCTGGTCAGAGTACATGCCAGAGCCTTTCAAAGTGGTTTTACGAAGGTCCACCAAGTTTAGTAAATGCCTGTCCAGGTGCATCTGCGAGAAGTGAACGTGTGGAGCAACGCAGCCCTATCGTGGGAGGCCTAGCTTCAGTAAGAACCATCCAAAAAGGGCATTCAAGTGCAAGCCGACAACAAGGTGCAGAAGAGAGCCGAATTCCTGTCCTGAGCATCGTGGGACGTCGAACAACAGTCCAGGTACCTGAGCAGCATCGTAAAAACCACCAAAAGTCAAATTTTGCGTGCTAAAAAGTTTATTTTGTGAATGCGTTCATTTGGCGTGGGCTTTGCATTTAACTTCAGGCAACGGCGTCAGTAGAAGTCAATTGTTTCGTGACGTAGTATACTCACAGTCAATTTTTCTCGCACAGCAACAGCGGTCACAGCGTGCACATTATAAATAAAACACGGAGGTTGTTTACGAATTTTTAACACCAGGCGACCATCTTGGAATTAATGTCAGTAACGTCAGGTACAGATACTGCGAGCGTAGCATTCAAAGTGCATACAAATAATTGTACTAAATTTGAATTTGGATGTAACAACCTAGGCCTGCACCCTTACTCGTGGGCCGATTTAGATTTTATGCTTCACTGAATACATTATGCGGATTTTCAAAGATCAGTAACCATTTATTGGATTCAAATAAAGATAAACAAAAGAAATAAAACAGGACAAAAGTGGAACACATACCCATTAGTTTAGCATAAAAATCAAACACACTTTTCAGTGCGTTAAATGCAGAAATGCTTGGTAAGATGATGTCACACCCATAGACTTTCATCAAACCCGGCGAGAGACTCCTCTTATCGTCCTGCATCGAATGGTACATAGTTTCCACCCAATTCGCCAGCTCCATGCAGCTGCTTAAATAATTACTATCACAATTTAGAATGGCCCGCACCACCATTTCCCTCGCCAACTTTAAGCCTCTGGTAAACGAGGTCAGATCGATTTTGTCAATGTTCCTCAACACGCACTTTTCGATGGAATCTTGAAAGCCATTTTGCACGCTGGATGATCCTATGTGTTTCAGTATTAAGGTAACGATCTGGCACAGCGCTTCCGAGTCGGGGTTGCAGAGGAACATCTCCTCTGCGGCATTGAGAATGACCTCAAAATCGCCCACTTGCTTGCATAACGTTAGTAGCACAACGGTCTTGTCCATTCTAAGGAAAGATGATATTTTCTCACAACTTTTTAGGCAGCTTAAAATGTTACTGCTCTCTTGGAACTCGAGGATAACCTGGCTTATTAAACTTTGAAAGAGGTTCTTTTTGTTGACTTTCATTTCCACGTCGCAAAGAGTGATGTCCATATTGAAATTCTTGCGGATGTTGTGCAGGCTTTTGAGATTTTCTAAGCTTTCTTGTAAATGCAATACCTCAAACTCCGAGTCCCTCTTACGAAGCCTCTGGTAAACAGGGCTTATTATTTGATAGTAATTATCTTGCAAATATTGGATTTTGAACTAAAAACGACAAACTTATAGAGTGTAAAAATAAAATATATAAATGCCATACCTCATTTTCTATGGCTATTGTCGCTAGTGCTATGAGTTTTTTACAACACTTAACGAAATATTCATCGGAATTGTCTAATATTGAGAGTGCATTTTTGAAGTCCCTAAAAAATCTACATATTAAGGTTTATTCTCTACATTTTAAGCCAATTTTTACCCAATACATATAAAGTGGTTGATCAATAGGACATCAGCTTCGTGTTTTTCTTTAGCATCAATGCACAATTGATAAATGTCCTTCATCATGGTCGGTTCATTGCAATAAATAATTCTGTCTATTGCAAATCTTAGCTGAAATTAATATCAAGCTAATTTAAGCAACACCACTGTTAGGATACTTACATATTCCGTTAAGTTTATATAAGGGATGGCAATGTTATAGGGAGTCTTCTTTAAAATAACGCATTTGGGTTCGTATTCTATTTCTTGAACAATTTCCTTGACCAGTGGATGAGAGTGCTGCAAAGAAGCCCTGGCAATTTCACGAACTGCTGAACACCAAGGCACGTTGGCTGCCTTTAGAACGACGATGGTCGCCTCAAGCTTTTTATCCAAGGAGCCGATGCAGTTTAAGATCACCGACACGACTTTAATCCAATATTCTTCTTCGTATTTAACAATATCCTAAAAATTATACAGTTATATTTCACTCATAGTTTGCAAAAAATTGTGAAGTTTTTAAAACAGAAAGACAAAATTACGATAGTGTGATGCAGTTAAATAGTATATTACGCAACAAATTTAGAAAAGTAATGTTTTACTGAACAAGTGTGGCTGGTTTGAGTACAAGCGTCAGCGAGTACTTAATCGGCCATAGGAGTTAAGTAAAACCACTTTTCTACTATTATTTTATCCTATTCTGTTAGTATCATAATAACTCCTTAGCAACAAGTTGCGTTAAGAATCATTTAACAGCACTAGTATGGTTAAGAAAAATAACATACCGATACTTTATTAGCATTTAATTACATGTTGACAGTACTGACGTGTATTGTTGGTGGCACTGTCAGTCTATGTCAAATTAGATCTTAGTAGGTTAGGTTTTGTTTGTTATTTGACACAGACTGACACAAAACTTAACCTGCTAATATCGAATTTAACATAACCTGACAGTGCTACCAACAATACAGTATTGAGTGATACCACCACAGCCATAGCAGATATACGTCTCCCTGTAGTGTCATTAATAACAATTTTTCCTATTTTTTGAAAAAGATTAGTATTTTAGGATAAAATAAACCGTGTTACGATATACGTAACATTATCTGCTTTCTAAATTACTCAAGAATTTTAAAGAACTCGCTCCTAACGTCGCTCGTTCATTCAAACTGTTCTCTCGTAATGTAAAAAACTTGATAACGTTACTTGCATGGTAAATTACTATTATTTTATCCTATTATGTTGGTATGATAATAACCCCTTAGCAACGAGTTGCGTTAAGATGTATTTAACAGCACTAGTGTTGACAGTACTGACGTGTATTGTTGGTGGCACTGTCAGTCTATGTCAAATTAGATCTTAGTAGGTTAGGTTTTGTTTGTTATTTGACACAGACTGACGCAAAACCTGATAATGCCAAATTTGACATAGCCTAACAGTGCTACCAACAATACTGTATTGAGTAACTTGTGAGTTTTATCTTACTAGTGATACCACTACATAGCAGATATAGGTCTCGCTGTTGTAGGTGTCATTAATAACAATTT
Organism: Agriotes lineatus; assembly: GCA_940337035.1. Classification (NCBI taxonomy): domain Eukaryota; kingdom Metazoa; phylum Arthropoda; class Insecta; order Coleoptera; family Elateridae; genus Agriotes; species Agriotes lineatus. The sequence goes on along the minus strand of OW679200.1, from coordinate 115,246,150 downwards.
TTCCTATTTTTTGAAAAAAATTAGTATTTTAGGATAAAATAAACCGCGTTACCATATACGTAATGTTATCAAGCTTTCTAAATTACTCGGGAATTTTAAAGAACTCGCTCCTAACGTCGCTCGTTCATTCAAACTGTTCTCTCATAATGTAAAAAGCTTGATAACGTTACTTGAATTGTAAATTACTATTATTGCATTTCGTAAGAAATGTGAAATATAAAATTTTTACATAAAAGTGACATTAAATGTCAAAACATAACGAAGCCGAGCAGTACTCGTTTCTATGTACTAAAGCACAATAAGCAGCTCCAGTTGATGTAATGCATTTGGCAGTACTGAAGTGTATTATTGGTGACACTGTAAGTCTATGTCAAATTTGAGGTTAGCAGGTTAGGTTTTGCGTTAGTCTGTGTCAAAACTGACGCAAAACCTAAGCTACTACTCTCAAATTTGACATAGACTGACAGTGTCACCAACAATACACTTCAGTACTGCCAAACGTAAAACCAATCGCTGTTGCTATGCAGAAAAGTGTTGCTAATGCAGAAACGTACCACATTTCTTAATGATGTAAAAATGTAGTACATTACCAAATAAAATGCGATAAAATTATTTTTTCGAAAACCGATAAAAAATGTTGACATTTACATGACCTAAATCGGTTGTAAAGTGACTGTTTTTTGTTCACTGGATGTAAAAGCAGCGTACATCAATCAAACAAGTAGAGACACTCACTCTCGGTTCCTTTGATGTCAAAATTCCGATTTGGATGACCTTGAACGGCTCCTGGGGGTACTTTCCGATAGTACTAACAGATGGCGCCACTATTTGATCACATCATGATTGGTAGCAGGGCCGGTACCTGGCTCTGATTGGTAGCATTTTGTGCTGCCATCTGATAGTCATGCTTAGAAATACCCCCTAAGGCACTGTCCCAGGCACTCTAGACAGGTTTCAACATTTGACGTGAGTGTCTCTACTTGTTTGATGTATGTACGCTGGTAAAAGTCTTTTATGACCTAAATCGGTTGTCACAGTGACTGTTTCTTGTTCACTGGATGTACAAGTCTTTTACAATCTAGAACAAAAAAGACCTTTACGTTCAACAATTTTTGATTGAGGAAGAAGTCACAATGTAGACAAAATCTTCTTTGAGTTTCCGCTTAATGTGGAGTTCTGCAGTTTTCGAAAAAACGTTTGATACTTGATTGCATTTCACAATCTAGAATCAAAAATAACTATTACTACAATCATGTCAAAATCACAACTTTTTGCAGTTTCTAGTATCAAGTGACGTTTGTAGCACCCTTAATATTAGCGCCCGAATTACATCTTTTTCGCACGTTACCATTGGTGGCTTGTTTTAATACTGTAACGATCGTGGGGCTAGGCCGTCGCCCCAGAAATATGACTCAGCGTCCCGTGCGACAGCATTGCAGAACGACTTTGGAGGCAGCTGCATGAGACGACGTGAGTCAGTCTTTCAGAACATTCCAGAAACGACCTTGCGCGTGACACGTCAGAGTTGCCAGAAAGGTCAAGCAAACTCTAGACGTTTTCCAGAAGGAACTATCTGGCAATATAAATACTCGCAAGCAGGAATAGCGAGCAGGTCTCCCGCAGTCCTGCGTTCAGTTCCGAATTCGCGTAGAGAAGTGCAGAGCTCCCACATAAATAAAAGCCCGTGTGTACATATAACTATTGACATAAATAACCATATAAATATAACCATGTAAATAGAAATAAATCGTTAGTGTTAAGAGTGAAATAAATAAACAGTTGGAAGTTTAACCAGTGTAAATATTAAATAAATGTATCGATAGAAACAGTGCCTGTAGTTTAAGTAATTTGTAATCGGCTTGATAATTCTTGTGTGTTTGTAAATAATAATAATTAATCCAATAGTTATAAATAAATATTTAATACAAGAAGCGTCGTTATAATTTTTAAATAGCCCGAACGTTAAAAACGTAACAATACTATATTTTTTATTTATTTATTTATCAAAACCTTGTAAAACCCATAGGTGTCAAGGTAAATAATTTACAAATTAACATTAATTGTATATAAATTTCACCCATCCTTTCTTGGTCTTTGCTATCTTCTTTGCTTCCCTCCAGTTCGTTTTCTTTTCCTTTAGGTTCTCCGCTACAGCGTTATCCCATATTTTTACACGTCTGCCCTTCGTCTCTTCTGCATTGTTCTTGTTTCCCATATTAACGTTGTTTGTTGGTCTTCTTTCATCCTTGACATATGTCCAAACCACCTAAGTTGATTACTTTTTATAGTTGTTAATAGAGGCTCTATTTGTAATTGTCTTCTCACATCTATGTTTCTGACTCTATCCGTCTTCGTAATTCAAATTACAACTCATTTCTACTGCTTGGAGTTTGCTACACATTCTTTTTTTTTTTCTTGGCGTATATTACAATGTCATCCGCATAAGCACTTTCAGATAGTTCTGCGAGTATCATATGACTATTTCCCACCTTATATTTTTTTACCTTTTATTTTACCCCTTTTATTATGTCATCCATTATGACGTTAAACAGGGTTGGACTTAGTACCCCACTATGTCTGAGTCCTTCTCTTGTTGTGAACTCCTCGGATTCTGTATTTCTTTTTCCCACATAACTCCTTGTTACTTGATATAAGCTTTGCACAGCTTTACATAGATTTAGATTTACACCTCTTGCAATTAGGCTGTTCCATACAAGCTGTTCTGGTACGTTGCCAAACGCCTTTTCTAAGTCTCAAAACACCACATATATCTTGTTATTTCTACTTTTCTCTATTAGCTATTTTATCGCGAAAATATTGTCCTCAACTCCCATTCCTTTCCTAAATGCACTTTGGGATTCCTCTAGTTGTGGCTCTGTAACTATTTTTAATCTTTTTTCTAGAATTTGCCACTATATTTTGACTATTGTGCTAAGCAGGGTAATTCCACGTTAATTGGAACATTCTTTGTTATTTCCTTTTTTATATAAGGGTAGGATTATTCCCAGTTCCCAATCTGCCGGTATTTTTCCGTTTCTCATTATTTTATTGAGTAACTTTCTTAACATTTCTCTTCCATTTTTACCCACATTTTTCACCATTTCTGGAGTTATGTTGTCGTGCCCCGCTTTGCCTCTCTTCAGTGCGTTTATCACTTCGTTGACCTCTTCAGGTGTTATTTCTTGTACTTCTTGTGCTTGTATTAGATTAGTTTGTTCTTCGTATATTTCTTCATCTCGTCTTATTTGGTCTGTATTTAGGGTTTCTTCAAAATACTCCTTCCACCTCGCATTACGTCAGCTTCATCATGTATTAGTTTGCCATTTTTGTTTTTCATATTAACTGTGTATTGTTAGCCCTTCCTCATAGTTTTAAGAACTCTGTAGAATAGCTTTTGCTTTCAATATCTGTCCTTTTCCAATTTCGCACCATATTCTACCCATATTTTTTGTTTTGCCTGGTTTACCATTTCCTTTACTATTGTCCTCTGCAGTTTATAGTCATTGTACTTTTCCGTAGTTCTGTCTTGCAGGTACTTTTCCCATTTTTCTTTTTTACTTTTCACTTCATCTTTAATCTCTTGGTTAAACCATCTTGTTTGGTTTTTGTTCTTACTTATTGTGATAATTCCACGTGTTTCTTTAGCATTTTCATAGAGTATTTCTTTTATTTTACTCCACAGCTTGTCTATAGACATTGTATTTGCATTTATATTCGGCACTCCATTTTTACTTCTGTTCTTCTATTGTATTCATTTGCTATTTCTGTTTATTGTAGTTTGTAGTGTCTTTATTTTTTCTGTTATTTTATTTTTGGCAATCTTTGGTTTTTTACTTTCTTCTCTCCCTCCTTTTATTCCAATTTTCGATGTTAAAAGGTAATGATCGGAATATATCTCTGCCCTCTTTTAACTCTGGTATCTTTTACTTCTTTCTTGTTTTTGTTGTCTATAATTATGTAATCAATGATGGATTTCTCATTTTTGCTTTTCATTTCCCTTGTGTATTTGTGCACAAAGAGAGTATTCATTATTATTAGATCATTGATAATGCTGCTGTCATAAGTTGTTCCCAAAATTCGTCCTTTTTTTAGTATTTTTACCTTACCGATTAAGGCAGGAAAATCCATGAAAAATGTAGAAATAAGAAAATACGGATCCATGCGCTCTTCATAGATTTACAGCAACCTTTTGATAGAGTGAAACGAAGGGAAATAATAAAAGCAATGGAAGGATTACAATACAATCAAGAAACAATAACAACAGCAGCGATGACCTAAGAGAGAACAATCAACGGGATGAAGTATAAACGCAGTATATCCACAGAGTTTGAAAGCAACACGAGACTAAAACAAAGAGACCCTATCACCACAGCTGTTAAACATAGTATTAGAATACATCATACGAAAAGCCAAAATTGATACAAATAAAAATATTGTAGACTGTCCATATCAAATCCTAGCGTATGCTGATGCCCTGCTAATAATGACCAGAACAAAAGAGCAGTTAAAAGGAATAATAAAGAACTTCGTAAAAGAAGCGGACAAAGCAGGTCTGACAATAAACTAAAAAAAAATTGCACATTACATGATTATGGGTAATACAAAACAAGACAGAGAAATCGGATAGCGCAGTATTTCCAAGTGACATCACAAGCTCCACCCTAACAGCTGATCGTGGACAAGCAACTTTAACTTTCTTATGGAAGCTTTCCATAAATTCTAATTTTATAAGTTTTGTGTCCATTGTACTAAGTTTATTTAATACAACAGTGTAGTTTATGTATTGTTTATTAATTCCGTAAACAGATAAGGGCAGCACACGATTTGTATTACAACTTTTGATGGTGATGTGGGTATCAATGACCACCGACAAATGGTTAAGATTTTCGTATTCCGGGTTAAAATACTCTTTTCAGTTGAAAATTGAAGGAAGTTATAGTCCTGTAAAGTAGTTTAATGAAAGGGTCTCTAGTTTAATCCAAAAGTTGGTTAAGTAACATACTTGACAGTGAATAAAGAACATAACCTTGAAACCGAAAAAAATCCAAGATTTTGTGCTTAGTTTGGGTGTTCAAAGAGAAGTAACCGAGAGACGGAAAAAAATATTTTGGATTTCCTGGTGTGCAAGATTTCTGAGGGCATAAGTTTGTTCTGACCACTTTTTAACAGTGGTAATGCATTTCTATTATCAAAACATCTATTGATTAAATGGAATCAATTTGGAATTTCCAGGAACACCGGCGGCACGTTTTTATTTACATTTATTTATAAATTAAATTAAAAATACTTCTACCTTCCAAATAGTTCACTCACAGAAGGTAGTTACTGCTCACCCACAAATCACAACAGTTTTAAATAACACCAAAAATCCGTAAAATCACTGACTTAATTACTTATAACATCTAAATAATTATCGATTTTTGCCTAAAAAATCGAAAAATCACCACAAGCCCCCTAACCAACCATACAAAGGTTGTCCTCAATCAGCTGTTGTTGGGCGGAGCTATGACGTCACTGTAACGTACTTGGAAAAGGCTAGTTGGTAAAGCGCTATGTTTGCATTAAGCAAGTTCTCGATTCGAATCCCGCTTGAGCTGGAATTTTTAAGTAGCATTAGCGATTGGAATCAGGCTCGGTGAGACCATTCACAATTGGGCACCAAATTAACTGTGCTCTACTCAGAACCCGAGACCTAAGAGATATAGTAACAAGGTCAACACATCACCAAGACACACACCTCACACAATGGTTGCTGCGCAAGCACAAAAGGCGCACTCCAACTTTGTAACCCGAATTCGCGGTAAGTTGAGCATTGTACCGGCAGACGCAAGCGTATAAAGCACCAGCCTCTACACCGCACGGTAAAATGAGGTTACCGACAATACATACATACAAAACAAGACGAAAGCCAAAAGCTGTGTAGAAACAAAAACAACCGAAAATATTAACCTTCAATATGACAAATAGTGTAACATATTCAGGAGTTGAACTAAACAGTGAAAGTACACAGGAAGAAGAAATACAAAAAATAATTTAAAGTGCTTCAAAGTGTGCGGGAGTTCCTTATATGTTCTAATAATTAGTAAAAGTGTCTTGAGAGTCTGTATAAAACAATGATTAGACCTATTTTAACTTACGTGAGTGAAACCTGGGTGACAACAAGAGCAGAGGAAAATAAATTATTAACTTGGCAAAAGATTCTACGTAGAATTTTTGGAGGTGAGAAGATAGGACAGGTGTGGCGCAGAATAAATAAAGAATTGAAAAAATTATACAAAGAAACAAATATCAGTACAGTGTTAAAACAAAACAGGATAAGGTGGCTGGGACATATAATGAGAAGAGAAGCTAATCACTTAACTCAACAAATATTAGAACAGGAACCAGAGAAAGAGAGAAAATTATGAAGATCAAAGAAAGCATGGTGGCAACAAATAGAAGACCTACAAGAAGCTGGTATACGGAATTGGAAAACAGAAATTAAAGATAGGAAGACATGGAAAAGGAAAATCCAAGCTACAGGCTAAACTGGCTTCTAGAGCTGTTTTATAGATATATTGTAATGATCGCCCCCAAATTATGTAAAAGTAATAATATAATAATTAGTATAAATCACCCCAGTTTATGAAATTACATAGTTTTAATCGTGAATTTCTGTGTCAATCTCAGGGCTTATTAAAATGATGTAATTCCCTGCTAAATGAATGGTTTATTGCTATTTGTATTTTATTTATTTGCAATTAATTAAAGTAAAGCTCCGGTCTAGCATGAAATAAACTCTATCAAAAGGGTAGGTTCAACAAATTCTATTCCAAATACTTTTGTGTATGACAAAGACAAATTAACCTTCAAATTAACTGTAACCACAAAGATGATCTGCACATACAAAAATTTGCGTAATTTGAATTCAAACACTAAAAATGAAAAAATCACATCAGATAAATACAATGTAATTGATCTGATGTAGTTTTCGGCTAACCTGGTTTTATTTCAGTCACGTAAAAGAATGCGCGATGTGCATTTGTTTAGCTTCCTGCATGGGACCAACTTCTAGCTTCAGTTGCAAAATCAAAGGACACTACCTCGATTATACGAGTCTGGATGAATCTCTGCAGCTGGGACCACGTTCACGACCTCGTATGATGTTCAATCTTGATGCATTTATGAACCTTCAGCAACGGGTTCCCTGTAAATTTTACCTTGCAAAGTGGGCTTTGTTGGCTGGCTTCACATAATGAAAGGACGCCACGGCAATTACAACCTTGGTGATGGCTTCTTGCTCCAAATTTCTGCACCTAGGCACTTCGGAAAGTCTGCTATACATTGCACATTCTATTCTTGCTGGTCGATACTTCTAACTAGTGGAAAAGGGGCGCGATGACGAACGCACTTGGATGATACTTCACCGAGCTGATCTCTATTTACTGCGATGTGTTACCACGATGAAAATTACGCTCAAAGATGCTCTGCACACTGGTGAATATGAAAGACACTTTTTGGCTGACACAGATAACTTTTTTATTTTATAATTTACATGAAACTGGGAGCACCTCTTGCACCTAACACTAATTTTACAAGGCTTCTTTTGTTGTTTTTTAACAATTGACTGTCTCGTATCCTAGTAACCCAGATTTACAATTGTTTTTTATGAAATCAGGTTTTTAATTTGTTAACTAAACTGTCTTTTTCTTGGAAATTGCCCACCGTAACACTTCTACTCTGCTTTTAATCACTTCAGTTTTAAATGCACTGTTTCATGTGTTTATAATTAGCACTGCACAATAATCTGTGTCCTATAATAGGTTGCCTTATCTTGCTGTACTTTGCACCGTTTCTTTACCCGTCAGCTGTCTTACCATTTTGGTGATATAATTTTTAATCCTCAAAACGCTCATATAATTATTGTACTTCACAAACCATCTCTATCTCATGTTTAATTCACAATATTGTATTGACGTAACTAAATCAAATCTGCCAGCTACATAAATTAATCTGTGCTTGCCATTCCAAACCTCAATTATGAATAAAACGTTAAACGTAACCCTTTTGATTCTGCCTTATCTAATGCTAACCTTTCTCAATCAAATTATAGTTACTGCTACTTATATCACGTGCATTTATTACTGTAAAATCGTGACTTTATCCCGCAATAAATAAAATATTAATTCTGGGCTCAATTTGTCTTTTTGGTTCATGCATAAAATACATTTTGAGACTAAACCGTAATATTACGAGAAAGTTCACAATGACCATGCCTACTATTTTTAGAAGTCTTTTTGTAATTAAAGCTATAAGTTTTAGTTTGTTACAAAGAGAAAAAAATTACGATCAAACTGTAATAAAAAATTATTTACGGCGCAATTACAAAGAAATCCATAATTTTTAAAGAAAAAAAATAACAATTATTTTTAAGAAAATACGTACAAACACCAACAATACCTAGACTTACCTTAACTACATCAGCAAAAATATCATCAGGTTCCAGCTGATTATCTAGCATAAATTTTCGAATAAAATCTTCGACGAAGTACTCGCTTTCCACACTATGGATCGCCATACTCAGCAAAGTCTGAACCAAGGTTTCTGTGCCCTACCAAGACATACAATTAGCTTTTTAATGACATACCCACAGATCTACCTACTTGCAGAAATTGCTTTAGAGGAATTACAATTCTAAAGTCGCTCTTCAGCACTCTCAACCTCTCCAGCCCTCTGAGAATTTTCGCCAAATCCTGTGTGGATTTCTGATCGGACATGTGCTGCTGCTGGAAGCTAACGAAGTGTATCATTTTGTTTATGAATTCGATGGCATTGTCGGGAAATTTACTCGGCTGCTTTGCTTCGATCTGAAACACCTTCTCCGTTATCCAGTCAATAAACAAACTTAAAGTTGCCGGAAGATAGTTTAGTGTTAACGGCACAAAAGTGTTCAGAAAGGGCAGCTGCTTTTCCATGGGGATCTAGATTTCACAAAACTGTTATGAGAAGAGGCTGTCTATAGCTTAGGCATACTTACACTGTTCAATCTATTCAAAATTTCAGTAATTTGTTTTTCTTCTAATTTTAAAATGTTTGTAGTATCCAAACGACTGTAAATAATAATCGACTGTTGTATGTCATCCTATAAAAAAAAAGTACTATAAATTCACTCATTAAAAGCTGACTTAAAACAGAACTGCCATCTGTATAATAGGAGAGCAACTAAAAAAAATCTTACAAACTGTATTATTGAATTGTTCTTATTCAACTATGTATTTGTTGTAAATTCTCCCATTTTGATAATCTTACATAAACAAAATAAATCAATTTTCGTACGAAATACACAGGATGGGGTATTTTTCCCTGCCAACTTGGTTAAATTTGGAAAATTCGAATTTTAAGAACATTTTAGATTAAAAATTTAACCCTCAGATTGTATATTGTATATGTATATTCTGCCAATTTTTATTTCTCGAACTCATTGATGGCCAAACAATGTAATAGTCTATTATTAAAAAAAATTAGACAAAGCTGTCCATGTTCAGGGTGAGGCTTGTGTAGTGGACTGCATGTTTTTAATTTGGACAATTACAGCATAAGTCTTAGGGGTGCAGGAATGTAAAAGGATGCAAACCAACGATTTTGTGCAGTCCCACACAAGAAAGGTGGTAAAGACTTGGTTCTGTTGGTTGAGGATGGAATGCCAAAACCCTTGTGCAGTCTCACACAAGGACTATAATAAAGACTTGGATCATTCGGCAGAGCTTCGTGAACACAGAAAGATATCTAACTGCATTAGTTTATTGACTAGAAAGTTCCTATCTATACACATAAAAATATGATGTAAATTACAAAGGTTAAGTACATTGTCCTAATTCAAATTGCATTTCTACTTGCGTGTTACATTTCAATTTAGCGTAATTGGAGTTTATTCACTAGGTCAGTCAAGAAGTGCTGACCGCTTGTCAAGCATTTCTATCTGCAACTGTTGGTTACGAAATAAAGGCACAATTAATTATAAAAGTTCAAAATCATGTTTTGGTTTTGAAACAGTTAACAAAAAAAATTAAATATAAAAAAGTGCGTTTACACAACATAAGCTGAAATGGTGCATAACATGATGCATATATATTTTGTATTTACTATGAAACTCAGCAAAACATTTGGAATGCAAAGGGCCAGTACATTTTTGACATACAAATACAGTGCCTTCATAACTAATCGAAGGTTTTTGGATGGTCATTATTTTGGCGCTAGTTATTTTAACTATTTGATATTGGCTACATGTGCAGTGTTATGTTTTGACGTTGAAATTTATCATTGACGTTCGTTCGTTGTACTTTTAGGTTTATAGCCAGTTTCAGTTAGTGTTCTGTGGTTTTGCTTCACTTCTCCAATTATCGTATTTGAGTTAACAAATTTCAGGTTTTGAGGTTATTTTCTTATTTTAGATTACAAATTATAGACCTGCCGTTCACACCGGAACAAGATGCTTTTATACTAATGGCTCACCTTCGCAGTGGAACCCGAAATCCGGATGATTCATGGTCATATTCAATTGCGTCAAGCATCGAACAATTTACTGAGGCGTTTCCAGGTGTGCAAATTAGTGATGGGAAGTTTCGATACTTTTGCGGACTCGTTCATTCCAATCCCATTCCGCAAGTGGATCGAGTCCATCGGACTCGATCCTCGGATCGACATCGAAATTGAATGTGCATTTCAGACACCCGGGGTCCTCGGTCATTCCGGACCCGGAACGAACAACGCGAGTATCTTTGTTTTGGTGAGTGGTCACGCAGTCGGTAATTCAGTATGTTTATATGTCTCAGCCATCAATTGGGCACATACAAAGCCGCCAAAAGCCATAAATCACTGATAACTGATAAAAAAGCATGCAAGTTCGGCCGTATCATGTGTCGCCTGTCGACGTCGAGCCTTTAAAACGAACACCATCATCATTTGCTGTTCCCCATCAACACATTGTATTGTATTCTGTATTGAAATGGATTGAATAACGGAATGCCAAAGGAATGAATGTCCGCGAGGATTGAAGCCTCGCGACCTTTTCGTTCCTCGGAACGATTCCGGACCGAAACTTGGACTCGATCCAAATCGATCCTGCCCCGGATACGATCCTTTGTATCGAATCCGACCCGATCGACACATCGCTAGTGCAAATCAATTACAACGCTTTTGCTCACCATAAGTGGATTATTATTCACTGTTTCGAAAACAAACACGGCATCTGTAAAGGCAAATCAACAGGCAGACCTACTGCTTTAACTGAAGAAGAGTTAGGTGAAATTTATAATCGAGTGCAACTAAGCCCGCATAAATCAGTTTCCACATTGGCTGCCCCAAGTGGTATGTAAACAATAAATTTTTCATTTACAGCGTAATCTACACATATATTCCTTTATACGCATTTCTGTTGGATCCTGACATAAGGCTTTAAGAAAAAATCTCCACACGTACCTATCCGTACAAGATAACAGTGGTACAAGAATTATTTGAAAATGATTGCAGATCGCGAATGCAATACTGCCAATGGTTTAATGAAAATTTAGATGACGATAATGTGTTGGATGTAACATTTATGTCTGACGAAAAATACCTACTCGAACGCCACTGCCACGAAAACTAAAATGTTTACAGCAGTACCAACTCCTGTTAAATGGGTTGCCTACGTACGTCCTTAATCAGCGTTCGGTCATTTATGAAGGCACTGTATAACGCACTGGCTACATTTTCATCAGCCATTTTGGAAATTTTCGATAACAAATCCCATACTGTCTTCTAAGATGTGAATAAGTGATATTTTCGTTGTTTATATTGTTACGGATTCAGAGAGATCACATGAGCCTCGGAAACAAGACGGAATATAAGCAAGAAATGTGATAAGGCTTGGAACGTGGAACACAACGGCATTAACAAGAAAATTGAAATAATAGAAGAGATACAAAAAAAAATCAAATCTTAATAATAGCAGAAATTAAAAAGAAATTACAATAGGACCAACAATATCAGGAGTAAGAATAATCCTCAGCAACAAAATGAAAACAAAAGTCACACATTGCAAAGCCATAAGTTCGAGAATAATCATTATAAACATAAAATTACAAAATAGTGCATACAAATACATACACTAAGAGAAAGCCGACGTAGGTAATAATAACGAATTAGGATACCAAACAATGAAGCAGACATAAATAATGCTATACCACAAACCAATCCTAATAAGAAATACATGGTAAGATCACAAAAAAATCCATAAAATAACATATTGCAACGACCTTGAAATCAGGCAGATGCAAACGCGTGAGGCACAGCCGCCAGGAGACGACCTTGGGGCTAGCTGTGGACGAATGAGTCATTGTTCCGGAGCTGCGGGAAGCGGCCTTAGAACCAGCTGCGGACGGATGAGTCATTTTCCAGGTAATGCGAGAGCGGTCCCGATGCGGTGCGTCATGCATGTGTCTGGAACTTCGAGGAAATATCTCGACATTTCTGGAACCTCTCCCCAGCGAATATAAATACACAGCCGTCTGAATTCAGGGCACTTCTCATCAAACTCGAAAGCGTAAGGCTGCCACATAAATAAACGCGTGAATAACATAAATAGCCACATAAATAATTGATGTTTAATCCAGTGTAAATAAATAGAGTGTATAACCATATAAATCATTACTGTTAAGCCGTATATAAATAATTAGTGTATCGTTGTTAGAAATAGTGCCTGTAGTTTATAAGTAATTTGTGTTCTGCCTTCATAATTCTTGTGTTTGTAAATAATCGTAATTAATCGTTGTAAATAAATGTTTAAAACCAGAAGCGTCGTATAATATTTAAATAGCCCGAACGTAAAAACGTAACAATATGAAGCAGAAGAACCAGGTCATTAAAGTGTAGTAGGCTACATAACTATGGCAAGAAGTATGAGCTATGCGATACAAGATGTCAAGATGAACCGAGTTAAACACTGACCACAAGCTATTACTAGCACATACAGCATTCAAAAAACCAAGAAATGAAGAAAATGAAAACTATGTACGAATAAAATTAAAAATACTAGAAAACCAATTACAGGAGGAAGAATACCAAGAAAAACTAGCCACATTGCTACATAGTTTACCGGTAGAAACACCACGAACTGAACACCGTGGAAGATGAACAAAAGATGATACCAGTTCATAGAAGGCATACTACTAATAACAGAAGAAGTATATGAAACATTAGTAAATTCAAGCACAAAGAAAAAGAGAACAAAACGGTGAAATGATGAAGTTAAGAGAAATATAAAACTAAAGAAAGAAGAGCGAACATTCACGAAAATCTATTACATTTCATACACAGAAGAAATGAAGTAAAAGCTGCTGTGAAAGAATAGAAGAGAACTATATTGTAAATCTAAAGCAGTTTTAGCACATAATCAAGGAACTAAAACAAGACAAGAGGAAAAAGAAGAAACCTAAGGGAACACAAATTCCACTGTTTGTGATACAGTGTAGTTTTGCCTGCCCTTTGCCAGTTCTACAGCTTTTGTCCATTGTTTGCCTCTTTCTTATAGAATTTTGCCTATTGTGTTTTTCCACTTGGTTCTAGGTCTTCCCCTGGGTCTTGTATGCATTTGACAGTTCCATATTGTTTTGGTGACGTTATGTTCCTCCATTCTGATTAAATGACCAAACCATCTGAGTTTATTTACTTCTATGCTGTGTCGTATTGACTTGATTCCTAGGTCCTGTCTTATTTTATCGTTTCTGAGCCTGTCCGTTCTTGTTACTCCTCTTATTTTTCTCAGGAATTTCATCTCTACTGCTTGTCGGCGGCTATATTTACTTTCACTTAATGTTGTAATGTAGCATGCTGTGTGGATGCTTAATTAATTCAATATTAATATCCAGATATCTAAAGGGTATCATGTGATAACAGTTGGTGGTAGATTACTGGTAGTAGTGGCAATAGGCAACCAGGGGGTTGTTTACTGCAAGTGAAAAAACTTCTTTAATTTTGAATAATCTACGTTTAATAAGTCACGTTAAAAGGCTAACTTTTCTTTAATTGTGAGAGTAATATTGTATATTTGGTACGTGACAGCAAGATAGCCTTCTTCACGATCAAATTTGACCAAAGGTCACAATTATTATTCATATTATAATTTCAAGATTGTTTGAAACCATTTGAAGTGGTAATTGGTACTTAAACCATCAGGAAGTGAAAGTGAGAGTGATTGTGGCATGCTGTACTACCGTTTATCAAGGTATTAAGAGGTATGAGAGCTACAACGAGCTATTTTGGGTCTTCAACAACTCAAGGGAGGTGTTTGACGACTGCCAATCAGTTAGGAGCTGATAGAAAATACACTCAAGGTACAAGTGAGTCTTCGTGTATTTTTATTAACAAGTTTGGTACGACAAAATTAGTGGAAAGCATTGTAATTTAGGTTTAGAGCGCAATTTAGAATATTAAGTTTTCTAAATTTGCTTTGATTCGGGTACTCGACGTTTTCGGCCATTATAAGTAGAAATTATATCATTTTGGTCTAGGTATCTGTTAATTAATTTTAACTTCAATTTGGAAAAAGTAATTTGATTAAATAATTTGACAACATTTAGTTTTAATTGATTGTAATGTCAAAGCAAGCATAATAATACAATCTAACTTAAAAGAAGGTTCTATTAAAAGTACTAAGGAGTGTGATTGACAAAGAAGTCAATACAATAATAATTTTGTAATTCAGTATTCAATTATAAAGAGATTCATTATTATAACCTTTACTCATTCAGCTGAGAAAGATAGATTCTTATTTGCTCAATAAACCGACTAGCCGAAGTAATTTTAAATAATAGTCAAGTGACATAATTTCAATCATCATAACTCTATAATAAAGCAGAACAGTTCCCAAGGTCAAACATATCAACTCGTGGTCTATGCGTGGTTACGATTGTGGGCGTGGTCTTGATATTAGCAGCGTTGCCAGACCTGGTACAATTCTACGAATCTGGTACATTTTGAAACCGTTTCTACAAATTTATTTCGTAGTGTAAATCTGGCAACAGGGCTAAAATCGTCGTGTTGACAGCTGGCCTTTAGTTTACGAAGAAGGAAACCCTCATTTCTGTTGTAGAAAAGTGAGTATTCGTTATTATATTTTCCATTTTAATTTTGTGTGCTTTTGTGTGACATAACCTAAGATTTGCATGGAAATTTTATCTGGCAAAAACAGAGGCAATCAATGCGTTTCGCACTGCACAATTTTCATTATTATCAATCCTATTAACGACATAATTTTACAGTACATTATAATTACAGATACCTTCCTTAAAGGAGAAATTGATGGAAAAAGAAAAGCAGCTAAATGAAATAAAACAAGAATTCCTCGACAGTAGGCAAGTCTTGTCTGAAAACTGGAAAGAAGCTGTAAGTGAAGCCAAAAAGCAATACGAAGCGATGGATAGCGCGCTAGAGGTGAATTTATTAAAAGGGACGCTGTAAAATACCTTTATTAACTAGTGCGATTTCAGATTCTACTGTAGTTCAACAGTGCCCACCGCTAGCCAAGCTGCAGAGAGATTTAGAAGAAACAAGCTTTCAGAGCGCATCGTCGATGCACATAGCTGCCCCATCCGACGACATTGCTGAATTCCGTTAACAACTTAGAGATTCCTTCACCCATAAATAGTACTGCCTAAGTTACGTACTAAAGTGTGTGTTTAGTTACATAACCTAAGATTTGCATGGAAATTTTATCTGGCAAAAACAGAGGCAATCAATGCGTTTCGCACTGCACAATTTTCATTATTATCAATCCTATTAACGACATAATTTTACAGTACATTATAATTACAGATACCTTCCTTAAAGGAGAAATTGGTGGAAAAAGAAAAGCAGCTAAATGAAATAAAACAAGAATTCCTCGACAGTAGGCAAGTCTTGTCTGAAAACTGGAAAGAAGCTGTAAGTGAAGCCAAAAAGCAATACGAAGCGATGGATAGCGCGCTAGAGGTGAATTTATTAAAAGGGACGCTGTAAAATACCTTTATTAACTAGTGCCATTTCAGATTCTACATAGTATACAAACTGTAGTTCAACAGTGCCCACCGCTAGCCAAGCTGCAGAGAGATTTAGAAGAAACAAGCTTTCAGAGCGCATTGTCGATGCACATAGCTGCCCCATCCGACGACATTGCTGAATTCCGTTAACAACTTAGAGATTCCTTCACCCATAAATAGTACTGCCTAAGTTACGTACTAAAGTGTGTGTTTAGTTATCACGAGTACGTTGTGAAACAAGAATTCCTCGACAGTAGACAAGTCTTGTCTGAAAACTGGAAAGAAGCTGTAAGTGAAGCCAAAAAGCAATACGAAGCGATGGATAGCGCGCTAGAGGTGAATTTATTAAAAGGGACGCTGTAAAATACCTTTATTAACTAGTGCGATTTCAGATTCTACATAGTATACAAACTGTAGTTCAACAGTGCCCACCGCTAGCCAAGCTGCAGAGAGATTTAGAAGAAACAAGCTTTCAGAGCGCATCGTCGATGCACATAGCTGCCCCATCCGACGGCATTGCTGAATTCCGTTAACAACTTAGGGTAAACGATAAAAAATGTATAGTCAATTACGGTGCGACTGATGTACATGGATTATCCGAACATTGTTTGGTTTATTGTGACTACCCTATTAAATGTAAATTGCATCGCAAAAGTTTTTTTGTATACTTGCAGAGATTTTGCTAATTTTGATTATGAGGAGGTCTCTTCCATGGCACAATTTAATAAATTTAATCATAGACAGTGCGGACAGTAAAAGAATTCAGCATATGCAAAATACATGCCTGAGGTTTATTCATGGTATTAGAAAATTTTATCACATAACACATAAACTTAACGAAATTAAATGGTTAAATATGCACAATCGCAGAATACTTCATTCAGCCACATTGTTTCATAAAATTATCTCAAATAAAGTACCCTCTTATTTACTTAATAAAATTGAATTTAGATGTGATGTTCATAGTGTTAATATGCGAAATAGAAATTTAATTACGCCTCCATATCACAAAACTGCAATGTATGAGCGATCCTTTTCTTACGATATAGCTTATTTATACAATTCTTTGCCGGAGTATCTCAAAACCTGTTCACCTGAGAAATTTAACTCTAATCTATTTAAAATTCTACTTAATCACCAAATCGGTGCAGCATAATCACTCTCTTACATACAGTGTGTCCCAGGATTGATGTTACAAGAGGTGAGATGTACTAAAAATTTTTGAATTTTATTTTAAGGTTCTGGGATTCGGTCCTGCTTGATTTGAAAAGAATTTTAAGAATATTTTCATTTTTTTTAAAAACAAGTAGGCCTTGACAGGGAAGCAAAAACTATTTTATTTTCAGGTAAACTACCCTTTTTGTTTATGATACGGCAAAATTCTATTAAGGAAAGTTGTTTATAATGATAAATTTCGGCGCTATACAAAATTTCAGAAAGATCTGTCGAATTAGGAAAAGCCGTTATTTTTTAAATTATTTTATTTTATTTTCAGGTAAACTACCTTTTTTGTTCATGATACGGCAAAATTGTATGAAGAAAAGTTGTTCAGAATGAGAAATTATGGCCCTATACAAAATTTCAGAAAGATCTGTTGACTTAGATTTAACCGTAATTTTTAATAAATGCAATTGTTTAATCCAAAAAATAACGTTTTAATCTAAGTCGACAGATCCTTCTGAAATTTTGTATAGGGTTATAATTTGTCATTCTAAACAACTTTTATTAATAAAATTTTACCGTATCATGAACAAAAAGGGTAGTTTACCTGAAATTAACATACAATTATCTCAAAAATAACGGTTTTTTATAAGTCGGCAGATCTTTCTGAAATTTTGTATCGGGCCATAATTTATCATTCTAAACAATTTTTCTTAATAAAATTTTGCCGTATCATGAACACAAAGGGTACTTTACCTGAAAATAAAATAGTTTTCGCTTTCCTGTCAAGGCCTACTTGTTTTTCAAAAACTGAAAATATTCTTAAAATTCTTTTCAAACCAAGCAGGACCGAATCCCAGAACCTTAAAATAAAATTCAAAATTTTTTAGACCATCTCACCTCTTGTAACATCAATCCTGGGACACACTGTATATGTTTAACATTACAATATTATTGCTCTACAGTTAGTGTCGTTAATTATTTAATATTTGTTATCTAAGTGGAAAAGCAGATGCTATTTTAAATAGTAATCTGAATTTGCCCTTTTGGTGGTGAAATGGGGGTTGTCGAAATTAAGTGTCTTTATTGCGCAAAGGACATTGGCATAGATGACCTAAATGTTCTAAAATGTTCAGGTGTACAAAAAAAAGGATGAAGAATTTAAATTAGATTATAACCATGGCTACTACTACCAGATACAAATGCAACTCGCTATTACTGGAGTTAATTACTGTGATTTTGTGGTATGGAGTAGTAAACATTTTTTCCGTGAAAGAATACATTTCAATGAGGTATTTTGGGAAAAAGAAAGCGCTATTGCTATGAAGTTTTTTAACAATGTGATGATGCCAGAACTTCTCGGTAGGGCATCCAATCCCGGGATCCCAAAATGTCGGTATCTCGGGATCCCTAATTTTTTTATCCGGTATTTCAATCCCGGTATTTTTCCCCAATACCGGAATTTTCGATATTTTTGGGATTGCTTTTGTGTGCACTGCGTCGCAGTTCGCAGAGTCTGCGAGTCGCCTTACCCGGCCTGGCCGGCGCCAGACATGGAGCAACATGTTGATAGATAATAATTAGTATGGTTCAGGGTAGTAGCAGTTAGCAGATGTGTCCATAAACGGCGTAAACTGTGTTCAGTTGTGTTGTCACTGTTGCTTGCATATTTACCTATTATACACCTACAGGCCTATGATATATATGGATAATACTAGAAATACCGGTTCTGAAAACAGGAAATCCCGGTATTGAACACCGGAAATCCCGGTATTAAATACTGGAAATACCGGTACTGAAAACAGGGAATCCCGGTTTGAACACCGGCAATCCTGGTATTGAATACCGGGATCCAGATAGAATTACTTCAATACCGAAATCCCGGGATTGAAAATTCAGTTGGGTATTGGATGCCCTACTTCTCGGTAAATATTTCACAAATAAAGCAGTTAAGGATGCTGCAGCTAATACTGATTGGAATGTATTCAAAGAGTCGTTAAATGTTAATAATGGTACAAATTTAATGTTTTGTAATAAAAGTAGTAGTACGGAAACAAGGACCACTGCTCTCGTAGCCACGCAAACTAAAGATAACAGTATATATTGTTTGTGTAAGGGTCCTGATAATGGAACGCCTATGATTGCTTGCTGTAATTTGCACTGTTCCGTGGAATGGTTTTATCTGATTTTTATTGGCTTAACATCTGTACCTAATACTGAATGGCATTGCCCTTTATGTAGTATAAGTGAAAGTAATAGTATTTTGTATTATATTGGTATTGGAATATAAAATAAAAGCAAATAAATATTTGATCGATTTATTTATTATCACTTTAATTGCAGTACTGTAAAATAAGTAAATACAAACATCATGTTTTTAAAAGCACGACCGCTGAGATATGTGAAAAACGCAGGTCTATTTTTAAATAAGTAACCGAATGCGCCAAGTAGCTGCTATAGAACACTGCAGTTTAAATTGAAACTAAATGAATTAATAACAGATTCATCCATTTTCAAGTATTCTATAATGTATATTGGTTATTTATATTTATACAGTACAGTAAACATTGCGCTTCCATACTTTGACCAAAATTATTTAAAAAGATATTTTTGTCAACTACACGGAAAAATTGCATGTTTAACACATTGGAAAATTCCATGCTCACGTAAAACTTTTACATTTGCTGGAAAACTCTCACTTTTCTTAACTTGTAGAGCAATCTACTATTAATTCACTAGCGATTTAAGAAGAAAATTAACTCGCTAGCATATAAACATTATAAACAGTTACTTATGGTTGCTATTATAAAGATAATAATAATAATGCCAGTTTAAAATGCCAAAGAAATAATAATTAATCGAGTTATTTAACAATATCAGTAACGGCATAACTGGAGACTTGAGTTACCGCATTTATATTTTTATGGCGCTCAACGGCTTAAACCTGAAAAGAAACACAGATTGCAGGCAGCTGAAAATTATTTCGGTGGAGCAAATAATTCTCACATATAATCTCATAAGTCACAAGAGCATTAATTCTTTCCGGATTTTTTTTTTTGACTGCGTTCCAACAACTTCATATTAATTAGGACGCCTTCCAGGGGCAAGCGTTTCCTTTACAGAGACTTTCCATTTGAAAATATATTTTTTGGAACTTTTCCTTACTGCCAATCTCTAGCGTGCTTTTAAAACTTTCTTTAGTGCAACAAAAGTTATTAAATTCGTCCTACATTTTAAATGCGGCATATGCCGCGGGGTTTAAGCTAGTATATTTTCATAAGTGAGATATGTCAATTTTGCAAGTAATTCAAAAGCAACAAGGTAAGTGTTTAATACATTATTCTCGATACTACTTCTGTTAATTAAGCAATAGGGTAGATATCCAATTTACTAATTGTAATAACCGTTCAAAAAAGGGGTTATATAACAATGTCCATGATTCGCTACCGTATATGAGGGTGGGGACGTATACTGCTTTGTAAACTCTGCTTTTGACATCCTTTGACATTTCATTTTTGTTAGTTAAACCTTTATAGAGTGCCCCGTACAGCCTATTTGCTGTCTTTATTCGGCTGTTTAGTTCTTCCTCCAACGTTCCATCTTCACTAATTCCCAGGTAGTTAAAACTTTCTACTTGTTCTAGTTTGTTGTTCCTTAATTCTACTGTGATGTCTTCGTGTTGTCTTACATTAGCATTATTTTTTATTTCTCTGAATTTATTTCCATATTTTTTTTCTCAGAGCTTTGTCCCATATTTTTAGATTGTGTATTAGCCATTATTAGCATGTCATCAGCATATTTATGCCATTTCTGATATGTAGACTGATTTCATTTTGTAGCATCCTGCATGATATTTCCTGACTCGATCTTTAACCTCATTGATCATCTCATTCAGCACTAGTGTGAAGAGTAACGAGCTCAGTATCCCTCCTTGTGTAACTCCTAGATTAATTAAGAACGGTTTCGATTCCTTGTCTGTTCTTATATAGTTCATGTTTGTTTTATATAAGCTCTGTATGCTTCTTATCAGCTCAGCATTCACCTTTCTGTTTCTAAGGACCTTCCATATTTCTTCTCTTTGTATACGATCAAATGCTTTAATTAAGTCTAAGAAGCAACAATGTATCTTTTGATTGTATTCAGTAGCTCTTTCTATCAGTTGTCTAAGGCTGAATATTAGGTCGTTTGTTCCTCTTCCAGGCCTAAATCCGCATTGTGATTGTTTCCTCAATCTGTTTTCTAAGATTCGTTCAGAGCTTCCTGGCTACACTAAGTAGACATATTCCTCTATAGTTCTCAAATTTTTTGCTGTCTCCCTTCTTAAAAATGGGAAGGATAACTGCCGTTTCCCAGTCTGCAGCTATTATTTTTTCTTTCAACGCTTTATTCATGATCATGAGTAGCAGTTTTTCACCATCCTCTCCCATGAACTTTACCATTTCAAGATTAATTCTATCGTGTCCGCATGCTTCCCCTAATTTCAATCTGTTAATTGCTTCTTTGAGTTCTATTTCTGTTATAATTTCTTCTTGTGTCTCGGTTTTCTTCCCTTCTATTCTCATCTACTTCTGTGCCATCTAGTAGGGTCATGAAGTACTGTCTCCATCTATCCATAATATCTTTGGCTTTAGAGTAGAGAGTATCACGCGACGCGCACGAACTTTTCAGTGCTCGTGTCGAAAATTTAATATTTCAAGTAGTAATAATAATTAAATATTAAATCTAATTAGTCACAATTATAGTGAAAGGTGGTTTTCAGCGGTTATAGTTTGTGCGACTGTGAACAAGTTATAATCATGTCAAGAAGCTGTGCATCCTGTTTAAACAAACTCGCCAGTTCTAGCACAAGGCACAATCAGCATGTGCAGTGCACAATGTGTAATGATATTTGGCACATAAAATGTGTGGGTACACTTTTCAATGAAAGTGATAAGGTAGGAAACTGGAAATGTAAGAAATGTATTACTATCTCCGATAATGGAAATATAAATGAACCTACTTTAAAGGATCTTTTATGTGCAATTAATTCGCTAACTGTGAAGTGCGACAACATGTGCGAATCATTAGAATCCTGCCACGCAAAAATTAATGAAACTAACGGTATGATAAGGGAACAAGACAAGAAAATTCAAGCGTGTATGGAACGAATGGATGAGTTATCTAGAACACAGGTGTCACTGCAAAAGGAAAATATGAACTTGAAAATTAAAATAAACAATTTGGAGCAATATACTAGAATGAATAGTGTGGAGATCTCAGGTGTACCAGAACCGGATGGTGAGATCATGTTGGCTACCGTAAAAATTATAGGAGATGCATTAGGTTTTCCAATCGAACGCTCTATGATCGACGCATGCCATAGACTAAAGGCTGATTTGCGTAAACCGGGTGAACCGCGAAATATAATTTTAAAATTTGTGAGCCGCCTAGACAAAGAGGAATTTTTAAAAACACGAAGGGTTAAACGCAATTTTAATACAAGATCGCTTTCTCAACTTCTTCCGCGACTGGCGATGGATCCACCAAAGCCTATATACATCAATGAATCACTAACAGCCGAGAATAAACAACTTTTTTGGAAATGCAAGGAATTCAAGAGAGCGAATAACATTAAACACCTATGGATTAGAAATGGGAAAATTTATATGAGAAAAGAAGATAACAGCCAAGTTTATATTATATCTACACCCAACGATTTGAATGATGTGCGCTAATGGTAGCAACTCTTATTTAAAAATTCTTTATCAAAACGTTAGAGGGTTAAACACAAAAGCAAAAAAATTTAAGTTAAATGTTATCTCTAGTAATTATGACATTATTTTGTTAACTGAAAGTGGGTTAAGTGATTTTGTGTATGACGGTGAGTTATTTCCATCTACGTATACTGTATACAGAAGAGACAGGGATTGTGCTTTGGTCAACAAATCAGGTGGAGGCGGTGTACTGATAGCAGTAAAATCGAACCTGAACAGTCAAAGATGTCTTTTTGATACGGTATGTGAGGACATATGGGTTAAGTTAAGTATGAACTCGTTTGCTTTATATTTATGTTGCGTGTATATTCCGCCCAATTCTTCTTTTCAATTATATCGTTCCTTTTATGATGGATGTGAATTAAATTTTATTGGCAATAATAGGAATTTGTTTATTGCAGGCGATTTTAATTTGCCTAGGTTAAATAGAGCACATAATATTTCTAACTTAACTGAAAAAGAATCTGAGTATTTTAATTTCTTAAATTTATTATCTTTAAAGCAATATAACACAATATTAAATGCTAATGGTGTATATCTGGATCTCATATTAACAAATGTAGTAAGCAACAATTTTACTGTGGAGCTAGGAACCCCGCTTGTACCAGAAGATGCCCATCATCCTACATTATATTGTGAATTAGAATGCATCAGTAAATTTGTGGGCAGTTCTGATACATTCGGCGGCGAACAGTACAACTACCGGAAAGCCGACTTTTTAAAGTTGTATCATGGTATTCGCAATACAGATTGGGATTTTGAAGGTGTTACTGATGTTGACACTGCAGTAGATATCTTTTACAATGTATTGTATAATGTATTGGACGAAGCGGTCCCCAAAACTAAAAATATAAAGCGACGTTACCCCTGTTGGTTTACACCGGACATTATCAGAGATATTAAACGAAAAGACAGGTTTAGGAAACTGTACAGAAAAACTAAAATCGAAAATTACCGTTTAAATTTTGTTTATTTGAGACTAAAAGTTAAAGTTGACACTGCCAATGCATATAAAAACTATATAAAAGACGTGGAAGATAATTTAAATGTTCAACCTGACACATTTTGGTCTTTTTTGAAATCGATTCGGAGAAACAACAGTAGTGACGTCGTAACGCAATATAACGGTATAAGTTTGGAACGGAATACCTCTGAAGCAGATTCATTTGCAAATTATTTTCAATCCGTGTACTCGAAAGAAAGAGCAGCCTACAATTTGACTGACATTCAACAGTCGTTTCCATTAATAAATAATAGTTTGCATATTACTGATATTACTCCAGATGACATTTTACTAGCTATTAAAAATCTTAAGCCTAAGAAATCTGTGGGACCGGACAAAGTACCGGCATATATATTCAAGGCTTGTGCGGAATATTTTGTAAAACCACTACAATTTATTTACAATTTAATAATAAATACTGCAACGTTTCCCAGCCAGTGGAGGATAACGAAAGTATGCCCCATATTTAAGAGCGGTAGTAAAAATGACGTAATCAATTACAGGCCAGTATCTCTTGTTTCAGTTCCCTGCAAGATATTTGAGTCCATAATATATAAATATCTATACAGTTTTATTAAACCTCATATCAGTACCTCCCAACATGGTTTTGTACCGCGTAGGTCAACGATAACTAATCTATTACTTTTTACAGAATTTATTTCAGAGAGTATCAGTAAAAATTTACAAGCAGACGTAATCTACACTGACTTCGAAAAAGCATTCGATCGGGTTAATCATGATGTACTTTTGAAAAAACTTTATGATTACGGAGTTGGTGAAAATTTATTATTATTATTTATATCTTATTTAAAACACAGACATCAATATGTAGTTTACAACGGTAAAACATCTTCGAAATTCGAAACTTTATCAGGCGTGCCTCAAGGCAGCAATTTGGGGCCTTTATTGTTTTTAATACTTATTAATGATCTACCACAAAATGTGATTAAGTCAGAATGTCAACTATTTGCTGATGATTTTAAGATATATAAAGGGATTACCTGTTTAAAAGATTGCCTTTTGTTACAGGAAGATATTGATCGAGTGTATACTTGGACGGTAAAAAACAAACTTACATTTAACATAAAAAAATGCGTGATTGTTAATTTTTCAAAAAGAGTTGACTTACATCAATATCACTACAAAATCGGAAATGTGTTATTGGAAACAAGGCAAGGAATAAAGGATTTAGGAGTATACTTTGATAACAAACTGAATTTTAACTCTCATGTTAACCAGTGTGTCAAAAAAGCATATAAACAACTTGGATTTATACTAAGAAATTCCGCTTGCTTCCAAAACATCAATACTTACAAAAGGCTATATAATACCTTTGTCAGATGTCATCTGGAGTACGCGTCGGTTGTTTGGTCACCGTGTTAAAATTTCTATATTAATGCGATTGAGAAAGTTCAAAAAAGGTTTCTTAGATTTTTATATTATAAAATGTATGGCCAATATACGTATCTCATACCAACTTCTGAATTACGTGCAGAATTTAATATACTGTCATTAGAAAGACGACGTAAATTACTTTCGGCAATAATTGTTTACAAGATTTTGCATAATTTAATACTGTTCCAGTCTTCTACGGTTTTTCAAATTTAATGTTCCACATTATCCCAGTAGAAACAGATCTGTATTTTACATTAGTACTTGCAGAACTAACTTTTCGATGAATTCGCCTATTTATAAACTAAGTACTGTATCTAATAACTTCAGCCATTTGGATATATTTGCAATGAGTCTGGCTTCATATAAAAAAGGTTTAATATTGGAACTTATTAGATAGGGCAGGGTGTTTGGTGGGTGTCGGGATGGGATGGTGCGGTGCCGTCGTCTGGTTGTGCAGCATCAGCGTGTATTGTACGCTGTTGATGGGGGACCCGATGCTGGTGTGTGCTTCTGTCGTGACACTACACTGACACTTCGTTTAGTATTAACTTTTATTCGCAGCTGCGACTATGTAGATTCCGCATTTATTTTATTTTTTTCTTATAATTTATTGTGTGTGTCTTTTAATATGATTACTACATATTACTATTACGGTATCTCTATTTTTGTATTTTCTTATATGTATATATGTAATATTGCAACCTTTATTTGGTGGTAACTGTTGGTTGCATAAATAAATAAATAAATAAATAAATAAATAATGACTTTCCCTTCTTTGCCTTCTATTTTTATCAATGGCTTTTCTTTTCTTTCTTGAAGCTTTTCAGATTATAGAACAGTTTTTGGTTATTTCTGTCATTTTTCTCCATTGTCTTCCCAAAATTCCCCCGTACGTTATTTTTTGGTTCCTGTACTTTCTCTGGTTTTTATATGCTTCTAGGTCGTTCTACTTATCAGTGTTCAAATATCTTTTTTCTTTGCTATCTCGTTCTTAACCTCTTGTGTCCACCATGCTGTCTGTTTTTGGTTCTTTTTCATTCTGCTTTTGTAACAACTTTTCTCTGCCGCCGTTAGTAGTGCTTTCTTAAGTTTTTTCCATATTTTTTCTAAGTCCTCATCTTCTTCTGTTTCCTTTTCTAGTTCTTTTTTAATATACTTCTGATATTTTTGATTGTATTCTGTGTCTCTTATTTTATGTATCTTGATTTTTCCTAATATTGTATTGTCTACTTCATCTAGTCTTTGTTTGCCTTTTTATGTGTTTCCTAATGTTTTCTGATACTATTATATAGTCTATTATAGCGGCTTTGTTTCTACTTGCTATTATTTTCAATGCAGAACTCCGCTAGCATTTAATGTATCTTCTCCTTCTCTAGCTATCACTCCTGCATATTTTTTATTATTTTTCCCCACTCACCCATTAAGTCCCCTAATAGTATACTTGTCCCTTTGTTGGAATCCCATACTTCCAGCAGTTCTGCATAGAATTTCTCTTTAATCTTTTTCTTCTCGTCATTGTTCGGTGCGTCAACTACTACTACACTGAGCAGTATTTCCACCTTCAATCACTAATTCCAACTCTATCTTTAATATTCTTTCTGAACATGGTTCCCATCCAACAATCTTATCCTTCCATTCAGTTGCAATTACGCATGCTACTCCCGCCTGCGCTCTTTCATTTTTACTTACTCCTTTGTATATTAAAATGTGTCCATCATCTATTTCTATGCAGCTTTGGCCTTTTTTTTTTCCGTTAGTTCCAGTATCTTCAGTTTAGTATTGTTGAATTCTTTCACTAATTCCTTCTCTTTCCCGTTTAAACTTTTCACATTCCAAGTACCTATTTTAATTATTTCATTTTTCTCTTTGACTTGGTCCAAGTTCATGCCCGTTTTCATTACCATGTATCCGTTATCTGTGTGGTTAGTTTTTTAGAATCTCATCTCTTATCAGACCATTTTCATTAGCACATTTGTAGTTCATACCATCCACTAGTAACTTCCGGTAGCCTACTTTCGTTTTTTCCTCTTGCTTTTTCCTTCTCTTGCCACTTTTCAGATTGCAGCTTGAATTTTTTGTTCATTTTGGGTAAGGTCGCTGTCAATGTAGACGTGTTCTGGTAATTTCTTTTTTGTTTTAGGATTTCTAATTTTTGTTCAAAGTTGTTGCATTTTACGATTATTGTTTTGGCATCTGTTTTTCCTATTTTGTAGGCTTCTTCTATCATTGCCATTGTTCCTAGTTCTTTTTGTAGATAATTTGTAATTTCTTGTATCAGATTTTGGTCTGCAAAGTTAATTCCTTTTATTACTACGTTATTCCTCTTGATGTTCTTTTCCTGGTTTTCTAGTTTTAATTCCAAAGTCTTTATTTCTCCGCGTAGCTCTTTCTTTTCTCTTTCCCATTCTATTTCCCACTTCTTTCAAAGCGCATATTTCTTCTCCATAATTCTTCATTTGGGTATTTATAGTTTTAATATCCTCTTCGATGCATTTAACATCGTCTTTCATTTCTGTTAACTGTGAGTTCATGTTCACTAACAGATTTTCGATCTTATCCATGTTTACAGTTGGTTCTGCTTCTCTCTTAGGTGAAATTCTCAGCATTCCTTTATTCCATTTATATTTTTCTGACTCTTCTTGTTCTTTTCCGTCTACTTGGTTTTCCTCCCTTTCTCTTTTCCTTTTGTGTAAATACTCGTTTATAGAGGTAGTACAAACTCTTTTTCTTGCTGTTTTGTTCCCGTTCCTTTACGTTCGCATTTTAAATAGTTTGAAATTATCGTATTCCTTATTTTCTAATCAAGTTAATATTTTGGTCAATTATACTACCCTTTAAAAGGGTTATTTTTAAATAATTTAATACATGCAACGTGTAAACTACAACAGCATATTTGCTTGTATTTGTCCACGGAAACACAAAGTTGCTTTCCGATTCTACCATAAGGTACGTTCTTTTTTTTATTTAACAATTTTTATTGTGCGGATATACTGAGATGGTAGATCCCTTTAATTTTTGGTGTTTATGTTTGTAATATTAATTTAATAAGGGTACCACCCAAATATTATTTTGTGTATTCGTGCTATCAGAACTTAGGTTGATTAAAAGCTACTTATAAATTGATAGCTAAAATAAATAGTTGTATGCCCTTTATAATGTCTTATTTATCTGCAACTAATGAAATAAAAAAACGCTAGCTCAAATCGATAAAGCAAGGCTCTTCTCGGTTAGGTCCACCCTGAATGCATTATTTAATTTCTCAAATTCGTAAAGTACGGATCTGTCCTCCGCTTATTAGCTCAAACGCGCATAATCGAAAACTCTGAAATTAGCTCAAGTGTTACCCAAGATGGATGCCTTTTGCAAGATTGCGTTTAATTAAATGATAAATATTGTGAAATCGATCAACGTGTTATCGGTAATTGTTTGAATTAGACTGTTTTCCCGGCATTAATTTTTCTTCTGTTTCATATCTTGCGGGTACGCTATTTCAATTGTTTTTATAGTGACGGTTTTAAAAAAACATAACCTCAACTTTGATTATTTCAATTTCCGAATCTCTGGCTGTTAATGGATGTTTATTATGCCTGGAATTGGCTTCCTTAGGTCGCACTCTTGCTTTATGGTAAGTTTCAGGCTTCTAGCGCCAATATTTCCGTACAAAAACTAACCTGCGATTTCTGCAGTCAACGGCAACCTCCTCGGGTGATGTCATGTAGCCGGATCTTCTCCTGGGGGTGCTGGGATTGACGTACCGGACTCCTATTCCCTTGAGGGACGTGCAGCAGTTGAAACCCCTGGCTCTGGAACCTCTTTCTTGGCTGCAGCCCAGAATCGGAACTGGGATGAGTATGTCGAAGCTTCTCGGAGACGTCAACAATGAGAATTATTTTTTTGTTATGGAAATTTAAAACCCACACGTCCACTTATAGCCTGATAATTTGTCAACACAATGGTGTGCTTTATTTTAATAAATTCAAATGGCTTCTGTCTTAAAACTCAATTTATTTGGAGACACAAAAACTGGCTGTCATCAAAGAATTTATTCATTTGTCAACCTCTATTAATTTGTTATAAACAAAAGCTAGTTACTTTCAAATAAATTGCGGATATTAACATGGTTCAAAACCTTAACTTTTAACAATAATTCTACTTAAAACTAGGTTTTTGTAGACTAATCTTATATCTAAAATAATTATTTACATTTATATTAATTTAGCGTGTCTATTTTGCACTGCACGTCTTTTTAATTAGCCTTTTTAAAAGTTCACATGTCACTGCACTGAGTAAAGTATTTAATTCGCGCATTTCCTGCATTGGGTTTCATTTGAATTTTTTGTTTGATTTTCGTTCACAATTTTAAATTCATATGTGTTCGCTCTTCTGCAAATCCTATAATCCTTGCCTTTTGATTCTTACGGTTTCCTTCAAATGCTTTAATGCCTTCACCTTATCTGCCCGTTGCATGTTCTTAAGCTTATTTATGCTTCCAATTACCTTTCTTATAAAACCCTGACTGAATTTCACTATAATATTATGCCTGATTTCTACGCTTCATTCCCTTGCGTTTTGCAATCCATCTTGTAATTATTAAATTTCATCCGGCTTGGCCTTTACATGTAGAACACACCTAATTAACTAACCAAACTTACATCCAATTTGGATCCCTATAGGCCAGTCAAATTAGATATTTACTTGACAAAAATACTACCTGAAAAGTGAGAATGCAGTTTTATAGAACAAATCACGTAGAATTGAATGAACTAAAAAGTAACAGCTGAATCAGTGGAGAAGTGATTCAAAATTGCGGTCAAAGTAATGAAAAAAGGGTTTTTTGCATATAAAAGAGCAAACAAGCGATGATTTTTTTTCAAAAAATATACACTTATGTAGTTTAAAAAAACAAATAAATTAAGCTGTCGACGGTCAAAATCGATTCATTAGAAAAAAAGTTATCGCTAAAAAACCGCTAAAAATTACCGATTTTTCTATTGTTCTTAACTTTAAAAAAAATATATATATAAAGTTGAAATTTTCAGAACGCATAGTACTCAATGAGCAGAAAACGCGAGATTTCAAAATTTGCAAAAATGTTGATTGCTTTTTGCATAAATAATTTTTTTCGAAAAAAATACGTTTTCGCAGAAATTGATTTACTTAGCTTGCAGAAGTCGTACAGCAATCAGCATAGGCTTATTTTGTTCCTTAAGAGTTATACTACCACACACAATATGAGCAGAAATTTTTTTGCACTTACAAATATGTGAAAATTTAATTTGAAAAGTGATCTTTTTTTTATGCGCACGAAATGTTGAATATTTTTGTCAATTTTAATTGTACCGAAATTACATAAGCACCATTCGATAGCTGCCAATTTTCTCCGAAATTAAAAAAGATTACAGTACGACCCATACAAGCCGAAGAATTTTTCTTTTTTAAATTGCTGCACATTCAGTTATTAATATTAGCGGCTGAAATTTGCACACGCTTTAGCTGAAGATTTCTAGTGTAATATAAAAATTATTTCGCAATTATTGACCTTGTATTATTTATTGCGAAGCGGTTTACACTAGACGTCGCAAAATGCAAACGCAAAAAATTCTTCGGCTTGTATGGGTAGTACTGTAATCATTTTCAATTTCGAAGAAAATTGGCAGCTGTCGAATGGTGCTTATGTAATTTGGGTACAATTAAAATTGACAAAAATATTCAACATTTCGTGCGCATTAAAAAAAGATCACTTTTCAAATTAAATTCGCACATATTTGTAAGTGCAAAAAAATGTCTGCTCATATTGTGTGTGGTAGTATAACTCTTAGGCAACAAAATAAGCCTATGCTGATTGCTATACGACTTCTGCAAGCTGAGTAAATCAAGTTCTGCAAAAACGTATTTTTTTCGAAAAAAATGATTTATGCAAAAAGTAATCAACATTTTCGCAAATTTTAAAATTTCACGTTTTGTGCTCATCGAGTACTATGCTCTCAGAAAATTTCAACGTTATATAGGATTTTTTGTTAAAGTTAAGAACACTTGAAGAATCGGTAATTTTTAGAGGTTTTTTAGCGATAACTTTTTTTCTAATGAATCGATTTTGACCGTCAACAGCTCAATTTATTTTTTTTTTTAAACTACATAAGCCTATTTTTTTTTTAAATTCATCGCTTTTTTGCTTTTTTATATACAAAAAACCGTTTTTTCATTACTTTGACCGCAATTTTGAATCACTTCTCCACTGATTCAGCTGTTACTTTTTAGTTCATTCAATTCTACGTGATTTGTTCTATAAAACTACATGCTCACTTTTCAGGTAGTATTTTTGTCAAAAAAACGATGTATTTTCGACAATTTGACTGGCCTACTATGCGAATGAGCTTTGCTTACTGCGTTCATTAATTAAATATTCTGCAATTACTGGCATCTCATTACAAATATGTTCATTCTGGCAAATTCAAATTTTAGCTTTGCAGTTATATAAGATATCTCACTCTGAGCTTTCATGAAATGTCCATTAATTTGGCAATGCTAACAGAGTTGATTTATAGGGCTTAAAACCATAGCAATACATCAGTAAAAATTGTACATGCACTCGTTACAAATTTGCTACACAAATAAATCGTATAGCACACAATTTTACATTTACAGATTAAAATGTTCTGCTATTGAGCATTTAAAGCATTTTTCTATTAGGTACGATTTTAAATTAGATTTAAAGCTATACAATGTTTGACTAGATTTTATTACAGCTGGGAGATGATTATAAATTTTGTTACATGTATACAGGATGATTCAAAAATGACGCATTTCCTCTGGTGAGGTTGTTGGGGACTATGAGCGTACTAGCGTACGCACGAGAAAAATCAGAAAAAAAATCTTTACAATCATTCCCATGAAATATTAACAACTGAAGATGCATTTTGAATTAAGCTATTTACCAACATTTTTTTAAAATTCAATGTTTGAATCAAAGTTTATTATTGTCATTAAACATCCCAATTAAAAAAACTGACATTTTCATCAAATTTACCTAAAATTTTAGTTTTCAAAATTTCCGTTTTTGATGCCTATAATTTTAAAATGGAACTGGCAACGATGCTTAAGCTAGCTAGTTATCTTGCATTTTGTTTAAATAGGTTTAGATTTGTCAGTTACATTTTTGAAAGTCAGTTACTGACATTTCAAAAATGTATTCTAATAACGAATATGTAGATATGATCCTGGTTGTAGGCAAGTTACACAATAATATCGCTGAGACTGTTCGTGGTGATTCAGAAAGATTTCCGAACAGAAGACATCCTGACCCAAACGTAATAAAACGTCTTCTGCAAAGGAGAAGAGACACTGGGCAATTGGCTTTATTACCAAATGCAGATCGAGGCCGACCACGAAATGTGCGAAATCCAAACATGAAAGCTGTTTGCCCTATGCCAAATGGATCATCAAGGTTTCGAAATAACAATAATGACCGATATGTAATCTACATTATTTAGTAACATATTTTAGATGAGATGTTGCCAAATTTAAGATTCAGTTTTTTTTAATATCTGAACTTAGAAGAGAAATTTATTTTATTCGCAACCATATATGTAATAAGATCATTACTGACTTTTAAAAAGTTGGAAAATGGGCTAATCTCAACTTGTAACTTTCCAACCGATCGGAAAAGTGATTGCCGTCCCAACGGTTGGAAATGAATCCATTCCCGACAGCTGTGTAGGTAGGGACACTGGGAATCTCGTTCATCCATTCATGCGCGATTCATTCCTGACCGCTGTGTAGGTAGGGACACTGAGAATGTCGTTCATCCATTCATGCGCGTCACAACCTGTCGTATCATAATATAATAATTTTTCCAATTATTGTTTAGAATAAAGTGGTTGAGAATAAAATAGTATAGTCTGTGACAAAACTGACGCAAAAGCTAACCTGCTAACCTCGAATTTGACATAGACTTACAGTGCCACCAACATATTATTCATACGTTGTATAACCATAACCATTCAAAAACGTTCGATCATTGCTGAAGGCACTTTAGTTAATGGATGGAGCCCAGATTATACTATTATACGCAAGAAAATAATCCACCAACACATAATACACATTAATAAGCCCGTTCATAGATAATACATATTGACATCAAGTTCTTTATAGCAAAAAAAGCGAAGTTAAGTTTTTTACATACACCTTCAATTTGTAAATTTCAAGTTACCATCAATATGCAAACCTAATAGTTTTGGAGTATCCTGGGTAGTGATTTTACAATTGTCTACATATATATCACAAGGAAAAATCGTTTTGCGTTTATGAAATATTAAAAAGGCAGTTTTATCACCATTTAAAATTAAACCGTTCTTGTAGCGCAGCCTGAAAACGTCTTTCGTCCAGAGGCCATAAACCAGATTGTAAGATGTAATTGTATAGTGCGTTACTAAATGAGCTAGTAAAAGTGAAGTTCGGGTTGTGACAGTTCTAGAGAAAGTGTCAATTGTACGCCTGCAGTAAGACAGACCTGTAATGTCAAGTTTGATTTGTGTCGTCGAGTAAACAATCTAAACTAACTTTTCTAAATGTCATGATGCAATTTTTAGCACAGCAGGATCCATGTCCAAAACTCAGGGATATCGGCCAATAAAACAGAAGGGTTACGTAAATATCCTTTTGGCCCAAGTAACAATAGACCAGGCAAAAAGGGAACGTGAACCCTGCAGGACAATACAGTCGCAAACAACTTGTGCGACAATAGATAGAGGGACCCTAGCAAGAGAATAGGGAATATCCCTTCCATTCACGCGCAACCTATATAAGCGTATGTAGTTTAGTTTTCGAGATCACGTCACATCATTTCTTCTGCATATTCTGACTCAAATCATTTTGGGGAAGTAGAGGACCAAGGCCAGATTCTAAGGTCTGTTACAAATAAATAATTCCGCATCGAAAACCAGGCTACTCACTGTTCGTATTTGTATTTTAAATCAATATTAACGAATTGGTATATGTTTGCATTTTGTTTTTGTGTTCAAAAATAAATAAAAGGAATGTTGTATTTTACTGAACGTTTAATAAACATCATAATAGTTCCAGTGGTATAAACCACCAAATTCTTATCACATCACTTTTTAAAGTTTATTGCAACTAATTCCATTTTCAATAATAATTCCTTCATAGTTCCCGCTGAGACCCCTACCGATGTGTCATCTACATGCTTTACTAAACATTATGCATTTAAATATTCTTTCAAACACACAGAAGCGGCCCCAGCACAGAACCTTGAGGTACTCCTAATTCTATGTTAAACTTATCAGAAGTACAATTAAATACCTGAACTACCATTGTTCTATTCATTAAATACGAAATTAACCAATTTTTTACGTCTCTAATACCTACATGATCTAACTTTGTAGCAGAAATGAAACATTAATCGAATCAAATACACACGACAAGTCAAAAACCAGTCCTGCAGCTAATTTACCGCCATCCACCACTTTAATTACAAATTCCATAAAGTCGAAACAAACTGTTTCGATGGCCTTACATTTTATATAACCATGCTGCGCATGAGCCACCAAGTTATATTTATTAAGAAACTCGTTTATTCTCGTAACTAATTTCCGTAATTTTAGAAATTATAGAAAGAACAGATACCGGTCTGTAGTTTGTGACATCCAAGTGTAACCCTTCATTTTTCTTAGAAGTGGTACAAGCGAGCGATTTTAAAACAATTTGGAAAAACACCATTCATAAAAGAATGAATAGATACAAAATTGCATCAATGATCTTTATAAATACTGTTAAATGTTCAATTCTTCATTTCAAAAGCTGTAGCTTTTACTTCAAGCTGTGTAAATGGAACAATATGAATGTATTATGAAGGCGGCTGTATATTAAATGTACATTCATTCGACCGTCTGCCGAAATGTGCTTTTGCCAAACTTGAAAAATATTTTCCAAATTGATTAGCTACTAGAACAGAATCTCTAATTATTTCACAACCATCGCCGTTTGTAGACATTAATACATTTGTTTTCTTATTATTGTCGGTAACCTCATTTTACCTTGCGGTGTAGAGGCTGGTGCTTTATACGCTTGCATCTGACGGTACAATGGCCGATGAATTAAAAAAAATGGCAAAAGTATAATTATTTCTCCATTTGATTTAGTTCAATTCATAAATATTACAGAAGGCAAAACAACATTTGCGAAAGACAATTATTAATTTAACACCATAACACCATTGAGATAAAATCTCCCCACCCTGTATATTTAATGGAGTAGCAAAACACTAGTACACGTCCCATCCTCCTTTATCACATAAAAGCCGATCTACACGATTACAGCAAATAATGTGGTCATAAAAGTCAATGCAACTTACATGTGCAAGTGCCAGATTCAGTTCATCAATGAGATCGCAAACCGAAAAATCTACCCAGTCTTGAATGCTGCTGTTGGGGCTGCCACAGCGCACCAGCACCATGAACGTATTGAAACGTAACATCAATTCCGTTATAAGATTCTGCAGATACTGAGTTTCCTCGCAGAAATCCTAAAATTGAAACCGTTATACAGTGCTTTTGAACAGCGGTGTACTATAAACCATAATAGAAGTACTTCCAACAGCCGCTGTTGTCCAAACATTTTTATAACCACTGCAAATCCATAACTCACCTCATCCCCCTCAGGAAGCTCGAGGCAGCATCCATACTTCAAAACTGTCTCTACAATTTCCAAAGTGCTGCAGAATGCGTGCACATTCAAGCACGACTGTATCTTGAAGACGTAATCGTCGATATCGTTCAGAATGTTGATAAGGTTTTCTATGTCGGCCTTATCGCAAACCGTTTTATCAACAATCGCTTGGGCTTTCGCCTTTTGTATCTCAACTAAGTCAAGGTTAAACAGTTTAGCAAACTGCTCAGCCTCAGCAAACCTCTGGCGCCGCACAAGCCTCTTCAGACGATTTTCGGGAGACGTTTCAGTGACGATTTGAAACCTAAGTTCGCATACATTTTCTCCACTTTCAACTTCCGATATGAACATAATCTCATCGTGAATACGTTCCGGGGTTATCAAGTGGATCTTTCCCGAAATTTTCAATGAGAAAACCGTTGTGAATTCTGCAAATTAGTGAGGCAAACATTAATTTTAATATTTAAAGCTTTTTCACTATGATTATAATTTACCTGGATATGACAATAGCTGTATGTACGATTGGCCACTTTCGTTTTTCTTAGTTACACCCAAAATGTGGGAACCGTAAGTGTTATCATGAATTAACAAAATGTCTTCAAATAAAGTATCTGCCTGCAGATCAAAAGTGAGAAACGTTTTGGTACAAATGCAAGCTAGACGTCCGTCCCAGTTCAAACCAAGAAATAATCTAGAAATACACAGACTAAAATTCTGAACACCATTGTATAAACACTCACCGATTGTTGCAAGGAAATGCCTTTTTTAAAGAGATATTTATAGAACTTAATTTGGCATTCTCAAGATTGTACTGATAAACTAAGCAATCCCGTTCCATCATAATTAATAAATTATTTACATAAGCAGCTTTATGTATCCGTTTATTCCCATCATACACCATGCTCGAGGAGAACTCTAATGACTCAGAAGTTGAATCATCCACCGGAGGCTGCTTACGCGCCACTCTAAAAAAATTCATTAAGCGTTTCGCTGCAACATAAATACGCAAATAATAAACGCACCTGAATATTTTTCCACTATTTAGTACAAGTAAAAAACTCAATGGTATAATCTTTTCCACAAAAGAATTCACAAAAAGAGGCTCCCCCATAGCATCATTATCAAGAATGGAACTAAAAATTGTTCGATGAAGAGAAAGCAATAAAACCAACATTTAATCAAGGGTGGCTATGGGTAACAAAAGCAGTGTCTTCATTTGTCAGTTCGATGCATGTTAAAGCAATGTGTGTTTATTAAAAATTGTTTCCTTACAAGAACACAAGATTTTTTTAATCGAATCATATATTTGAAACATAGTTCAAATTAGCGAATTTAAACAAACATTTTCCATTATTAGAGCAAAGTAGCAACAACTGCTGACAGCTGACATTGTTTATGGTGGATTCGACAGCCGCCCTTGTCCAAACATGTCTATGATCGCATTATAAAATTTCACACCTTTCATATATCATGGTCCCTTCGTCTATGTCAAAGCAATGAACTGCTCCACTTCGAAGACACAGCAATAAATATTTCCCATTAGGCGTAACGCTAAAGGCATCGATATCCTGATCAAACGTAACATTGAATGCCAGTTCTGAGCATAAAAGATCGCTGAAGACTCGCATAGTCTTATTAATTGCAAAGAAAATAAGTCCATTTTGTACTACAGCTTCAATATTTGGTGGTGTAGCTGAAGAATCCTGTAAATTTAGAGTAGAATAACAGTAAATACTCTCACCATAGTTTACTTACCCCTTCGACGTTCTTCAAAGATGCTAACGTAGTAGTTTCATATAAGTTATCTATGCCAGCAAAGTTCCTCGTCCCAAAATTCAGAGTTTCGTCCAGGGAATTGAAACCGCACTCTATGCAGTCCCAGTCGGCCATAGTTTTTAAATTGTGTTACTTCGGAAGCATTAGAGCAGTACCAATTTTTGAATTTAATTTTCTGGCGATTTATATGAGCAAATCTTGATTTTAAGCACAATTTCATGCATAATTTGAATGCGGTTTTCACCCAACCTGGAATTCACGGAGCTTTTGCAATAAAATCTGCACTGATAACTATAAGTCAGTAAACGACTTCGTATAGGTTATGTTTCTAAGAAAACAACAGATTGAGCTTTAAATTTTTTATATTATCTTGTAGACTCCATAGATCTTAAAAGTAGCGCTTAAGAGTTATTAATCAAACACAATCCAGGGCAGTTTTATATCAAAAACGTGAAAATAGCACAAAAACAAGGAAAACTTAACCGCCAACCAAACTTTTAAAAATCAAGCGTTTGTATCACGTGATCAAAAACCAAACAAACAATTTTTACCTGTTACAACGTTGCCAAAATGACAAAAATTTCTGTGGACTGCTGTAATTATTATATACTCCGCTTGGTGATAGAAGCATGTATTACAATTAAATAGGGATTGCCATTCTATGGGCTTTAATGAAACATTATACCGGGTGACCATAAATGGTTGTGATTTTATTTCGCAGGTTGGCACTGTTTATGTTGGTGGCACTGTAAGTCTATTTCAAGTACAGGGACTATATAGTCACTGTAATTTGAAGTTCGAGGTTAGTAGGATAGGTTCTGCGTCATTTTTGACACAAACTGACGCAAAACCTAACCTGCTAACCTCGAATTTGACGTAGACTTACAGTGCCACCAACATAAACAGTGCCAACCCAAGAAAAAAATCACAACCCGGTATTATAAGTGAGTGAAATAATCAGTATACGCTAGTGAGATTTTTTATTTCACACGAGCACGTAAATACGAATGTGGTAATTCTCACGAGCAGATAATGTCATTCGGGGTTTCCCCCTCATGGTTTTTTTTTTTTCAAAGTTTTATTGTCAGTTCAGCACGGGGTGCTATTTCATGACAGCGTTAACAATTTAATTTGTACTTGCTACTCACTACTTACTAATGAAGATATAAATGAGAACTTAGATAATTAATTCGCTAACTCGGGCGCAGTGTCAATGTAAGATTAAGTTTAACTACCGAAAGCATTAATCACTATCACTGTGCAGTAGGTCAACTGGTAGTTTACGTTTAAGTCTGGTATGCAACGATTGTCGTCCTAGATTATAATAAACCGCTCCGTCGCACTGGTCTAAGTTATTATAAAATGTTTTAGCCACTTTTGTAATGTACTGGTGGATTTGCGGAATGCCAGTTTCTCCGTGAAGTTGAGAATTTCTGATGAACCAGTCTGCTCCTGTAATGATGCGGAGCACTTTGTTTTGCAGCACTTGCAATTTATTGAGATTTGTTGCAGATGTAGCACTCCAAACACTGCATCCGTATGTGAATATAGGCCGTATGATTGAGGTATAAATCAGTGTTCCACATTTAATTTTAAGAGGGGATTTTTTGTTTAGGATCGGATACATCATGCTAAGTCTTGCATATGACTCGGCCAGCTTTTTGTTAACATGAAGGCTCCAAGTTAATCTCCTGTCCATGTAGAGACCTAAGTAACGAACTGCTCTGTCTTTTGCATTCCAATGTATGGGGGTGCCATTCATATCTATGTTAGGCGGATCAGCTGGGCGTCTTAGTGTGAAGATTTTGGTTTCACAGTTTTCGGAGTTTATTCTTATGCACCATCTACCAAACCATTCGAGAATGTGATTGACACTATCTTGGAGGTTGGTTGCAGCTCTACAGATGTCGTGATCTTGCGTGACAATTGCTGTGTCGTCTGCGTACATGGCCATGTCAGCGTTTGGAGGAATGGGAATGTCTGACATAAATAGATTATATAAAATGGGTCCCAGGATTGACCCTTGTGGAACACCCGCAAAAATGCTGTGTGACGTGGAGAAATAAGTGTTTACTCTCACCTGAAAGGATCGATCTGTTAGGAATGATGTAATAGAGTGCACGAGGTAGGATGGAATTTTCAGTTTAATCATTTTATAGATAAGGCCCTTAATCCAGACTCTGTCAAACGCCTGTGCAACATCAAGGAACGCTATGAGTGTATGCTTTTTATGCTCGAAACCTTCTTCTATCCGTTCTGTTAACCTCAGTACTTGGTGAATGGTTGAGTGAGAAGGTTTGAATCCAAATTGTAAGTGCGGGAGTAAACTATTATCTTCAAGGAATTTATTTAGCCGGGTGTGGATGGTCCGCTCCAGAAGCTTGGACACTGATGACAGTAGGCTAATTGGTCTGTAGTTAGCGGGGTTGTTATGTTGTTTTCCAGGCTTAGGTATCATAATTATGATCGCTTGCCTCCAGACAAGAGGAAAATACCCAGTTTGCAGACTTGCATTGAATAGTGCTGTGAGATAGCAGATAGACTTGGACGGTAAGTTTTTTAGGAGTGAGTTTGGGATCAGGTCCAGTCCAGGAGCTTTCTTGGACTTCAGATTTCTAATATGCATTTTAATTTCCGAAGGCGAGATTGGGTCTAGAAGCGAGATATCCATGGGGTTTGGAAGTTCCAGATCCCTTTCCACTTGTTGAAAATGATTGATGTAAGATTGGTCCATTGTAGTGGTAAATGTATTTTGAAGGTGTTCCGCAAACAATTCGCATTTTTCTTGATCTTGTGGATAGTTTTTCCCATTGATTTGGAGTGTTGGAATGATCATTGGTTGTCTTAATATTCTTTTTGTGGCTCTCCACATATTTGGATCTCCGGGGTTTAGTGATTCTACGTAGGTATTGTACTGTGCTATTTTGTGTTGTTCACATTCGTACTTGACGTGCCTAATGAGTCGGTTCAGTTTGGCCTTTATTTCGGGGTTTCTGGTATGTTGCCATTGTCTGCGTACCTTGTGTTTTTCTCGTATGAGATTTAGAATGTGCGTTGGAAGGTTGTGAGTTATAAAACTGATGCATGGAGGTGGATTTCCAGTGAATTGATGGATAGCCTGGACTACTGCTGTTTGAAATTCCTCCACTGCGCGGTCAACGTCTGCTGGCTCTTCCAGGTTGGTAGGACATTTTAGTTCACTATTCATTATAGCTCGAAACTTTTCCCAGTCAACTTTGCCTTTAATAAGTCGTGGTAGCTGTGGGTACTTTTCCGGGGTATAGTTTAGCGTAAATACTACAGGTAGGTGGTCAGAATCAAGTTCAGTAAGCACTGATTGATGTATTGGGATCTGCAAATTTTTGTGCATAATAATGTCAAGAATATCCGGAAGTTGATTTTTTCTGTATGGGAAATACGTATAGTCAGGGGGAGCAGATATCTGCACTCCCAAATTTGAGGTAATTTTTTCCAGTTTTACCCCATTTGGATTTGACTTCCTGCAGCCCCAGTTCTGGTTTTTACAGTTTAGATCACCTGCTAGAATTGTAGCATGTTGAGTTCCGAATATACGAAGAAGCTCGTCATGTAGAAGTTGACTATTGGGTGGCTTGTAGGCAGATACTATCCTAAGTACAGCGTTGTTTTCCATAGTGAGATTTATTGCTGTTGCTTCCAGGCTGTTGACATTTACTAAGTCCACCGCTACCGCGGCCAGGCTACGTTTTATAACTATAGCGGATCCACCCCATCCGATTGCATTTACTCTGTCTTTTCTGAATATCTGGTAACCGGGGATAGTGAATTTTTCATTCTGGATGAGATGGCTTTCTGTGATACATGCAATATCTATGCCATATCTTGCCAAGAAGGATATAAAAATTGCTCGTTGGTGTTTTAGCCCATTTGCGTTCCAGTTTAGGAAGGATAACTTATTTACTAGGTGTTGATTATTTAGAGCCATTTTGGAATAATTTGGGAATTAAAGTCAGGAAAAAGTTTTTGATCTGATCAAGGTATGGAGTGAGTAATTCTATTATAAGTTGTAGGAAATTCGTGTTAAGTAGGGTATCTGAGGAGGCTGAATTATTTCTATTAGGGGTATTCGTATTAGGAGTTAGGAGATTTTTTTGTAGTTGAGCAGCATATGTTGTGTTTGTGGTGATTTTTCCGGTTAAGGATGCGTTTGGGTTTTGAGATCTGATCACTGGGAACGGCTTACTGTTGAATTGTTTTATGTATGGGCAACCTCTGTAATTTGCCGTGTGTTGTCCTGAGCAGTTTACACATTTGGGTTTATTAGTATCTTTATCTACTTTGCACTTAGAGTAATGGTGGTGTTCCGTACATTTGACACAACGTGGGGGCATGTGGCAGTAATTTTTGGTGTGCCCAAGAAGTTGGCAGTTGGTGCACTGGGGGGTATCACTGTTTCGGCGTCTAGGTTCAATTGCTACTACACTGTATAACAGCCTATTCAAGTTAAAAATGTCTTTAGATTTGTCGTTTTTGTTGAGTTCAACTGCAACAATAGGCATAGGTACTTTTTTATGCTTTAGTAAGCGAGTAACTTTGTGTACTGGATATTTAAGATTGATTAGTTCTGATTTAACTTCTTCTTCCGTGATAGAGATAGGGACGTTACGGATTATTGCAGAAATGTTACTATTTTCTGGATTGCGATATGTGTAGTAATTTACTTTGTGTTCGTCGTAAAATTTGGTCAATTTTCGGTAATCATCTGTGCTTGTTAGGTTAAGTCGCAGTTCATTGCCTTTATAAGTGGTAGTGAAATCTTCAGAGATAATAGATTTAATGTCCTTGACAATATTCTGATAATTTGTTCCATTTGGTATGAATATTGGGGGAATCTTGATTTTAGGGGCGGCTTCGTCAGTGGCAGTTTTCGTTTGGGATGTTTGTTGTTCATTTTGCTGTATAGCATAATACTTATTTTGTGTAATCAGCGATTCACTTTTAAACAGATATCGCTTGTTAAAGTCGTTGTCTTCTGGTGATTGTAGTGGTCTTTTATTTGTGTTTATTATAGCACTTGAATCTTCATCATATTCCATGTGAGTTAATTCAGTAACATCCTTTGAACCTTTGTGGATAATATTTGGTGGCTTTAGAATAAATTTTTTCTGTTCAGTCATATTGCATTTAATATTGTTTGTGTGTGATTTAAATAGCACTTGATGTTGCTTTAGGAGGTGAGTGTGGTTATCTACCAATGCAGCTGGGACTCGCCGCAATCAGGCGATTGCGGCGTGCGACGCACACTGATATTACGTTTTTCGATATGTTCAGTCTTTGTGGACAAAAGGTAAGTAGAAATAAATTGCTGCTCACCCGTGCACAGCCGAATAAAGGAGAGAATCAATTCAC
Source organism: Agriotes lineatus (assembly GCA_940337035.1). Taxonomy (NCBI): domain Eukaryota; kingdom Metazoa; phylum Arthropoda; class Insecta; order Coleoptera; family Elateridae; genus Agriotes; species Agriotes lineatus. The sequence continues at coordinate 115,202,957 of OW679200.1, read as the reverse complement.
ATCCGTACACGACGTTCACATCCACACAACTCCCCCCTCATGGATAAAACGTCTATTCACTTGTACCGTACATTAGTAGATTCCAACACCTACTTGTAAAGCTGTGTTTTATCCATTAAAATCTCCATGATAAAGCAACATTTTAATGATGAGGATGAATAAAATGTTACTTTATGTATGTATTGTTGTCGCCAAAAAAAATCGGGTACACATAGTTTTCCCAATGTAAACTCAATTTTTAAGCTGCATTCGGTAAACACCTCTGACAGTTTTGCGATTATTACCATCTCACTTCCAGCCGCGCAGATAGTTATTATCGATGTCTTTCTGCTAGCAAAAGGAGTTGGTAGAGGTACATTACCGAAAGCAGTCTTAGTATAATACCTTACTGACCTGTGCATTTACATTAACTGTCACATTTGTCGCTGTCATCGAACGTCGAAAATCAGTCATTTGAATAATTTCGAAAAAATTAAGGGTTATCGATAGGCGATAGGCTAACGAGAGGATTGCAAATAAGAGTGATTGCCTATCAGTTTAATATAGGTAAAAATACAACTTATCTTCTGAATATATCAAAAATTTACTAACTTCTATGACAGCTAGATTACAAACTGTAGTTGCAAACAGTGGCGACATTACAAAATATTAATTTAATGTATGTTATACATTCCCTGCTTGTAAATTTAATTATTTATATTGTAACCATTTCGTTTTGTATTTATATTTTGCATGACATAGTAGCAAATTTACAGGTAACTATAATTTAGGAACATAGGAACCGTTTAAGCACTACCAAAATATAAATAGATTATCACTAGGTCTATTTAGGTGTACCCGATTTTATTGGCAACAACCGAGCTTACCATCGAGCGGAATTGATCACTTTATACCCTATCTTTCAAGGCATAATGAGTCACTTTACAGTCCTAGGACCATAAGGTTTTGGTTGTCAGTGTAGTGACATCATAGGTTACCAAAATGTCTAAGAATTATAAATCTCTATTTAATTATGAATATTCGGTCTGTACATAAAATGTATGCACCTCGTGGGTAACTAACGCTGATGGCGCTTGTTGTGTTCACGCCACGGGTCATAATAAACACCTTCCTTTGCTCTTGTTACATAAATAACCATTATTCACTAGTAAATAAATCAGTCCATAATCCATAGCAACTAACAAAATGCATAGTTTCTAGCATACAACCAGATAATATGATCGCATTTATTGTTTTAAAACTTATTTGGATAAAAAATTATAAGTCAAACGTGAACAGAGACATTTTAACCATTCTGGGAAATTATCTCATTTAATAAAATCATTTCCACATGAATAAAACGTCTTCTTTATTCACTAGTACTGTAACGCAAGCTTCTGCAACAAATTTTACTGATATATTAAAAATGTATTTAATTTGTACATCGCGTAATCGAGCGTTACATCTATTCGACGCTCGAACTGGTGGTAGCAAATCACGTACCCGCTATGCGCAAAGACACGAAGAAACAACCCCGGCGCCGCCTCCCAGTCAATGTTACCCAAACCCGCTGTACCCATAAAGCCGCCCGAAGAGTATAAAAGAAAACTCCCCCAACCATTTAAGTCACTTGAGTCCACCGGTCCCGACCTGCAGTCCGACTTGAGTCTCTGGACTTTCTTTGTTCCAAATCCTATCCTGGCGTTAGAATGTGATAGCGTTTATCTGTCTCTTAGCGCATTTTCCTGTTAATTAAAATCCCCACGTCCTCGATATGACCGAAGGCGGCAAGAATATTAAAACCTATTAATAACCGTACCTGCAGGAATCATATTGCTCGTCCTGCACAAAGGCGGCAAGAACGCATTAATTAAGTTACCTCGAGGTTTACCTAACAATTTACGTCCAACGGCGTCTACCTGAAGTCCAAATGCGAATTACGTCACTTGAGCCCGAACGTAGATGTCCTCACCGTTTTCCGGACTCCAACCACATAAAAACCTGCAAAATTGTACCTTTTAAAATATCGCCGACCTCTCCTCTGGAGCCGCTGCGAGTAAAGCCAACGCCTTTATTTGCTGGAAGTCGCTTCCTTGGCACCAAATCTTCTTCCCGGATGTTTTTACACCTTTTTCCTACCTGTAGGACTTGTGATCCCTGGCTTCTGATGTTGGAATGGACTGCTATCGCAGTTTGAAATTTCCAGATTGTCGGAGCTGAACCCACGCCGATCTTGACTTGCACAATTTTATAAACTTTTTCGGTGGAGAAACTTTTAATAACACTTCCACTTATATCCGGTGACTTGTAGAATAACTTTGTACACTTTTTAGATTTTGCAAATAACTTTTATTATATAAAAACACCAAAAATCAAAATCATCATTTGCCCACAAGTTGACAACACAGGAATTATTTTCTATTTTTTTTAACAAAAGAGCACCGCGTTACCTAGTAACCTCGATCTAATATTGTTCAAAGGAAATAAGTTTTGGTTACAATTTCACATAAAAGAATAACATTTGATTAACATGTTTGTTGCTTAAAACTAGAAATTGTCTTTATTTCTTATACATAAAATTGTCCTTTCTTGTCACATAAAATGTTATTTATCACTGCTCTGCTATGAACACTTAGTTTTAAATTGCACTGGCACTTGAGTTCAATTTTAATCACGTCACTAATTATTCTTCATTTCAGTTGTCCTCGTTCTGCATTGCTCTTTGCAAATTCTATCTTATCTTGCTTTGATCTCCATCTACCTTTCAGCTTGCTTGCTTTTCAGTGGCCTGTACTTTTATTAATAACTCTATGTTCATATTCATTATCCACATAACCAACCTTTTGCATTATTACTTCCTTTTACTACTATAAAGGAAGTATTGGATTCACCCCAAAAATTCGAAATTGAGTTTTCAACAGATCTTCACGTTTTAGAGTCCCCTGATCCCAAAAAACATATTTTTTTTCATTGGTCTGTCTGTCTGTCTGTGTGTCTGTCTGTCTGTCTGTGTGTGTGTCTGTGAACAGAATATCTCAAAAACGAAAAGAGGTATGGCATTGAAACTTCATATATAAGTTCTGTGTACTATGTAGATGAGACAGCAAGCTTTTGAAGAAAATCGCATAACCGAAAGTAAGTGTTTACTCTTGTGATTTTTCAGTTTTTTTCGATTTTTTCAAAAACGGCTCTAACGATTTTTTTTAATTTTACATTTTTCTTACATTTTTAATGTGTATTGATGTGAGATAGGTGATTTTCCAGTTGAATACTTCTAAAGTGGGTTTCTTTTGTTTTTTTTTTATTTTTTTTATTAACTCCTATTTTAAATAAAACACCCGGTATATTATTACATTTTTGAATTCACCTTAAAATTCTAGAGAAAATTTGTCTCTTCAACTAACACTCGATTTTGTACCGTTTTTGTAGAATTTGTAATTTTTGAAAATTTTTAACAAATGGTTAAAAATTAAAAATGAAATTTTTGACTAATTATAAGATCACTGTAAAAGGAAGTTGTGTGAGTGTATCACACCAGATTTTTTACTTACATTTGGCCCGGCTTCAAATATGTTCAAACCTATCACATTACATACTTATATGATATTAGCCATCTTAAACCTTTCTTTTACTCAAACTTCAAATTAAATCCTTCCGAAACTTGCTTTTCTTATGCTAGCCTTTATCCCTCTAATTATGCCTCTTGCATCTCATTTCCAATGGATTTAATAACTTCAACTACTGCCTAGATTGCAATTAAATAAAATATTTCAATTGTGTGCTTTAATTGAATTTGTTCAATATTTCTCTATGCATACAGAATTAAATTGCGAGCATTAAACCTTCTCAATATAGTTAAAAATAAATACCGTTGATAAGATATTGTGATTCCTGACCATATATATTTGAGTTTGAGTGAACATTTTCTCCGATTTGAGCTTATCGACGTAGAAATTAATAAAACTCTTTGAACCTTTCCGAAATTAATGGAAGTCATAAATTTCCAAAATTAAATACCAGGACTAAAGTTAAATTCAAATGGGCGAAACGTTACAGTATCATTTTTTTAGCGCTACGGACCGTGTAGGCCCAAGGCTTATTTGATGGTCATTTTCCACCTGCTTCTATTTGTGGCTTCCTGTCTACAGTTCCTAACCTTCAGCTTCCTCAGGTCGTCCTCTACGCACTCGATCCACCTCCTCCTTGGTCTTGCCCTGCCCCTACTGGTATCTACTCTTCCGGCTAGCACCTCTTTGGTGTTCTTCCTGCTTCTGTACGCGCTATGTGTCCGAGTCACCTAATTCTACGCGCTTTCACTACGCTCACAATGTCCGGCTCTGCATATACCTAGTTCCGTTGTTGCCATTCGCCTGCCATTTTTTTACCACCGTATATTCCTCTTAGTATTTTCCTCTCTTACACATTTAGCCTTAGTTGGTCTGTTTTATTTAATACCCATGCCTCACTCGCATATATCACTGCGATTATCGTCTTATACAATCTTAGCTTAACATTCCTAGATACACTTTTTGATTTTAATAGCGATCTTACTGCCGCCGCGCGCCGCACGTGTACTTCCGGCTATTATTCGCGCTTTTATTTCCTCGGTGCACTCTCTTCCCTTTTTAAACCTTATTCCTAGATAAGAGACGCACCCTTCACTTTTAAATTTACATTCCTCGTTGTTTTCGTCCTTCACTATTAACTGGTTCATACCATTTCTTCCCATTTTCATGTATTTGCTTTTTGGGTGTTATTAGCCCGTACTACTTTTCCGATTTCCGTAACCTTTCTACTATGTCTTTCAGTTCTTTCTTCGATCTTGATATTAATATCACATCATCCGCGAATATCAGACATTGATGACATTGATGTTGTAAATCGTTCCGGTCCTGTTTATTTCCGCATCTCGGATCACCTTTTCTAATTCATTCATTCATAATCTATAGCCTCTTTTACCTTTTTCTAATACTAAATTAAAAAGCAGTGCTGACAGTGGATCACCCTGTTTTAACCCGCTGTTGACTTTGAACTGTTCTGACTTTGTACCGTGGACTCGAACCTGATATTCCATGTCTTTCAGTGCCATTTTGACTAGATTGACTATCTTTTGTGAAACGCCTATTTGTGTCATCGCGTTGAAAAGCTACTGTCTTATGATGCTGTCATATGCTTTCCTGAAGTCTATGAAAAGCAAATATAAATCCACCTTATGTTCCTAAAAACTTGATTGCATGCCTCTAAGTGAAAAAATCTAGTCGGTTGTAGATCTATCCTTTTTGAATCCCGCCTGATACTCTCCGGCTTGAATTGCCGAAGACTCCGCTTCTCTATTGGTTGTTGCTCCGCGTGGGGACGCTTGGCGTCACTCGGCTGCTTGCAGATCAGAGTCCCGGCAGCGCTGTGAAAGAAAAGACAGGTCGCGTGTGTGTTCTTGTGGTGGGTTATACCACGTGGTGTGGGTGTAATGGGCATTTCGAGGGCCCAGTTCTGCTTTTCCGAGTAAGGGTCTGTCCCCTTTAACTCGACAATTCGAGGATCCATCCCGGCAGGACGTTTTGGGTTTCATTTCCGGTGTTGTTGCTTTCGTAAGAGTCGCATTCCGATCGACGCCATCTTGGGCGGAATCTCTGCCTATTGCTCCATGTATCGCCCCGCTTCTATTTAGGTGCCACAGGCGGATGTAAGCTGCCAGCCGACCGCACGCAATCCTCAAGGACCGTCAGCGAAATAAGGTACCTGTACAAATATCTATTTATACTATCATCTGTCATGCCTGCGAGCGAGTTTGCGCTTGTGAGCCCGCATGGGCGTCTTTGTGTATTCACGGCTTTTGCGGTGATCTGAAGCTTCGCATACCGTTGTGACGCTGAAATTGCCATCATTCACTCAAGTAATGCATGTGTGCGAGCCCTGTGCTTGACCGATTAAACAGTTAACGAACTCTTCGCGTCCCTTTGCGACGCTGTACTTGTTATCAGTAATAGAAACATTTCATGTGTGCGCTTGCCCAGTGTCTTGCTTATTAGATGTTAAACTAATTTATTGCATGCCTTGGCGACGTGGCACTGGCTGTCGTTCATTCAAATCTTGGAAGTATGCTGGCCCCGCGCCTAGGCACTGAAACATTCAACTAATTCATCGCATACCTTTGCGAAGCTGTATTTGCCGTAATTTGGTCAAACCTTGCAGTTGTGCGGGCCACGTGCCTAACTAATTTAGCATTTAACTAACTCGTCGCTTACCTTTGCGACGCTGTGCTTGCTGTTACATGTTTGTGTAGTAGCATTAACGCGTCCTCCAGCTGAGGCATACCTTAGGATTTAAAATAAGCTTGGCGGCGTGAACGCTGCACGATTGTAAAGAAGTCGACCAATAGACGAATATTTGATTGACTTATTATTATTGTTCGATCGGTGCATGTTCTTTTTTATATTAAGCCTCTCAGTGTGAAGATTGATGTACGACGGGGCTTGAGAGATTGAAGCGTGCAGGTAGGTTTCCTGACGTCGCCGCCGTGGCCACAAGTTCCCGAAATCGTGAATTAAGTATTTTCTGTCCCGAAATTGTAGCCCGAGTTTGACAGCTCTCGAGTACCTTCATGACGGAGTACCTTGTGTACTTCTCACCCGTCTAACCGTCCAGGCCCGGTTATTCGGATACACCCCTATGACAGGCTTGGTGGCGCCCCTTTTATTTTGACTTGCCCCGTATATGTCTTAGCACGCTTGCCCAGTGACGTACCGTTTGAACCACGCCCAACTCCCTGAGCGCTTCAGCCGAGGCCTTTAGCCTGTTTTAACGAATCTCAGGGCGAGTGTGCCAGCTTTTCCCGGACTGACCCAGTCGTGCGATGCTCACCTGGCGTGGGTGTCGTTAAGTCGTTTTGATACCGTAACAAGATCTTATAGACTACTCCTACTAATACTATTTCCCTGTAATTGTCGCACCGGGTTTTATCTTCTTTCTTATGCACGGGGCATATTATTGCTTTTTTCCACTCTTCATTTTGTATGAACAGAACAGAACGTTTTTCCATGAAGTTTTACTCTGAACTGCTGCGTAGAATGCAATGAAATGCAAGTTATAGCACGTATAGAACAGCAGGTGTCCAGGGAAAATGCCTGAGAAGAGGGTTTATCGCTTTTCACGTACACTGCGTAATGTTTGAGGGGCAATGTTAAAACATGCCTCCCTAACAGAGTCCTTTAGAGATTCTAAATTTGCATGCCTTCGTGAAGAGTAAATTTTTGGTTTTAGGAAGCCCCATAAGAAAAAATCATTGGGTGACACATCTGGAGACCTTGAAGCTTAGTTAATAAGGCCACCACGACCATTCCATCTGCTGGAGAATACTTCATTTAGGTAGTTTCGCACTTCTCTTGAATAGTGAGCAGGAGCTTCATCGTTCTGATACCATACTGTGTTGATATTATCAACTGCTGCATTAATAGCAGGGACTATTTGATTTTGAAACAGATCTAAATAAATTCTGCTATTCAGGGTACCGGCGATAAAGAACGGAGCAATTTAATTATCGCACAATATTCCAACCCATACATTAAGACTTTGGCGGTATTGTGTACTATGTGTTTGCACATACCTACACATGTTGATTAGTTTGGCTCCGGTACCGATAATTTTGACGATTTGGTTCTGCATTTAATGTAAATGTGCAGTCGTCAGTGAAACAAATATTTTCTAAAAAATGTTTATCAGCATGACATTTATTAAACATTAATTCACAAAAGGTGATTCTTTTTTAACTATCTGCTGTTCTTGCTGCGTGGAATATTTGTAAGCAAAATATTTGTGTTTTTTAAGAGTGCGGTGAACATACGAGTAAGATACACAGAGATTATTTGCAATTTCCCTCGCATTTACGTTGGGATCGGCTTGGGCAGCTGCCAAAATATCTACTTCGTTGTTAACATTCTGGTTTTCGTTTTTATTCCTTTTGCTAATGCTATTGACGCACCCAGTTTCTCGGAATTGTTTTACAACTCGTGCAACTGTGTGTTTACAGGGAATAGGCCGTTCATTAAAATAAACACAGAAAAGCTCTCAAGTTCTTCGCAAACTGTTACCTGCTAAATTCCATGTTAAAATTTGAATTTTTTCTTCTGTTGTATACACATTCGTTGTTAAGTATTTGAAAATGTAATATTAATTATTTTAAACAAATTTTCTTTAAATAATTATGTAATATGAAAATTATTTGACAGAAGTAAATTTCTGTTTGTTTTAAATCTTTTGTTTTGGCCACTCAGAAATAATATATAGTTCATTGCAACAGATGATCCTTAAATAATTTCCTAATGTTGATTTTGCTATGTCTGGTAGTCACTGAGACACACTGTATATAGCAAATTTGCACAGCTTTCACTCATATATATAATACACATATATTGCTAGTAGGGCCTCGGAACGCTAGAAAACATTACGGCGCCGACATAGTCTCACTTAGAGTATAACGCGTCTCGTGCGCATGCGCGGGAATTCAAACTCCGCCTTTAGAAGCGAATTTTAAACTTGACCACTTCCCCATTGGGCGGACGACGCCGCCGCCCTTGCGCACCGCTCACCTTTATACATTGAAGAGTTGGTTGTCTGTCTCACTTCCTTGGCAAGTTTCCCACTCATAGCCGCTAGCAATATAGTAAGTATTAGATATATGCTTTCACTACGGTCGTCCATCGCATCCTAATCGTCAAGCCTTCTTGTCCTGCCACTGGTTTTCTAATAACCGTGTTCTTTCCATGTCTAGTAGAACTTGTGGAGTCCAGTCTTCTGGTGGTCGTCCCCTTTTTCTTCTTCCCGGGGGATGCCATTCCCATATTTTTATTGGCCAACTCTCTTCTAGCTTCCATCTTTTCTGCTACTATTTCTACATTTGTTTTATGTTGAAGTCTCGATATCCTATAGCTTCTACGTAGATAATCCATTTCTACAGCTTCTATTTTCTGTTTGTCTCTTTTAGTAATCGTCCACGTTTCCGAACCATACAATAGGATGCTTTGGACGATCGTCTCACAATAGTTATTTATGTATTAAGGGCATTATGATGATGTTTTTTGCACGAGGGCGACGAGTTCAAAAGGTTGAGGGCCGCTAGGCCCGAGAATTTTTAAGTCACCAGAGGGCATAAACATTAAGTAATGCCCGTGGTACATACAATATTTTATGTCTTACCCCCAGTTCTATACCTTGAAGAACAATAATTTAATATTGATATGAGTGAAGTTTATCGTGACGAGTGGTCTGTGAATTTGGTAACTAGGGAAAGTCTCTAAACAAACAAAAGTTTGTTTTGCACAAAACGCTGACAGAACGAAATACAAAATGATGAATAACGGAGAAATTATTGAAATTCTCGAAAGAGCAGCGAGAGCAACGGAAAATATATTGCCCCGAAAGTCAAAAGGATTGTACGAAGTGGAATTTGACAAATTTCAAGAATGGAGGGTAGAGAATGGTGTTGCACTCATTAATGAAACAGTTTTGTTGGGATATTTTGAAGAATTGGTATGTCTCACATTGTTATTATCATTATGGTAATTTGTTTACTTATTTACAGTCTGGAAAGTTTGCTGCAAACTCGCTCTGGACAAAGTTTTCTATGCTCAAGAAAACAGTACTACTGAACCAAAATATTGACATTGGAAAATACCCCAAGTTAGTAGCTTTTTAAAAACAAAGATCTAAAGGATATGAACCAACAAAATCGAAGGTTTTAACTCGAGAGGAAGTGATAAAGTTTATTCAGGAAGCACCAAAAGAAAGGTTTCTGGTGATGAAAGTGGCGCTGTTATTTGGGGTGTTTGGAGGTTGCAGGCGAGAAGAATTAGTGAATATTTTAATTGATCGTATAGACGACAGGAGTGAAGTCATTGTTGTGACCATACCCGAAACGAAAACCGACAAGAAACGTAATTTTACCATTATTGATGACGAAAAAAAATATGGATCGTTGCGACCACAAGGCTTACGGAGGTATTTCGTAAATTATAGAAACGGCTGCTGTTGTGCTCAGGTTGTTGGAAAAAATACATTTGGAAAGATTCCTGCTACCATAGCTAAATATGTAAATTTGAAAGATGTCGACCAATACACAGGTCATTGTTTGCGAAGAACATCAGCCATCTTACTAGCGGACGCAGGAGCCAGTATGACTACATTAAAAAGACATGGCGGCTGGAGGAGTTCGAGCGTTGTGGAAGGATATTTAGAAGACAGTATCGCATCCAAAAATAAAGTCGCGAAACTTCTAGCTGGAGGGTCTTCAATATAAAATACCGCAACCTTACAATTAGACAGGAAAAGTGTTTCTATTACTGGTACATTTAATAATTGTTCTTTCATTGTAAATGTTTGTATTGTATTAACCTACCTATTTAAACCTATAGCAACCCTTAATGCCCTAGAGCATAATCATCCTTTTTATGCCAGCATATGGAAGTTGTTAAGAGCTAATAAGGTACTGGTAAGACATAAATGTTCTTTTTCGTAGTTTTTGCAATTTGCTTTGACCATAACAGAGGATTTCATTTTTTAATTGCTTGTTGTGCTTGTACAATTCTACTGGCTGTTTCTCTTTTACTACTTCCTTTATGGACTATTATGTAGGTACCTAGATATTTATAGTCATTACATGCCTGAATCGCCATTCCGTTTATTTGCAAATCTTGACCTACCCCTCCCACAACGAGATATTTGGTTTTTTTTAAGTTTATATTTAATCCAGCTTTTTCATGCGCTTCTGTTAATTTTCGCATCATATAGCTTATATCATATTCGTCATTTGCCATAATGGCTTGCTCGTCAGCGAATAATAGCGTATGTAAGCAGTCTCCATTTATATCAATACCCATTCCTTTACATTTGTTTTGCCAGTCCAGTAGAGTATCTTGCAAATACACTTTATAAAGGGTTGGAGAAAGACAACACCCTTGCCTTAATCCTGTAGATGTTTTAAAAGGTTTTGATATTTGAGTTCCAATCCTGACTACACTTTCTTGATCATAATATAGATTTCTAATTGTATCTAAAACAGCCATGAAGGCTACTTTTATCCAGTACTTGACACATAGATTTTATTGGGACTGTATCGTACGCTTTTTGTAAGTCGATTAGGATTAGACGGGTTTCCTTGTTCCTGAGCTTTCTTTTATCGGTCAATTGTCGGATTGTAAATATATTATCAATACAGGAGCGTCCCGCAATAAAACCACTTTGCTCTTCTGCTATAGTTACCTATTTCTTTTTTTATTCTTTCTTTAATTATTTTCCCATACAGCCTTCCTATCGTAGCTGTTACGCTGATGCTCCTATAATTTTTGCACTCCGATTTCGATCCCTTTTTATGGATAGAGCTAATATAAGCGATCTTCCATTCCCTAAGGATTTCATCTCTTTCTCTCAGGCACTTATTAAATATTGCTTTCAATCTCTCAATTACAATTTGAGGAGTATACTTTAACAGTTCGGTAGTAATGCCTCCTGGGCCTGGCGATTTTCCACGTTTCATTTTCTTAATTGCCATTTGTATTTCTTCCACTGTTATTTCTTTCACTTGCTTTCGGTTGTTATGTTTTACATTTGAGATGTCCTTGTACTGATCTCTAGTTTCAGTAAGCGTAGTGGCATAATATTGATGACATTCAGCCATTTTTATTATTTGCACGCTTGCTTTAGATCTGTCTTCTTCTCTAATCGACTTAATTGTTTTCCACGCCTCCTATGTTTTGGTTCCTCCTATGTAGCAGTTTATTTCCGTACACTTTTTGTCTCACCATTCACTTTTTGCCTTTGCTACCTCCTTTTTGACTTCTCTACTTCTTGTCCTTACGTACTGTTTTCTATCCTCATGGTCTTGCGCCTTCAACCATTTGTTATAAAATCTTTGTTTTTCCTTTATTATACTTTATACTTCTTTATTCCACCAATGTTCTTTTATTATTTCTCTATTCTCTTCTCCTAGCACTTCGTATGCCGCTGCGTGTATGCTTCTTTTAAATTTTTATATTTTTGTTTTGCCGTTCCTTCTGCTTCCTGCTTTAACTTGGCTGCTAGTCTCATCTGATATAAAAACTTTTTCGAGTCGTTCTTAAGAAATTTTATTTGATACTTCCTTCATTGTAGTGATTTTTAGTTTATTGGTGACGGTAATGGAATAATAGATTAGCTACCTATTAAAAAGTGGCGATCGCTGCCACATTCTGCACCCCTATATACTCTAACATTGTTAATGTTGATATTCGAAATCTGCCGTAGTATGACGTAATCTATAATCGATTATAATTTCCGTAAAGGTTGTGTCCACGTGTGTTCAAAGTATCCTTTCATTATCCGGAATTCAAACGTTTGGCATACCTTACTCCAGTATTATTTCTTCATCAAAAAGACACACCACTTGACTGGTTCCACATTTGCAGTTCCATTGTCATAATTCACTCATTTATTTCTTCCCAGTACATTTCTTTAACTTTTTTGAAGCACAATAGAAACACCACACTTGGCCCTTTGGTGTTTTTCAACACCACTGTAAAAATGGATCTAATTTCCAAGAGCCATATTTCCGGTTCCTTTTCTTTTAGTTTCGGTCAAGACTCCCACATCTATTTTATATTTTTCTAATTCTCCAAACACTTCTCTTTGTTTTGTGTTTAACCCTTGTACGTTCCAAATAATTAACTCTGTTCCCAAAAAACCTCTCGTGTTAGGTGGTGAAGACGGACTTCCTCCCTGCGGTTTGAATTACTGGAATTTGACCAAAATTTAATTTTCAATTTTATAAATCGTTCCTGGCGGACTTCTACAGATTATAGCACAGATAGTACTAAAGCGAGAAGGGACTAGGGCAAGTATCCACTGCCCGGGATGTTAATAAAAGCGTTCGCCGCGTGAACGACATTTACTTTAGGAATGAATGAGCCCGACGACGGCCTTGTCCGAGCTTAATTCTATTCGAGTCGCCGGTGAAATCTCCAGTTCTCTGTGCCGGCGCAAATTATAATTCAAATACAAGCGCGCTGGCGTTCCAGGTTCTGAATAAATTTAGGTTGCTCTGGTTTTCGCCGAGGCCTCGCGATATTCCTGGCGAACTGTTTGGAGAAATTGTTTATTAGTAGGGTGGTTAGGAGACCACATTATAATTCAGTGGCGCCCAAGAACTAAGGAGGCAAGTATTGAGGGTGTTAATTCAGAGGATTGCCCGACGGCAGTTCGACTAACCGGAGCAAGGGTAGTTACAAGTCAGGTTCTCAGGGGTGACTCGGGCAGTTCAACCGCTCTGGTAGAAGCCAGGAATAGAACTTACATGGACTGGAAAAGACAGGTGGTTCGAGGACAGGATTCTAGTTCTAACGGACAAGTGTCTGGAATAACGGTGACTGGTGAAGCCCTCTTGGGCTCGAAGGCCCAAGAGTCTCCGGTTGGGGCTCAGGTTCTGGTCTGGATTCTAGAAGGAAAGGGTTAGATCTGTTCTAGGACTGAACGGGCATCGCTCTTTTATATGCTTCGAGGCGGCCGACCTTGTAAACCTAGAATGGGGCTAACCCATGCTAGTTAGGTGGAAACCGGAGAGTAGGGATGCGCGGAACGAGTAGAGCGCCGAAGCTTGCGCAACTCTTCGGTTTTACAGGACTCTTATCGGACTATCAGTTCCACCTCCCTTCAAGTTTTCCTTACCCTCCGCGTGGTTCCAAATGTTCCCGCGTCACACATTCTTGTGACAGTGATAGCGGCTACAAATTGATAACGGTAGTTAAAACGTTCTAAAACAATTTGGAGGCACGCGAAACGTCACAAAGGCGACAGCAATGAATAAAAAGTAGTGCACAAAATGCGTACATTAACACTAGAATGAACACAATACCATTATACCTAAAAGCAGATAGAGATAGGATTGAGACTGAGATTAAAACAGTACTCTCGCTTAAAATGGGGTTTTAAATAAAATATAAAATTTATAATTAGGACAAGGAATACTGCACTTTGTGAAATGAAAGTTTCAATTAAGAACTTGCCTGTCAAACTCAGGGCAAATTAAAAGAATGTAATAATAATAACAAATGGTTTATTGTATTTATTTGCAATAAATTAAGGCCTAGCTCCGGTGAAATTGAAACAATCATTAACTCAGAAGGTTGGTTCATAAAATTAAGTAGAAAACTTTGTATGACAAATAATTCGTTGTATAACAATTACTTTCTGATATTAGGGCAAATTTGCTGTTCCCAAGTGACAGCTAAATAACCTCTAAATTTAGTGCAGTAAACAAGATGATCCGTCAGTGCAAAAATAGCTCAAAATTTAATTTTAAACACCAAAATGGCAAGAATGCATCAGGTAAATACAATTAATTCTGTGACGTAGCAACGGCTAACCTCGTTTTGTTTCTAGTATGACGCAAACCCACGCGTGATCCGCTTTTGTTCAATTTCATGAAAAACCTGCAACTGCCGCCTCAATTGGCACTTTTTAGAGACGCCAGCTAAATTATTCAAAGCTCGATGGATCTGGAGCTCTGGAAACCCGTTGAACTTCTCGGCAAAGGTCTATTCTTGACAAACCCCAGTTTCTACGAGGCTGCTGCTTCTAGTTTTAATGAAATCCTACCTTTTAAACAATTGCTCCGCTGTTGGTTGGCACACTGGAAGGACGCCACGGCAAATACTCACTTGGAAATAGATTACTGGTTCTAATTCTTCTACCCAGGGATAGCTGTAGGCCTCCTCTCCATGTAGCACAAAAATATATGCCATCCGAAGTTTGGAACTACCTCAAAATCTTCACCGACGTAGGCTCGCACTCAACGACGTACCAAGTGAAAACTTGCTGGCCTAATTGCACATCTTGGAAGCTTCTACAGTTGGGAAAATTACACCCACAGATGCACGGCAACTTGGTGGATAACTTTAACACGAAACTGCTATCACAACTGACTTTTTCTTCACAATTTAATACAATAAATGTGGAACTCAAATTGCCCCCAACATGAAAAATGTAAGTTTGTTTGATTCCTCCTTTTGGACAATTGACTATCTCGTAAGTAAGCAACTAGATTTACAGTTGTTTAAAATAAATTAGGTTTGATTACATGTTTGAACTTATGGACTACAGTTTTGATGTCATGTCTTTCCATTTTCACTAAATTGCCCTTTCACATTATGTTTGACGTTACTAAGCTCAAATTCGTCAGTTACAAATTAAATTGCATTGGCCCTTCTGAACATTTATCATATCTGAAACTCTGAACGTAACCCTTCTGAAACCTGCCTAACTCATGCTAACTTTTATACCTTAAATTATTAGTTACTGCTGCTCACATCAAGTGCATTTATTAATTAAAGTACTGATTATCTTGCAATAAATAAAATATTAAATTCTTTGCTCATGTTGACCTTATTTATTCTGTTACTTAGGCAATCAGAATTGCTGTGGACAGTAAACCATTACAATAAATAATATATATATATTCTATAGATATTCACTTTTTTTGTTTAAAATTATTTATTTGATAAATGGTTATAGTTAAACTATCTGTATGTAAATAATATGACATGTATTAGGCATTGCTATTTTTCTATAACTATCGAACAATGTAATTAGGCGTTTCGCCAGTTTTGTTCGTCATATAAATAAATAAATATTTATACCGTGCTATCATAAATATTTTTGGACAAAAACAGCTGTGAATCTTCAACTGTACCAACAACATGTCTGACAACGGTCTGATATAATTTTGTCCAAAGTCGTTCCAACATACAAGATAGAACGCTATATTTTCATCCACCATTTTCTTGAACCCTATTGAGAAAATAAAAAAATCTTTCGTTCTTGTAGGAAAATTATGTTCGACAATTTTTTCCATAGCTGCCCTTGTCAAAAAATTTTTATGATCGCACTGTATAATAACTTTTTCCTTTACAATTAATGGTATAACTTCTTAGCAACGTGTATTATATTCTGTCCCGACACAAGTGGGTTCTACTTGTGCAATACTTGCGGTGAAATGTATATTTGTACGGTATATTTTGGCGGTGAGATCCGGGTCTACAACCCGAGCAGTTCGGCATCTAGGTTATTATCTTAATGTATATTGTATGTGTAGCATGTGTTGTGTGGTCGGTCAGATTACTTTTTCCCATAGACCAGTTTTCCGGGAAGAGCGCCGTTAATTGTATCCCAACGCAAAAGATGACCAAGACCAATACCAATTCAATGGATTATGGAAAATTTCGCCTGCCTGTGGATTCATTCCGAGGATTCAGTTATTGTTAGCCTGACGCTCTTAACCACTGCGCCACGTGGCCATATTGCAATGCAGGGTACCGGCAATAGAGGGTTGATTTTAACGCTCGTCTTAAAGGAAGAGATAGAGCTTTGCTATATTAACTTGTTTTACACTAACAAAAAAAGGCTCGTAATTTCTAATGAGTTTTATTAATATACACGAATTCGCATTTGATTTTGAATGAGTAAAGACGTATTAGTCGACACTTAGATAAAGTTTAAGTGCAGCTTTATGACTTGTGTTAGTGAAAGGTCAGCAGGCCTCGTGGACCCACCTGGTCTAAAGATACCGGTAAGTGGCCATCTACTTTATCGCGCGAAATGAACTTCACGCAGCCCGCGGCAAATGCAGCATTCGGATATCCAAACCAGACAGTAATTCCTAACAGCAGTTATAATTATTATCAACCTCCTTATCCACCACAGCAAACTTCTTTCACATTTAACCCCGGAAACCCACATTCAACAATCGCCTTCCCAAATACATCTCACTATGCTGCACCTGTGGCAGCGCCGTTTTTGAATCTATCTAATCAACATATTTCAAATAACAATGAAACCGAAAACCAAGAAGAGCTAGAAAACACGCACTCCTGGCAAACAGTCAAAAAAAAGGAAAATCCGTTCCTTTGAAAATATACGGACGATTACAAATCAACCTGATCCAAATACACACAATAAATATGCAATACTTAGCGACATCGACGATAACATGCATGAAGGCAATCCAGATACGGTATCAAAAGGTCAAACGAATAAACTAAAACCACCGCCCATTTTTATTTACGGTGTAACCAACTTCAAAGGTATGATAGACAATCTCGCGAAGATCACTGATGACGAAACGTATCACAGTAAGGCTTTAGCAGATAATATAGTAAAAATTCACCCCACACCGTGGACACATACAGAAAGCTAATCGCACATCTAAGGGACGAAAAGATAGTACACCACACATATCAGCTAAAACAGGAGCGGTCCTACAGAATTGTTATAAGAAACCTACATCATTCAATTCCAGTAGAAGACATTAAATCAGAACTACTGGAGGCTGGCCACTCAGTCCGCAATATTCTAAACATAAGACACAGAGTTAGTAAAGAACCACTCTCTATGTTCTACGTCGACTTAGAACCTAAAGAAAACAATCATAAAATCTTTGAACTTGAGTCCATTTGTGGAACGGTAATAACAGTTGAACCTCCAAGAAAGAAAACTGGAATAATACAGTGTACTAGATGCCAATCTTATGGGCACTCCAAAACCTACTGCACCACGCCTTTTAATTGCGTAAAATGTGGCGGCCCACATAATACCTCCATATGCACCAAATCAAGAAATACACCAGCAAAATGTGTACTATGTGGTGGAAATCATCCGGCGAACTACAAAGGCTGTAGGGCCTACCAAGATCTTTTGACGGTAAGAAACAAAGTGAGTCATACACCTCACCGTATACCCAATACCACAAGTTCACGCCATAGCCCTTCCCCTAAAATCCATCACTTTCCCACCCCGAATATCTCTAATACCGCAAATACACCAAATGTGTCCTATGCACAAGTAACAAACAGTGCACCAAGAGTCGGAGCAAATAACGACCCATTTTCCTTGTTATCACAACAACTGACAACGCTCTTATCAGAATTCAAATCCATGTTCGCCCAGATGCTTCAACAAAACACCACGATGCTAAACCTACTTACAAGCCTCGTCAACAAACGCTAACAATGGCTAAATACACCCGAATTGCAACCTGGAAAGCAAACGGTCTTGTAAACCATAAACTTGAATTAACTGCATTTCTACAATCTCAAAAAATTGACATCATGCTGATTTCGGAATCTCATTTTACTGACAGAACCAAAATCCAAATTCCTAATTATTCAGTGTACAGCACCTGCCATCCCGATGGCACCGCGCACGGTGGCACAGCAATTATTATTCGCAATAGTATCTCGCATTATGAGCTTCCTAAATATTAAACATCGCATATACAGGCCACTAGCGTCGAAATTAACACCTCGCACTGGTCCTACACCGCTTCAGCCATCTATTGTCCTCCTCGACATGCAATATCGTCTGATGAATACAAAACATTCTTCCAATCCTTGGGCCAGCTATTTATAGTTGGGGGAGACTGGAACGCGAAGCATACGCACTGGGGATCGCGCTTAATCACTACCAAAGGCCGAAATCTGTTTCGAACAATAGTTGACAACAACTACTCGCATCTGTCAACTGGTAAACCCACTTACTGGCCCTCAGACACTCAAAAACTTCCTGATCTACTAGACTTTTTTATTATATCGGGTATCTCTGGAAACTACTTTCTAGTAAAAGATAACAATGATCTTTCATCGGACCACTCTCCAGTAGTCACTACTTTCAGCACGGAAGTTCTACTCAAACTAATTAATCCTATTTTATCCACAAACTTAACAAATTGGGACAAATTTCAAAACTACATTCAGGAAAATATCAGCTTGCGACAGAAGATAAAACAACCTAAAGATTTAGACAATACAGTTCAACACTTCTGCGAAATTATACAACAAGCTGCTTGGCTGTCCACACCCAACTCTAATTCTACACAAGTTAAAACTAATACTGTGCCCCACCAAATCCGTGATTTAATCGCTGAAAAAAGACAGGCTAGAGGTAGATGGAATAGATCACGTAATCCTGAAAACAAACGAATCTACAATAGACTGACCAGAAGACTCAGTAATATACTGAAAGAATATCGAAACTCCAGCTTTGAAACCTACATCACGACGTTAAATAAAGAAGATCAATCTATCTGGAGGGCGACAAAGAAATTTAAACGCCCTCAAATACATATTCCTCCAATACAAAAACAAGATGGCACCTGGGCGAGATCTGATATTGACAAAGCAGAGGAATTCTCACGCCACCTGTCGGAAGTTTTTTCACCATTTGACGAAGTGCCTACTGTCAACACTGAAGACATCGAACGCTTCCTAGATATTCCATGTCAGATGTCTCCACCCATCCAACCTTTTTCTCCAACTGAAGTTAGAAAAGGTATTAACTCACTAAATAATCACAAAGCACCTGGATATGATCTGATAACTGCTCAAATTCTAAAACATCTCCCCAAAAAAGAGATTGTTCTTTTGACAACTATCTTTAACCGGATACTTAGCCTAACATACTTTCCCATCCAGTGGAAGTATGCCCAGGTCCAAATGATACCAAAGCCAGGTAAACCAACACACTTATGCACATCGTATAGACCGATCAGCCTGTTACCCCTCCCAGGGAAACTATTTGAGAAACTCCTCCTAAGAAAGCTACAAAACGAACTTGACATGAACACATTGATACCAAACCACCAATTTGGATTTAGGAAATCCCACTCAACAGTTCATCAAGCCCACAGAATTGTCAACACGACAGCTAAAAGTCTCGAAGAAAAACAGTTTTGCACTGCTGCCTTCCTTGATATCTCGCAGGCTTTTGACAAGGTGTGGCATGTTGGACTACTGTATAAAATAAAGCACCGATTGCCTAGTACATATTATCTACTTATTAAATCATATCTTACCGATCGCTATTACACGGTCAAACACAACAATCAACACTCTTCCTATCATCTAATAAAAGCAGGGGTACCACAGGGCAGCGTCCTTGGTCCCTTCCTATATCTCTTATATACGTCCGATATCCCTGAAACCGAGAATACCTTAATCGCTACATACGCCGATGACACCGCGATCCTCTCCACTCACAACGATGCGATTCAAGCCTCAACTCATTTACAAACACACCTGAATAGTCTCAGCGACTGGACTGACCTATGGAGAGTTAAGATAAATGATACAAAATCTCATCAAGTAACGTTTACAACACGACGAACCATATGTCCTCCCGTAACTTTCAAGGGCCCACCTGCCGGTTAAAACAGAAATAAAATATGTTGGACTTCACCTAGACAGGCAACTTACCTGGTCTCCACACCTCAAAGCTAAACGAAAGCAGATCGACATAAAATTTAAGCAAATGTACTGGCTTCTCGGTCCCAAATCTAAACTCACAATTGAAAATAAAGTCCTACTCTACAAGACTATTCTTATGCCGATATGGAAATACGGAATCCAACTCTGGGGATGCTCTAAGAAAACTAACCTGAATATTATTCAACGAGCGCAAAGTAAAATCTTACGAGCACTTGTTAACGCACCTTGGTTTATAAGTAACCAAACTATTCATGAGGATCTCAATATTCCGTTTGTGACGGATGTAATTGCACACTCAGCATCGACTTACTTTGCAAGACTACCTGGCCACGAAAACACCCTCATTCTCCAACTCACGGATCCTCTCCCGACCCGAAGACTCAATAAACAATGGCCACTGGACCTGAGATGAAGTCTTCCACGCGCGTCAAGACAACGCAGTAAACTCTAAGGGCATTATCGCTGGATGATGAAACCCTTCCACGCCAAAACATACAACATATTTACTTAATACTCTTGTATATTATTGTGGAGTAGATTGTAAATTAGCAGACTTGTCAATAAAAAAAAATTAATATACACAGTTACATAATTTATAACAAGTAGAGTTTAAAAATTGTATTATATCTACGTTGATGTCACAATATGGTTATTATAACACCGAAAATAGTGCTACAATGGAGTCCATTATAACACTGTTTTTGGTAACTATTTGTTTTATAAGATTGGTGACATTTGCTTTCACATGCTCATAACAAGGTAAACGTCAGATGTCGAATACATAACTACAATCTCGGAACTGTATTTATTAAATTTATTCTAGTAAAATATAATTTAAACTAAAGATACTTTTTAACGAATAAATTAAACGCAATTATTGTTCTAGGTAAGGCACTATTTAAACAGTACACGAACCATAAAGCTTGCACCAAGATTAAACTAATTCAGATATCAGAGCACCAAACAACTAATAACATCTTTCGCGTTTTCATAGTTATTCTACGGGAACTGTAATTATATACTTCCTAGCGTCTCATCGACAGGTTCAGGGCCATTTATTCAGAAATTGCATCAACCCACTACCCAGCCACCGTTCGCGATAATACGTGTCAATTCAGCATATGTGCACTCCTTGCCGCTGTTAGCGGCTACGCTAGAACTTTCCATTGTGTTTCAATAACAAGCTGATTTCGGCCGCCATCTTAATCGTAACAGGCGATAGGAAACATTGCATGCCCCAAAGAATCAAATGCTAAATGACGTGCCTGCAAGCACACAAAGAAGTTGCATTCGGATAAATTCGTCATCGCTGGTGTGATCAGTTAGAATCAAAATATTGATTTCTTTTTTCCCTAAGTTTCTGGGGTCCTTGGGATGCGAATAGAGCTATTTAGAAGGACATTAACGTTTCTATAAATTTTCATTAGGGCAACCGGCCAACACTTGTTCTTTTTAAGCGAAATTCCCCGAGCATATTTTGGAGCTGAGAACAACAGGTTGTAGGATATGCTGACTTGACTGGAGCTTTTGCAAGGGTCCTCCAACCTCATGTTATTAATCAGCAAGTTGCCATGAAGCTCCAATAGCGATGCAATCATCTGACATCCCCTACCTTTCCTTTCCGATTCGAAATCACATGAGTGCCAGTCTTTAAAAGGTAAAATCTTAGGCAAAGCTAGTCGATCTCCTGTCGAATTTAAGAGGACGCACCATTCTCCGATAGGGTGTGTGAATGTGGCGAATTTCTTATCGATAGACCGTCCTTAAATCGCTTTGTGCGGATTAATTTGAAAACTAATACCTATCATGATCCTCTCCATTGCCCTTTGTGATACACTCAGTTTCTCAACACTTTCTTATGTGATAGTCATAATTTCTATACCATGTTATTGTTACTGGCAGAACACAGATGTCGTACACTTTCTTCTTCATACTTATATATGTATGTGTCTATTTCTTAAAATATGATTTAGTTTTCCGAATGCAGACCAAGAAGCTCATACCCTTCTTTGTATTTCTAAGATTTGGTTTTCTTTACCTATTTGTATTTCGTGACAAAAATATAGTATGTACTTTTCCACTTTATCTATCACTTGATTTTCTAATATCATAATGTCATAACTCTTACCCATTATTTTCGTCTTTTTCAAGTTCAATTTGAGTCCCACTATCTCAGATGCATCGTTTTGTTTCGAGCATTGTTTATAGCTCCATGCTAATGAGCACAATATCATTTGCAAATATCTATACTGTTGATGTTAATGTCTTAATTGCTTAAAAACACCTTCAGGTGCCATGCCAGTGTGAATAATTTAGGGGATACGGTATCACTTTGACGTACCCCTCCTTATATCTGTATTTTATCCGTTTTTAGGTCTAAAATGAAGTGCATTTGTATTTGTTTTTTATTATTTGGGTGTACTTGGAGTCTATTCTGACGTTTTTCATTGCTGTCAGGACCGCCCATGTCTCAATGGTGTCGAAGGCTTTCCAGTAATCTACTAATACAAAATTAATATTTATATTATATTCTGTGGTTATTTCGATCAATGTCTTGATATACTGCAGAAGTGCAGATGGTCTATAATCTATGGTTCCAAAGCCACTGCTGAATCAAATTTTCTCGACTGGCTGGTAATAATTGAACTTCGCATTTAGACGACTGGTGAGGATTCTGGTGAATAAAGTATAGGTTTAATAATCATTTTCAATACTTCTTAGTAAAAACACATTTTTTGAAGAGAAAGTTTGTCTCGGCATTTTCCTGGATGTTGGTATTTTTCTTTCTACTAGACATTTCTTAAAAAGTATTCTTGTTGCTTCTTCTGTGGCATCACCCCCATTTATAACATTTCACCTTTTATCAATTCTTCTCCGGAAAGTTTTTGAGTTTTCATTTGTCCGAGTGCTTTTCTGATTTCCCCTTTTGTTATCTCAGGCATTTCTTCTGATCCCATATTTATGATGTTTTTACTCCCCTCCTCTAAAAGACGAAGGAAGCATTGTAATCGTAAAATCACCTTCCGAGCTTTCTTCAAATCTTCACATTTCAGATGCCCTAGATGATGAAAACATGTTTTCTCAATACCGTCTGTCCTGTCTGTTGGCGATGTAGATCAATTATGTAGATTTACTTGGATCGAAACGGAATATAGTAAAGGTCAAATAAATACGAAGTAAACATCTTAAAAAAAAATTTATATTTAAAAAAATGTTAGTTCTATCATTTTCCCTTGCCAGGGAAATTCCGAGTAAAGCACTTTATCGATTTGTCGTCAGTACTTTGAATTTCAATGTTTTTGAGGAGTATAACCTAGTGTAAAACTTTTGAATTATCTTGAGTACCTGTTCTATCTGCAACTACTACCGCTTCTTGGAATTTAATTTGAATTTTCTTTTGTTGGCCATTGGATAATCTAACTCGTAATACTTTCATGCGCTTATTATCATGTATTATATTGTCAATTTGTTTAGATTTAAATTTATATATGCGCATATATTTTCTGATCTTTGGTTTAATCCTTTTGTTAAGTTTTTGTATGCTTCTGATTCCTGGTCTGCTTTTTTACTTCCTTTTACTACTATAAAGGAAGTATTGGATTCACCCCAAAAATTTGAAATTGAGTTTTCAACAGATCTTCACGTTTTAGAGTCCCCTGATCCCAAAAAACATATTTTTTTCATTGGTCTGTCTGTCTGTGTGTCTGTCTGTGTGTGTGTCTGTGAACAGAATATCTCAAAAACGAAAAGAGGTATGGCATTGAAACTTCATATATAAG
Source organism: Agriotes lineatus (assembly GCA_940337035.1). Classification (NCBI taxonomy): domain Eukaryota; kingdom Metazoa; phylum Arthropoda; class Insecta; order Coleoptera; family Elateridae; genus Agriotes; species Agriotes lineatus. The sequence goes on along the minus strand of OW679200.1, from coordinate 115,178,920 downwards.
TTTTGTGTACTATGTAGATGAGACAGCAAGCTTTTGAAGAAAATCGCATAACCGGAAGTAGTTGTTTACTCTTGTGATTTTTCAGTTTTTTTCGATTTTTTCAAAAACGGCTCTAACGATTTTTTTTAATTTTACGTTTTTCTTACATTTTTAATGTGTATTGATGTGAGATAGGTGATTTTCCAGTTGAATACTTCTAAAGTGGGTTTCTTTTGTTTTTTTTCTATTTTTTTTTATTAACTTATATTTTAAATAAAACACCCGGTATATTATTACATTTTTGAATTCACCTTAAAATTCTAGAGAAAATTTGTCTCTTCAACTAACACTCGATTTTGTACCGTTTTTGTAGAATTTGTAATTTGTGAAAATTTTTAACAAATGGTTAAAAATTAAAAATGAAATTTTTGACTAATTATAAGATCACTGTAAAAGGAAGTTGTGTAAGTGTATCACACCAGATTTTTTGTCTTTACTCTATCAGTCTGAGTGTCTTGTCATAGTGTGTTATTTTGTCTATTTACAGTCGTGTTTCACATAGTAAGACAACGTTAAATTTTATTGCTATTAGTTATTTAGTTCTTCTACATGTTCTTCAGTACGCATTGTTATAATAAAAAATAATTTTCTAAATTTGGAAAATGGATGTTTTCACTCCGCATGCCTAGACCTTGTCGATAACAAATAAAATTAATTTTGAACATGTTACAGCCTAAACTCGACTTTACTACAAATTAAACAACGTGGCACCACTTTGGAATGCCAGCTTGTTACAGCATAAACTGCTCTTTAAAACAAAAACGCCAGTTTGTTACCACCTAAAAACTACTTTACCAAAAGGCGTCAGTTGGTTACTTTACAAAATCGGAAAATTTCCGGATCGATTGCCCCAATTCCGTTACGATGGGCTGTAACAAAGTTTTCCGACTAAGCTGCAGTGGAGAAGGGGGATTCTTTACAACCTTAGAGTAGGGCTACGATCCGGTAAACGAAGTACAGATGTTAACTGTTTAGCGCCACCACCTTCTTACTAAATCGGGAATACAACACTATGAACTCATCCAGAAAGTGGAAGAAGATGGCTCACTTTTTTACTTCTACCTTGGCTGTGTATGGTCCGACCCACCTTCCTAACACGTGCAGTTCAAAGACAGAATACGGGAAAGGTCACTTACTCGAAACACCAATCTGTGATCGATGGGACTACATGCTGCACGCACACACACGCGAGACAAACGTCAGCCGCTGCTAAAAGCACACAGTTAGATTCAACTTTTTACAAGGCACCCCAGCATAGCAAAACTGCTGGGTGGCGCAAATTCGAAACACTTGTTAATCAAGTGGAGGTGGAAGCGGGAATGAATAATGAGGGCCAAAACCCTAAATCAAATGAATGCGCGCATGTGCTACTTAACGTCGTACTCTCTGAAACTTATAGAAGCATGCGAATGCGGTCGAGTTATTCAACCTAATTTTTCGTTTACGAAGGGGAAACACCCGTAAGCAAAGACATCGTCTCTCTGACGTCGAAAACTCATTAAAAATATGATAAAGACACATTGCGTCAATTGGCATGCGACCACAAAGCTTAACTTTAGATTTCGACGAACATAAATAAGCTGAGAGACGCTGATCTTTAAAACGAACGGAATACAGTTTGGAAACATAACTAAACTGCTAATTTAGGCGTCGGAGGACTAAAAAAAGAATTAAAATCTAAGCTAAAAATGGGCGAAAAGGAGAAAAAAGGTGAAAATACAGCAAATTGTCCTCACAAACAATCGCGATACTAAATGTGTTGCCTAGCTAGCTGTTACACGATAAAAATGAACGGCCATTTTTGATTCAGTTATTTTTGAGCATAAGCTTAATCTACATGGTAACTTTATATCTTGACCAAAAAGGATTTTTAATATATCCAGCTTACTTTTCCTTCTGGGGATTAAAAAATTATAGCTTTAGTAAATTATGTAAAATATGTAACAATATGTAGTTATCTAGCAGTATGTAGTTTAACCCAAGATAGCCCCTAATAGTAGAAGCTGAAGATAGTGGTAACATTTCATTTTTCTACAAAAAATTGTAGGTGGATCAGCTGCAAATGTTCAGCAACAAACACGTTAGAAGCCAATCTCCACTATATCTTCGAAGATGCTTTGATTTATTTTTACCAAGTTGTATACACTCAAAGAGTATATTTTTCAGACTAGAAGTAATATTTAAACCTTCTTCCCTGGCCTCCCTCCATTCTCCACCCCTCATTTCCCTCACCCATCCTATAATTCCCGTTCTTGGCTGAAGAGGGACGCAAGGTCCCTATAGTAGCCCACCCACAGTTGGGGGAATTGAAATGACCCTGAACCTTTACCTTTTGTAAAACAAAATTCAACTTTCGTATTCTTAATTCTTGTTGCCGTTTTCTACATTTTTTAAATTGATGTTGTTGGTTAAGTAAAGTATGAAATGTTTTTAAAAGCGGACATTGCTTCTCATAGTGCTGCTGGTGGATGCAGCTAAAAACAAGGTCCATTTGTTGTGCCGCCAACTGTTATAAATACAGTCTTATTCGGTTGCTGCGTAGATATGGATTTTGATAGCAATATTTCTGGTCTAACGCCATAACACACATTAAGAGAATTTATTCATTAAATAATTTAAATTTTTTGTGCAATCTCCTACTAGGCTTACTTTTAAATGAATTTTTTTCTAGTGTTCATAGTTCATCGTTCATAATTGTGTTCCAAAATAAATATGAAGAGCTATATGAATTCACTACAATTTGTTTTTGGGGTGCAGGAACGTTCCTGATTATTGCGACATTAGAAATTATATATTTTTGTCTACGACAGTGTCTAAAATTGACTTTTAGTTAGCAGTTTTAAGTTTGTAAAACACCTGTTTAACATCCTTACATTAGTCTACGTCGTCAGTAGCAACGTGTTTAAAAGATTTCATTAGGCACGTTGTCAATAGCAACGTGTTTTAAAATTCTTAACCACGCAAAATTACGACCGTTTTCTAGTAATCCTAATTTATATTTATAGCTATTAAGGCAACTAGTGTTTTACAGAGGATTTAAAAATCGACCGAGATTTTTAAACTGTAAAACACGAGTTGGCTTCAATATTTTTTCTACAGCCGAGAAGTTTGTTAGCTTAAATGCCTTCGGGGCTTCGCCCCTCTCCAAAGCGGGCCTCGGGGCTCCACCCCTCTCCAAGGGGGCCCTCGGAACTCCGCTCCTCTCCAAGGGAGCCCTCGGGGCTCGGCCGCTCTCCAAGGGGGCCCTCAGGGCTCGGCCCCTCTCCAAGGGGGATCTTGGAGCTCCACCCCTCTCCAAGGGTGCCCTCGGGGCTCCGCCCCTCTCCAAGAGGGCCATCGGACTTCACCCCTCTCCAAGAGGGCCCTCGGGGGTCGGCCCCTCTCCAAGGGGGCTCTTGGAGCTCCACCCCTCTCCAAGGGTGCCCTTGGGGCTCCGCCCCTCTCCAAAGGGGTCATCGGGCTCCGCCCCTCTCCAATCGGGCACTCAGGGCTCCGCATACAAATCGGTCCGATATAATAACTGTACTTTTAATCTTCACAAATAAGGATTTATATACTCTTAAAGTACTCCGTGCTTTAAATGGAATGGCGTGTGTTATAAACAACATAAAGCACCCCGCATATGACTCTTGGAAACAGTTTAAATACACGGCTGTAGAAAAAATATTTTTTTATATTTACCGTGTTTTCTAGATTCTATCGTAGATAAAATATTGTACGATACCCATGCGTAAAGCATCTTTAGTCACTCGCGGGGCTTAAAACGCTCGCTCACTCGAATTTTAACTCTGCCTCACTCGTGACTAAAGACTAGCTTTAAGCACTTGTATCGTAAATTACTATTTGCGAATGTGTTATTTATTGACTACCCCAAGTATGGTTTGGTAAACTAATCCATAGTTTATTATGCCATAGTTCCTCAGAGAACCTGAAGTTTTTGTTTTTCACTGTCAGTTCAACAATTTTGCTACTTATAGGTTAGTTGATTGTTTGCTTTTTTGGAGTAGAATTTTCAGTTCTCACAATATTTCTACGTTTTTAACCTTTTCCGTGCGGCGCGCCCCTAGCACGGACTCAACTACATGTACTTTTTAGAATACCCTGTTGTGCTCGCAAGCATCTGCTTAAAAAATCACTATTAAATCAGTGGCGGCTGCTTCTTAGGGGCGCAGGGGTGCTAGCCTTTAAGTCGTCAATAGCCTATATAACATTAGAAAAAGTAACTATTCTGTAACGGAAATAGTATATTGTGTATCTAGGACGAAAAGCGTAACATTCCCAGACGACTGTGAATATTGTTGGGCGAGGCGAATGTCGAGCCCAACAACACATACTATTTTTCCGCCAATCGATACGAGTAATTAAAAACTTAAGAAAACGTGTCTTTTTAAATCCTCTATATAATAAAGGAGAACTATCCAAACGTGTGTGTTTGTCACGACAATTACAGACGCCATGTCCCTGATTGAGTGAATGCGCCTCGAGAGGCGGAGCCCCGAGGGCCCTCTTGAAGAGGGTCGGAGCCCCAAGGGTCCCCTTGGAGATAGTTGGAGCCCCGAGGCCCCCTTGGAGAGGGGCGGAGCCCCGAGGGCTTCCTTGGAGAAGGGCGAATCCCGGAGGGCCCTCTTGGAAAAGGGCAGAGCCCCGCGGGCCCCCTTGGAGAGGGTCGGAGCTCCGAGGGCTCCCTTGGAGAGGGTCAGAACCCCGAGGGTTTCCTTGGAGAAGGGCGGAGACCCGAGGGCCCCCTTGGAAAGGGTTGGAGCCTCGAGGGCCCCTTGGAGAGCGTTGGAGCCCCGAGGGCCACCTTGGGGAGGAGCGAAGCCCCGGGGGCTTTCTTGGAGAGGGGCGGAGCCCCAAGGCCCGCATGGAGAGGGAATCTCTCTCATCCTTTTTTTAATTCATATTAATGAATTCTCTCTTCAATTAGCGAACCGAAGCGTAGTTCGGGTGACTTACTAGTCATCAATAATTACATTCGAAAAATATTCCCTGCCTAGGCCGGGAATATTATTCCTGTACAGTTTTATTGTAAATTACCTAGCAACGGCTGATGGTAATGGAATGTTTGACTTTGCTCCACAAAATTTTGTCAATAATGTGTCAGTCCTAGTACGATTGGCGGAAAAATATATTTTCCTCCAATCGTACTAGTCAAACATTCCATTACATCAGCCATTGCTAGGTAACTTACAATAAAACTGCACAGGAATAATATTCCCGGCCTAAGCAGAAAATATTCGAATACTATTTCCTAATTTTTTTAATTACTCGTATCGATCGGCGAAAAAATAGTATGTGTATCTTGGACAAAAAACAACATTCCCAGACTCCTGTGTTGTTGGGCTCGGCATTCTCCTCGTCCAGCAATATTCACAGTCGTCTGGGAATGTTACGCTTTTCGTCCTAGATACACAATGTACTATTATAATATCATCTATCCTACCGTTACAATATAACAACATTTAAATAAGAGATCGAGAGGCAGCTATGCGATACCGCTTAAAACATGGAAAACTACATCTGCTAAGTATGTCAACATAACATGAATTAGGTGTCAACACACTCGCTAGTATCAATGCACCGAGCGGCTGGCAGCTCCTGAGGGCGATCCAAAATAGGGCCCAAACTTATATGGCAATTCTGGGTAAAAACGCTGAAGCAGCAAAATTGAGGTCAGCTGTTTCAATGTGATAGAAAGACTAATTACACTGCGACCGAAAACGTCATTGACTGGCGGGCTTATTTACAAGTATAAGGCTCCCAAAATGTATTGCAATCCGGAAGCAAAGCCAGCCTTATATAAGCAAATGTGGCGCAATCTTTGATATTGAAGATATTCTAGCTCGGAGCATTGTTTTGGCAAAAAATTAGTTGTTATCAGTATAACTGCTTGCATAATAATGGGAAGCAGCGTTACCATTTACAAAATTGCTGAATACGCCATAGCACATGTCGAACATACCTGACCTTACCCGCACGCGCAAAACTGCAGAAAGCCACCTAATTCAAGTTATTTTATTTTAAATGTTTATTATGGATATTCAATAACTTAATGAACCCTAAATTGGTAAAACGGTGGTAAAAGTAAAAAGGAACAGGAGGTTAACATTTTTTGTTTTTTTTGCGCTGTGAGTCCATTGTAGATGAAACGTAGAAGAAAGTTAGTTACTTATATTTTTTAACACTTATGTGCAGTGTTTTAATAATTTTTGTTCTGTGTATATGATGTTTTCTTTTGGATTATTAAAATTAAAAATAATTGGTATATTTCAATTAACACATCGTCGGAATGTAGGTCAGTCATTGTTATTATTTTTTTTCTTAATAATTGGTACAAATTAAGAGCCCCCAGATATAATTATCACGAGCCGCCACTGTATTAAATACAGTTGTTTGCAGTGTTGCCAGATTTTTTATGAGTACGTCGCCAACCCGGTCATCAGATGTCGCCAAATCTATCTAAAAGCATGGCCAACTAAATTAAATTTAGTTGGCCGTGCTAAAAGTCGCAGCCCAGAAAACAACTTAATAATAATAATAAGAACGCTATTTTACTTTTATTTTTCGAAAGAATGTTTTTATTACTTGTACACATGTTCTACACAAAATTTCCAAGGCATACTTGATTTTTCTGGTCGTGTACACAACGTCGACTGCCCACAACGTCGACCGGGTATTTTGAACGCCCACAACGTCGACCGTGTCCATAACGTCGACGGAGGTTTGTTGTCCGCAGCGTCGACCGTGCCCATAACGTCGACCTGTCTTCAGAGGCACAACGTCGACCGTGCCCACTACGTCGACTCGTATAAAATGACGCTACGTACATCGCGGCGGTAGCGTCGCGGGCGACATTACCCGAAAAAATCAAGACTTTGCAGCGCCGCATCGTCGACTCCAGTACACGTATATGGAACGAGGGACGCAACGTCGACCATGCCCATAACGTCGACCCGCCTTAAGGGACACAACGTTGACCGTGCCCATATCGTCGACTCGTCTTGAGGGACGCAACGTCGACCGTGCCCATATCGTCGACTCGTCTTGAGAGGATCAACGTCGACCGTGCCCATATCGTCGACTCGTCTTGAGAGACGCAACGTCGACCGTGCCCATAACGTCGACTCATCTGGAGCTACGTCAGGGCTTAATATGATTTTACCTAAAATGTAATTTTTCTTAACCCTGCGCATTCATCTTTTCCTATGCCGTAGATGCATTTTGAATAATTTATCGTATATTGTTACCTGTTTGATAGAATTTGTTGGACCTTCTATATTATCGTCTTCTACATCATGACATCTTTCCAGATGTGTTGCGATTCTAATATGATAGGTTTGGAAATGTCTCGTCCAGAAAATTTCTCCAAGCGCCTCTATCTTGAGTCATGCGTAAAACATGTTCCCAGGGTTCCTGGAGACCCTTTCGCGTTATGTCAATTCAGCGTTGGGGAGATCGTCCTCGTCTTCTTTTTCCATCTGGCTTTCCTTGTATGTTTTTTCCATGTTCTCTCTTCTGGATATGTAGCCGAAAAATTTGAGGGCTTTCTTAGAAACAAGTGAAGAGAGGCGAAGTTGGGGCTTAATTTCGTTTAAGATGGATTGGTTTGTCCGATGAGCTGTCCATTTAACTCTAAGCATACGACGCCAGCAGTACATCTCGAATGCGTCTATTTTTTTGCGCTCAACCTCTCTGACCGTCCATGTTCCCGTTGCATACATGGACACAGAGAAAACTAAGGCTTGTACGAGACGTATTTTGACGTCTATGCGAATATTTCGGTCAGCCCAAATTTGAGTCACTTGTGCCATGGCAGTCCTTCCCAGTTGTATTCTTCGCTTAATTTCCTTACCACAGTCACCTAGATTGTCCACCAGTGCTCCCAGGTAGACGAATTGTGAGACAACTTCGCACTTCGCAATACGGGTGATATTGGGATGGTTGTTATGTTCCCTATCCACGATTAGGATTTTGGTCTTGCGGTAGTTTATAGGTACTTAACCCATACTCGTTGCTGGTATCCTCTAGTTTTCTTATGAGCGTTTCGATTTCTTCCTAACTTCTTGCTATTATTGCGGTCATCGGCGAATCGGAGGTTGGATATTTTATATCCGCCAACAGTTGGACCGCCCTCCCAATCATCGAGTACATGTCTGATTAGGTGTTCAGTGTATATGTTAAAAAGCAAAGGTGAAAGAACGCATCCTTAACGTACACCTTTGCTAATTTTGCACTCGTTTGAGAGGACGTTGTTCACTTTTATTACTGCTTTTGCTTTCTACGTATAGTTGTCTGATTAATTCTATGAGGTGTAGGGGAACACCCATCTGTTTTAGTACGTCCCATAGTTTTCGCCAGTTGACGTTATCGAAAGCTTTGGTAAAATCGACGAAGCACAGATATAGCGGACTGTAGTACTCTCTGGTTTTTTCTATCAGCTGACGAATGTTCAGTATCTGCTCCCTTGTCCCCCTTCCTTTTACAAATCCAGCTTGCTCAGGTGCTATTTGCCAAGACGTATACGTGCTTAGGCGGGTTTGTATTATATACAACAAGATTTTTGCTCGCGTGGGATATTAATGCGATTAGTCTGTACTTGTCGCATTCGCTATAGTTGAGCCTTTTTTGTGCAGAGGTATTGTAACAGATGTTATCCAGTCATCAGGCACTGACATGTTTCTCAGACTCTTTGACAAATTTTGAACAGCTCATGTTTGCTGGAGTTGTCCAGCAGCTTGATAATTTCGGCTGTGACGATATTAACTCCCTTGGATTTTCCTAGTGCTAGTTTTTTGACAGCTGCTTCGATCTCTGACAGCAGTATATTAGTTCTCTTTCGAAACCTTCAATACGAATTCGTATAGGTGTACGTAACGGATCATTGTATAGTTCTTCGCAGTACTGCCTCCAAACTTCCAGAATTTGGTTTATGTCATTGACCATTTGACCGTTTATGTTTTTTATAGCCCAGGAGCATGGTTGATTTTTTTGTTATTTTTTTATGATTTGGAAGACTTCTCTGCTTTCAGTTCTATCTGAGTGTGCTTGTATATCTTTGCATAAGACTTCGTAGTAATGGTTTTTATCTGCTCGGCAGCCCTTTTGTACTAATCTGTTTAGTCGGCGGTATTCTGTCTGAGCTGATGGACTGTGTAGTCCCGATTCTTTCGGTCTTCTTCTAGCGTTTACGAAGTCTAATGTTTCCTCAGACATCCAATTCTGTTTTTTGTAAGCACCGATAGGTGCTTGCGACTCTTTAATTGATTCTGTGATGTTTTTGCGCAGACCTTTCCACAGTTCGTCTGATGTTTCACCTTGTGGTAGATACGTCCTATTTTTTTCTCCTAATACTCTGTGGAAAGTATGCTTATCTGTTATAGGTGGTAGTTTGTCGGCACGTCTTCTGAAGCAGTTTTTTAATTTTAGTTTTAAGGTGGCCACGAGAAGCTGATGATCACTTCCGCAATCAGCGCTTGGACGTGTTCTTGCATCGCTTATAGATGTGCTCCAACGTCGCCGGATCAGTATAAAATCAATTTGATTACGCGCTCGATCACCAGGAGAGGACCAAGTGTATAGCCTTCTAATGGGTTGCGTGAACATCGTGTTGACCACTTTTAGTTGGTGGTCTAGACAGAATTGGAGTAGAGACAGAATTGGAGTAGTTGTTCCCCACGCTCGTTCCTATGTCCTATTCCGTTTTTGCCAACTACATTTCTCAGCTGTTGTTTGTTTTTCGTTTTTCCTATTTTTGCATTCCAATTGCCTGCAATAATCATGATCTTCCTGTTTGGTATTTTGTCCACAGCTTCCACGAGTGCTGCATAAAATTCATCTAAAATGTTGTCTTCTACAGCGGCGGTAGGTGCATATATTTGGATGAGGTAGATATTTACAGGTTTTATTCTAAACTTCATATACAGTGTGGTCCATTAAGTGTGCAACAAATGAGACACTTTTTTATTAGTTGTACAATTGAAATTTAAATACGGCCACAAGTTAGTGCATGTTTGATAACCATATCAGATGCCCTTAGAATGGCTTCAAGTCAAACAATATACAGGGCAGGACAAAAATATGAAATTCGTTCAAGAATAAAGTTACCTTACTTCAAAAAATATTGCAAAATGTTATTGAGAAAAGTTGTTTAGAATCAAAAGTTATGCTCAAATACAAAATCAGGGCCTCCTATTAAAATTTTTATTATTTTTTTGGAAAATTTTGTATTAGCCCCGTATTTTCATAAGAATTTGAAATAAAATTGTAGGCTTTAATTGTAAGTTTTTTATATGTACATTATTATTAGTAAAGCATTTGCCTTGTTAAAAAGAATATTTGCGAAATTCTAAAGTTCTGTTAAATATCGTTGCAACAAACATGAAGTGGACGCTTACCTAAAAAAATATAAATCCAAGTAAATTTTATAAATACGCTTCAAGTTGCTAAAAATTATTTAAAAGTGATGTGGTTGTGGCTACTTTAAATACATATAAAATCAGAATAATAAAAATATGTATCATACGGGGGTAATACAAAATTTTCCAAAAAAAAATCTAATTCGAATAGGAGGCCGTGACTTTGTATTTGAGCGTAACTTTTGATTCTAAACAACTTTTCTCAATAAAATTTTGCTATATTTTTTGAAATAAGGTAACTTTATTCTTGAACGAATTTCATATTTTTTGTCCTGCCCTGTATATTGTTTGACTTGAAGCCATTCTAAGAGCATCTAATATGGTTATCGAGCATGCACTAACTTTTGGCGGTATTTAAATTTCGATTGTACAACTAATAAAAAAATTCCCATTTGTTGCACACTTCACACTGTATATAATTCTGTCATTTATGATTTCCTAACCCATTACGCATTCATTAAATCTTCTCGAGACGCAGATTACCACTCCATTTTGACTTCGATCGTCCAATCCAGGCGCAGTGTTGCCGATCGTCACATAATTATCAGATTCTAACATAATTTTTTCGCCATTCTGGTAAAAAATTATAAAGTAACATAATTATCAATTTTAACATAATTTTATTCTCATGAATGATTTATTCTCTATTATCGTATCGTCGCCTTTCTGCAATTTCTAATATTTAAATGCACCATCTCGTATCGTCATTGTCAAATTTTGTGTGCATATTTTGAAACCTATTTAGCACCTTTGGTTGCTTCACAATAAAGGACCCGGGCAGCGGGGGCCTCCTAGAGATCCTGTATATAGTTTACTAACTTATATATAAGGACTCTACGACCTCCTAAAGTATCTGTATATAAGATTATACAGATACTGTAGGAAGTATATGGCCACTAGATTAATACACTAAGTTAAGGTACCGCCATTCCATTCCTCGTGTGAGAATGTGAGAAAATTCTGAGATAAAGATAACAAATACACATTTCCCAAGTGCAATAAGGAAGACACCAGTTTTTGGGGATTTTCTGTTTGGTGTAATGGCACTGGTGTAAAGTCAAATTCTTGTTAGATTGTGTTTTTATCCCCAGTTGGAGAAAATGGTGCGACAAGGATAGATATCAAAAAATCACTAATGGCAGTACCTTACACTTTCGTGTGTTGATCTAGTTTGGCGACATCTATTATCATACAAGCACAATTTATGTTAATTTCGCGACGGACGAGCCGAAAAAACTGCTTGCGTTGCCATGTCTAGGTATTAACATAATTTAGAGCAAAATCTGATAATTTTGTCTCGGCGATCCCATAATTTTAAATCGTACAAACGGCAACACTGATCCAGCGTAATATATTGTTTCCCATTTCAGTTTTGAAATGGCCGCGGCCTCTCCAATGTGTCTCTGCCAACCCGGATATAGATATGTTGCACCGTGCCAACTCTCGTTCGACTATTGACAATTACCTACTTGCTGGAGACCTCTGACCCCTCTGACGTTCCATGTAGACAGTTTCAATGCTTTCCTTATTTTACAATTTTGTTGATCTCAGTTTCATCACTGGTAACTGAATTTCCGTGCTGGGCCCCAGTGATCCACCGTAGCATGGCCGGTCGCAGACTTCTCGCTTTCTACCCCGGAAGTAGAAAAGCGCCGATTGTCTATTATAGCTGGCCATAGACACACGTTTAAAACCGCCACGAATGTAGTACATCCGTGCCGGTTTTGAACGTGTGCATATGCGCAACCCATATATATAATACACATATATTGCTGGCAGGGCCTGGAAACTTCAGAAAACATTACGGCGCCGACATAGTCTCACTTCGAGTTATAACGCGTCTCCTGCGCATGCGTGAGAATTCGAACTCCGCCTTTAGAAGCGAATTCTAAACTTGACCACTTCCCCATTGGGCGGACGACGCCGCCGCGCTTGCGCACAGCTCACCGTATACATGAAGGAGTTGGTTGTGTGTCTCACTTCATCGGTGAGTTTCCCACTCATAGCCGCTAGCAATATAGTAAGTATTAGATATATGGCGCAACCATAAGCTGGGCATAGACATGCGATCAAACTTCCACGAAAAACTACATTCGTGGCGGTTTTAAACGCGTGTCTATGGCCAGCTAATATCGGATCGCGTGACGAAACCAAATTATTTGTAGTCGCCATATCATATGAATTCTCGTGGGATTGGATAGTGCGAAAGGTTCCCGTTACTTGTGGCACCGCAGTGTCATAGCTAGTGAAGTTGTTCCATCCGTACGCATATTTTGAAACACAGGACGCTAGGAGCATGGGACCATATGCTGCAGCCTGATTGGTGCGCTGAAACATCAGCGGAGGTGCTACCTTGGCGCCTTTTTACGATTTGAAAATTGCGATAATTGTTGCACTCACTAAAGTTATCGAATAAGCAAAATAAAAAATTCTGTTTAGAATTTTTGAGAGGACAAATATGCAGGTCTGGGGTATAACGTAGACGTTAGTTAGTTTGTTTGTATCAAAGCAAATAAGTATACACAAAACATTATTTTGGGATTTTTACTTGGGGCACATTGGTTGTTGGAAATATTAATCAACGAACCTACAGTAATCTAAATCATATTTTTTCGGTGCTTCTCTGTTATACATACCGCCTGTTTGTAGATCGCTTTCAGCCCGTAACTTCGTTAATAATAGAGATATCGAAAAACACTTTAATTTTTAAAGTAAAGAGCCTACAAATTGTCGCAAACCAATTTAAACCATGGCCTCCTATTTTTACGTAGTGATACACGACTTTGGTTTTTTAAATGAAAAATGTTTAAAATGAGAGCTAAAAGTGCTTTATTATAGTATGCTTAAACTAAAATTTTGAAACTCATTATTTTGTAAAAAAAAAAATAAAAATATGTACCTAAAATAGGTCATGACTTACGAAAAATCACTTACGATTAAGTAAGAAATGCAAAACAAATTCCACATGGCTCTAAAAAAGTTTCTCCTTACCGAATTATCGCACCAAACGTAGAAAAATAATTGAAAGCCATGTTTTTTTAGAATAAAATTACATACTGTTTGAGGCTTTCGCGGTTACTAGAATTATTCTCCTTAGCATAGAATTTCGGCTTAGATCGCGTAGTATTTGTATATGAACACCCAGAATTTTCTGGCTAAGTCAGTGCGACTTTCACTCGGATGATGCAAGCTGCAAGGTCTTGCGAAACGTTAGTGAATATGGATGCACAAACAGCAAAACGGCCAAATCTGTCTAAGGATCCTCGTTCTCAAGATACTCAAACAACACGAGCCACCAAAGAGCATGGCTAGCGCGCGGGTTTTTGCTCGACTTCACAAGGTGCAAGGCACATTAAGCCAGAAAATGCTGGGTGTTCATATACAAATACACGGTCTAAGCCGAAATTCTATACTAAGGAGAATAATAAAATTATAATTTTCTTAAATTGTTTTACGTATTTTTGAAATTTTAAAAGCTACTTTTAAACGAAGTAGCGAATATAGTACACCGTTGAAAGGCTCTTTTATTTGTAGTTTTCAACTGTTTAATGACACTCATATTGTTCTATTTAGAAAACCTAGTTTTCAATATTGTTTTAGTACCTTTGGTGCGCTAGGTCGTTTTCGTAAGTCATGGCCTACTTTAGGTAATTCTTTTTTTAAATAAGGCGTTTCAAAATTTTAATTTAAGCATGCTATCATAAAGCATTTTTCGCGCTGATTTCAAATATCTAAACGTATACGGGGTTAGTTGAAGTATGAGCCTCAAACAATTTTAAATAAGCATCGGCGTGTCGCATTTATACGTAAAATATAACGTTTTCGATCGGCTTCTTCTATTTCATATTGATATCCACCTGTTCTCGTAAAACGTCCTCCGAATTCATTTTTTCACGATGTATTGAAAGGCTGAAAGCTTTTTAAAATGAAAACTACTAAACACGAGAAATGAACCATAAACATACACAGCATCCACCACCGCTAGCTGATCTGGTTTGCGTGCCGGCATGCAGGCATGTGTCATGTCCTTCTAACGTTTCGGTCGCTAACACAGGCAACCAATCAGGTTGCAGTATATGGTCCTATGCTCCTAACGTCCTGTGTTTCAAAATATGCCAACCGCACCTACGCTATTATAAAGAAGCATTATACACCATTTCCTCAATTCTGTAGCTAGGAATAAACCAGCAATATAATATTCTATAACTTTCTTAATGTGAAAATTATATTACTTCTTTAACAAAAAATCTGGTGTGATAAACGCACATAACTTCCTTTTACAGTGATCTTATAATTAGCCCATATATCTAATACTTACTATATTGCTAGCGGCTATGAGTGGGAAACTTGCCAAGGAAGTGAGACACACAACCAACTCTTCAATGTATAATGGTGAGCTGTGTGCAAGCGCGGCGGCGTCGTCGGCCCAATGGGGAAGTGGTCAAGTTAAAATTCGCTTCTAAAGGCGGAGTTCGAATTCTCACGCATGCGCACGAGACGCGTTATACTCTAAGTGATACTATGTCGGCGCCGTAATGTTTCTGAAGTTTCCAAGCCCTACCAGCAATATATGTGTATTATATATATGAATTAGCCCAAAATTTGATTTTTAATTTTTAAGCATTTGTCAAAAATTATCAAAAATTGCAAATTTTGCAAAAACCTTAGTTGAGGACAAATTTAATAATATACAGGGTGTTCTATTTTAAATAGGAGTTAATAAAAATAGAAAAAAACAAAAGAAACCCATTTTAGAAGTATTCGACTGGAAAATCCCCTATCTCACATCAATACACATTGAACATGTAATAAAAATGTGAAGTTTTAAAAAATCGTTGGAGCCGTTTTTGAAAATACCGAAAAAAATGAAAATCACAAGAGTAAACACCTACTTCGGTTACACAAAACTTATATATGAAGTTTCAACGCCATACCTCGTTTCGTTTTTGAGATATTCTGTTCACAGAGACACAGACAGACCAATGAAAAGAAATATGTTTATCCTCAACCGGGCGCAAAGTAGCCTATTCCCGCCCGCATGTGCGGGCTCAAAGTAAACCGTTCTAGCCCGAGGGCGCAAAGTAAACCATTCTCGCCCGAGGGCGGAAAAGTAAATTTTTCTGACCATGTTTACGTAGTTGCTACGGAAATGCACCTTGCTTTTATTAGATCCTGGTATTATGATTTTTAATGTTAATAGTTGAAAATCTTCACGTATAAAAATAAATCGCAACACTTCTTTTCGGTTGAGGATAAAATTATATATATATCTCTGGCGCAAGAGCGATTTCATCCCTTGATGACCGGACCAGGAGGACGACGAGGACACCGATGACGTGGCGGCCGACGTAGTGAACGACGTGGTGGACGACAGAGTGAATAAGTAGCGGAAGCAGCTAGCATAGTAAATCTTGGGTATTGCATGATTTGTCTTACATTGCGTTCTACCAAAGAATATAGATAGGGGAAGAAGGACAGCCTTATGGGCTATAAAGTATATGCTGTGATTTGGGTTGCATAACTATTTACTTGGTTAAATATATCATTTTTTGTTCGAAAATGCCGCTGGAAACTCCTAGCGTCAAAGTGATTACCTTATCAGTGACATTCAGCAGGTAAATGCGTCATTAGCATTCTTGAGCTATAACAGTGTTGCAAGAACTTTCTCTCTACAATTCAATAGTTTTAACAATGGTTGTACCTACCCGAAATAAACTTGTATTCTGCCAAAGAATATTTAAGTAGCTTGATTCTGCTTACATCTAAGTTAAGTTTGTTACAAATAATATTAAATATAGGTGTATATTTATTCTTTGGTTTGTTTTGTTATTATTTAAAACATTTGTTGTCAATCGGATGAACTTGTACCAAGTAAAATAAAGGTTTTATAAGTTTCACATGCAACACTTTTAAACATTTAATAGGTAGCTAGGTACCTATAAAAATTACATAAGAGGTTTCTAATATAATTTCAACAAAAAGTTCACCGATGAGCACAAGATTATACGGAATACGGATTGTCCCCACTTTATTCTCACAAAATTCTATAATAAATATAGAATTAGCTATGTACAAATAATGAAAAAAAAACATTAATAAACAATATACGGATTTATTTAAAAATTTTAATACGAGAGGAAATTATTGTTCAAGTAATGTTGACGATTAATATAGTTTGCAGTGATCTATTATAAAAAGCAAATAAAAACAAAAATAATATTGTATCTTGTGAAGTTGATACGTATAGAGTGGCTACTAAAACAGTACGCCTTGAATATCTCATTTACTTGATGCATTAAAAAATGTCTATTTAGGCACATTTAAGTTGGGGATCTCTCTATGTATAGTCTCAGCAAAGAATAAGACAATATTATTCGAACATTTATTATCGACATTAAATTATCTTTCAGAAATGTATGCAAAAATTTAATTTGGTGATTAGGAATCTGACCCAAGTTCTGTACAATCTGTTATTAAAAAAAAATGAATCGGGGCGGTTTTCACAGAAAACTCACAATTATTTAATAATTTATACTCTAGTTTAAATTACTGCACTTTAAACGTAAATTAGAGTAGAAACCAAAAAGAACTTATGTGGTTAAGGAGCTGCAAACTAATCGAGGGTTGGGGTTCAATACCCAACAATATACCTTTTTTTAACAAATTATCTGTTTTCTTTATTTACCTTGGGGTTAAGTGGTAGAACAGTATGCTAATTCGATTAGCACGCCTGAACTTTTCCCCTTTGAGCAACTTATGTATTCATAATTCAAGTATATTGTAAAATAACAATTTTATTTATTTTTGCTCAATAAACGACATTTATTATTATTATACTTAAGTCGCTCAAAAATTATGCCAAATAGCTATTTTTAAATAAATTATTATTACTTGCATTTGACATAATTTTTGGGCCATATAAATAATAATTTGTTAATAAAGAGTTAGGTACCTATTGTTAGGGATTGAACCCCAATTTGCCCCAACCTTTTACGGGTTTAATTACTTTTTTTTAAAGGCAGATTATAGGAAATTTGGGTCAGATCCATTAACGCCAGTTTAAATTAAAATATTTTGAAATAAAGATGTTATACATTTCTTACTCTCGCCAATTTCAATAATCTATTAAATAAATGAGATTTTCAAGGTGTAAATATTACATCAATAAAACAATATAATATACAAAGTTACAAAGAATAGGAAGTACACAAATATATCTGTAAGCATATAAACGTACATTTTTTAAGCTTTAAACATTACTTAAATGTTGTATTTTTTTGTTGCGTGTACCAGACTGGTTTGTAGTCCATAAATCTTGCGATAGCCATTTCAACGTTTTATGGAGTTTGCACTTAATTAAATGATTAATTAAAAACAGTTTATGAGAGTAACATGTGTCTTGCTCGTTAAGCCACTCTGGTACTAAAATTTTCATTTTATTTACACTATATGCTAATAATGTTTTCTTAAATTTACACACGACTTACTATTTTTAAAATAATATTCAAAATGTTCAAGTAACATTGTAACTATTTTTATTAAAATACTTGAAGGTTTTTTTAGGTAAATAACACAGTCGCCCGCACCATAGTCTTTTTGCTGTAAAAACAGTTCATTATGATGCACTACAGAGTCACGGCTGCACATATTTTGACACTGATCACAATTAAAACGTAAAAGCGTTTTATGAATGACATAACCAGCTACATATACCGTCGCACAAGATTCTAATGTGGCTTCTTGATTTGATTGTGTTGAAATTCTATTACCTCACTGAGTAAACTGAGGTCACCATCTTCTGCTAATTCAGTTTGTTCAGCAACTGTACATGGTATGTCCTCAACATATCCCATGACGTCTTTTTCTGGCACTTCAACATTCGCCATGTTGACAACAGCATCTTCATCGACTTCTCAGTTGGAGCCCTCTGTAGGATGCTACAATTTAACCAGCATGTTGAACTGTAGTGCTTGGCGGAAATATTTTACTGTGGAGTTCGAAGAATTGCCTCCCCTATACCTTAGGACCGCGAAAAGATTTTCTAGAGGATCTTGGTTTAGTCTGCTGGTCAGGAGGAAACGATACCCTTCTTGTTTTAAGTCTTCCCATAGCTCCATAACTGACTGCATGATTAAAATAAGTCCCTTAAAACAATAAACACCTTGGTTCACCTTGTTATTAGATGTATACATATGTTTGCCAAGTCTTAACCCACTGCAAATACTCTTTCAAATTATTTTCAGTACGCGGTACGTTGACGGATAGAGCACATGCATATGGGTTACGGTCTTTCAACATTCGAGTGTTTAAGCAATCAAATAAATAGTTAATTTTCTGTACGAATTCTGCAGCATCCAGAGCGCTGGTGCTTTTTAACTCGCCCGTTCCAACAGCAGTTCTTATCGTAGCACTCATGGTGTTGGAAAACACTTGCGTTGCAAATTTAACCCTCATTCGCTGGAAAGTATTGGGGTAGGTGTGGACATCCGTGATTTTTACAGCTGCTCGAACAGTACAAGAAGATTTATCTATTTTGTATGCCTCTTCGATATCTTTCCAAGAAACTTTCTTGCCCTCCACGTAAAAATCCTTTGATAGGAGATTATTCCGTACGCTTTTTATCAAGTGCGGTAAGTCACATATTGCAAAAATTTTTGCGTCGCAGACAAAAAAATACGGCTGTTCTGCAGTAACTCCTAGATTTAAAAATGCAGCTCTATTTGCAGCAGCTTGGTCACTAGTAACAGCACGCACTTTAAGTCCCATTCTTTGTAACTCTTCGATGTTTTTAATAATGAGGGAAGATAGCTCTCCATGTTTAATGGTACCTGAAGAATAATAAAAGCTGACAGGAATCTTCCATTTGTGAATAAGTCCTCTTGCCATAAACACTAGTGCATGACTAGCGATTTTGCTTTTCCGTCCAAGATGTCCAAAATCTTCGGAACCTTCAATCATATCTTGGCGTGGATTATATTCTAGACCTTTCTTTAAATGCATTTCGTCAAGTAATACGACACACTGTTTTTCATCATCGGTCATGCTGTTAACTTTAACAGCCAGTTTTTTCATTAGTTCCGTACTGGTGCCTGTATTAAGTTAGTTTAACCTTAACCATGAAACTATTGTAGATTTGGAGGTCAATTCTTTTTCAGCTTCTGGCCAAGGTTGTTTAGATTTTTGAGAAAGTTGCATATTTACAAAGACGCGAACGGTTTTTGGTTTCAAGCCCAATGCATCTAAATTAGCCCCCTTTCGTGCACATTGCTTCTTCATACGATAAATTTGTGAATTTTTTACCGCCACTTGTCTTCGCAGTTTTGCAATTTTTTGATGTAGCACAGCAGAACTACGGCGCTTTCTTGTTTTTGTAGTTGTTGGCATTTCTAACATGGCCTGTTGAAATATGGTTTTTAAAAATAAAACATACTAATAACAGAAAAGATTTTCATGCTGGAGGCTCCATTAAAATGCTTTACAAGCTCATTGTTTTGCCTACATATTTCTACACAATTTATCAGAGAATTCAAAACGTCAATAATTTTTCTGTATTTTATGAAACTGCCAACTTTTGTTCATTTTGTGTTATTGAATAAAAACGCCTAAAGAAGTGACAATTGATCACCCTGTATACTTACTGCTTGGGATTTAGTTTTGATTTAATTAATAAAACTTTAAAAGAAATTTTAACTAATTATACCTTATTTAATTAGTACCTACACGAAGATCGAGCAACAAATTTGGGGAAACTATAAGATTTAAGCCTCTATAATCGGACATCGTGTTAACCTACTATCGATGGAAAATTTTAAAATTTTATTATACAGTGTGGTGATAAAGTTCCACACAAAATTAATAATTTTGTTATTTAATGTTTTTTGGGAAAACCCTGACACATCAATTTTATTCTTTAAAAAGTGGACATGGCACCGTCCCTAGACTTTCCCATACTGGAAATTGTTTATATTTTCTTTTGCATTTAACAGTATAGTTATTTTCCTCAAAACGGTTGCTTGAGCGCTATCGTAAAACCTCGCCTCCTAACATGGTTAGGTGAGATTTTTCGAAGTCCCTGAAAATCATATTTTGTATGGCATAAAAATTCGATGTTTTTATTTTCTGATTCTTTGAAGCAAAATAGTAACGACAATTAGAATAAACAATTAATTTTTCAAAAATATGACGTTATTATTGATTTTTTCAAATGGAAATCCCATTTTCCCCCTTATGTTGATAGATCTCGCCAGTTAAATGGTGATATAAAAAATTAGTACCCCACATAACAATTTTTTGAGAAAAATACACATAAAGTTAAAAAAAATCAGAATTTTTTTTAATTAAAATAACGCACCACATCTGTTTCCTTAGAAACGTTAAATTGTTGACTTTAACACATTTGTGAAACAGTGGTAAATGTTTTAAAATCAAAATTAGGTAGTTTTTGTCATAGCTCTTATTTTCATTAAAAATAAATTCTGAATTGTTTGAACTTCATGTGTATTTTTCTCAAAACAATTGTTACCTACGAGGGGCACTAATTTTTTTACATCATCATTTAACTGGTGAGGAGATCTATCAAAATAAGGGGGAAAATTGAGTCTTTTTAAAAAATAAAATGACGTGTTTCGGGGTTTTCCCAAAAAACATTAAATAAGAAAATAATGAATTTTGTGCGGAACGTTATCACCACACTGTATACAGAACGGGCATTTTTAAAGGAACTAACCTGTATCATAGACGAATCCGGTATGGTATCTGCATCTAATTGCATAGGCGAAGCAATATGATCTTCATCCAAATGAAAAGAGCCCGAACAAGACGTCGCTTTACCATAGACCCTTGGCATGATCTCTTTTTTATATGCGAGTTCTTTGGGCGACACTGGCGATGTTGCGTGGTCAGGTTGCATGGCAGTTTTGTAATTTAAGGGAACAGCATTATGACTTAGCCTATTTTTTCTTGAGTTCATAACTGCTTTTCGGAAAAATGCATGGCACACACAGTTCTTTCACGTAATTGTTCTTCAGATAACGTGAAAAGCTGTGGATTGCCACAATGAATCAACCACAAATCGCGTCTTTCTTTTTCTATAGGAAAACGAAAAAAGCTTAAATCGCAGTCGGTTCTGCGATTTCGCTTACATTCAAAATATACGCACGAATTAACCATGATTAAGATTAAGCGTTCGAGTAATCAATTTCGGAAAAGGAAACGTCAAAAGAGTACGACAACACTGAAGACAAACTTCAGCACAACTGAATGTGAATTTCCAGAAGAAATTCTTATAAGCTGTTGTTAATTAGCCTAAGGAATGGGACACGTCTTATCAGGAAAGCACATCAGTAAGAAACGATGCTAATGAAGATTTAATCGAAAGTAGGTAACGACCTATTGACTATTTACTTATTTAAGATAGAACTGACCGAAAAACCTATTTTCATTAAACGTAAAACATTTGCCAAACTTTAATATTTGTGGAAAAAGTATCAAATAAAAGTCACTAATAATAACTATCATTTTGAGCATATGATTAAACTTTGAGTAGTTAGTAGCTTATTATTTCTTATTGCAGTATGGTTAGAAAGTTTTCACTGCAAATTGTCTTTTGTTTTGTTACATAGCAACCAGAGCACACTATTCATTTGTTTTTATAACTAACACAGTCAAGGCACACTAGATTAAAAAGTGCTTTATGAAATATTTTAAAAGTTTGTGAAAATAAGTATGTGAAACCATACATGAGTAAAAAGAGAAAAAAATAAGCTTTCCAATGATGAAAAATTTTGATATCCGTTCCATTTAAAAAAAAATGTAAGTTTGGGCTGTACCTCGAAAATTACAAATCAGAAAAATATTAAAGTAGGCCTAATCTGTAGAGCCTACAATTCCCTACAAGCCCTTTTTTGAAAATTGAAATTATAGGAAATAATAAAAAAGTTATGCATGGTTGAAAAAAATCGACCAGTTTCAGTTTTTCGATTATAACAAGTAGGCTATGCGTTTTTTTTCGGAAAAACAGAAGCGTCAATAAATTGGTCTCATAAATGTGCACCTTTTTCCCCATTTGACCGAAGTTGTATCTCTTACCGTTTCCGAGATGCCAATGGTGGCACCTCGAAAATGACCCCACTCTGTATAAAATCTTGTGTATATTTTGAGCGCAAAATCAAATTGCCAATTTCGCTCTTATACAAATAGCTGTTAAAATCATAACTCTGTAACTTCCTTGCAATCTGGCAACGCTGAGACGCGTTCTTGGGAAAAATACGACAGGAATCTGTAAATGCGTCTCCGACCGTAGCCGTGAACAATTTCATTAGTACTGGCGGCGGCTGCTTGAGGGCCAGGCAAGAACTGACGAGCTTTTAAATAATACGCTAATAACCCATAAGCTGTCCTTCTTCCCCTATCTATATTCTTTGGTTCTACTATGGCATTAATACCGTGTTGGCACATTGGGTTGTGCGATGAATGCTGCGAAACACGCCAAAGGCTTCACGACATACCGCCAGATCCCGAAGATGTCGCCTACAATAGGATTATTGTTCACGGAACTTGCCCCCTGGACAGGATTCCGGTGTAGGGATATTTAAGACTGGTAACTTCCATGTAGCTGCCAAAAAAATATTTATTTGTCCCTAATACTAAATTTGCTCAAAAAATAATCAATTCGAATACAATGCGTACTTCGAACAGGTTATACGTCTCAAACTTCCTGCATAATAACAAATCGTGTCAGTTTGACAGAATAATCCTCCCGCTAACGCGATCGGTGGGTTAGCCATGTCCTGCACTGAATTGAAATAGCTATTTGTGCAACAAGATAGGAAATAGTTACCAGGTTAGGTTTTCCGTCAGTTTTGACACAAACTGACACAAAACCTAACCTCCTAACCTCGAATTTGACGTAGACTTAAAATTGACAGCATGAAAACCAACATTAACAGTGCTAACCTAAGAAAAAAATATCACAATCATTTATGGTCGCCCGGTATTAAAAGTGCTACAAACGTTGCTTTTGACACTAGAAACAGTGCAAAATAGTATATTACACAACGAGAGCTGTAGGAAGCATATTACACGCGAGTTGGAAAAGTTACGCACAAGCCGCGTAGCGGCGCGTGTGTAATTCCACGAGCGTGTAATTGCTCTATAGCTCGAGTTGCGTACTATACTTTTTCTACGATCACACTCATTTCGTTAAACGAAAAAGAAATATTTTATTAACTGTCAAACTATCTGTCACACCATCTTAAAAATTAGGCGGCTGCAGTCACATCCCTACACCGCTTCGTACAAACAACAGAAGCTAACTGTAACGTAATAAAAAAAATTACGTGTTAGTCATTACGTAACACTGTTTGTAACAACGAATTTACTAATCAAGTAAACAGTGCTTAATGAGCAATTTACTAATAAAGGAGTAGAAAAAGTTCATTTTGGCACGATCGTAGAAAAAGACACTTTTCCTACGTGTTTTGCACATGATTTTTTCTATCGAGAGATAAAAAAAAACTGTTCCTCAGCGGGCTGTGGAAATTCAACGTATGAATAATATGTTGGTGACACTGTACGTCAATGTCAAATTCGAGGTTATCAGGTTAGGTTTTCCGTCAGTTTTGACACAAAATGACGCAAATCCTAACCTGCTAACCTCGAATTTGACATTGACGTACACTCTCACCAACATATTATTCATACGTTGAATTTCCACAGCCCGCTGAGGAACAGGTTTTTTTGGATCTCTCGATACTATCGAGAAAGAGAACTAAAAAGAGACTAAAAAAGGTATTTTAAAAAAAAATTGCATTTTTTATCTTCTATTTTGACGTTTTGGCAATTTTTTATTTTTCGTGTTAAAGAGTTCCAAAATACAGCTCTACTTTCTCAAAGGAAGTGATATTCATTAACTGTTAATATTTATATTAAGTAAAGCTTTTTGTTACAATAAATTATTAGTTATTGAAGTAGGGAGTATTTTTATTTCGTTGTATTAACGATTCGTACATTATATCAATTAAATGACCCTCAACAAACGCCGTTTATTGATCACAGACTTTCTTGTGAAATGGTATAAAAGTGTTATAAAGCTGAAAAGAAAAAAATCTCAATTAAATGGCACCAGAAAATATATAGGAATTGTTCTATTTAAAAAAAACCTTCGATGACGCCACTATTCAGCAACAAATGAAGGTAGGAAAAATCTAAAAGCAGCATCGCTGTACATTTTTACGTCCTTTTACAATAAAGGAAGTATTGGATTCACCCCAAAAATTCGAAATTGAGTTTTCAACAGATCTTCACGTTTTCGAGTCCCCTGAACCCAAAAATACTAGTTTATATATCAAGGGCACAAGGTAAGCGATTTCAGCCCTCGATGATAGTTTGGAGCCCGACCGAAGGGAGGGTTGTAAATCAGCAAGTGATGATATCGCTCTTGCGCCAGAGATATATATATATATACATAATTTTATCCTCAATCGAAAAGACGTGGTGCGATTTATTTTTATACGTGAAGATTTTCCAACTATTAACATTAAAAATTATAATACCATGATCTAATAAAAGCATGGTGCATTTCCGTAGCAACTACGTAAACATGGTCATTCCGCCCTCGGGTGAGAATGGTTTACTTTGCGCCCTCGGGCTAGAACGGTTTACTTTGAGCCCGCACATGCGGGCGGGAATAGGCTACTTTGCTCCTGGTTGAGGATAAACATATTTCTTTTTATTGGTCTGCCTGTGTGTCTGTGAACAGAATATCTCAAAAACGAAAAGAGGTATGGCGTTGAAACTTCATATATAAGTTTTGTGTACTATGTAGATGCGACAGCAAGCTTTTGAAGAAAATCGCATAACCGGAAGTAGGTGTTTACTTTTGTGATTTTTCAGTTTTTTCGATATTTTCAAAAACGGCTCCAAAGATTTTTTTAAAACTTCACATTTTTATTACATGTTTAATGTGTAGTGATGTGAGATAGGTGATTTTTCAGTCGAATACTTCTAAAATGGGTTTCTTTTGTTTTCTTTTCTATTTTTTTTATTAACTCCTATTTAAAATAGAACACCCTGTATATTATCACATTTTTGAATGCAGCTTAAACTTCTAGAGAAAAATTGTCTCTTCAACTAACGCTTTATTTTGTACCGTTTTTGCAGAATTTGTAATTTTTGAAAATTTTTGACAAATGCTTAAAAATTAAAAATCAAATTTTGGGATAATGATAAGATCACTGTAAAAGGAAGTTGTGTGCGTTTATCACACCAGATTTTTTTGTTAAAGAAGTAATATAATTTTCACATTAAGAAAGTTATAGTGATATTATATTGCTGGTTTATTCCTAGCTACAGAATTGCGGAACTGGTGTATAATGCGTCTTTATAATATAGAAAGTCCAACAAATTCTGTCAAACAGGTAACAATACACGATAATTTATTCAAAATGTATCTACGGCATAGGAAAAAATGAATGCGTGGGGTTAAGAAAAATTACATTTTAGGTAAAATCATATTAAGTCCTGACGTAGCTTCAGATGAGTCGACGTTATGGGCACGGTCGACGTTGCGTCCCTCAAAACGAGTCGACGATATGGGCACGTTCGACGTTGTGTCCCTTAAGGCGGGTGGACGTTATGGGCATGGGCGACGTTGCGTCCCTAGTTCCATATACGTGTACTGGAGTCGACGATGCGGCGCTGCAAAGTCTTGAATTTTTCGGGTAATGTCGCCCGCAACGCTACCACCGCGATGTACGTAGCGTCATTTTATACGAGTCAACGTAGTGGGCACGGTCGACGTTGTGTCCACAAAACAGTAGTTGTGTCTCTGAAGACAGGTCGACGTTATGGGCACGGTCGACGCTGTGGCCAACAAACCTCCGTCGACGTTGTGGACACGGTTGACGTTGTGGGCGTTCAAAATACCGGTCGACGTTGTGGGCAGTCGACGTTGTGTCCAGGTCCCGACTTTTCAAAAATTATGTTAGAAATTCGCCTTTAACCAAGCAGGGCTGAATCCCAAAAAATTAAAATTTAAATCGAAAATTTTTTTATATTTTACAAGAGTCGTTTCACCTATCCGGGGACCAGGCGCGGATGGGCCATAAGGCAAACCGGGCATTTTCCCGGGGCGCCGCGGACGTTTTCGACGCTTTTAGCGCCGCGCCGGTCACATCCGATAAAAAAGAAATATAAAATAAATAAATTGAATCAATCAACGTATAACGAATCATGATACGATATACGAGCAGTCGGAGCAGGTGCATGTAAAGCTGAGATGCGCTTATATTTCCAGGAATACTGTCTTCTAATCTTGTACCAGCCCAGTCGGCTACTGATACTGAACTAGAAATACGGGTTTATCCGGTTTCCGGTTTTATCACCGTTAGCTTAACTACTGTTATTCGTGCCTGTGATCTGAATTCTGTATATATAGTTAACAGCGCCGGTTTGGTAATTTTTGATGATTTATTATTCTTGTCCAATTTGTTTTGTGTGATTTGGAAAGTTCTATCTCGAATAAACCGTAAGTATTTACCTATCTTTTGACAAATTGGAAACTCGTGTATTTGACTGAACGAATATTTTTTTTCGTTTTCTAGAAAAGTTAAATGCTGTTAGTATTCTGTATTCACGAATAAACATGGAGTCAAAAAAAATGGGCGGCGCCGAACGTGTGAGGCTGAAGCGCAAGCTGGATTTGGAAGAAGGCGCTGTAAGTTGTAAAAAGTTAGATCAATTTATGAACAAGGAGTATTCTACACCCCTTGATGTTCAAGAAACTACCAAAAGTACCGAAGTTCACAATCAAGATCAAACTACTGCATTTTCGCCAACCAAGCTTTCAAGCTTCTTGCTTATGATTTTGAAAATTTGTGTTATTTCATAAATATTTTTATATCAAACGATTTGTTTTTTTTATATCATTTAATAAAGGAATTTCAACTTTCCATTTTTCATTATTTTCGATTGGGGGGGGGGGGGGGGGGGTCGCCAGACCTCTCTTGACGCCCGGTTGATATTTTTTTACCCATCCGCACCTGCCGGGGACACACTGTATATCTGGCCTTAGCAGCAGAGACACGAAAAGTTCAAACCACATATATACATGAGTTTCGCATTGAAAGAATTTAACTTTCGTCAAATATTTTGGGCAGTTTAAAAAAATACTCTCGAGTGATATCCTTTTTTCATTACCACGGATAGTCATCCAGATTTACACATTGACACACAGGACGTTATTCCCATAATGAACGTTTAAAATAATCAATAAACATAATCAACCGCAATTTGGAACGTGGTAGCTTCTCCAATACAAAATGTCTTTGGCAAACACGTGCTGTCTACAACCAGCTCGTACCCCTTACCTCATACCACGTAACTTACAAAAGCTGCACAGTAGGCTTCCATAATATGTCTACGAACTACTGCCATTTCTGCCACTTAATATAATACACTTTGCTTCTTACTAAAAATAAAATATCAATTACAGTTCACGATTCAATATTTAATTTAAATAAAATGCATATAATATACAAAATAGTAAATACAGTATGTTCATCAAATAAGTACATTTTCACATTCAAGATGTTGCTTGCAAAGTATTAGCATACTGAAATTCGGGGCTATTTTCATATTCACACATATCCAAAGCAATTTCACAGCTCTCTTTAACCACTCTTTTCTCATCGGTTAGATATTTATTCAATACATCAAAACAATCCTTGCTAGCAATGGCGCCTAATGCTTCTGCACATTCGTGGCGTACCATTTCATTTTCTGAGCAATCTTCTAACGATCCCTGCAAAAACGGTACACTCGCTTCGTCCTGCAGTTGCCCTAACACGAATGCTACTTCATGCTTGAACAAGGCACTGCCACATTTCAGAGCTAAGCCCAAGGCCACAACAGCCTCTTTGCTGCGCAAATTCCTAAGGGCAAACATTGCTCTGTAACGTTCAAAAAGGCTGGCATTGTTGTCAAGGAGAATTTCCTTTAATTTAGCCACGTCTGTCAGTGGCAAAGGTGGTGCAGGATCGACAGAGGCGTAGGGGTTCACAGGAAGCTGCTCCTTGTGCCGGCTTGGATCCTGCAGCCACTTTATTCGTTCCAGTGCCAATTCGCACGTTTCGGCCACTTCGATTACTGGGTCCTCGTGATACCTTTGTAGGATTTCGATTACTTGTGGCGATCCTATTGCCCCCAAAGCCTCGGCTAAAATTTGAGTTAGATTTAAACAAAATTACACTGATTTGCAAGCAACAGTTTAAAGCTAAACTCAAACATGCTAACCTGCCTCGTGTCTAACCATTGGTTCCTGTTTAGTGTCCTCCAAAACTTTGACCAGAACAGAAATTGCTTCCTCATCTTGCATCTGGCCCAAGCAATACGCCAATTCGTGCTTCAGCAGCGCTGAGCTATCTTTGAAGCACTGATTTATGCACTGGATGGATACAGGGCCCCCGACATTTCTTAAGGTAAATAATGCTCGAAACCGCTCCTTTAAAGGTCGCTTCTCGTCGTTTAATACTGAGCCAATTATGCGGATTTGATTCTCAGTAATATTAACCATTGTAATATTAATTTAACTCAGCACAACTTTACAACAAAGCAATTTGTAGAAAGGATTTTTGAATGCAGTATAATAAATGTCAAACACGTGCTTATTACGACTGTGTCTCAAGTAACGTCCTTGGGAAATTAGTTTTTAAATAATAAAAAATTAAGGCAGCCATGGCGAGACACCTCTTGCAGGGGCGTTTCTATCATGGGATGCAGTCTCGTACATGCAGCCTCTCTAGATTGCGGGTTAGGTGATTAGGGGAGGTAAGTAATTTACCAAAATTTTAAATTGATCAGAAAATAAATAAAGAAGATACATGGATGTGAAGATGAGAAATGAAACAAAATCAAAGTTAGTATCATTTCCGGTAAAACCGGAAGTCAGTCATTTTGACTATATCTATCAGCCAATCAGAAATTATATCTAGTATCTTGGTATAAAATTTTATCCAAATCTATTCATAAATAAAGAAGATATAAGCATGGCTCTAGTCTCATTGTCACCCGGTATACCACTAGTTTAGTAAAAATTATCATATAAGATACAGTAATTATGAAGACATCTATAATACATTCTTACTACCTACATCAATTTGAAACGTCTTTACTATGAACACACAATGCTTTGCTCTACTCTCCGTGATACCATCTTTCTGTTTTTGCTCATTGTTCTTGCTCTTTACTCTCTGCTCCACTGGGAGCGCAGATTCGAATCCCACCGACTGCGATGTTGTTTTTTTTTTGTTGCGAATTAAGACATTTTTACCTACCTTGTATATAATTTGGAACTCTCTTCAACTGTTATTCAAGATAACAAAACTTGTTTTTATTGCTGTGCACTTTCTTTATTAAAGGCGTTAGAAAAAATTTCTTCTGTAACCCTTTTATTTACAATTCAATTTTAAAAATGAACAAATTATTTGAAATAGTATAAGGCCTCCTATGTGGTTGGTTAATTTATATCTGTGTCAATGTCGTTTTCACTACTTATTATAGCTAGATTTAATAGCCTTTCTTCTGCCATTCTTGATCTTAAACAATTTTTTATAATTTTTAACTTGGAAAATGATCTGTCACCCTCAGCAACAGCGACAGGTAATATTAAGCAAATGCCCAAAGCAACCGATAAATTTGGGAATATGCTAATTAAGTTATTTTTAAACAAATATTTCAAAATATCAACTCAAGATGCGATAGATTTTAGATACGTCGATAAAATCTCTGTTATCATCGACTGCATTTATCTACAAATGATCAATTCCAAAATCTACAAATTTATTTTCTGTGCATGATTTCATGCAGTCACGTTATTTTATTGGTTGTGACGCTTTAGCTTCACCCATAGCGTTAGACTAAACTATTTCAAATTTGAGAAAATCATTTTTTTCTGCAGTTAATACATTTTCCGAAAGTATTCAAACGGCTGAGTTAAAATGTTGTACTGATTTTTTTACTTTAGCGCTATTAAAAAACTAATAATAAAAAAATGTCAAGAATATCTATAAACATTCAATACTATTTTTTTTATAAATTGAATAAGTTTGTGTTCATTATTATTTTTACACCACCTGTAATGCAACACGATACTGTAACAATATAATTATTTTTTCTACAGCCGTCAAAAAAACGTGACATTTATGCATCGCTATAGATACGCGAAGTTTAACTTTTTACTTCCTTTTACAATAAAGGAAGTATTGGATTCACCCCAAAAATTCGAAATTGAGTTTTCAACAGATCTTCACGTTTTAGAGTCTCCTGATCCCAAAAAACATTTTTTTTTATTGGGTGTCTGTCTGTCTGTGTGTCTGTCTGTCTGTGAACAGAATATCTCAAAAACGAAAAGAGGTGTGGGGTTGAAACTTCATATATAAGTTTTGTGTACTATGTAGATGCGACAGCAAGCTTTTGAAAAAAATCGCATAACCGGAAGTAGGTGTTTACTCTTGTGATTTTTCAGTTTTTTTCGATTTTTTCAAAAACGGCTCTAACGATTTTTTTCAAACTTCTCATTTTTATTACATTTTTAATGTGTATTGATGTGAGATAGGTGATTTTCCAGTTGAGTACTTCTAAAATGGGTTTCTTTTGTTTTTTTTTCTTTTTTTTTTTATTAACTCCTATTTTAAATGGAACACCCGGTATATTATTACATTTTTTAATTCAGCTTAAAATTCTAGAAAAAATTTGTCTCTTCACCTAACGCTCTATTTTGCACCGTTTTTGTAGAATTTGTAATTTTTTAAAATTTTTGACAAATGCTTAAAAATTTAAAATCAAATTTTTGGCCAATTATAAGATTACTGTAAAAGGAAGTTGTGTGCGTGTATCACACCAGATTTTTTTAACGCGGCTAGCAGTGAAAAAACGGTTAATTACACCATTTCCTTAGTTACAACACATTAGGTGACTACATATTATGTTAGCAAATTAATGTTCGTATTTTATTTCTAGAAATTATTGTTTTATTCTTTTTTTGACGGCTGTAGAAAAAACGTTGTTTGTATTTCGTGGCAAAATTCGTGTTTTTATGGCGCGTTTGAATGACTTTTCTGCCTCGACCTAACAGTCTCGGCGAAAATTGACATTCTCACGCGCCATAAAAAAACACTCATTTTTTATAGCATCCCTTATTTTCGAGATAGAACACAAATTTGTAGGCACCTCAAAAATGAGGAAACAGCAAATAGCAAACCATGCTGAATATTAAATTTAAAAAATACAACTTGTAAAACTCAATCTCGTTTATCTATTTTTATATATTACTACCATATAGAAAAGCAAAGATATTAAAACTTTGTTATTTGTATTTTTTTATTACTACTAATAAATATCAAGTTATTACTAATTTATCTGAAATCGAAAATCAAGAAATTTAAATTACCTATTACTGGTTACTTGCATTGAATATTATTAGCACAATAACTTAATCCCTTGCTTGCTTAAGCTAGGATCACTGTAGTTAAAACAGAAATATTTCTTACCGGTACAATAGCCACATCTCGTACATTGCCGAATACAAGAAGTGAGGTTAGGTAGCTAAACATTTAATAAAACCAGAAATATTACAAAATCTCCTATTTTTAAAACACTGTCATGGCACGTAGCCGTTTAGAGAAAATTGGAACTATCTATACAAGGTTGGTTTCCTCCAGAATTAATTTGGTATTTGTATAAGTGGATCTATTACTTTGTAGAACGAGAGGATTACTACAAGCAGGGGCACTGCAGTGGGAAGATCGCCCGTTGTGGTACGATCTGTACGAAACATTTCCTCCGAAAGAAGAGCCCAGCTTCGACAGGCTGGTGCCGAACATCCCACTGAAACGGATTTTTTATGAAGAAGACAAGATTAGAGCGTAAGTTCGTGCGGAACGTAAGCACAGAGGTACATTTTATTATTTATAGATTGCTTCACAACAGGAACAAACAGATAGGAACTGTCAATATGTTTAACAATGTTTCGTCAACCTTAACAAAGCGATTTATAGAAACTTACAGAAAATTGGAAAAGCAGTATGAAGGTGACGTACCGCAAGAACAGTTGTATGAGGAGACTATTGCCATGTTGCAGCATGAGAGACAGAAACATACAAGTGTAGAGACTCAAGAAGAGCAAATAAATCTCGTTAGTTCCTTTAAAGAGGCTCAGGAAAGGGAAAAAAACAAATTTAAGGACAATGCAAATATAGCTATCAAAGTTAGTGACATATTTAAAGATTAACGTTGTGCTCTTCAAATTATTAGTGTTATTAGTTGATTTTGTATGTATATAATAAGTGCTCTATTGATTATGTCTGAATAAACTGGAAAATCAAATCTCTTCAATTAAATGTATTGAAATTATAAAACCTTCCCATTACTATTAGATTTGTGAAGTGCTCGTGTCGTTGCTGAGCTTGTGCCTGGAAAAACTGGTGGCTCGAATGGATCAATGAGTGAATATAGCGAAGCAGATGCTTGAACTGGATTCCCATAGATTTGTTTCATCTGGTCATATTTATCAGTTCTTCGTACAAACTGTTTTTGCTTCTCCATAGCATCAGAAATATCACTGGACTCACTGTTGCGGTGACTACATTCTTGCGTTAGGTATTGCAGCCTGCGATTGATTAACACCATATACTTCTTCAAAGATTGATGCGTAGATTGATGCAGATATTTGCCAAATTCGTCTCGTAAACAACTTTGTAGCAGGAGATCATGTAACTAAGGCGTGTGTTAGTAACAGAAATTGAAAACACAATGTCCTTAAAGCTAGAAGAACCAAAATGGCAGAACGCATTCTACATAGGTGGAAATGTGAGCAGAACTGCATACAAGAATTGTTTAAATAATAACTATTGGTCCAACTTTAAGGTCTGGTTGATGCTTTGCTTAGCTTGGGGCTAGTTGAATTCACACCACATAAAGAAGCAGTGGTTTCAAACAATTATCTGTGTTGTTCTAGCTTGTTTAGGTTAGTTGCAGGTTTTGATAATTTTTTAATTAAACGCTCCATGCTCATCCAAAGGTTCGATCTGTAATCATGCTTTTTGGCCAAGACCTTATACTAAAGTTTTACCTAATCCTTTATCTAATAGACTTGTCTGTCCGTCCGTCCGGGACGCTGTTTCAGCAGCCAAACCGTAAGAGATAGAGAAAAAAGTTATGAAAGTTATATGTTTGGAATGGTCATGTCAGCTCAGGAATCGAATTTCAGTCACGTGACACTTCCGGTTTTCGAGAAATCACAAAAAAGACCGTTTTTCAAATAGAACGCGTATTAAATAAAAATGTTTCAGTAGCCAAACGGAGCTGCGACCCTCTACGCCTTAAAACGTCGATCGGTTAGGCAACCACTTTGACACCTTCCAGGTCTGGGTACAGTTTTTATTTAATACGCGTTCTATTTGAAAAACGGTCTTTTTTGTTTTTTTAAATGAGACATTTGTCTCACTGGATTGCTTGTTATTTTTTAATTGAAAAAGGTCCTACAAATGTGTGCCAGTTATGCTTGTCCTGCATGCTCTTGAGGTGAGGTAATTGAATAACAAATAATTTTCAAGGTAGGAAAATGCTTTCATCTTTAAACTTATTTCTACCTATTTATTCATTGCTACAGGCTTTTGTGCTGGTTCTGCTGCCATGCATGCTCTTTGTTAAGTGAATTTATCATACTAATGCAATTCGGTATGATGTTTGATTACAACGGAGCATGAATGCAGTAACGACAGAGCTGAGTTTTTCCGTGTCACGCAATCTTGCTTAATTTAGCAAGTCTATTGTGTGGTAACTGTTAATTTAATATAGCAGACGATAGGGAGTCTTTAATCATTTCGTTTCCTCAAGTAGGGAACGTTACGCATTTGCGAGTAAACTATATAGTAGGGAGGCCAAGTGAATTAAAATTTATTTTCGTGGGACTGAGTAGGTTTATACCGACAAGTTATACCATCGTAATTAGCGGTGTTTCCTCAGTAGAAAAACTCCTGTTGTCGCTTTCTTATCCTGTGGAGTGAGGAGCTATGACGTCACAAAGGTGGTAAAATGGTAGGTTTCAACAGTTTTTTGCAAATATCTCGTTACCTGTGAAGTTTACTGTGAACTTTGCTTTAAACAAAATTAATCTACATTTAATTTACAATAAAAATGGTCTTATGCATTATTGCAGTCCAGTAAAGGATTACGGAGATATGGAAGGGGGAAAAATGTAACTTTTTCTATTTGGCAAAAATTCTAAACTTACGCCTATGAACTCGTAATATTCGCTAAATGGTTATGGTGAAGCACCCAGCACCAAAGACGACATACTCGTACATTTGCGCAGATCATCCACTACTACACATGTTGAAGTGAAAGTGGAAGATGGAATTAATCACACTCTTGAACAAGCAAAATTTCTAACTATTACTAAAAACAAGATGCAACTGATTGCTCTAATCACTGTACACAACAGCAAGCTGGTTGCAAAGCGATTCGGGCAGAAGGTGGTGCTGACATCAAGATCGGTTTTACAGCAATTGACCAATCAAAGAAGAAAACAGAGGCTATCGTAATTGGCAATGACACCGATTTATTGGTCTTGTTGGTTGTTCATGCTCCAGCCAACAAACAGTTGAAGATGATTGTACCGAAGAAAGGTAACCAAGAAGAAAACGTTTACTGCACTGGTGCATACAGCTTGGTATCGAGAAAATGAAAGATGTTCTCTTGACAGCTTACACTTTCGACGGATGTGATACCGTTTCTTCAATTTATAGAAAGGGAAAAATAACGCTTTCTGAAAAAGTGCAAAGTGGCAAGGAGCTTTACACAAAGCTGTGGACTTTTAACAACCCAAATGCAGACCCAGATGCGCTAGCTGATGCTGGAACCATTTTTTCCTTTCGATATTTGCATCAACAAATGCAGATAATTTGGATACTCTGCGCCTTCAATGTTACTTGCAGACCATCGCAAAGGAGCCTGTACACACAAATTTGAGGTTGGCTGTACTTTCCCCTACTTCAGCAGCTGGACAACAACACTCTTATAGAGTTTACCATCAAGTGCAGCAATGGCTCAATGTCAATAAAGATTCACTAAAATGGGGTTGGAAAAGGATTCGTGGTTATTTGCGTCCAGTTGCAACCATAAAGGCAGCTGATCCTGAAAAATTGCTCTCCCTCATTGTTTGCACTTGTAATACAGGGTATGTCAGAAACTGTGAGCGTCGTCACAGTGGGTAGAAATGCTCAAATATGTGCAAGAATTGCTTCGAACATAGGTTCACCAACAGAGATGCACTAATTATTGACGACGGTATCGATGAAGATAATCTTCAACATGAAAAAGAGCTTAACGATTTTTAGGTTACTGATTGCTGTAATTTATTATTATGTATGTAACTACCATGTACGTTGTACATACCACTTTCCAATGCTATCCACATGATTTTATATTTTTAGAAAAATATGACAAAAGATGAAGGTAATTTAAGTAGCTTTAATTATAAAAGCTCAAATGGGAAAGAGGAAAACGATATGATGAATAATTTAAAAGGAAAAATAGGCAAACTGAAGATAAAAACGACAAAGGAGGAGAGCAATGTAGATATATTGTCAGATTCATACACATAGGCTTACATATGTACATACATACATACAAATGTTCCTATGTTAATGATGCGTTACTAAGTACTTTTTATAACGAAACACTCATTTTCAAGTGAGTTGGATGAATCTCAAGCTAACTAGAAAATAATGACATCATTGCCCCCTCAATATCTCCATAACACTTGTCTAGAAGTCAAAAATGCATGAGACCATTTTTATTGTAAATTAAATATGGATTAATTTTATATAAGATAACTTTTGCGCTAAACCTCACAGTTAACGAGATATTCGCGAAAAACTGTTGAAACCTACCATTTTACTACCTTTCTAGCTTTCTCCCCCCCCCCCTCCCGCCTAAACCCGACGCGCAATGTTGTGCAACTTTTTACCACTTACTAAGAGGAGGGTACTAAACAGTTTGCTGCTGGGTAGAACTTTCTTTTTGGAGGTTTGGGTTAAACCCTGGTTTTCTGTACTAAAACCTGGAACCAAGAATGGCCATCTTTGTGACGTCATAGCTCCTCACTCCACAGGCTGAGAAAGCGACAACATGATTTTTCATACTCAGGAAACACCACCGAATAAGAAGATACCACTTGTCGGTATAAACCTACTCAGTCCCACGAAAATCGTTATTTGACGAGTTAATTTAGTTTGGCCTCTCTACTAATATACAGGATCTCTAAATTCAACCATCGATGCGTTTGTTTTGTAAATTCCTGGTACCATGGAGTCGCGCGAAAATCATATATAAAAGACATCAAGTCGCCATAAATTTGAATAAGAGCAATTAGCTCACACGTACAAACGGGTTGAATCAGCATTCCGTGTTTGAAGCTTCTGGAAATCGATCAATATACTCCTTGCGAGGTTCCAGCAATAAAACATTGTTAAACCAGTAGCATGTCATAGGGCGCCAATAGAGTGCAATCATCTGATCTTTCCTACTCCTTCCTTCAGAGTCGAAATTAGACGAAGCGCCAGCCTTCGATTGCAGTTTTTTATGAGATACTGAGTTGACGAGAGCGTCTGAGAGATTAATAATGTTTTGCAGCCCTGAATGCGGGTCTGCTGTGTTCAGGGAAACATTCATGTTGGTTTGTGCCGTTCGTTTCGGCCTTTCTCTGAGCAACACATTGTAAAAGTTGGCTGAAGTACGTTGGGACAGAAAGTCAGTCTTCCGAATTAATTATGCGGCATTCTACGCCGGGGTGATAACCATAGGTTTAAATTGTAATTATGGCTGTGAGTTCCACACCGGAAGACAGTCTTCGAGTCGCATTAACGCGGATTCAGCAATGAATTCCAGTGTGCCAAAGTTTGGAAAGCTACTGATTCATATAGCTTGCGTTCCGTTGCTTAGCAGAATGTAAAACCCCTATGGTGTCATATAGATGTAGAAACAATATTTTCCTAACGTTTAGTTGTGTTTATTATGTCTGAATATATTCAAATTCAATATAACTATATAGAACTAGCCCTCGCTTTTATTTTATGGTGTTTGTATACGACCTCCTTTTGTTATTCTTTTCTTTGTGAGGGACAATCGAAGTCGGTGGCGTTCAAATCTATTAACACCTATCTAATTTATCAAGTCCTTGCTCTAATTAACGAGTATGGAATTGAACCACAACCTTGCCGACGAGTTAAGTTGGCAAAATTTTGTTGCATAAACGGCAACCGTTGGGGCGAATGGCACTTGCATTCTATCAATTTGCCGTCTTACATTTATCAATTTAAGATTGTGGCCTACTGTTGTGTCAAAATTCTCTATTTATATGTAAAAAATCTGGCTCCGCAACGTGCGGCCTAGTTTTGTATCGTAAATACAGTTTGCCATGTACACACACGATCATTGAAAATGAACAGGGTTATGCAATACATGTTACACATTTGAAACAATCTTTTTAGAAGGCTACTATAATTTTCAAAAATTGTATAGAACTGTCGATGTAAATAATATTTCTGATCCTGTATAAACCCTTCAGAAAACGTAAATCAACTACTGGTACATACCTATGTTGGTTGCAAAGCCCTGTTCATTTTCAATGATTCTTTGTGTAACATTGTACTACGTCTCGGTAGCTCCCAGGAAGATGTAACTGAATAAAAATTGATCCACAACTTGTTCTGTTATACAGGTTCTTCCAGCTTTAAGGACCTGAAAATGGTTCAAAGTGTACCTACCTTAAAATTTGAATGTATGTTACTAATGCAGCTGTGACTTGTTGCAGTGTGTTTGAGAATGTTCTCAATAGCATCTGCATTGTTAATATTGTCCATTATATCCAGATGGGTTGAAATAACGCCAAAGCAATGATTTTTCAAACGCTCACTGACAATTTCGTCTGCGTTCCCATGTGTTTTTAAATCGGCAACATATTTCTCCAATTCCACCTTGAATACTCGTCTGAATTCTTTCAAACCAATATATTTTCTCAAACATCTGCTAACGCCACCTGTTTCAACGCTTACCGTGCTAAACAATATTTGCAGTTTTTGTATATTTTCTGTACTCAATTCTCTCTTAAATTCATTATAAAACTCGATAGATGACTGCGTTTCACATGCAGTGGAACCTTGAAAAATGCATGTTTCTTAAATTACACTTACTCATTTGCTTACTTTATACTTAAAGAGGTCGAGGACCTTCGACTAGAATCTTCCAGTGGAGGCCTGCAAGAATGTTTTCTAATTTTAGCTCCCATTTATACATTTTCAGCCATTGTGACATCTGTCAGTTGACATGTCTGCATTTTTTTAGAAGCTGTCGAAGGTACTGCTTGTTCACAGAATGGGCAGCTGCTTAGAACGCCTGCAGTCGAGGAAAAATGCCCAGGAGTCGTATCTGGAAAGATCTTCAAAGCTCGATATCAGTTCCACCCAGTCCGTCTCCAACAATTCGATATCTTTGGATAATGAATCTATTCAAAACACACCGTCAGATACTCCCACAGACCTGTCTTTGAGTTCGAAGTTTAGCTGGGGACGGTTGCAAAGTGTCTATGCGGATGCTATCGAGGAAAATGTGAGCAACATACAGCCACTCGTACTCACTACCATGTACAGAATATTCTGCATAATTGAAAACAATATCGGTCCTATGAGTCGACGATTTTACACATGGTAAGTGTAAATACTGATCTAGTGTAAGTTGTGAAATACATAGGATTTATTTTAATTTTGCCAAATTTGGGTTTAAAGTCAATATGACGCCTGCCAAAATGGAAAATTTTATCTGCAGTTGAGGACAAAAATAATTTGTACATAAAAGTATCACTATAAGAGGGACTGTAAAAGTAACTATGGCTAAATGGGTTAAAATAGTAATTTACGATACAAGTAACGTTATCAAGCTTTTTACATTACCAGAGAATAGTTTGAATGAAGGAGCGACGTTAGGAGCGAGTTCTTTAAAATTCTCGAGTAATGTAGAAAGCAGATAATGTTATGTATATTGTAACACGGTTTATTTTATCCTAAACTACTAATCTTTTTTAAAAATTGGAAACTGGTTATTAATGACACTTACAACAGCGAGTGGTGGTATCACTAGTAAGATAAAAACTCAATACTGTATCGTTGGTAGCACTGTCAGGTTATGTTAAATTTGAGATTTTTAGGTTAAGATTTGCGTCAGTTTGTGTCAAATAACCATATATCTAATACTTACTATATTGCTAGCGGTTATGAGTGGGAAACTCACGAAGGAAGTGAGACAGACAACCAACTCTTTAATGTATAATGGTGAGCTGTGTGCAAGCGCGGCGGCGTCGCCCGCCCAATGGGGAAATGGTCAAGTTTAAAATTCGCTTCTAAAGGCGGAGTTCGAATTCTCACGCATGCGCACGAGACGCGTTATACTCTAAGTGAAACTATGTCGGCGCCGTAATGTTTTCGGGCGTTCCGAGGCCCTACTAGCAATATATGTGTATTAGATATATGCAAATAACAAACAAAACGTAACCTACTAACATTGAATTTGACATAGGCTGACAATACACTTCAGTGCTGTCAACATGTGATTAAATGCTAATAAAGTATCGTTTAGTTATTTAAGACACAAGTGTAAAAAGGCATTCATATGTCTTAGAATGCTCGCTAACGCTCGCATTCTAATTTGACCTATTCGTGCAATAAAGAGCCTTTTTGCAAGAGTGTCTTACAACGTTTTATCTACGATCATAATCTTTTACGAAAGTATGCATTTCATTTTGTATTTTTTAAATTTACATGCAACAAAATTTTTATAACACTAGTGTAATAAAAGATAACTTTTTGCACTAAAATTAGTATATCATAGATTTCTTATTGACATTAGCGTGCAATAAAATTTTTATAACACTAGTGTAATAAAAGTTAACTTTTTGTACTAAAATCGGTGTAGAAAGTAGACACTTTTTACATGATCGTAGATAAATGTTATTTTTTTTAACAACACTAGTGCTGTTAAATGCATCTTAACGCAATTCGTTGCTAAGAAGTTATTGTCAGCTATAATTTACCAAGGGCAGTGTTCCACATTAATATCAAGACAACATTGTGTTTTACTTGTATATTTTAGTTGCTACGGTTTTTGAACAAGGTCTGTCAGATATTTACTGTAATTTGAAAAAGGTGTCAAATATACGTTATAGTTTTTGATATTGATTTTACAGTAAAAACTAAGTTACTTGTAACAAAGTTAGTATTATAAAACCCGCACATTGTTTGGTCCTTTGAGTAAGTTTTTGAACCAAGATATGGATAATCTGGAACGAAGTAGAAGAAAGGGAGCAGGAGTAAACAAAAGCCTATCGGCAGACTTTCAGTGGCCAGAAGGATTTGGAAGAGGGGTTAGTGAAATGGAAAATCCCCAGAAAAATGGAAACCATTTCACTACTGAAAGGAAGGAAACCTCGAAAAAATCAAAACTCTCCAAGTCTGCTGTAAGTTTGAAGTCCCATACTAGTACCAGAGTCCGCCAGAAGAAACTGAACTATGAAACTGAAAAAAAGAGGCAAGAAATTGAATTAGAAAAAGTAAAATTAGAAAATCAACTTCGACTTCTTCAACTCGAACATGAACTTCATGAAGAGGAAATTCGGGATGTGGAAGGAGAAATACGGAGCAAAGAACTGGGATTAGAAGACGTCCAGCCAAGCCTGTCCAGGGTCCAGGAATGGGTGAATAAATCAAAAGAGAATGGCAGCAATTGGAATGGATCGAATGTTCATCCAAGCATATCCAAAGCGCATATGCAAGATTTGCAAGGTAATCTTACCGGGAAAGAAGATCCCTCAGGTGAGCCATCTAATGATTTCATCGAGCCAGGGGAGAATAGATGTAATGAGATGAATATCAGTCAGGTTAATGTAGGTAATAATCAATCAAATGACATCCAGTTGTTGTGTCAGACTATAAATAATCTTCTGAAACAAACAAACACGGGTTCTAACGATCAGTTCCAGAATAAAATGTTGGCACGGCAAATTAGTGATAAAGATTTCCCAATTTTCTATGGAGATCCTGCAGACTGGCCTCTATTTTTTGAACAGTATGCAAGGGTTTGCAAAATGTGTTCATTCAGTCAGGAAGAGATTATGATAAAACTCAGAAAGTGTTTGAGAGGGGAAGCAAAATCTGCCGTAGCAGGTATGCTGCTTGTTTCGGAAAATGTGACAATGGTGATGGAAACGCTAAAAATGAGATTCGGCAGGCCTGATATCATCATTGAAGTTATTATATCCAAAATCAACTGCATTCCATTCATAAAAGAGATAAGTTTAGACAAATTAATTATTTTCTCTAATGAAGTAAGAAACTTAGTTGAAACAATGAAAAGTCTAAAGTCAACGGGACATATGAATAATCCCCAACTTCTGAAAGATCTGGAAAATAAACTACCTGACATACTGAAACTCAAATGGGGTGAATTTATTTTCAGTAGGCATACAGAGGCGAGC
Source organism: Agriotes lineatus (assembly GCA_940337035.1). Classification (NCBI taxonomy): domain Eukaryota; kingdom Metazoa; phylum Arthropoda; class Insecta; order Coleoptera; family Elateridae; genus Agriotes; species Agriotes lineatus. Next base: position 115,136,884 of record OW679200.1, on the reverse strand, counting down.
ATCGACTTATTCTCCACTTGGTTAGCAGACATGGCCAACGCTGCGTGTTGCGTTCACACTCCCAAGGAAGTGAAGAAATATGAAGATCCACTGAAGAATGTAAAAAAAACCACCTTCCAACAGAAGCAGAAATGTGAAGAGGCAGTCCTGATCACTACTACTGAGGAAATGAGAAAGTGTGGGTATTGTGTAAACGGAGAGCATCGTACTGCGAACTGCCCAAAATTGAAATTGGATGATGTCAACACAAGGTGGGAGTTAATCAAAGGTAAAAAACTCTGTTTTTGTTGTCTGGGAGAGAATCATCAGAAGTGGAGGTGCAAATACAAAAAAGAATGTAACATTGGGGGATGTAAATATAAGCACCACAAACTCCTACATAATGAAAATTTGACTATGGATAGAGAATCCCGTGAAAATGACAGAGAAAATGTAAATATTATAAATAATGTAAACAATATTTCTAGGCAATCGGAAGAAGCAGTGACGGCAGTTCAACAGATGAAAAATAGCGTACTACTGAGAATGATTCCAGTGAAATTATATGGTCCACGAGGAGAGATTCACACCTTAGCGCTTTGTGACGAGTGATCCACTGTGAGCTTGATAGAAGAGGACATCGTCAAAAAGTTGGGTCTGAAAGGTATCAAAGAATCACTCTGTATCAAATGGACCAGAGATATATCTACCAGGTTTGAAAATTCACAATGCCTAGATCTTCAAATTTCAGGAGTAAGAGATTCTAAACTTTATGATCTGAAAAATGTCTATACAGTGGAAAATCTGTCATTGCCAATGCCAACTGTTGAAATAAAACGGTGGGAAATCTATTCTCACTTGAAAAATTTGCCAATTACTGATTTTAAGAATGAAAAACCTATGTTACTAATAGGTCAAGATAATATAGACCTCATAACCCCCAGACAAATCCGAACTGATTACAAGAATGAAGGATCTTCTCCTATTGCCACAAAATGTAGGTTGGGTTGGTCTCTTCATGGCCCAAATAATCAACCAAAAATAGATATGATAGATTCTCTTCATTTTTGTAATAAGGAAAACGATGAGATATTACATGATTTAGTAAAAAAATCTTTCTCACTAGATTCATTTGGTATTTCACCACACAAAAATGCTCTCACAATGGAAGAAAAGAAAGCGATGGAAATAATGAGAAAAACAGCTCGAAGAATTGAAGGTGGTCGTTATGAGATAGGGCTCATTTGGAAGGATGAAAATCTGAAATTACCGGAAAGCAAAACGACAGCATTACAAAGACTGAAATGTATGGAAAGGAAATGCCAAAGGGACATAGAATTCGGAAAAGCTTACTGTGAAAAGATTGACAGCTATATCAAGAAAGGGTACATGAAAAAACTGACAATTGAAGAAGCTGCAATCGAACCGCCCCACACTTGGTATTTACCTCATTTTGCCACAGTGAATCAGAACAAACCTAACAAGATTCGGATGGTATTCGATGCGGCGGCAAAATCTCATGGCTCAAGCCTGAATGACTATTTATTAACAGGACCCGATTTACTCGCCTCACTTGTTGCTGTTATAATTAGGTTTCGCCAGAGGAAATTTGGATTCGCAGGAGATGTTAGGGAAATGTTTCATATGGTGAATATCAAAGAAGAAGATCGATGTGCCCAAAGATTGCTATGGAGAAATTTGAATATTGAAATGGAACCGCAAGTGTACGAGGTGCAGGTGATGATCTTTGGTGCCAAATGTTCTCCAGCATGTGCGCAGTATGTGAAAAATTCGAATGCTGAGGAAATGAGCCAATCACCCGAAATTTTGACAGCTATCACAAAGAAAATGTATGCCGATGATTACTTGGACTCTACGGATACTGAAGAACATGCTTTATCCAAGGCAATTGAGGTAAAACGAATAATGTCTTTGGCAAGAGTTGGTCATCCAGTTGACTAAATCGTATGATTTAGTCAACTGGATGACCAACTCTTCACTTGTGAGATTGGAATTCGAAGGCGAAATGAATGAGCAGAAAAATATTACTGAAAATGGACAGGAAACACAAAGAGTCTTAGGAGTATGGTGGAATCCTGAAAAAGATACCATTCGATTCAAATTATCACTAGAAAGTACACCAAATGGAAGCAAAACCACGAAAAGGAAAATTCTCAGAATTGTCATGAGCATTTTTGATCCTTTGGGATTTTTGGCTTTTCACACAATTGGGGCAAAAGTTTTGTTATAAGACATATGGCGAGCAAGTGTCAGTTGGGACGATCATATTCCAGTCAACCTGAAGAAGGTGTGGGAGGAATGGTTCTCGGAGTTGAAGAATATGGCCACCATGGAGGTTCCACGATGCTATTCTTATCTTATACCAACTGCTGAGATGATAGAATTGCATATATTTTGCGACGCCAGTGAAAGAGCGTTCTCAGCAGTGGAATATTTGAGAATAGTTGGTCTTGAGAAAATTGACACATCATTTGTGATGGCAAAGACAAGAGTTGCGCCACTGAAGCCATTATCTATACCCAGGATGGAACTTCAGGCTGCTGTATTGGCTACAAGACTCTCGGAAGTATTGACAGATGAACTGGAGATCAACATTGGTAAGCTGAATTTTTGGTCAGATTCAAAATGTGTATTAGGATGGATAAGAAATGATAGTAGAAAATATAAACCATTTGTTGCACATCGCATTGGAGAAATTCAGGAGAAAACTAATATTGTTGATTGGCAGTGGATTCCAACACATCTGAATGTGGCAGATATAGCAACTCGACAACATTCAAAAGACCAATTTATAAAAATATCGACAAGTTGGTTAAATGGACCAAATTTCTTGAAAGATCCGGTAGAATTGTGGCCAGAAGAAATCAAGTATTGCCCAGAATTGGAACAAATTGACGAAGAATCGAAAGAATTGAAAATGGGATTTACAGGAACTTGTACGCTAGAGTGTGAGTCAGGTTTGCCAGAAATAAAAAGATTTTCGAACTGGTTACGTTTGATAAGAACAACGGCTTGGGAATTACGATTCATTGAAAATCTGAAGAAGGCGAAAGACGGAAATTCACATCCACTAAAACAAACTTTGACTATCCTTGAACTCGAAGATGCTGAGAGGCGATGGATAAGACAATCACAAAGGGAAAGTTTTAAGGACGACATGGAAAATATGACAAAAACAAAAAAATTAAGGAAAAACAGTAGACTTAAAGGATTATGTCCTGAAGTAGATGGAGATGGAATAATGATACTAGGTGGAAGATTGAATTTAGCTAATTTTTTGGATGTTAAAACAAGAAAACCCATTATCTTATGCCCTAAAAACCCCTACACTAAATTATTATTAAAATTATATCATGACAAGTACGGACATGTTGGAACGGAGACCATTTTGAATGAAATTAGGCAGAAATTCTGGATAATTGATGAACGTGCTGCGCTGAAATCCATTAAGAAAACTTGTCAAAAATGTAAAAATGATAATTCGCAACCCAAACTGCCAATTATGGGCCAATTGCCGTTAGTACGTGTAACACCATGTATACGACCATTCATCAATGTAGGAATGGATTGTTTCGGCCCATACTTTGTATCTATTGGACGGAGAAGAGAAAAGAGATGGGGCGTTTTATTTACTTGTTTGGCAGTGCGAGCTGTTCACTTAGAAATGATAGCTTCTATGAATACTGATTCTGCTATTTTAGCCATTCGAAGATTCATCTCTAGGCGAGGACACCCCACAAAAATACTTTGTGATAATGGAACGAACCTGAGAGGAGCAGCCAATGAACTTCGAGTAGCTATGAAGGAATTGAATGAAACGGAAATATCGAATTTCACGACAAGCAGAGCCATAGAATTTAGGTTCATTCCACCAGGAAGTCCACATATGGGAGGGGCTGGGAGAAGTTAATTGGCTCTATAAAGAAGTATCTGGGAACAGTAGTACATGGACAATCATTAAAGGAAGAAACACTTGCAACACTTTTTACCGAAGCTGAATGTATAGTGAATGCAAGACCTCTAACTCATGTGTCCGTCGATCCAAGAGACCCAGAAGCACTAACCCCCAATCATTTTCTGGTTGGATATACACATACAGAGGGACCACCAGGAGATTTCAACTCTGGCAAAAACCTCAAGAAAGAGTGGCGAAAATCACAAATGCTTGCAAACTCATTTTGGAAACGCTGGCTAAAAGAGTACCTACCTACATTGAATAGACGCAAAAAGTGGACTGATAACCAAGAACCTATAAAACCTGACGATATTGTGATCATTGTTGATGAAAACTCACCACGAAATCATTGGCTAATGGAAAAAGTAGTGGCAGTTTACCCTGGTCCAGATGGGCGTATACGTGTAGCAGATGTGATGACAAAAAAGAACACATACAAGAAACCCGTTTCGAAACTATGCAAACTAGAAGTGGAAACTGTAATAGAAGATGAAGAATGAAGTTCTTCACTGGGGGGAGAATGTTCCACATTAATATCAAGACAACATTGTGTTTTACTTGTATATTTTAGTTGCTACGGTTTTTGAACAAGGTCTGTCAGATATTTACTGTAATTTGAAAAAGGTGTCAAATATACGTTATAGTTTTTGATATTGATTTTACAGTAAAAGCTAAGTTACTTGTAACAAAGTTGGGTTCATTATAAAACCCGCACAGGCAGTGATAATCACCCGCAATAATCAGAGCCGGAGTAAGGATATGTGAGGCCCAGGGCTAAATTTTTTCAGAGGCCCCATTCCCATTTATGCAACGGGTACAAAGGGATCTAAATTATTAGAAACCGCACTAGATTATAACCTTCGAATCTTTTCGAGGCCCCCGAAATTCGGTGGCCCGGGGCTGCAGCCCCCTTAGCCCCCCCCTTAATCCGGCTCTGGCAATAATTTTGACAAATAACAACCCGAAAGTGCTTGCCTAGAAATAACCCGAGGCGAAGCCGAGGGTTATTTCTTAAAGGCAACGCACTTGAGGGATGTTATTTGTCAAAATTATAAGGATTTATCACTGGCCGCGGTGAATTCGGAAAGATAAGTTCTTAAATAAATTAGCCATTTTCTGACAAATTAATTTGACACTTTATTATAATAATATTATGTTGGTGGCACTGTATGTCTACGTCAAATTTGAAGTTATCAGGTTAGCTTTTGCGTCAGTTTTGACACAGACTGACGGAAAAGCTAACCTGCTAACCTCGAATTTGACTTAGATTTACACTGCCACCAACTTGCCATAGGATACTACTGAAATTTAATTAGGTAGTTTCCATAGTGATTGAAAATCACCCTAAGGTCGTTTTCACTTAAAGGGTGATCTGATTTGTCAAACTGACTCACGTGATTAAAAATAATCAAATTGGATTGGTCTGCAATATATGTAAGAACTTATCAGCTATAATTTACCAAGGGCAGTGATAATCACCCGCAATAATTTTGACAAATAACAACCCGAAAGTGCTTGCCTAGAAATAACCCGAGGCGAAGCCGAGGGTTATTTCTTAAAGGCAACGCACTTGAGGGATATTATTTGTCAAAATTATAAGGACTTATCACTGGCCGCGGTGAATTCGGAAAGATAAGTTCTTAAATAAATTAGCCATTTTCTGACAAATTAATTTGACACTTCATTATAATAATATTATGTTGGTGGCACTGTAAGTCTGTGTCAAATTTGAGGTTATCAGGTTAGCTTTTGCGTCAGTTTTGACACAGACTGACGGAAAAGCTAACCTGCTAACCTCGAATTTGACTTAGATTTACTGTGCCACCAACTTGTGATAAGATACTACTGAAATTTAATTAGGTAGTTTCCATAGTGATTGAAAATCACCCTAGGGTCGTTTTCACTTCAAGTGTGGTCTGATTTGTCAAACTGAGTCACGTGATTAAAAATAATCAAATTGGATTGGTCTGCAATATATGTAAGAACTTATCATAATAACATAATAGGATAAAATAAATGTGTGTAACGTGGTATCCAAAATATTCCGAACTGAGGCTAGTAGTAGCATGATTTGCCGCTAGGTGCATGTAATATGTAGAATCCCCGTATAGAGTTAGTTAGGTAAAAATTGGGACAACGCAAATGGCAGCGGCCATATTTGAATCCAAAAATAAATTGTTTGTTTGGTAATGGACAAGGTCTATGCATGCGGAGTACCAGGTACCTTAGACACCAACTGTTTTGGTCATATGGTCAAAGTCCTACTTAGAATTTTGCCGAGACTATGGAGTTCCAACCCTAGCAAGGGATCTTTTACATGCTACACATCGTAGTAACATGGAACCCACGGCCTTACATCACTTCCGAATAATGGCATTCTGTAGAGGTTTTCATCCGCATTTTAATTTTTTTTTAAACGTCACCGGAATCGGGGATCGAACTCGCGACCTTAGATCAGTAGAATGATTAACCACTGCGCTACCGATCCCGGCTCCAAAAATAAATAGCGTACAAGGCTAGCCTTGTATTTTTTAAAGTATGTGTTACCTAAACAAATTTAATAATTACTTGTCAGTTTGACATGCTCAAAAGGTTGTAAATTTAAATTAATACTGCTGTTGTGTTGTTGTATCGAGTATAGTTAAACATGTCAAAAAATCACTAAAAACATGGCAGACGTTAAATAACAAGAATAAAGAATTAATACATATAAAAAATAAAAATAGCGTTTTGTTGAGAGTACGTATTTGTAATACAGATACAAAGTAATACATAAATATTACAACATAAGTATACAATGCTGAAACATATAACACGTACAAAAATATCTTCAACAAGAAAAATGAAAGTATAACGCAATAATCAACTGTTATATTATGAAATCGAGTTTACAACAAAACGCCAGCTTGTTACAGGCGGAACTCTTCGTTACGACACTGACACGACACAAAATCGAGAAATTCTCTGATCGATTGGCCCAATCTCGTTACGATGGGCTGTAACAAAAGTTTCCGGGTCACTCAGTGGAGAAGGGGGGTGGATATTTTGCGGGTAGTCATCCTCTTGAAGGAATCATTTAAAACACCGCCGTGGTAAATTGTAAATGCTTTATTTATTAGCTACACATAGCGTCACGCTGGACGCTGTTGTTGTGTTGAGAGCTAGAATGCTACTGCAGTTATTAACAACACATTGTAAGTTCGACTGCGCTCAAAGAACGCGCACGGCGCAGTTGCCATATCAACTTGATACTTAACATAAGTCGCCCCCTTGAAGGGTTGAACCTTCAACATAAACACGAACAAATGTTTTCTTAATACTAAGACATACATATTTAAATAAAAGTATAGCATTAAAACTAAATCAATCGCAGCGTAATTTCGCGAACTATATGCCACCGGCTCGAGTGTCAAACTGTTATTCAACTGTTAACCGGTAATAAGCATATTCTCGTGATAGCGCGTTTAAACACACCATTTTGAGTCTTAACCGTCACTACTCGTGTCACATTGTCCTTTCCCGGATGGATTTCCAGGATTCGACCCAAAGGCCAGCACATCGACGGGACGTTGTCTTCCTTCATGAGCACCAAGGAATCGATGTGGATCTTCGGATCAGCATCAAACTGCCATTTTGTCCTTTGCTGGAGGTGATTTAGATAGTCCTGTCTCCATCGAGACCAAAAGTGTTGACCAATCAGCTGAAGGTGGCGGTATCGTTTTACAAAATTAACCCTTGAATCCGTCCAATTTCGTTCTGGTACAGCGGTGAGTGGTTCCCCAATCAGGAAATGGGCCGGCGTGATAACTTCGTGGTCATTAGGGTTGGACGAGAGAGGGATCAAAGGTCTCGAGTTTAAGATTGCCTTGATTTGAGTCGTTAAAGTATAAAACTCTTCGTAATGTAAGCGAGTCTGATTTAAGACACGTTTTAAATTGTGTTTACACGATTTTATTGCGGCTTCATGCAATCCACCAAAATGTGGTGACCTTGCGGGCATAAAATGCCACTTAATATTTAAGTTCACAATATAATTCTGAAAGCTGGCATTATTCGCTAAGTTTTGTATAGAAATAAATTCGTTATTGCTACCTACGAAATTTGTAGAGTTGTTTGAGTATATATTCGTACAAAAACCCCTCCTAGACACGAATCTCTTGAGCACACTCAAAAAACCATCGCTAGTTAAGTCCGTTACGACTTCAATATGAACAGCCTTTGTGGCTTGACATACAAACATGCAAATGTAACCCTTTATCATTTTATTTGTGCGAGTTTTACCATCTTTCAGCTCGAATGGGCCTGCATAATCGATAGATACCGACATGAACGGTCGAGACGGAATAACGCGAGCTTCGGGCAATTCACCCATTTTAGGAACGATGTTATCATACGGACTCGCCTTAAAACATGGCACGCATTTTCTTATGTGCGATCTTACTATTTGTTTACCGTTAAGGGGCCAGTAAATCTGTCTTACGTGCGATAATGTGCATTGAGCACAGGAATGAAGTGTACGTTTGTGTTCATAGTCGATCACTAACTGAGTAAAAACGTGTTTAGCTGGGAGAACTATCGGATGCTTCCTTGAATAAGTTAGGTTCGAGTTTTTGAGTCGACCTCCAACGCGTATTAATTTATTGTCATCTAAAAACGGCGAGAGCGATTTAAGTTTACTTTTATGATTTATTTCTTTGCCCTGTTCTAAACACTTTACTTCTTTAGGAAATGCTTGGCGCTGTGCTATTTTAGCCAGACGTTCCGTACTGAATGAAATTTCTTTATTCGTTAAATATGCGACTTCTTTCTCGTTTGTTATCTGTCCGATTTTTTTTAATTCTAAATTGACCTTGATATTTTTGATAAACCTAAAGCACAATGCTGTAATTCTGCTTAATTTGGAGAAACTTGAATAACGGTCGAAAATGTTAAAGTCATTGCTTCTTATATTTTCGCAAAGAAAAGATAAATTAGTTTTCGGTTTTTTAAATTCTATGGTTTGTGACGGAGTACGAGCGAAGTTGGCAATATTTGTGTTCTAACAAGAAAGACGGCCCGTGCCACCATAATTTTCCATCTCTTAAATCCGGTAACATTGCGCCCCGAGAAATAATATCAGCAGGGTTTTGCGTGGTAGAGATATAATGCCAATCTTGTGTACGCGTTAATTGTTGTATTTCGGCTACACGGTTGGCTATGAAGGTCTGCCAAGTTCGCGGTTCGCTTGAAAGCCATGATAAAACGATCGTTGAATCCGTGTAGAGAAAAACAGCATCGATTTCTATTTCTAAGTGACGTAGACATTTATTTAATAACCGAGATACCAGTAGGGCTCCTAGCAGCTCCAACCTCGGAAGTGTCACCGCCTTTAAAGGAGCTACTCGCGATTTGGCACATAACAAGCAACATTTGACCGCGCCTCCCATATCAAACGATCTTAAATACACGCAACACCCATATGAATTTTCACTAGCGTCACAAAACGCTTGCATTTGAATGTTAATTGGATTTCTAGCTAGCACGTGACGTGGTATGCGAATCAAATTTATTTTTGAAATTTGTTTTGTAAATTCCTGCCAACTGGAATGCAGTTCTAGTGGAATCGATTCGTCCCAGTTAATTTTTAATTGCCATAGTTTCTGGAGTATTAATTTTGCGCGAATTACTATAGGATCTAAAAGCCCTAGCGGGTCAAATATTTTTGCTATAAAGGATAAGACAGTTCGTTTTGTAACCCTATCCGACTTGGGTAAGAGTTGTTGTCCCTTGTATTCGAATGAATCTAAGGAAAAAATCCATGACACGCCGAGAGTTTTCGTGCTATGATCATCTGTGATTAAATATTGCGAGTCGCTGGATTGCTTTAAAACCCTCACTAAATTTGGGTCATTTGACTGAAATTTGCGAATTTCGAACCCGTATTCCGAAAAAATTTTGGTTATATTTTCGCGTATTTTATTTAATTCTTCCCTAGAATAAGACCCGGAAAGCAGGTCGTCCATATAAAAATCGCATTCGATACTTTTGCTTTTAACTGGGTTTTTTTCACCTTTCTCGATCGCAATTTGTTTTAAGCAACGAGTCGCTAAATACCTAGCCGAAGACGTACCGTAAGTTATCGTGTTTAACTGAAAGTATTTTACTGATTCGTTTGGATTGTTGCGCCAAACTATGCGCTGCAAATCTTTATGTTCGTCGTGTATCAAAATGTTTCGGTACATCTTTGTTAGATCTCCGATTAAGACGAAGTTGTGCCTTCTAAAGCGTAAAAGAATAGTGAACAGATCAAATTGTATTACAGGACCGATTTTTAAGACATCGTTAAGCGAGGTATTCGTTGTACTTTTACACGCTGCATCGAAAACAACTCTGACCTTAATAGTCAAGCTGTCGGATCTTTCTACGCTATGGTGGGGTATATAGTAAGTAGGACCGTTTGACTTCAAGTTGCGTGGAATTTGTGTCATATGCCCTAGCTGCTCATATTCGAGCATAAAAGATTGATAGGCTTGTTTCAATTCGGGACGGTTATTTAACCTCTCCGCTGTATTCTCCGTGTCGCCTAACTTTAAATAATCGCCTTTCAATGGTAACCTTACGATAAATCGACCTTCTTTATTTCTCTAAACGTTGTTTACAAAATGCTCTTCGCATTCCATTTCTTCGACGGAAAAATTAATTTTATTTAAATTGTGCTCTACTTCTTCTAAGCGCCAGAATTTTTCAACTTGCTCTTCCAACGCGTAGTTTGATGATAGGCATTGAGAAACGAAGCTATTCGCTTGAACGAGATTAGTCGGTATTCGACCAGAAATGAGCCAACCCAAAATAGTTTTTTGTAGATTGGGTAAATTTTTTCCGAGTTTAACCTGGACGACAGAAAGTAATTCAAAAAATATCGAAGCTCCTAGAAGCATATCTATTTTCGAGGGACATTGTATTCCGGATCGGCTAAAGAAAATTCTTCAGGAATATTTAAATTCGATACATCGCAGAAGTTCTGAGTAACTAAGCCCGTGATTTTATCGATAACGAAAAACGATAGTTTTGTTTTAAACGAATTTTGATTCGAGGATAATTCTATGAAAACTTGTTCGGTTTTAATTTGACCTAGACCAGATACTGGCAAACTTATTTTCTTCGTACGCAAGCCTAGTTTATTTACGATATTTTGGGTAACGAAATTTGACTGAGACCCGTTATCGAGTAATACGCGACACGATATGGGTTGATTGTTAGCATTATAAACTGTAACGATTGCTGTTGATAATAAAACAAGCGGCTCAGTATTTTCCAAAGAATTACCCATAGCGGCATGATTGGTTTGAGTATTTTGTAACTCGGCATTTCCAACCGTTTGTGTTTGTATATGTTGGTCTTTATTAGATCCATTAACATCCGTATGATTTGAATTTTCTCGAGAATCGTGCAATAAAGTCGCGTGCTTTCGTTTACATATTTTGCACCCTTGCGAATTACAGTTTGAATTTTTGTGCCCATACCGAATGCAATTTGTGCATAATTTTAAATTGTTTGTTTGATTTAAACGATCAGGCACAGATAGAGCCTTAAATTTTACGCAAAAGTAAATAAAATGTCCGTCCTTGCAATAAGGACACCTATTCCGATAATTTGTATTAGAATTCGAGTTATTTGTCGTGACCAGCGATCTTGGTTCGTTGTACTTTTTGCCGTTCAAATTATTTAAAGACGTTTTCGTGTCTATCGCCTCTAAAATTTGGCATCGTTGCATCAAAAAGTTATTAAACTCATCGATGCTAGGAGAATCTTTATCCTTACTAAATGTCACCCATTCGCGTTTCGAATTTATGTCTAGTTTTGCTACGAGAATATAAATTAAAATGGTATTCCACCCCTTTACGTTTTCACCGAGCGCCTCCAGAGACCTATAATTTTTAAAGAACGTGTTCGACAATTGTCTTAGCGCAACATGCGCGTTAACCATTATCTTTTTATTTTGATATCTTCTTTCTAGAAGCTCCCACGCTATGCGATAATTAGCATCCGTCGGCGATAAAGATGCGATTATATTTTTGGGCTCCCCTTTTAGAGAGAATTCTAAATAATTAACTTGTTATTATTACCTGAGAAGCAAGAAAATGGAGATATATTTTAGGAGGACGAGATATATATCATTTGACTCAGCTTGCAGAGTATATTCCAAAAATATATAGAAACCGGAAATCGGATTTCTTTTCCGAGGTCGACTTCCGGTCAATTTTTTTTTAACTTTTAACTTTTTCCTTTATAGCTCCTGCAGTTTTTGAGATATTTAGCTCAAATTTGGAATACAGGTTACGCTGCAGGGCTTACATCATTGAGCATATCAATTGGTTGTGAGAATCTACAGGGATATATTTTTTCAGGGGTCATGCTTCCTTTTCTCCCCCTGAACTTTTTTGCGGTGCGCCGCTGTTAGATTCTAAAATACAAATTGAGTTTTCTGTTTTGTTTAGAATCTTTTTGTTCTCTTGCAGTTTTTTCGTATCTGCAACCGTTATCGAGAAAAAAAAGTATAAAAACGATTTTTTGTAATTTGCTAGACGAAATTTAAATTTTTAAAATGGTTTTAAACGTTAATTATGTGCTAATAAGTACACGGTAACAATTTATAGATTAGTTCAGGCACATCAGTTTTGAGTCATTATAATTTTTACCGCTACAATAACTTTACAACACATACGAGGGCTGTTCAACATGTTATCTACTTGAAATAAAAATGAATTTAATGAAATTAAATATTTTTTGCCACTTGTTAAATGTTCTTATTCTTCTTCATACCATTTATTACTTTATTTATTCAGTCTGTTTATTCTCCGTTTCTTTAATTTTACTTTATCACACCCTTTAATACACCATCCAGAAAGTAAATACTATTATAATAAAGAGCTTTTATTATTCAAATTTGCTTTTACTCAAAATACAGGTTACAAATTCAGAAAAGATTTGTTTATTTTAAAATATTATTTTCTCTAGCAATAATAATCTATACAAAATTTCTATATGGTATATTTTATTATAACATTTTATAATTGACTTTTTCAGATAATCATTTGAGCTTGGTTTTCTCTTTAGATATTCCGATTGACAGTTAATACCTACAAATTAAAATCTAAGCTGTGATGTTACCAAACAACTATCCCAACTTATATGCTGGAACCTTTTTAATAAATTATTCGCAGTAACTGTATCTAATGTATGATTCATTAAACAATTCTCAAATATTTATGTTGTACTTTTAATGAATAAATCCTTCCTTGTAAAAACGTTGCACATCCGAAAGTGCTTTATTATTATGTACGATTGCTTGAAACATATCGCGAAATCGTTGCCAGTCACTATACAATCCGTGAAATTCTGGTAATGTTAGGAGCGGTAATTTCGCTGAGAGGTTTGGCAACGCAGCGTCTGCGCTAACACGTGTGTCATGACGCCGCCGACACAGAATAATACAGAATGGCCTGTCGGCTTAAAATTGACCTAGTTTTTTCTTTGCGCATGCGCGAGTTCTGGTGTTGTGCAATCAGCTGTTTACCATATTTTACACGTGTACTTGTAGGGGTCAATGACCCCTTATAAGAAGGTTATGTTTTTTGTGCAAGTGGTTTTAAAATATTAATTTAATATGAGTGCACAGAAAAGATCTTTTGGTGGCACATGGTGTACTGTGCATTTCCATATAAATTGCATGGACTTTAAACGTACGGATTATTTCTGTTCAGTTTAAAATTTAGGCGCATAATTTTGAATTTACCGCCTCTGCACACCACTAGGATCATGGCGGACGATTTCAAGGTCACAAAAATTGAGTATGCTGACATCAAAAGCGCCGACACAGAGAGGCCATTCTGATTTAGGGTATTATTCTGTGCCGCCGAGTGCGAGCCCGCACTAACACTTGCATGAAGACCTATATCAAAAATTGTTTGCGCGGTTGCCATCGCTTCGTAGTATTTATTTTCCATTGCATCTCGTTCTTGATTGGCTTCCGCTTCGTTATAATTATCAGGAAACTCATTTAAGAGCAATTCCTCGTATTCCGCTTGTACCGCATTAAATGTTTCTAAGACGTGCTTTATGTTTTCATAACGTACTTGCAACAGTTCGATTGAGTGTACCGAGGCATCGTATTTACTCAAAAAGGTTTGAAATCGTGTTAATTGGCTCTTAATTTGAGCTCTTGCATTTTTTATGAGTCTTAAATCGAGTTCTGCAGTTATACGTTCGGTTTCAGACATCGTGATTTTATTTTTAAACGAGAATAAACTTGAGAAAATCGTGTAAACCACTTAAACGTGATTATTTTCGTGCAATAGTTAATTTTACGAGAAACCGAGTAATAATCTTATTTGAATATTAGCGCGATTTGTATTTTTATACGAGAATTATCGAGTTTACTTGTATCATCGTGACAATCTTACATGCGAGGAGATAGGCATACGATATAGGTAATAGGTTTAAATGTGGTAAAGGACTAACCTTGAATTATAATTTTCAAATGCGTGTACGTAACCCAGCGTCGTTTTCCTGGCTTACTTCTTGTATTTTCTGGCTAATCCTGCTCGAAGGACCATGGATATTTTGCGGGTAGTCATCCTCTTGAAGGAATCATTTAAAACACCGCCGTGGTAAATTGTAAATGCTTTATTTATTAGCTACACATAGCGTCACGCTGGACGCTGTTGTTGTGTTGAGAGCTAGAATGCTACTGCAGTTATTAACAACACATTGTAAGTTCGACTGCGCTCAAAGAACGCGCACGGCGCAGTTGCCATATCAACTTGATACTTAACAGGGGGTTCTTTACGACCTGAAATTAGGGCTATGATCCGGCAAACGAAATAAAAATGTTAATTGCCAAACACTACCAATTTACTGATTAAATCGGGAAAAACACTACAGGTGGGCTCATTGTGAAAGTGGAACCAACGAACCTAACCTTTCTGATTCAACCTTGACAATGCTTGGGCGCCGATCCACCAACAGCTGGATCTTGACTTACATTCTTTTACAGCTGTCTGAATCCCTATACAGAGGAGAATACACAACACACGCATGCAAACATCATAAATCTATTAATGAAAAGCACAACTAAATAAAAATAAACTATATTAACGTAGAAAAATTTGTAAGTGACGATGAACATCAAATGGATTACTCGTTACAGTTAAAAATACTCCGAAAATGTTAGTGAGGTTAATGGCACAACGTTTAAACTAAACACAGGCGGTAAACTTGCAGCAAACGATGTAACTACATCCAAATCGGTAACAACTTTATATTTCACAAAGAAACTACTTTCAAACAATAATCAACCAAATATAACACAATGACGATAATTACTTGAATCTCACAACATAAAACTACATACAAACATTAAAACTTGACTGTAAATACTCAGAATGACTTAAAGGCGGTAAATTCTATTAAACATTTTATCATTTAAATTAACGACGGCGCTGCGTAACATGGCGACACTTCGACAATCACTTCACTGTATATTTACGTGCGTAAAAACTATTGCAAGAGGTCACAATACCTTTTGAAAGGATTCAGCTGCTATGGTGACGATGTCCAACCAAACTGCAGGTCGCGGTTTAAGCAATTGCCTCAAAAACGCCTAAAGAACAACGGGAAACAGCGTAGGGGCCAAGCCAAGCCAAGCGAGTTTGAACGGCATTATATTTCCCCGAAGGGTAAAACGAAGCACGTACGATAGGTAGGGGTTGCGATACGGTACTCGTGATTTCAGTAACGATACGGTAGCACAAACGAGGTTTTCATTTATAATCCGCTTCAAGCGTTGGTTGGAGGTGCCTGCTCCACGATACAGGAATTCCTCGGCTAAACATTTACCAATTTGTCACTTAGAAGACACAGGGCTTGACCGGTAGCAACTGTTCAGTTTCATTACTCCAATTTCGAAGATTGATAGGGTGTTTCCTGAAGTCAGAATCCGTGGCTGCTTCTTTCATTTTACGCAATGTTTGTGGAGAAACATGCAAGGTGCAGGATTGCAACAAGTTTATACAGAAGACGCGAATTTTGCTCTACATCTGCGACAATTGCACCTCTTGCGTTCGTACCCGAAGAAAATGTTGTTGAAACGTTCGAAGAGCTAGTGGACAGCGAATTTTACACTAAAAATGAAAATTTGCTATTACCATTCGTAAACTACTTTGAAGATGTGTGGATAGTAGTGATGGGCAGAATCGAATAATTTTGAGAATCAAATTATCATTCAAATGCAAGCAATTCGAATGCAAGCAAATCGAATGCAAAATCGCAATTCGCATTCAGATTCGAGTTGTGTGCTCGCTCTCGTACTGGGGGAGTGGTGACGTGTGACCTCAGCTGGGCGACACGCAACACCAGAGATAACGAAACGCTGTACGTGTACAAAGCAAAAATAAAAAAATAATTTGATTGTAAGCGGTTCAGCTTACCCTATTAATAACGTATATTTGTTTTGAAATCTTTTATGTTCAATTTATAGTACCGAAAATGAATATGAAAAAAGGACTCTTTATAAAATAGTTGTTTTTATTGTTGTTACGGGCCTGTATGTATTTCTTTAAAATAAATTATTAAGACAACCCCAGCGTTTGTTTCTCTTTCCCTTCGATGTATCTGTTTAAATTTTTAGTAGATTTAGTTGCTTTTATGATTTTGGTGGTGCTATATCGTTTGAGCGTGCAATCTTCAGTCTGTGTGGTAATATTTTAATTTTATATTTAATTCTGTAGTCTCTATTTAACTAGAAACATTTCAGCACCAACTATTCAAGTGAGACCTGGACCAAAAAAAAACGGCGTTTGAGAGTTGATTCCATTCCTACCCTCTGTGGAAATCAAAATACCTATATGCAATGTCTATCTAAAGTCGAAACTTCCGGAATGGCAACGGGCAGTTCTCTGTGCATTTATATAATTGCTTTCGGAGCGAGTTTGCCGCAGCGGGCATTCTTTAAACTCCTATGATACGCAGAGCTGTGCTAGCTAAAACTGAAACGATTCGAGTGCGAATCCGAGTACCAACCGCGGTCAAGCGCCGATGCATTCGAATTCAGCATTCGGATAAGAATCGAGATCACGCCGAATTTAGCATTCGGATCGGAATCGAGATCACGCCCGGTGAGATTTACAAACACCAATTAAGTATTCGATTCGAAGCATTCGAATACACTCAAAAGAGTCCAATGCATTCGATATCCTGCAAGAATCGAATACTGTAGTAATTTGCATTCGAATAGTCCCATCACTAGTGGATAGGCCGTTTGGATCGACTACACCAAAGGAGTCAACGGCAGTTTTCAAGAAATCTTTGGAATTGCTTTGAATTCATTTTGTTGAACACACAAAAGGCGCTCCCGGGTATAAAAATTCAAATTATTAGCACCCTAGGTGACGTCACTGTCACTAACTCAAAATTCCTGATTACACCAGCAAACCCCGACTTAATTATTCAACAAAGTTACAGCCCAGAAAGAGCATTTTAATTTAACTATTAAGGCGCAAAAGTGGATAAATATTAATCATCTGACTTCAAATCTATCTAATACGTGCGTATTGACACAGGTTCATTTTTAAATCCGTCGGAACACTTTATAACTACGCACTGTTGTTACATGCGAAATAAATACAATTCTACTCTGATGAACAACTTGTAGCTTTTCCATTAGACGGAAGGCGTCTGTTATCTGCTTGTTGACCTGCCAAACACCTGAAGACGAAAAATTGTCTTTGAAAGGAGTCCAGCGGTGACGGTTATTCGGGATGACGACGAAGGTGACTTCAACGCCACACGCACAGAGTCGGGAGGGAATTGGGGTCGAGATGAGCTAAATATCCACTTGATGGACTGGGAGTTTTTTTGTCGAGATATACGCAAACGGCAAACACACCTCCCAGTTACTTGTAATACGATGGGGAAGTAGTTAGCATATCCGGCACTAACCGATTTTGGGAATAACACCATGCTTAACGATAAAATCCTTTCGCGTTTGACTACTCTTACGTATGAACGTCGATGCATCGACGACACGTCTGTTTTTTTCAAGCGTCAGGATTCGTCTCCTATTTAACTTCAGTCGCTTACCCCCAAAGCGTGCGCATCCCTCACAATTAGCATGAAGCTAGCGTGCACAGGAAATAAATCTACCACGGTAATCTAAGAAATTCCACCACGGTTGGTTTACATATTTTACTTATAACATTTCATTCATTTTTTCCTGAAGTATTAGTTGTAGACTTGATATTTGTTGTTCCTCATAACGTGTCCCAGGTATTTCAATTTACGCTTCTTTAAAGAGTAGTTTTAGTATTTCTTGATTTTTATCTATGCTATATTCCTCAAATCGAGTCAGTAAAAGCTCCAACTCAAGTTACAGATATCTGCAGTAAGTTAATTACTAATGGTTTTATTAACATTTAGATTATAGGATGTACGTTTTATTTTTTGACAACTATTTCTGTAAAGCTTAAAATAATTGTAAAACTGTGCGATGTCGAGATAAAAAACTGCAGATTTTGATTTGATAGTATATTCGCCCCTAAAAAATGTGAAAAAGGTATGACAGATTGATTATGACATAGATAAAGACAGCAAAAAGGTTTTCTGATCCAAATCTTCTGTCAAGTCATATTAGTGATTTAGTTACCTACACCTATTTATAACTTGCCTGTAACGTGCCATGGTTCCCAAATAATTAAATGGGTTTACGCATTGAACCACTTACTCCTTGATATTCAAAGCTCCTCGTGGAGTACTGGATCTTCTTGCACTATATACTTCGTTTTCAGATATTAAAACTCAACCCGTATTGTTCAGAGTATCGGTTGACTCTGAACATTAGTTGTTACAACAAGCCCTCTAGAGGTCTAGAAAATTGTAATAGCAGCACCATTGATTTTCATTCCAGGCTCTTCTACTGCTTAAAATATTTTCTCAAAGATTCTGTCTACAGATTTAAATTTTTTCTGAAATACTATCATCTATCTTTATCCTTGCTGCCTATTTCCAGTAGATTCGATACGATACCTACGCCTTTTTTTGTTAGGACATTTTTAGATTGCATGAACGTACGGCTAATCAGCGTTGTTTCCTAAATTACAACCCTACTTGTATATGGGCTTTTCGAATTATTCCGCCTGAATTTGAGCATTTCGAGTTTTGTGCAAGCATTTAGTGGCTTTTAGCGCACACAGCTGTGTTGTTCGCTTACAGCTAACGGTTCCGAAAGCACTCATTCTGTGTATCTCTCTGTTTCAATCTGTTGGCGCGCTAAGTTTATCAATTTGTTGGAAATATCGACCAGTCTCCTGCACGTTCTGTGGCGTGAATTAAAGGACAGCTGCCATGGGTACGAGAGAGCAAGATTCAGCTCTTGCGTCCCACCACTTAATTGATCGTGCGGCTCTGCGCGCATTTTTCGGGGAGATTCGATCCGGACGTCGGAAGCAACAGTTGGTTCTTGAGTTAGTGCTCCCGCGACGCTCTCCCTTCGGAGATTGCGGTCGCGAGGGATTTTGACGTTTAATTATAGCGTGTTTACCGCCTAACGTTTTGTGCCCTTGAGTATATGTGTGTGCCGCTGTTTAATTACGATTTGGATTCTCGTGGCTTCAAAGCAGTTTTGTGTCCCGCCTGGTTGCACCGCACGTGGTGGTGCCCGAACGGGGTGTCGTTGTCGTTATTGTAAGCCTTTTGAGTTTTCGTTTACCGTGGGAGCGGCACCTCCTATATTACGCCGTTTGGACGGTTTCCTTTGTGAGAACTCATTAGCATTGTCATGTGTTGACGAAGACATCGCTTGTTGTTCTGCCATTCCGTGCGAACTTCGCATTTCGCTCGTATGAGAGGATTAGCTCCCGGGTTCCGCCGCATCCTTACGTGGAGTTGGTATAGTAATCCCACTAATTGGTGTCTTCTGCAGTATTTGGAAACCGCAGCTGATTGCAGTGACATGGGACATCAATTTGCCGCACAGCCAAGCTTTTTAAGGTACCGTTATATTATTGTAGTAGCTTTTACTGTGCGAATTTAACGTATACAATGTGTTTCGCCGAAGTGTCGGACAGTTGACGTACCGCTGCGTTCGTTTAACTTTTATTGTGTGCCTTTTTGCATTTGTCAAACCACTATGGTTGTTTACCTGACATTACAATTCATTTACCGTCAGTTTACAGGTTGTTGTTTAGCTTTATGCAGTAGCCTTGTCATGTGTCACAACCGCTACTTAGTATAGTTGAATATCGCTTTTTATTACCGCTATTTGATTATAGTTTGATGTTCATATCGTTTTTCAGTATTTGCAATAGTTGATGTCAAGTTTTCCAAATAATTTCAATAGATTAAGACGTTACGCAATTTACCTAACCGCCGTATACTAACCATTTCATATTTTTATGTGCATTTTGTATATATTCAAATATTTTGCTGTTTATTTTAACTGTGGTTTTCTTTGTTATTGTGCATGCGGTGTGCGTATTGTATTTTACAGTATAAGAGGAGTTTGGCCAGCTGATAAAGTGGATTTTCGAAAGGTAGGTCGGATGGTGCTGAAGCAGCTCGCTGACCAGATTACTACCAAGCTTAAAGTTGAAGGGTGAACGCGTTATGCTTCCAAGTTTTCTCAGCGAGTTCACTTATGCACTTTTCTAGTGTAGGAAATGTGGTGGCGCCTTATCATTTTAGATCTGCTTTTCGTTTATAAGGCCGTTGCCCTGTGTGATCTCATGTCGGACCACCCCTCGCTCCACTGAAATTTAGCAGGCAACTCTTTTGTAATGGGCTGGACAGTGGTCCTATGAATTACATTCCCGATTTTGTAAGTTATTGTACGCGCTAGTCATTTAGCATTGTTTTGGCTTATCGTAAATACCGTGTCGTACCATTACAAACTGGCGCGAGGGCGTTCAAAATTTTATTATCTTGATCCTTAAAAATGGTCAAACTTTAAAAGAATTTAGCTGCTTTGTTGATGTTAACGCCTTTACAATTTTCAGGTCAGCTTCCGTAATACTCTGACCCGTTTCGTAAATATGTTGGGCAATACTAGATTTTTCGAATCTGTTGCATCTAAAATGAACTATATGCTTTTTAAACCGAGTACCAAAATTACGACGTGTTTGCCCAATATATTTAGAATCACAATGGGAACATTTAAGTTCCAAATTTCTTTAAAATCTTAAGTTTGTCTCTTGGATTCTCCAATAAATTTAGAGTACTGTTGTTTGAACTATAAACACCTTTATAGCCTGAATCTTTACAAATTTTCTCTAGGTTCTTGGTTGTGGAATTTCAAACATGCAATTTTGTTTTTTGTTTCCTAACCAAATTGTCGATAATTGTAGAAGAGAAACCATTGTACACAAGGATGTTTTTGATGGTTGGATGTCATATCGATCTTTATTTAAAGGAAATGTTAGCATTTTGTGTTGAAAACAATACGTATATATTTAAGGGTTGTTAAATATTTGTATGGTTAGGGGTTTTCAACGAATTGTGACGGTATAAATATGTATGGGTTAGTAAATAGTCTTCCATTTATTTCCATTTACTTTTCGTATTTCAAAATTTCGAATACGGGACCTGTGTGGACCTGTAATTGGCTCTTAGTTTCTTGGCAACCCTCAGTGCCGACTCACTATCTTGTAGTAATAACTTACCAACTTGGCATTAAAAGCCATGAGTGTTGCTAACTCACTCGCTGTCAGTTATTAACCAAATACAACTGCTCCCTCAGCAGTTTCACAATCAAAACAGCCGAAAAATATACATTTTCTACATGCTATAAAAGACGATTGACTTCAACAACAATGGCCTCATTGTCTCAATGGGTTAATTTACAGCTTATATCTATCCATCTGGGAACCCTTGCAACTCATATTGTAGAAAATGATTGATAATTACGAGACAGCTATCTCCACATCACTTTTTATATAAAACATCAAATGTTGTTAAAAACTATAATAATAATTTGATTCCCATATTCTATACAGAATTTAAATTTAAATCTGCTTATACTGTAACTATATTATGTTGTTTCAGCTTATTAGAAATTGATAAAAACTTTCCGACTTATTACGAAGAATGTTCAGTACAGGCGTCGAAGAAGCAATCAGCAGACAAGCAAGTGGTCGAAAAAATTAGGAATCATACAGTACTAATGATTCATATGCACAAGATCATCGTAATGTCTCTACAACACCTAAACATTGACGCAGCCTGCGACATGATGAAGCTGATTGCTATTAGCCACACACTAATAAAAATTAATCCAACTTACTTTAATGTAAGTGTCATTGTGTATTTTTCGAAACTTAAATCAACTGTCTGTCATTAGTTCATGGACAAGGTCATGGGCAAATTTCTTCTAAGCAACGGATTTCTATACGAAGAAAACGTTCAGGCCGTAGTTATTTATTTCAACTCCATTACTAATTCCATTTGCAAACAGATTAATTCGCAACAGACGTGCAATTTGGAAGCTTCTGCTGACAACAAATCTGCCATAGCTAGAGGTAATCTAACGGCCAGCTTTTCAAAGAGAGTTGTTATATAAATTATTGTTTACAGAAAATTATAGACAAATGAAAAGATGGTACTTGTTAGTGCAAGAAATGCAAGAAGAAATAAATCAACTTAACAATGTAGAATCGGTTGCGGAAGTCCCAGAGAAACCATCTCAAGCTACATATAGTACTATCCCCACCGATATTTTAAAAGAAAGCGCTTTCTTAATGAAATATTTTGTGAAAAAGAAATCTCAGAAAAAGGATTAAATAACTGAGAATGTATAAAATGACATTTTAACTATAATAAATGATTTTGTTAATAAATAAAAATACGTAATGATCATAACAAACGATAGTTTTATGGCTTTTTACTGGTAGCATTGTTGTGCAGATTTTTTTAAAATTATATTTTGGCAGAAAATAGAAGTTGTAGCTTGAAGGTGCTGATATTTCTAAATACGAGGGATGCTCTGTTAATAGTTAGTAGCAGGCCATGGAAGCTCTATTGGCTAGAAACAATTGCAACCATTGAATGTCGCATTAGTTGACATTCGTTACCCACAATTGTCAAACGTTCCGATTTCCTTGTGAAACGTAGTTAATTTTGTAAGTTAAGTAGCTGTGCATTTTTAATTCAGTTAAAATGAGCATTCCGCGAACTGCCCTTAAAGCTATGATTTTCTATGACTATAAAAGACAGTTAGGATACCAGCAAAGCCATGAAAATTTGATAGCAGCTTTTGGCGATGCTGCCCCTTCATTATCCGCTGTTAGTCATTGGTTCCGCGAATTTCGACGAGGGCAAGAGCTGCTAGAAGACGAAGCAAGACCTGGAAGACCTGCAGAAGCTGCCTGTTCAGAAAATGTTGATCGTGTGGGAAGATTGATTCAGACCAATCGAAATATTACTTATAGGGAGATTCAGAGGAAGTGAAGATTGGATCCTCGGCGGTGAATACCATTTTGCATAAATATCTTGGGGTAAGAAAGCTAGCAAGCCGTTGGATACCGCATTTGCTCTCAGAAAGTCAAAAACAGGATGGAGTAGACTAGTGTAAATTTATGTTGTAAAAATTTGTCGGAGGAGCTTCCAAGCAAGTGGCATACATGGTAACAGGTGACGAATCTTGGGTATACAGTTACGACCCTGAAACTAAACAGCAGTCTAGTGTTTGGGTATTCGAAGATGAAGACTTGCCCACAAAAGTAATTCGTGGCAGAAGCGTCAATAAGAAAATGATTGCCGTTTCTTTCCGCCGAAGTGCTCCTGTTGCTGTTATTCCACTTGAAGATCACAGAACTGTTAAGGGGAGAAGATACCCGATAATATTTGGACTTGAAACAATTATTTACTTGTTTATGAAAAACGTTTTTCGGAAACTGTTGGCAGGAGAAGTATTCAATAGGGCTGTACTTAATATATCTGCAATAAAAAGTCATTATTACCCATAGTTTAAGAGTTAGGTTTTTAGACAAGCACGCCCTTAGTTTAGATTCAATTAAATTCACCTTTACAACGTAGATAGAGAACAAGTTATTCTAGGGTATGACATATTTTATTAAGTAAGCTTATGTATGCTATAGGGGTCTACCAACGTCCTTCATTGTAAATCAACAGTTATACAGAGAGGATTAGCTTGACCATCTGTGGGGTTATGCATTTCTTTTATATTTTCTGCTACGTAGTTTTTAACAAAATACGTAGGGTATATTTGCAGATGCTAATTAGGTTGCCTACAAACAGCTTACGAATTTTACTCGAGTACCTTCTGCCCTTAATTCTGAATAGTACTGTGAAGTGGCTTTACCACAGATATTTGGAAAATTACAGACAGGTCGCCAAAGGACCGGTTTGCGTAACATCTTAGTCCACCATGTCAACGCATCCTCCCACTGCTGCCAGAACATTGAATTTTTTGAAAGATTCGGGGGTTCAATTGGTAGCTCATTCTCCGTATAGCCCAGATCTGGCGCCGTGAGACTTTCTTTTGTTTCCAACTGTTAAAAAAATTATGCGAGGTAAAAGATTTTCCAGCGCAGATGCAGCAGTTACAGAATTTCAAAGAATTTTTGAGGTCCTTTCAAAAAATTAATTTTCCGAATGTTGTGAAAAGTGGTTTCAAGGAATTCACCAGTGTATTAGTCTGAATGGAGAATATTTTAAAAAACAATAAAGATTTTTTGTTAAAAAATGCAACGGTCTTTTAATAACTAACAATTTTCAGCGACACCCTCGTATAACAATTAAGATTGAACTAGAGGCTCTCAATTATGGTAATAAATCAACTTTTTATTGAATAACAATAAAGAGCAATGGAAACTTAATAAGTATTTTCCCGTAATTAAGATTACCTACCTACCTTAATTTTAGTATAGTAACATGGTCCTCGACACCGAAAGGTAAAAGAGGCTATAGATCATGAATGAATGAATTTCTGTTTATATTTATTTTTAGTTATTAATTTTAAGTAGGTACTTAATATGCATAATTTCGTTGTCATTAATTACATTAACGTTTGCAAACAAGTTAATAATTTTGTTTTATGCACTTACTAAAAATCATTCAAGTCCAAATCCCACTGCTAAAACGTTAAACGTCATTCGTGCTGTTTACGAAGTTAATTGCGCTTGAGCGCATGTTATTTCGCCTCTTTGAGAAAAGAGAACTGATTAGCAACATGCTCCAGGTCTGATCAATTTTCAGAACCCCGCACCTCACATGCCTCAACCAGTGGCGTGCGCTTTTTCCGAGGCGCTAGAATGTGTTACAGTCTCTTTAGTCTCTTTAATAGTTATTTATGTATTAAGGGCGTAATCAATAGATTATAGCACGAGCTATAATCGTGATTTGGCACGTGGTACATAAAACGTTTTATTTCATTTTAGTCCTCAAAATGGACAAAATTCAAGGATTCAGTATTTTGGCTACCGACTACTGCGTCGTCGTTGTGCTGGCGCTGTGCATTTCTGGTGTGCTATGGTTTCTATGCAGATTGTTGGTGTTGCTATACTACATTGTTGGTGTTTGTTATACTGCTTAGCAACTTTATAGGCCCTAGGGCTATAAAAGCCATTTTACGCCCTCTATCGATGGCCAATAAACAAGATTATGGTTCCAAAATGAAATAAAAAACATTTATAGCTGTAACCCGATCGTGCGACTAATACATGAAGTGCTACATAAACTCCATCAGTCAGGAAAAATAATTATTTTCATATGGATACCATCGAATATTGGCATCCGAGGCAATAAAGAAGTGCACCAATTAGCAAGACAAGTTGCAACCAAGACCACAATGCAAGACAATCATATTCCGACATATAACATTAAAATCCATAACAAAAAAAATGGAACCAGCAGTGGTTCAATAGCCGAGACATCAAATCAAGGGGAATACAACATGACGCTATGGAATGGAAACCACCAGTGGAGCTGACCAGACAAGAGGAAGTTAAAATAAGCAGGATAAGAATAGGTCACAGTAAAATCACCCACACCTACCTAATGAAACGAAACCCCCCACCAGTGTGCCACCTGCAATGAACCATAAAACACATAATATGCGAATGCCAGAAATACGATTACCGTAACATATGTGAGTTTTATTAAAAGGCCGCCGAAACGACTTTTTAAAAAACGTTTATTTTTATTTTACAATGAAATATAACATTGGAAGCACACAGCTAGCCGCCGGACAATTTCTTACATCTAGCTATGATACGAACACAATGGAACTTATCGACTGACTGGAGCTTAACTTAGAAGTGCAAGCTACTAGTATATATACTATGCCTAATCAGCTAAGATAAGCGTTATCTCTAAAAGGGAGCGTGAGACAGGAAGCCACGTGCGTTCAAGGTTGCAGACTTGCAATTCATATAAAGAAGCTATTTATCGTTCAAGGTTGCAAGCTTGCAGTTTTACACAGGAGACCATTGTCTATTCATAATATAACACGTCCGCCGATAAAATGTTCAATGGGTGGTATTCAAATATGCCTCCATTGAACTTACAAAGGGAAAAGAAAAGAAAATTAAACTTATGCATTTACGTTATCTGGTTCAAAATCTTTATTTAGAAATCTAATAAGTTTAATCTTCATTGTGTTTCTATTATAATACAAATACAATATAAAAATTATTAACATAAGAATAGTACACAGAGTAAATATAATTGCAGACACACTTAAATTATCAGATTTAATATAATTAACAGGTTTTAACAAATTTTCATATTTATTAAGTTTAATTCGGTCCTCAACCAATTTCTGGGTGTCAAGAGGTATCAAGTCAATCTTTGAAACATTTATGTGGTTTGATTCAGGAATTATTAAGCGGTCAATGTTTGAAATTTTTAAATTAACAATTTCATTTGAGGTTCTTTTTGCGGTGAATAACATGTGTTTTTGATTTATTGAAACAAGACAGTCTGAACTGAGGTGTAAGAGGTTAGTGCCAGATATTCCTTTTCTAAAATTCTGATTTTTACATTTGACGTCCAATATTGCTTCAGATGGGGAAGATATTAACCATGTCGCAGGATTTATTTGTGATATTTTGATTTCTGTTAAATTGAATAAATAAGGGATACATGTTTTATTTTTATTAAATGACAGAAGTTGTGTTTCGCACAATTTGTCGTTGGGGATTTCAAAGTAGTTATTTTGATTACAAAAGTAGGTGTCTAAAGTTATAAGTTTACAATGACTTATTTCAATGGGAATGCTGTTTTTAACGTTAAATAATAAAGTACTATAAGTAGGTATAATCATACGAAATTGATAATTTTGGATAAAAATCGGAAATGGTATTAATTGTATCATTTGATAATCGTTAGTTTTGGAAGTAAGAGGTATTTCGAATATAAATGTAATTCTGTTTTTAACTTGATAAACTTTTGTAATGATAATTGACTCGTATAAATGTAAATACTGTAACTCTGCAGGATATGGAATAGTTAAAGCTTTTTCTGATATGCTATTGAGATACGTCGAAATTTCATTTAGATTTTCAATTAAATCGTCATTATCAATTAATGACATATGCATCTGTTGATTTTGGGCAAAAGTTAATGCATTTTCTAGTTCCAAACAAGTGTTAATAAGTAGTTGCAAAAATTGAATTGCTTCTAGCAAGACTGTTTTTAAGGAGTATGTAGCGAGATTTTTGCCTAATTCCTCATTTTGTAAAATTATTTTATTTATATTTCTGTCTAATAATTCTTGACTCTTTGCTATATCATTGATTACTGAGATGGTATCATTTAAAATTTTAGTTTGTTCTAATATAACGTCATTTTGAATTTTATTGCTTTCTTGCAATTTAGTAATCATAGATTCATATCTGACTCCATCGTTGGCGTCGAGGTTTCCAGTTAAAAATTTGAAAGCGGATCCAAGTCCATCGAAAATTCCTCTCTTATTAATTTTGTGTTTAACATCAGGAAATAATTGACTTAAGAGTTTATCTGTTTTTTCAAGATATTGTTTTAATATTATGAGTAAATTGTTATGATTGATAATAACATCGTCAATTCTTTTAAATTTTGTATATTCAATAACGTAACTTTTATTTTCAAGTAACGGTATTATTTTCATTAAATTAATTCTAAGTGTGTCATAATTAACAAATATAGGGGTATAGTCTACATTTCTAATAAGCGTCCATTCGCTTTGTTTAAGCACTACGTTTCCTAAGTTTAGAGGATCAAATCCAGGATTATCTTTTAAATTTTTAATAATAATATCGCTCTGTATAACTAGTGATTGAGTCAGCAGGGTACAGGCGATGAAGAATGTAGTAATCCTGAAAAAGAGAGAGCAATAGTTCCTTTTAGTCAGGGTGTTTTATATTTCCATATTTTTTAAAAAATTAGATTTAATTTTGAATTTCAGTTTTACTTCTGAAATTAGTTCTAACAAATATTTTTTCATTTAATTGGAATGTTTGATTTTTCCGAATTGGTTTTAATTTTAAATTTTATCTTTACTTCTGAAATTTATTTTAAATAATACTTCTTCGTTTAATTGAAATGTTTGATCTTTCTGAATGGGTTTTAATTTTAAATTTAATCTTTACTTCTGAGATTTGTTTTAATAAATACTTTTTCGTTTAATTGAAATGTTTGACTTTTCTGAATTTGAATTTAATTTTAAATGGTTGTAAAGGTTTTTCTTTGTTTTCCTTTAGCAATATCAATTATAAAGGTATGTTGCTGTGAACATCTTAGTTTTAACGCGAGAAATATTGTGATTATTAAAATTGTAAATACTAGATTAATACAAGCTTAGGTCTTGTTTGTTTGTTAAGTATAATTTTTATTTGAGTTTTTTCTGATTTAAATGATTTCAGTCTTAAGTTTTTTCTTAAGATATTATTTTAAAAAAAATACTTTTGATATTTGAAGTTACTGGTTTATATATTAAAATTTATTTGCAATACTTAAAGTTTTTCAAAAATTCAGGGGTGTGTACAATCTTATTTCTTTCTTTAAACACACGGTTAAAAATTTAGTTATTTTGGCAAAATTTTTGATAAATGTTCTTTAATAGACTATTTGGTTAAAAATGATTTTATTTCGATTTTTAAGTGCTGGAAATTTTGATTGTTGAATTTTTAAATGAATCTGATTTTATTCCTTCTAAAGTAGTAGATTATATAATCTAAATATTTTACAAATTTATGTTTGAATTACTAAACTTTATGAGTTGACTTTTCGTCAGTTTTGAAATTATATGTGCATTGGTTTTAGTCTTAAATTGTTTTTTTTTTTAAATTGTTATTTAAAATAATTATCTAAAATACTTTTAATGTTTGGAGTTTTTATATTAAAGTTGTTAAAAAATTGTTATTTGAATTAATTATCTAAAATACTTTTAATGTTTGAAGTTTTTATATTAAAGTTGTTAAAAAAAATTGTTATTTAAATTAATTATCTAAAATACTTTTAATGTTTGAAGTTTTTATATTAAAGTTGTTAAGTCTGATAGACTGATTTTTGTTGAGCTCATAATTTTTATTTTTATAAGATTAAGGATTATAAATATTAATTTCTTGTATTTCATTTAAAGTATTAATTACGCTTGTTTTAAATTGATTATTGTATGGTTTCAATTGCTGAAGGCTTAGTCATGCCTTCTTCATTAAATTTTAATTTTGGAGTTATTTTAGTTACATTTTTTTTTATGCTGATAAATTTTACGAAAAGTTCTGTACACAGGGTTAACTGTAGGTTTTGTTGAGAAAAATAAAAATCTTAATTTTTAGGTTTGGAAAAGTTACATTAGTTTCATTTTTTTTTGTTTAGTTTTTACGGGTTATAATAAAATGGTATCGTAGCTCTTTCTGTCTGAATATGCATCCATTTATAATCTATTCGTGCGGATAATTTTGAAAATAAGTCGGATCCAATAAGTCCTATATAGTCTGGGTTAAAATTATATAAATAACATGTATGTGTTCCGTTTTCATAAAAAAGACTGGGGATTGGTAAATCTGCAATTAAGTTATGTTGAGAAATTCCATGAGATGTAATTATCTCGAATTCTGTTTCATAAATATAATTTGGAAAATGTTGTTGTACAAATTCTGGAGAAATTATTGTTTGTGAGCTACCTGTATCAATTAGAAGTTTATCGCCAGTGGCGGGAATTATAATATAAGGAAGATCTGATTTTGAATTTATATTAAAAGTAAAAATATGCTTTTCCGAGGCTCTTAATGAAAATTTACTGTATCGTTTGGATCTGGATATTCGAAATAATCTGGGGTGTGATCTAAGTCTTGTGAATTATCAGGGTCAGAATATTCCTGAAAGTTTTCGTTAAAATTTTCTGGAGTTGAAAATTCTCCATTTTCAAATAAATTTTCGTTTAAGTTTTCATATTTATCAGGAGGTTTTTCTTGATGATAATTTAAATGATTAAAATTTCTATTAACGTTTTGAGAGTTTGCTCGATATTTATTAGGGAAATTTGTTTGTTGAGTAGCTGGTCTTTTTATAGTGCTAAAGTCCATAGGTTCTGGTTTATTTGTTGGTGAAAAATTTGGTTTTGGTGCAAATGCATTAAAGCTTGAATTTCGAGTTATTCTAGAATTATTAGGATTATTAAAATTCGTTGGATTTTTAAAATAGTTGGGATTTTGATTAAAATTATTTCGATTTTGTTGGAATGGTCTTTGCATAAAATTTGGGTTATTTAATTTAGATTGGTATGAATTTTGTGTTTGAATATTGGAAGTTAAATTTGATTTATTTAATTTCTGACTTTGAAAATTATTTTGATTTTGAGAATATCTGATATCAATTTCTTCTTTTACTATGCTTAACGCTTGTTCTAGTGAAGTTGGATTTCTACTTCTTACGAAGCTTCCTAAATTTTCATTTAGTCCACTTGTAAAAGTGCGAAGTGCTAAATCTTTGTTAGCCTTTAATTTATAAGTGATAATGTCTTTTGATTCTTGACTCAGAGAAACTTTTGAATTATAAATAGCTAAATGAGTTCTAACTTTATTGAAAAATTCTATGGGAGAGTCTTTATTCTGTTTTAATTTAGTTAAATCAATTAAGAGATTCAATTCTGACCTTTGGTCGCCAAAATTTTCAATTAAGACATTTTTTAAGTCTTTCCAAGTATCATACTCGTAACCTGTGATTACTTCTAACGCTTGACCTTTTAATTTATTCCTTATCGAATTTAAAATTACTTGGTTGATATAATCGTTTAAATTTTCTGTACAAAATTTAGTTGCAATGATTTCTGCGGATCTGATAAATTCCGAAAGAATGGCTTGATTACCATCATATGTGGGAATTTCATTTAATAAAGCTACATTAAAATGTGGGGGAAACAATGATGCGTTTTGATCAACCATATTTGGGTTGCTAATGTTGTTACAATTATTTAAAAATAAAATTCTAGGGATAGAATTCCTTGGTGAGCGTGATCTATCTCGTGACATAAAATTTTTACAATTGTTTCAAAATATAATTACAGGTGTTTTAACTTATGATTCAAGATAATAGTGATCTAAACATAAAAATTTTATATACAAAAATTAATTTTGCTTTATTTGTTTCATTTATTTTTAATTTTTATTTATGTTAGTAAACAGTTTAATGACTAGGGGATGTTTAACAGGGGTACCTACGCGCAAGAACGCAAGCACAAATGCAAATTAAGCACACCTATTATGTGCAGCAATTGGTCTGGCTTACTACGTTCTGCCTGGACTTATAAATAAATATTTAAAACTATGTTAGTATAATTTTTAAAACTTTATATTAGTTAACTTTGTTGTTTTAGGCGAACGCTTTAATAATTATCACTTTTGAAAATTATATTACGTTACTTTGTTGCCTTTGAAATTTTTACCTTGTTGTTTAGGCGAACGCTTTAATAATTATTACTTTTGAAAATTATATTACGTTACTTTGTTGCCTTTGAAAATTTTTATTTTGCTTTTTCTTTAAAACTTTAAAATTATTACTTAGGCGAACGCTTTAATAGTCGTTACTTTGTTGCCTTTAAAATATACCTTTGCTTTTTCTCTAAAGCTTGAAAATTATTATTTTTAAAAATATACCTTTGCTTTTGCTCTAAAGCTTGAAAATTATTATAAAAATATACCTTTGCTTTTTCTCTAAAGCTTGAAAATTATTATAAAAATATGCACTTACATTGTGCGTTAAAATTGACGAACGGCGTGCGATCAAGCTACGTCCTGTTGTCTTCAAAAAGGATGCGTCGATCCTATTGATGTCGGCTGGCCTGCACAGAGGTCCTGAAGTCCGACTTGGATAGTCCAGCTTTGCGCTAGAGCGTTATCCAAAAGTTGTCCTGGGGTCGTCGTTGTTGACGTTGCCAATACCAGAGACTGATCCCAATGATCAAGAGTGGTCCCAATGACCAGATGGTTCCAATAACCACGGAGGAGCAGGAGCTGGGTCGACGGGCGCTTCTCACGATCGGGCGATGTTTGTCCCTGTTGGAGATGTCCGAAGATCCGCTGGGTGGTAGGTTTCGATTTGTGGCAAAGAGCTGAACCTCAAGGAAAGTTGCTGGTCGACTCGATGTTTGTAGTTTTCCAGGTTTTCCTCCACAAATCCGAACGACTGCGCCAGTTTTATTAAAAGGCCGCCGAAACGACTTTTTAAAAAACGTTTATTTTTATTTTACAATGAAATATAACATTGGAAGCACACAGCTAGCCGCCGGACAATTTCTTACATCTAGCTATGATACGAACACAATGGAACTTATCGACTGACTGGAGCTTAACTTAGAAGTGCAAGCTACTAGTATATATACTATGCCTAATCAGCTAAGATAAGCGTTATCTCTAAAAGGGAGCGTGAGACAGGAAGCCACGTGCGTTCAAGGTTGCAGACTTGCAATTCATATAAAGAAGCTATTTATCGTTCAAGGTTGCAAGCTTGCAGTTTTACACAGGAGACCATTGTCTATTCATAATATAACATGTGAGCTAGGACACAATCTGTGCGATGTATTAACCAATGCTACCGACTAAATGAACAAATTAACTGTTTTTGAAAAGCACTGGTATTTTGCACTTGTTATAAATGTAATCATATTGTAACACCGTAATATCATAATGCTATGTATTATATGAAATTAGGGCCAAAGGTGCTGGCAGTCGAGGTACTTTAATATTTAATAACAAAAATAAATAAACAACTAAATGTTAAAATAACAAAATACAGCACAAATAAAATAGGAACAGAAAACAAGACTATAAAACACAATTCTAATAAAAAAATCTGTAAAGGGCTTTACTAAGAACTCCCTCGCAAGTGGACGTTCCGACACTAAACAATTTTAAAAATCAAAGGAAGCTAGAGGCAAAAATATCTTAACGTTTCTAATAATACGGAAACAATAAAAGGAAACACTTAGTAATACAAATATCAATTTTCAAATTTAAAAAAAACATTGCAGGTGGTGGGATTCGAACTACAGCGCCTGAGAATGCGATTTCGGTTCCATCCGTCTGTTCCACTGGACCATTCAGAATCTCTGGATCTGTGCTATGTACGGCTATATTAAACTACGCACTTATTCTTGCCCCTTTTTTACTCTTTTTACATTTACCTTGTAACTGTTGGGTCCCATTTCTGTCAAGTGTAAAGCCTGAACTAGTGCAAATTATTTTATCTACTAATGTAAAGAAAATATAAACAAAAATGTATTTTTAAAGTGCTTACCCTATGTTGGGTCTAAAATATGCCCATTTTCGTCAAGTGTAAAAACCTGAGCTATGTGCAAAATATTGCTTTCATTTAAGTAAAATAGTTCTCGAGTTAAACCAAAAATAGAAAGAATTTTATTTTTTAAGGTGCTCACCCTGTATATATTGTTACGATGAATCTACCACGTTGTAACGCCTATGCTGTTTTATAATTGACTTTAACCTTTACTGTACGTTTATTCTCAATCAATTCTTTTTTAAAATTGAATTTTAATTAACTCATTGGCCCTATTTTTATTATGGATAATCAAATTATTAATTGCTAGCGTCGGTAGAACACTTGATATATCTAGTTATTATTAGTTAGCACTCCAAATAACTAGGCAACTGTAAATACAAGTTTCCAGGTCCAAAAATTAGGTATAATCGATTTCAATGAAATCAAGTGTGCAATGCTCTCTCTGGATCGGAATCCATGCAATGGGCACCTAGGGCTGCACTATTACGTGAGCCGGTCATACCTAACGTTTGTCGACCTTTGGGGGGGGGGGGGGGGGGCTTGGATTAGCATGCATGGGTAATTATCGACCTAGATCGACACGAATTCGGAAAACAGACTGAAAATATTTCATAAGCAAGAAAAAATCACGTTCGCCCCCGGTATCACAATTTGCCGTGCGCCTTGGTTTGAACGTGCAGGTATCTGAAGAAAAGATTTCCAAGCCTGGTCAACTCGATTTTCCGTAAGCCTGTTACTTAGGGATCCAAAAGTTAACTATCAGCAAAGAGCAATGCTCTTTGCTATCAGGAAATCACCTCCAGGTAGTCGACACGATCTTCCGTGTGCCTCTGTCTTAGGGATTCAGGAGTTAAGTGTCAGAAAATTACCTCCATTGTAGTCGATAAGATCTTTCCTGCGCCTGAACCCTAAACGTGAAAATATCTCTAGGAGTATCTCTAAATTTAGTCAACACGATCTTTCGTGAGTCTTTGGCTTGGCGAACCAGGTGTCAGGTAATATGAGGGTACTTCCAATTATTCCACACGATCTTTCGTGCGCCTTAGATTTGGAACCGAAGATAGCTCTGGCAAGAAGGGCCATAAAGGCAGTTTTAGTAATCCAGACAAAAAGGACGGTTTCAGGTCGGGTTAAGATTTTCAGACAGTTCAACTTCTTCCAGGAATAAAACTTTTCTTATATAAATGTGGTTCACGGAATGAAATAATAACTCGATCGCCCCAGGTGCTAGTTACTGGTTGCTGGTCTTCTCGGATTCTGGATTGACAGTTTATCGCTTATCAGGATTAAGCGAGAGTGGAGGCTATCGTTTCCAGTTCGACTGAGCCTTCTCAAGTTCTAGAGACGTCTGAAAGGAACGGGTTAAGTATAAGTGTTCGAGAATGGCCTGGCATCGCTCTCTTATGCTGGTTCGAGACCTGCTTCCACTTCGCTTATCTGTGGAAACCGAAGTTGGGCAAACAGTGGGTTGCGAGGACAGGCGTGTTGCTGGCCTCCAGCTAAAACACTTGATGCAATCGATTACAGCTTGCGGCGACAATTTGGCTTTATGTAACCTCTTGTAGGGCCCATGTGTCTTCGATTGCTCTTGTGGCGTTGACAGTTTTCAAACAAGTTGCAGGATCGCGAAACATTACAGTGCGACTCTGCATTTGTCAATTCAACACTAACTATTAACATGGCTTTTATTAAAAGTGCTGTAACGTAACTTATACTGAAGAAACTAGTTCACTAACACAACAATAATTGATATATTGAAATGGTTTAATACCACAACTTGGCTTTGTTTGCAGTGAAAAATGTTTAACCAAGTCAATAAAGCACAGAGTTAGGATATTTTATATAATTGCAAAATTTAAACAATAATCAAAGTACTAAATGCATTGGTAATGAGATGTGAGAAGGAGTAATTAGTCGGATAAGGGCACGCAAAAGCAAATCATATTTCAGAGGGTTTGAATTTGGCTTTTGAATAAAGTAATATAATTAAAATGATGGGTTGGTGCATATGTAAAGCCAGACCAAACGAAAGTAATTGACACAATAGTTGCTATGTGCACATAAATGAGCGTAGTTATCAATAAAAGCAACGGACAGTGAAAATTGTGAGCAATCTGAAGGCTAGATGAAGACAACGATAATCTAGAAAATTGCAAAGAGCAATCCTGAATGTAGGCAACAGAAGAGAAGCAAGCGACGCGAAAAGTGGGCTCACATATCAGTGCGTTAATAATTAAAAACAAAGTGCAAAAGAACAGAGCAGTGAAATTAAAAACGTTTGTAAGTGCAACGCTAAAGAACAATACTAGTTATAAGCAAAAGACAATATTTTAGATTTAAGAAAATGTTAGATTTTTAATTTATGTATCAAACTTTATTCTATTTGTGGTTAATATTATCAAAACTAATTTCCAATTAATAGTAGAAGAACACCGTATCATAGCACTTGGTGATTTTTTGTTATTAACAGAGAGAATAATTGAAAATAGAAATGAATGTAGTTTGTCGAATTTGTGCTCCATATCTAACTAATGTTTTATGATAACAAAAGTGTATTACCAAGATAAACGTGGTCCATTTTATTGCCAAAGTGTCCGAGCAGTTGTACTATCGTTTGTGGGAAGTTCCGCAACGAAAGATTTACAATTTTCCAATCCGACTTCGAGTGGACATCGGCAGCCAAGCACCTGTAGTTTCCGATCTTCGACTAGGACCAAAATTAGCATCGGAACCCAGAGGTCAGCAATCGGGGACATCAGCGGGGTCTGCAAGAACATTGCTGTCAACATCTGCGGCCAAGAAAACGGAGCTCGAGGCAGATAACCGGGAGCGTCATCTACGTGGATCATCGAAGCAACGCCGAAGAAAACTTTCCAGGTGGGATCCGTTTGTAATTTGAGTGTCAGCGTTCGGGAAAACTACTTATTTACGAGATTAAACCTTGCTGAAGAGACATAGCGTTTTTCCAAGGGTTCTGCTACGCCTTAATTTTCATAAAAACCTTGGCGTCAGTAAATTTTTGCGAAATTGGCCAGAATCAAGCATCATAAACAAGTGAATGTCGGCGTGGGCCTACATCATTTTAGAATAACAATGAAGGAGAGTTAATTGTTACCAAGCGGGAATATTCGAATTATTTACCTGACGCTTTCTCACATTATTTCACGATTTTAAACGTTCAAATACAAGCTGTACGCTGTACAAACCATTTTGTGTTTATCTGTCAATTTACGAGGTCGTGAATTATCTACTAAGAACGAGCAAATGAGCTACATTGAGACAAATAACCTAAAATTTGAGAATATAGTGAATTTCAGAAAACCTGAGACAAGCAGTTTTGTGTTCGCTGAAAGCTAGCGTAATAAATATGCAGTTAAATGAAATAGAAAGAGGGGCATCCAACCAGTTATTTTTGTAATTAATTATTACATTTTATTTTAACTAGCCTTAAATTACTGACTGGCAAAGTGAGCACAGTATAAAAATTAAACTGAGAATTGTGTTTAGATTTGCCCTAAATTTAACTTATATTAAATTTTGTCTGAAAATAAATAATACAATACAGTCAATTAATTCATTGCAATATTAATACAAAACTTAATTACTTGTGCTGCATACTATGTACTCTAAAAAAAGTGTTTTTAATCAAAGTTTAAACATGTAATTTATATGATATCTGAGGCTTTTACGGCCATTGTCATTAAGTAACAAAAAACTTCCGGGATTGGACCGATTGGACACGGTCCAATCCCGGAAGTCGTTTGTTACTTAATGTAATTTATATATTACTACGTGAATACGTCTTCATGTTTGTTAGCCATTAGCATTCCTACTCTGGCAACTACTTTATTATTTTTTGCTACTTCACTCCTGTAGGTATATAAAAATTAATCTACATAATTTAAGGTTCCATTCTGTTTTTTGCTTAGTTGCGGATACCAATTTCATAAGTACCTATATATTCTGTGTAGTTCCAATTCTAATAATATTCAGCGGTCTTTTGTGACCCACGAGATTACATTTTCACATGCTGTTCTCAGCATGCCCTTTGTCCATAGACCTATTTTTTAATATTCTCATTAGGGGGGTTGTTTCATAATTTTTACTCTTTATTCATTTTTCGACGACTGACATCGAAAGTAGATTTTTCTCACTGTCATTTGACAACAGAAAGTTGACATTTGCCGCTGAGCGTGCGTTTTCATCTTTTTGCCGCTCGCCGAGCGTTTTGGGTTTCCGCGTGAACAAAATAGGTAGCCAGGTCCGAATGTTTCCTTGACAACGCCCGTCATTTGTGGAAATAATCGCGTCACATGCCATATAGACTGCGCGAGTAATGTTAACTTGATTGTCAATTACTTTTTGCGATAAAACGAAATTTGATATTTTCCTTTAATAATATGCTCAGTCGTCGAAAAAAT
Source organism: Agriotes lineatus (assembly GCA_940337035.1). Classification (NCBI taxonomy): domain Eukaryota; kingdom Metazoa; phylum Arthropoda; class Insecta; order Coleoptera; family Elateridae; genus Agriotes; species Agriotes lineatus. The sequence continues at coordinate 115,098,742 of OW679200.1, read as the reverse complement.
AGTATGTATATTTCGAGCTAAAAGTGCGCTTGCCGCTTTTGCATGATTGCTGGTTTCGACTTCGTCTCAACCAGCAATATTCATGCGCAAGCGGCAAGAATGCACTTTCAGCTCTTAACATACAATATACTATTTCACGCTAGGTTCGTAATCAGATAATCAGTCACTTATTAATCAGTTACAATCCAAGGTCTGTTCGGTTTTTTCTTTAATTTATTCGAACTAGCTTGACGTTATGTATGTCATACATGGTTATGTTTACATAATATTATTTTAGCTGTACTTACTATGTACTATAAAATTTATATTTTAATAATATATAAACTACGATTATCTTATGATATTATATTAAGTACAAAGTATAACTATCAGTAGCATCATCGGCAAAAAGCAATAGGTGAATTTATTGGTTCTGGTATATCGTAGGTAAAAATCTTATAACATAAAATCGTTGCTCTCTTTGTATGTTTGCGTGTACGTTTGCGTCTATGTTTGCGTGTATGTTCCTCCGAAGATACTGGCCCGATTAAGTTGTATGATGGCTTAAAATTTTGCTAATTTGTCGACTTAGATCGTAAGCCGGTTTTTATATTCAAAAAAAGTGCGAAAAAGTTTTAATTTAATTAAATCGTGTACGTGGGCGTGGGCTGTGCTGCGGCAGCTGTTACCTCGGGTGATTCACTATGTTCATATGCTATTACAGCAGCTGCTCATTCAACCAAGCATAATTGGTCCAGTGCATATATGTAATCTTATATTATAAGAGCTGATGCCGGCCGTCCGACCGTAAGCGCTGGCGCTCGCACATGCCGATGCATGAAGGGCCTGCTAGTCCAAGAGCCAGCAACGGGTTTGCTTACAGCAGGGGTCGGCAACCTGCGGCCCGCGGGCCGCATGCGGCCCTTTGCACTTTTTTGCGCGGCCCGCCAAAGCAACAATATAACGTTAGGAAAAATCAACAAACTTAGAGCGTAAGCGTGCCGAAATGCGGCCGGTGACAAAAATGCGCGACAAACAGAAGCATAATGGGAAACCTATTTTACTGCGCAAGTTTAATCCCCACTCCCCAGCGAATACGACGTCTCGCTTAGCAAGTGTAGCATTCTTTCTAGTGATGGGCATAATCGGATGATTTCAATAATCGGAATGTTCCATTTCGGAATGTTTATAAAATCGGAATATCATCCGATTATTTTACATTCCGTAAATGCAAGCAAGGAAAAACGAGCGAAATAACAACAAGCGGAAGGAAGATGAAGTGCGTGCAAATTTACGATGAGAGCACTCGCCGTAAGCCCTTATCTGCGTTGGCATCTATTGTTTGGGTTTGTAGGACGGTCAGTAATAGCTATTTACGTTATTAGACCGGTAGCAACATTGTTATGGCCGCGCCAATACTTTACAGGTCGAACCGTAGGGCGAGACCTGTATGTTTGGCAAGGCCATAAGAATTCTACCGGTCGGGTATCGTATAAGATTTTTAGGATACTGCATTGGTAACTATGTAGACGCTAGTTAGCAATGCAGTATCCTAAAAAACAATTTATGAGTTTGAGTCGCACAGTGGGATATGAGGAAATAAAATATTTTTTCAAATTATTACAGTAGTTACGTTAATAAACTTTCGGAAAATGGTAGTGATATTTTAAAGTTTAATAGCACATAAAGTACATAATAGATAGTATAAAACAATACTTGAATTTGAAGTCTGTAGGTGTACTTTCTAATAATTAATCTACGAAATACCACTGCCATTAGTGCCATTCACGTATCATACACGTGCGCACACGGCGCGACCCGTCGACATTCGCCAACCAGCATATAGCAGTCAAGTGAGTCAATACAACATTCCGTATTCCGTTCCGTTCAAATTGGCATTTCGTTTTTTTATTTTGTGTACCGAATAGTAAAATAATCGAATTCCGAAAAGTTCCGAAATAATAGGAACCTTCCGATTTTTTGAACAATCGGAAACTTTCCGATTATTCATTCCGGATAGGCCCATCATTAATTCTTTCATTTCGCCAGTTTGCTACTGTATGTTCATATGTGCGTTCATGTTGACAGCCGTATGATGTTTCACTACAATATTTTATATTTTTTATATTTATATATTTTATATTTACATATTTATACATATTTAATTGGAATTGTATTTTCTTTTTTTTTTCCTTTTAAGAATTGTAAAATTTTTGTTCTCTAACATTATTGTTATTATTAGTATGTCAATAAAACATAATTTTTTTCTATATTTATTTTTAATAATATTTATACTCGTATATGATATAAAAGCACTATTTAAGTTACATTTGAATGTGCGGCCCGCATAAAAAAAATTATTTTGAAAATGGCCCGCCGTCCGAAAAAGGTTGCCGACCCCTGGCTTACAGTATTTTTAACAAGCGTGTAACTGTTATGGAAGGTCCCTTTGAATATACTGAGAAGGAAACCCGAAGTCTGGCAATCCTGTGGTGGTGGTTTTGGCCCCCTTGCGCCTTTGACGGATGAAAAAAAATAATAAGAAAAAAGTATAATAACAAGTCTGGCTTTTTGCTATGTTATAGGTAATCATATCTTATGTAAGTTAAAAAATTGACAGATGCTTTCGCGGGTGGTAAGTTTACCCCAGATTCACATAGAGTTGCATAATAAAACTTAACCATTTACTGTAAAATATCGAGAGATATAAAAAAATAATCCTCAGCGGGCTGTGGAAATTCAAACGTGTGAATAATAAGTTGGTAGCACTGTAAGTCTGTCAAATTCGAGGTTACCAGGTTAGGTTTTCTGTCAGTTTTGACACAGACTGACGCCAAATCTAACCTGCTAACCTCCAATTTGACATAGACTTACAGTGTTACCAACATATTATTCACAGGTTTTGTGTCAGTTTTGACACATTATTTTTTCCGCCCTTCAAGGATGCAAGGGGGTTAAAACCACCACCGCAGGCTTGCCAGACTACAGGTTCTCTTCTCAGTATATTCAAAGGGACCTTCCATAACAGTTACAGACTTGTTAAAAATATTGTAAGAAATCCGTTGCTGGCTCTTGGACTATGCATACTAGCAAGTGCCGCGCGCACATGCCGACCGCGCACAAGTGGCGACGCAGCAAGCATTTGTATTGTTAACGCTGGCAGGGCCGGACGTCGGCTGGCTACCAGCTTAAGCAAGCATTTTTATTGTTAACCGTTTCTTTACGCTGGCAGGGCCAGACGTAGGTTGGCCAACGCGTTCTAGTACTTACTATATTGCTAGCGGCTATGAGTGGGAAACTCACGAAGGAATTGAGACAGACAACCAACTCTTCAATGTATAATGGTAAGCTGTGCGCAAGCGCGGCGCCGTCGTCCGCCCAATGGGGAATTGGTCAAGTTTAAAATTCGCTTCTAAAGGCAGAGTTCGAATTCTCACGCATGCACACGAGACGCGTTATACTCTAAGTGAAACCACAAAGCAACCACTAATAGAGCGATTTCTCAAACAGTAAGCTTGAATAAAAGTTTCAGCGCCCTACAACGGGTGGGCCAGAAACTATTCAGGCAAGGCGGCAAAATTTAAATACGCCATTACTACGATATTTGGATTAATCAAGGATATACCGTCAACACCAATACAAATTTTGCATATACATAATTTGCCTTCATCAGAATCTCGATTTTAAAGTTTTGAACCGCATAAATCGGAATATGCAAAATCTTTATAGGTTCTGAAGTTTACAATAATTATGGAAAATTCAAACAAAATATTTGCGAATAACAAATATATTTAAGTAATTCAAATAGCAATATTGTTTAATAGGTATTGTCAATCTTACAATAGTCGTGCTCAATTGCGACAATTTGCTTTGGTTAAAAATGCTTTTCACGCATTTTAAATAATTTGTCGGTGCCAGTTTGACGTATGAGTTTACTATTTACGCACTTTTTAAAAGGCGGACAGGTGATACCAGCGCCTCCTGACGGATGGGCCAATCTCTAACAATTATTTGATTTGACAGATGCATTCAGAAAACGCTTCTATTAGTAGGTTTTTCTATGCCGTTGGGAAACTTGTGTCTCCTACACTAAATCGGCGCAATTTGAAGCAACACTTCTTCACATACCGACCCATAATTAATTATAGTTTGGTTCGCAACCTTGTCGAGTGGCGATACTAGCGCCCTCCGACGGGTGGGCCAGTCCCTAACAATTATTTGACAGGTGCATTTAAGAAACTCCTCTATTAGTGGTTGCTTTGTGAGTGAAACTATGTCGGAGCCGTAATGTTTTCGGGCGTTCCGAGGCCCTAGTGGTAGAATGCCCGCCTACCACGCGGGCGGCCCGGGTTCGATTCCCGGTTGAAGCATACTTTTTTTTAAATTTATATTAATGATATATTAATTTAGCGAACCGAAGCTTAGTTCGGGTGACTCACTAGTTTTAAATAAGATGGGCTCTAAAACAGATCCATGCGGTGCTCCTGCTTGAAGGGGTGTGTTGTCGATGTGTAACTGCTAATTTTGACTGCGAGTGCTCTTTCCTTTAGGAATGATGATATTATGTTAATCAGATACGGTGATATTTGAATTTGGAGCAGTTTCTAGATTAGGCCATCTATTCAAACTTTGTGAAATGTCTGTTGTATGTCACAAAGTCCTACAACGGTGTGTTTCCTACTTTCGTATCCTTGTCCTATTAGTTCTGTTAGCCTAAGTAGCTGGTGGTCAGAGCTGTTTAAGATCATTTTAAAAAATATATAATCAAAGATCATAGATGCTGTTCATTTTGACAAATGATTTAAATAAAAGATCATAGATACTTTTCATTTTGACAAATGATTTAAATCAAAGATCGTTTTTAGATTTAAATCTTAGATTTTGACAAATGATTTATATCAACGATCGTTTTTAGATTTAAATCTTTTTCACAATTAAAATCATTTTAGGAAAGATTTAAATATTATATAAACGTTTATTTACGTGTTCAGAAAACATAAAAATATGACGTCAATAAATCTATGTTTTAAAAATCTTATAGTATGAAATAAACAAAAAAAAATCATTAAAACCCAAACAGAGAAGTTAATTAAAATTTGTTCCGCCCACAAATACTTTTTAATAAAATCACAGTTGAAATTAAAAAAAATGGGAAATGGGTTTAGACAATTTAAAATCAAAGTATTTAAATCAAAACGAATATTTAAATTAAAAAAAGATTTAAATCTCACTGATTTGTGACAGCTCTGCTGGTGATTGGTGGTGAATTCTTTTCTAAACTTAGAATTAATTTGTAGTTTTTAAATTTTTCTTCGCTTAGTCTTCGTCTGATTATTTGTTCAAATAGCTTGGAAATTGTAAGCAATAGGCTAATTGTAACTTGTAAGTTGTAAGGCTTTTTTAGTATTTATCGCGTGTTTTCACTTCTTTAGAAAATATCTCAATCCCAGAGTGAAAAGTGTTCTAGATATTCGTAAGAAATTTGTTATGACAATATTCGTTATCAAATCATAGCCCTGAGCCTGTTTTATTTAAAGTGGCCTTCACTCTGACGATGCAAGCTGCAATGTCTTGTGTAAAAAAATAAAAGGCATTGTGATGCAAGGCATTTTGCTGAATAGCTGAATAACTATTAGTTTTAAGAAAAAAACGATAAGGAACAACAAAGTTTTTAAATAAATCATTCCTCCAGTACATATTTTTATATAATCAAATTGTTGCTCGTTAAAAAGTTCTACTATAACCCTGTATAATCCGTGTGAGTAACTAAACACTATACAATTTCTGTTATCATTATTTTTCTCACAATTTTATAGGTTATTTGACTTTTTATTGCCATTTCTAGGGCACCCTGTATAATATGCAAAATGTGTGGTGCAAAATCAAATTTTTAAAAACTAGGGATTTTTGTTTTGGCGCCAAAAGTATTCGAATAATAAAGATGTCGAAATGAGTTGAATTTTGAGGTTGGTTTATATTTATTTCTAATTTGCAAGCAAATATTGGCATAGAAAACCAATTAATATTTGTAGTATCAAACGTATATAGCCTAAAATTATAACAGACTTAAATTCCAATGGAACCTACATCAAAAACCTTCGTAAGTTGACTCCGACACTTATTTAGAGGTTATGTTAACACCATCCTTTCAGCTCATACCAAACGAACTGTGCCGGAGAGCCGGCGTAGCCGCCACATGGCTCCCAGTGAACGAATTGGGGGTGTTTGCATATCAGCATCTGACTTCAAAAAGCCCCGATGCACCAAGCACGTATGGGCCGAGCGATGCATCTGTGTTCAAAGTGCGCCAACAGGTGATCCTATTTGAACCCATACTGCGCAAATTAGTAAACGAGGCAAACGGCACGTTCCTAAGTGTTCAAGATCTCATGGCCAGCAATTCTGCTGAATTCAAATCGGAGCTACTTAAACTGAGCCGGCAGTATCGATCGATCATACGGGCATGCTTGGAAAACCTGCAGGACGATGCCATGAGGGAAAAGTCTGAACGCAAGGAGGATCTACAGAATTATATCACAATCTTTTATTCAGTTGAATGTGTTTGGCATCTTTGCGAGATTTTATTTGTCGATAACATCCCAGGTAATGGTGCAGCTGGTTGCTGGTTTACTGGTTAATTTCTACAAAATGATCATGGATAACAGAAGAATTGTATCTGAGTTTGACTAACGGAATAATTTTTTAACTGTATAAGAATTGTAAATAGCAACAGCCGTAGTTTCTAAATACAAGTTGTTGATTTTAGGCAACGTTGTTTTACCGCATTTATTGGAATGGATAAGATTTCATTTTCCCAAGTACGAACGCAAAGCAGCTATGCTATTAGCTGGAGATATAGTAGGGCTGGAATCACAGCCAGATTATTGGGAGACCGTAGTTGGGTCTCTTATGCAAGGCAGAATAGAGGTTGTTCGAGCTCTTCTAAGATTGCACAGTGCAGCTGATAGTAAACCATTTAAGCTGGCTGATCAAACGTTGAAAGCCATGCCTATATACAGTGTAAGTCTAAATTTTAATGAAGCTTTGTTTTTAATTTAATATTACTTACTTTGTAGATTTATAGTGGAATATCAGTAACAGAATTCAATTTAAAATGGAAGCATTGGTTGGTCGATACTCAATCAAAAATAGATGCGAAGTTATTTATATCAGAGCGACATTTGCACCTCATGATGAGGGTAAGTATTTAATAAAGCACCAATTATTTATATTTGTCCATGTACTTGACGCCCTGTCCCAATTAATCAACTCTATAGTACTTATAAACTGAAAAAGCACAAATGTTATTCAGCTTTCAGTAGGAGAGGAAACAGCATGGAACGAAGTACAAAGTCATTGCGAGGCATGGTATGAGCTGTTGGCAGCCTGGCTATTTTTCACTGAGCCCACTGTAAAATCTTTCGAATTGGGACAGTTTGCTCGCCGCTGCATCACAAGAATGGGCGTTGCATTTCACATGCGCCATTTGGACCAAGTGCTCCTTGCAGCTATGGAGGCGGACATTATCCAGGTATTAAATAATGCTAATAGAAATAGTTTTAGGTTACTGTAAGAATTTTATTGACTAAAAGACATAGAAACTTGATTCAATGAACTTTTTAATGGCTTCCAAGACTTAGTATGGCATTTATTGCTAAAAATGGGTCTGTAGTTTTTTATGTTATCTTTATCACCATCTATAAAGATCAGTGTGATGATAAGCTGCAACCATTGTTCTGGAAATTGCTCGTTCTGCAGTGCTTTTGCTTTCTGAAAAAGAATCGGTACTAGTAGCTCATAATAACAAAATTTCAGCAGTATGTCTACTGTTTGAAATGTATTCTGTATTTCCATATCTACTGTCATAATGTCGATAATGATGCATTGTGGCTTCTATTTCTATTCTACTTCTATTTTACCGTCTTCGCTTATAAGTGACCTTATGTATTTAAAACCTTTAAAACCCTACATAATTTCTACAATTGTCATATAAACTCTTGATTGTCTGAATGAATTGTGTATTGACTCCCTGTTTAGTTAATATACAGCACTTTCTTGTAGTCTTCTTTAATTCTCCGAGCTTTTCAAATGCTATTTGCATCAGTGTGTCTTCTTACACCGCTTAATAACCCTTTAGCTGAGTTATCGATTGTTGGCATGATATGAATACCAAAACGCTGCATAAAACTTCTGTGATGCTTCGAAACACCTTTGTACTTTAGCATATTCATTATCGTCTCTTGACGCTACACAATTAATCTGTCAGTTATCACAAATTAGCTACATTTGCCATATCTAGCACAAATATTGAATACAAGCTGAACGCAACCCTGATACTGTTTTATTCGATTACTAACCTCTGTGAATTAAATTACAGTTATTGCTAATCATGTCTTATGTAATTATCAAGGTTTACTAATGGTACTTATTGTTGCACTAAATAAAATACCAATTCTGGGCCTATTTGAATCTTTTCTTAGTTGTCGTATGTTAACAATGCAACCAGAATTGCTGTAAGCATCATACCGTTACAGTATATTGCTATCATATTCTCCTACTTGACAATATATTACTATTATCATATTCTCCTACTTTTTCGGACATCTGCCTCGGCATAAAGGTATTTCTGGCTGCTCTGAAACTCATCCAAATCCTGCTCCAATTATCCTTAATCTGTTTTCCAGTATCCTCAGATAGTTTACCCACCACGCTCAAGAGCGATATGCCTCGTAGTTCTCGCAATTTCTATTATCCCCCTTGAAAATGGACTAACAGTTTTCTCAGCAACACTGTTAATCCAACTTGTCTAACTTCTTTAATCATTTCCATCGCAATGTTATTATGTTGTGGCGTAGCGTATAAAACACTGGGTGTTCAAAGTCAATTACGTATGTTGCTTTGAAAAAAATGCTTTAACGTCAAAAATTTGATTAGTGTGTCGCGCGAAGTGAACTTTCTAAAGGTCAAAAACTGATTTGTCAGACTGCAGTTCTCCAAATAGGGTGCATTCAATGTCATCACAGCATGAGGGAGTCGAGCAACAAGGACACTGCTAAAGGGATACGATTTTACCCGTTACGTAATGTGACACGGCCATTGCAATAGCAATAACGGCCTGGTCATCCTACTCGACGGACAATGGGCCATATACCCGAGACGGAGAAGGTGGAAAGAATGCCTTGTCAAAGCGAAAGTGCGATCAACCCTTTTGCGACAATAGAGGTGAGTCAGCATTAGCGCCCGCTGACAATAGGTCGAAGAATGTCCCGAGGTTCAGGAATCCTTTCTTCTTACGTAAGGGAGCGGTATATAAGGCCACACAGCCTGACGTCTCAACATTGCATCTCCATTCCTTGCTTGTGTTACTTTAACCAAGAGGAGGGCTCTGATCAGTTCCCAAGTATCAAATGCCCGTCTGCTCACTTTGAGTTTTCTGAAGGCTTTCGGTCAGTTTCCATAGCCTATTTTTTGAGTTAAATTCCGGTGTTCGTTTATATAATTTAGTATTTGCATCTTCTACATATTAACGTATTTGTATGTGTTTGTATTTTGTGTTCTAATATAAATAAAAATGGAGGTTATTGTTGTCTACATCGGTATGCTTTATTAAACTACAAGTAACACCTCACCGACACCACATAACGTTCCAAAATGTTCTGCTGCTTTCCGTTCTTTAATTTTTTAATTACTTGTTTCAATTCGTTTTCATTAATTTTATCTTTCCCGTCACTAACCTCTTCTAGCTTCTCTTGTTGAAAACCTTCCTCCGCCTGTCTCTTATTTTCTTTCTCCTCTCTTCATTTAATAGCTCATCAAAATAGTTTTTTCACCTGTTCATTATTTCGTTCGTCCTAGTCGTGTTTGTCTATTACATGATTAAGTGGACATTTTTTATCTTTCCTGAAATTTCTGAATTTTTAGGTTATCTTTAAATTGTTCTGCAGCAATGTGCTACATTTTTCCAAAGTTTGCTTTTTAGCTTTTTGTTTTATTCCTTTGCTCCATATATTTATTATAGTTTTTAAGTTTTTGGTATTCAGATATTTTTTCAGTCTTCTTTTCTTTTACTTCCCTTTGTAATTCATCTAACCACCATGCGGTATATTTCTTATCACTCTTTACCCTCTTTACTCCACATACTTTTTGTGCTGCCTTTAGTATAACTCTTCTAAACGTACCCCACAAGTTTTCCAAGTCAAAATTAAATAGATTTCCTATATTTGTTACCCCTCTTTCTACTTTGTTAGCTTCCATATCGATTCGTCAGCGTATTCTCTCAAATAAAACAAACTTTATGACTACGTGGATACAATTGCCACCCGGTTAATTCAGGAAGACGGCATGCAGTTCTTTAAGTACTAACAAATGACTAAAGGCAAAAGGGTGCCAACGAATCTTTACAATACGGTCATAAGACTACTAAAATTAAGGTGCACCTCATAACACCTAACTCTACTAGCAGTTTAAACAACGGTACAAATATAAACTACAACAATTTTAAAACAAATGTGGTGGCGATTAACATCGGCTCCGTGGTCGGAAAATCATCATTCAGGTACGCAGCTTGTGAAACGAACTGTACATAGCGGCCGGAGTCCGAAATTCTGGTAGCAATCTGGTGAAACCTTCAACACTGATTCACTGTTCGCAGCATTGTATAACTTGTATTTTTGACTATGAATTTTTAAAACCGGACAATTTCTTCAACTTTTTTATTGAATAAACAACTTTCTATGTCTTTTATGAGTCAATAATTAATCAGAATTGACATTTATACACGACATATTTAATACACCAACAGGTGATCAAAGAAATTCAGCACATGTCTGAAAATGGCTGGTTTGTGAGTCATCTAACCGACCTGCTGTACCACTCGGGGCGCTTGGACTTCCTCGACACCTCAGAAGCCGACGATTTGTAAGTACACTCACCACAGAATCGCCCTTTTACACAGCTGCTGCTTTTCAGAGTTGCGAGTCGCCTGCACGAATGTTTCCTGCTTGACTATGGTACACTGCTGATGGGGCACAGCTCCCTATGGCAGGTGGGGCTAAGCTACCTAGACCACTGCCCCACTGACGGAATTAACACCATCGAACTCTTGATGGCCAGGCTGCCGTTGGGCTCGGAGGCCAGGACGCAGAAAATCATTCGGGAGGCCCAGAAAAGGGACCTGCCACATATAAGTGAGAGCGTAATTTTCCAGCCAATTTTTTTTAAATGTTTCTTTTTATAGTTCAGAGCATTTGCAAAATACAAGGCATGCAGTCACTGCGGAGGGGACGATTAGGCAACGCCTTGACCTGGGCTCTGAAGTCGCAGGACGGGGCATTCACATCAATTTTAGCAGATAAATTCTTGCGGGAGTACTGTGCCAGTGGAAAATTGCAGAGCACTGATCTTCTGGACAATTTAGGATCTTGTATGCTGATCAGTGATAGATTAATATTTCTAGGTTTGTCTAAAAGTGTCCGTCGGTACTCTAATTAAAACTGTTTTGTTTCCAGGGAAATATTTTGAATTCCATAAAGTCTACAATGGGAAAAACTATAAAGAATGTGCCAATCTCCTTATTTCTTTGTTAGCGTCAAAGCTAACTCCAAAATAGTAAGTACTAGCTTTTACTTCGGCACAAGCTGCCGAAATATTTCATTTCTCATTCACTTTGTGAATAGAAATTATTATAAGCGCCAAAAATACACGTGCAACCAAAAAAAAAAACTTATTAGATAGAATAACTGTTACTATTTGGTTTGACAATGATAACAGAAAGTATGAGTGCTGGCAGTAAGGTTCGTGACTAGCTGTTAGATGCTGCAAACAAAGAAAAAGCATACGTTTATGTACAGGGTGTCTCAGAAATCAGGACATCAGTATAAAAAATATAGTAATTTGCCGATGAATACATACGTCTCTTAAACATTAAATCAACAATTAAAACACCTTAGAAGGGTAGATTTTCCTTTTAATAACATAGCGGGTGTTCAAAAAGTCTACATCCTGGGCGGCGCTGAAGAGTTCATTGTGAACATATCGCAAAATGTACCTAACCCTACTTTTATAAACATATTTAACAACAAAGCAATCAAATGCAAACGTTTAAAACCAACTTTAACACACTACATTTTTATCAAATGGTAACAACTTAACTGTAATTTATTGCGATAAAAAAGGATTCATAACAAATGATCAAGATGTTCACCGCCTTCACCCAGGCACACTCGGCATTTCACATTTATGAACATATTTGGATTGTTAATTTCATTAACTTTCTCCTATGCTCTGTACCGCAGTTCATATAGGTCATATATTCGTTGTTGGAAAATCAAGTTCATTAAATACAGCCATAGAAAGAAATCGCATGGCGTCAGGTCTGGCATGTTCCGACTAATAATTCGTCTGTCGAAAAATTCTCGTATCATGTGTAGCATGTGTAGTCTTGTTAGAAAAAACCAAACCTGAGTTTGTCATGAAGATCTTTGAAAGAAGGCCGTAAAAGCTCTTCTCGATACTTTTCTGCAGTCAAAGTGCCTGAAAAACTCTTCGCTGATTTTTCAACCAATAAACACTTGTCTTTCTTTTACCTTCAAAGAAGTGTGGTCGAATTATTATACGCCTTGAAATAGCCGCCCACATTCTTAATTTTTAAGGACGATTTTCAACTAAAAATCTAACCCCACTTTTTAATATAAGTTGTAGAGGTAGGATACTATTGCAGGGCTTCTCAAACTCTTATGGGCCAAGGCCACTTTCGACAACGGTAATTTTTCGCGACCTACTCTCTTAATTCGATGTTGATTCATTGCTGCTTTAAGTGGGGTTGGATTTTAATAATAAATGTACCTACTCTCTTATAATGTACATTTTAATAGGCGGGGGGGGGGGGGGGGGGTTGAAGAGAGAACAAATATCTCTTTGCCCCTTTTAATTTTGTTACTAAATACAATTAATGAATTTATTTAACTAGTTCAATATGCTGCAAAGCTGCAAACCTGTTCTTCCACCTAACCCCTAAATCCGCTTTTACCAAAAAATAAGAAAGGGAAACAAAATTGAACTATAAAATTATGTTTATTGCAAAATATATATTTATCTATAATAGTCCGCCATAAACTATGAAATAACCAGTTTCTTTTATTTCTGAAATTATATCTTTGTGATGTCCAGTGGTGTTCCCATAGGGTATACTCCATATGCGCCGTATACTCTCAGGATTTTTTAGTCATACTGCATATACTCTCAAACCATTTTGTAAAAACTCGTTGAATGTGCTTGCAAATTAGTTACAACGTCAAGTCGAACACTACTTGAACAATTATCTGCACCAAAGCTGCCAGTGTTTGTAGGATTTATCTCACCACTCTACCGTTCGAGTAGCAGTGAAGGGTGAAGGGTGTATTCCGCGACCATACGTGAACGTTTGGCTGCGAGACCATCGATCGTCGGCACTTTCAGCTCCTCGTGGTCAAGTTAAAGAACGTAAAAAAACAGACAAGAAAGAAGATGCATTACGAAAACAATTTTTTGTCAATACATTTAATTAGATTAATCGATTTTCTTCAATTTTATATGAAATGGAAAAAATTTACATTTTAAGCTCATTCGTTGTAATTGTCCCCCCCGCCAAGCACCCATACAAAAAGTCAGGCACATAATGCGTTACCGGTAGTATAGTATATAGTATACCTTCAAAAAAATTTATGGGAACATTACTGGTGATGTCTATAGTCAATCTATTATACCATTTATCTATATTATATAAAAATGATTGTTGTAACAGTACTTCTTCTTAGCCCTATACTCTATTGTACTATTAATTTATATTGCTCTGAGTTCGTTAGCTTAAACAGTTGTAGAGATATAAAACTCTATTAACATCATCAGTGCGGCTAAGAGAAAGCTAATATTGTTCTGGATTTACTCGTTGTCACGTGGAATGCTGAAATTATGCATGCAAGCACTGCCAGCAACAAAAACCCAACAGTTTACATGAAAAGGTACCGTCAAATGGGGTAACTTCGGACGAATTTTCAAGTTTTTTCAGGATAGGAAAAAAGTAGGTGAAAAAATGCTGAAAAAATTAATTTATATTCTTATTCCATCAATCAAAAATCTTTCTTCTTCATCACTTAAAGCCTTAGGGCGTCCTGGGTCATTAGTATGTTTATTATTAATTTTGTCCAAAATAGTTGATTTTGGCACACCATACTTTTCGGCCGCGCCCTGTATACTCAATTTTCGGCTTTTTACTTCGCACACCGCTAAATCAACTTTGTCTTTATTATAATATTTGTAAGGCCTTCCCCCCAACCTTCTTTTGTAGTTTCTTATTATTTTTAAGGTGTCCAAATTTACCCTACAAAAGGACGATTATTTATATAAAAATTTATAAAATTATTGTCAATTAAAATTGTAACCTCAAATTTGGCCAAAACACAGTTTATACCTTCGTTTAGACAAACAAATGCTCATTTTAACCAATGTTATTCGAATATAAGATCTACACGTGTTATAAATCGGGATTTCTAAAAATTCATATTTCTTATTTGTTTACAAACTCACCTTTATTGCAAAATTACCCCATACCAACAACGGATTTACATTTTGATTTAAAGTTTGAACTACAGTGACCACATTTACCGCCGCAAACATGTTTAGCTGTTCACTACGAGATGGTGGTACGAGTAAATTTGAACTTACGCGCGGTTGTCCGAAATTATAGGCACTGTCCGAAGTTACCCTACTTGAAGGGTATATAATCTGTAAGAAAAACACAAATACAAGAAAATACGTGTACATAAAACAACAAGAATAAACGACGTCCAAATATACAGTGAAGCTGTTCACACTAATTTAATTATATGTGGGCAAAAGCTGTTTCTACTCGCGTTATTACATAAAAGTACATGTAAGAATACACCCTATTCATATAAAAAGACTGTACGCTACATGCATGAAAGCACCTTAAATTTAAATAAATCCAACTAGACAGCGCGAGATGTATTTAAATTCCGCGCACAAATACACTACAGCTGAAGCTGTCCATTCTTTAAATGCGTTGGTTGCTGGAAGTGCTATACTATGAAGCGATACGCCGTGTCAGCAAATGACGCAATGACTGCGTACTAGCTGCGGGTAAACCCCCTTTATCTTCGATAAGCAATCATTCGTTGAAACAATTGCCAAAAAAGTTGCAATCGCTTACTTACTTCATATTGCAGCTTTAACTAGCAACTAACCTTGTGCATTCGGTTGCCCCCAAGTGTCTCGGAGCCTGGACAAGAGCGATGCTTCTGTGGCGTTGCGACAACGGCTTCCTTTTATGAAAGATGCAACAAACTTTGGGTGATGTTGCCCAAGTGGTTTGACGCCATCGTAGTCTGGGTTCCCACTCAGGATTCTCTTTGTGGCGGTGGCGATTACTGCAGGCCCACACGTCACAATTCTGT